>JAXCHO010000010.1:1895833-2529166 GCA_036630365.1 Acanthiza pusilla | reverse complement strand
TGTGATTTCCCAAAGGCTCTCGGTTTCCTTTATCGCCCTCCATTGTAAGGCGAATTATTTGTTAAAAAATCACCTTTTGGAATTTGATCTTTCTGTTTTAGGGGGAAAAGAAGAAGGGTATGGTGGAAGAGGTGGTGCAGTGTGAGCCTGGTGCAAGGAGGAAGCTCTGCTGCAGAGTCCCCTTCTGCTGACACTCCTCGGGCAGGATAAAAGAGCTCCAAAACAGGAATCAGCAAATATTCAAGGCTCTGTGAAGCCAAGGGACCAGGAACTGAACCAATTCATCTGTCTCCAGCCTCAAAGCTTTGCCTACACCTTTAACAGCACAGCTGGGATGCTGCCAAGGGCACTCAAACCTCCCTACCAACAGCCACGCTCCTAAACCTCTTAAAACCCCACACTTAGCAAATCTGTTATAATTTACTGCATAATTAAGGAGCTTGTTTCGATTGAGCCCTTTCAAAAAACATTCCCAGATCTGGAACTTTTCCATTAATCCATGACTTTCTCATTCTAAAAAATAAATTTTAAAAAAATAGAAAAGCAGTGGGGGAAAAAGCTTTTTCTCCCCAGAAAAGCCATTCCTTGAACTCAGTGCTCTGGGCTGCTCACATTCAGCTGATGGACAGAGGGATTTACTGCCCCTGGTAGCCTCTGTGCTCCCTGAAGGATGTGGTTTATTTTTCTTGCCAGCAGCCCTCGCTCACAGCAGGACCTCAGTGTCACCCCAGCCCCATTCCCGACTGTGCCAGCGCTGAGCACAGGCTGGGACACTGGGACAGTGTCACCCGGGCAGCCCACACCGGGAGCTCCAGCGACCCCAATTAGGAAAGTGTGGAAATTGGGCATTGGAGTGAGCGAGGGAGCTGCTTTCAGCAGGATTTGTGTCACAGAAGCCCTGCACGGGGGTCACTCCCGGCCGCTCGCAGGCGGGGGGTGACAGGCGGGGAGCCAGGAGGGGAGGGAGCGGGGACACGCCGGCTCCCAGTCACCCCACGGGGCTGGTGCCCCCTCTGAGGCCACCCCAGCCCACGGCAGTGCCATTCCAGCCCTTGGGGGGAATTCCACACAGGAAAGGCTGGCCTGGGCTCGTGCCCTGACACCCAGCAAAGCATTACTCCCAGGAAACCTTCATTCCCAGGAAAACATCATTCCCAAAAAACAACCACTCTCAGCACACCATCCCTCCCAGCAAACCATCGCTCCCAGGAAACCTTCATTCCCAAAAAACAACCACTCTCAGAACACCATCGCTCCCAGCAAACCTTCATTCCCAGCAAACCATCGCTCCCAGCAAACCATTGCTCCCAGCAAACCTTCATTCCCTAAAAACAACCACTCTCAGCACACCATTGCTCCCAGCAAACCTTCATTCCCATCAAGCCATCACTTCCAGCAAACCATCACTCCCAGCAAACCATCATTCCCATCAAACCTCCATTCCCAGCAAACCATTGCTCTCAGCAGACCTTCATTCCCAGCAAGCCATCATTCCCAAAAAACAACCACTCTCTGCACACCATCACTCTCAGCACCTCGCAGTGCCGTGCTCCCAGCACTGCCCGTGCAGAGCAGGGTTAATCCCGAGGAGCAGAGCGGAGCTTGCTGGCCACGTCCCATCCCCTTCCCTGCTCCATCTCCTGGTTCAGCAGAGGGTTCCATAAATACAAAGCAAATACCAAACCCCTGATGGACACAGAAAGCAAATCCAAGATCCCGCTGGGAGCTGGCTCGCGGTGCTTGCAGGAGGGTGTACTTTAAAAGCAAAATCAGGATTTATCCATGGGACTGCTATTAAAGACAGGTTTTTTTTTCTTTTTCTTTTGGTTCTGCAAAAATCTTGTGCAACTCTGAGACAAACGTGTGGCCATCCTGCTTGCCCTGCAAATTGTGTTTTTTGGGGTTAGAGGAGCTGCCAGCAGCTGGTTGTATGGACAGAGCTGCGGGATATGGGGTGGGCTGTGCCACTGGAACGTTGTCACCCCAGGGCTGGGAGAAGGAGGGGTTTGTTACATCTTCATCTGGTGTGATAAATAAATGGGCAGAGCCAGGTCTGAGCCCCTGGCATCTTGCCTTGCCCACACTGGTGTGATCAGAAAGGAGATGCTGTGCTGGGCACTGCAGGCTGGCACCAGCCTGAGCACCCCTGGGGTCACAGACAGCCCTGGGCACACGGGAAGGTGCCAAGCTGCAGGCACAGCCATTTCCACCTCTAATCCCAGATTTGTGAACGAAGCACTAAACAATCTTCGTTAACCCAAAGTCCTTTTACCCCGATATCCCCAGCCCAGCCTGGCACAGCCCCAGGCCATCTCCAGCTGTCCTTCTCCTCCTCCAGGCCAGGGGATGATGCTCCCCTGGGTCTGCACATCACCAGCTCTGAGCCTTTTTCCACCCCCACTCCCCCGATCTAGCTCAGGCACTGCTGTCACTGGGGGATGTCACTGGGGGTGGCTCTGCCTTACCTCGTGCCCCACATCCGACCAGCCGAAGAGAACTGGGGACACATCCAGGCCATCGAAGCGCCTGTTCGGGGGAAGCGCTGCCCCAGCCAGGGCCACCAGCGTGGGGAAGATGTCCAGGACGCTGGGGAGAGAGGGGACTGTCATCAGAGCAGGGAGTGAGGATCCCTGGAGGGTCCCCACATCCCTCACCGGAGAGCTCCCAACAGCTGAAAAGGTTGAACCCAGCTCTGGCCCTGGCAAGCCCTGGCACCTCACCAGGCCCCATGGGGACAGTGGGACAGTGGGACATCAGCGTGGCCAAGTGACACATGCCAGCACTGCCCTCGGGGACAGGGCTGCGGCACAGGAGCTCCGGGAGGGACTCAACCCACATCCCTCCAATACAAAACCCCCACAGCAGCTCGGAGGGGTTGGCTGGGGCAAGGAAATTGCTAGAGGCAAAAGCACCAGGAATTGGGGTCACCAGGGTGCTGCTGTGGCCCTGCCACTGTGACCTTGTCACCGTGGTTGTGCCACCACTGTGACCCTGCCCCTGCCCGGAGTGTGATGGCAGTGAGAGGAGAGAGCCCTGGGCTCAGCAGCCCCCGGTTCTCCCACTGAACGAGCTTAATTGAGCTGCTAAGAGACGGAGAGAACAAATAAGAACAAACACTGCTGCGAGGCAGCCCCGGGCAGTGCTCACCGAGACAGCCCTGTGGCCAGGCCGGCCGGGAGGCGCCCAAAAAATCCTGGCTCTGCACTGCAGGCCCTGCAGGCACCTCGCTGGGGACAGAGCAGGACCCCCCAAAACAGCAGCCTGTCCCATGGGTGCCCAGCAGGATCCAGCTCCCACCTCAATGCCAGTGGATGCTCCCAAGCAGCCCCGACCCAGGGGATGGGACCTCTGGAAAGTGTCACTGGGGTGGGAGGGTGACATGATTGAGGGTGGAGGTGGTTGAAGGTTCCCCCAGCCATGGGCAGGTGTAACCCATGGGAAAAGCCAAAAGAAATAGGATTTTGGTCAGAGTTGGCATCGAAGGAAAGGCCCCACCATTGGGCACACCCTGAGAGCTGTTCCTAAGGGAAAGGGAAAGCCACATTGAGAGATTGGACACACAAAGCCACTCCAGCGTCCTGCTGCCACCTGGACACCAAGCAAAAAGGGCCTGGCAGTGTCCAGGGACAGCAGCCCCCTGCCTGCCAGGGAATGGCCACCCCCACAGCCCAGGCAGGACACGGTGGGAGCACTGCCCTGCTCACGGTGCTGAGCATCCCGGGCAGAATGTGACAGGGACACTGCCCTGACACGGTGCTGAGCATCCCTGCATGATGTGACAGGGACACTGCCCTGCCACGGTGCTGAGAATTCCAGGAAGGATGTGACAGGGGACACTGCCCTGCCACAGTGCTGAGCATCCCTGCACAATGTGGCAGGGGACACTGCACTGCCACAGTGCTGAGCATCCCTGCCCCATGTGACAGGGACACTGCCCTGTGTGGTGCTGAGCATCCCTGCCCCATGTGACAGGGACACTGCCCTGACACGGTGCTGAGCATCCTGGGCAGGATGCAGCAGGGGACACTGCCCTGCCACGGTGCTGAGCATCCCTGCCCGATGTGACAAGGGACACTGCCCTGCCACGGTGCTGAGCACCCCTGCCCGATGTGACAAGGGACACTGC
Source organism: Acanthiza pusilla (assembly GCA_036630365.1). Taxonomy (NCBI): domain Eukaryota; kingdom Metazoa; phylum Chordata; class Aves; order Passeriformes; family Acanthizidae; genus Acanthiza; species Acanthiza pusilla. The sequence goes on along the minus strand of JAXCHO010000010.1, from coordinate 2,525,040 downwards.
CCTGCCGTGGTGCTGAGCACCCTGGGCAGGATGTGGCAGGGACACTGGCCTGCCTGGCAGTGGCAGGGTGCAGGCAGCTGCAGCAGCTCTCCCACACCCCACCAGCTGAGCCAACCTGCCCAGCCCCACGGCGCCAGCACAGCCACGATGGTGCAATCTCCTCCTTCGCCACCCTCCTGACCTACTTCTTCCGTGCCCTACTTTGTGCTGGGGCAGGGAAGGGCAGAAGCACAGTGGGTGGCTCTGCCAATTAACTATAATTAAGAAAAGCAGACGAGGCAGTTCTGTGCAGAGCCCAGCGTGCAGGTGCTGGTCCGGGGCGATGCCTCAGCGTTTCTGCGCTGGCTGCAGCGCCCTGGCCCCCGGGCACGCTCACCCTCGCTCACCCCTGCGCTCCCTGGCCGGGCAGGACACGGAGCCACGAGGTCCTGAGCAGCCCCAGCAGCCTCTGTGCCAGGTGATTCCATACCCCCGGGGGATGAGGAGGTTCTGAGGATGGATCAGGCCTTCCCCTGCCCAGCCCAGGGCTCCCAGCCTCTCCTGCAAATACATTTCATCTCCTCGCAGCTTCTTGGTCTCCCCCAGCAGCTGGGGGGATTTCAATGTCCCTGTTGCACGTGCTCATCTTTGGGGGCTCTCCCTGAGGGTGACAGGCACAGAGAAAAGCCACCTGTCCTGTGGGCACCTCCACGTCCCTCTGTGTCCCTCCACATCCCCTGTGCCACCTCAGACCCTGGCTGGGACCACAGTGGTGACACTTTCCCGAGCATGACCCATGGCTCACTCCCCCAGGCTGGTTCTGTGCTGTCCCCCAACGAGGGGGTGTCCCCTCCCGAGGCCAGGGCACACCCTGCACAGCTGGGCACGGCACCATGGCAGTGCCAGGCTCTGCTCTGGGGGACACCAGCTGCTCTGGGACTGCTGGGGAGCTGCAGCGTCCCTTTCCAAGCACCTGGAGTGCTGCACGTGCCTCCGCTGCATTTCGAGAATTGCAGCTGCCCAACCTGTTGGGCTGGAGCTGGGAAATGCACGAGATAAGGTCTCTGAGGAGATAACCAGAATTCCTGGGCTTGGAGGCAGGGCTACAGGGGAAGGTGGTGGCACTGGGGGCTGGGGACAGGAACTGCTCCTGCACAAACTGCTCCTGGGAGGGCAGGGCTTGGCAGCTCTGTGCCACGTGAAAGGTCTGGAGGTGAAACCATGGGGTGCTACGTGCGCCCCATGCCCTCCACCAGACACCAGTGACTCAGCTTATGGCTCAGACCTTCCCTGGCCTGCAAAAACCCAGCTCCCACAGCTGCCCTGGGGCCATGGAACCTGTGAGCCTCTCCAGCTTATCTCACCGACCTTAGGAACACCCAGCGCTGCCCCGGGGCCCACCGGTCAGGAGCTTCCAGCAGCTGGGACATTCCTTCCCAAAACCCAACACCCCCCAGCCCCACCAGCCTGACCCCCAGCACGGGGGGGGATCCATCAGGGATGGAGGGGACATTCACCCATCATCAGGGATGGAGGGGATATTCAGCCATCATCAGGGATGGAGGGGACATTCATCCACCATCAGGGATGGAGGGGACATTCAGCCATCATCAGGGATGGAAGGGGACATTCAGCCATCATCAGGGATGGAGGGGACATTCAGCCATCATCAGGGATGGAAGGGGACATTCAGCCATCATCAGGGATGGAGGGGACATTCATCCACCATCAGGGATGGAGGGGACATTCAGCCATCATCAGGGATGGAAGGGGACATTCCCACCCCCCAGGCTGTGCCCCACAGCTGCTGCTGAGGAGGGATGTGGGGCGAGGTGCAAATTGCACATGAAGGGGTGCAAATGCTGCATGGAGAGGGCAATGGAGACCCCTCTCTGCCTCCCTGCCACTGTCCCCGGCGAGGAGAGGCTCGGGGGAGCAGCCCTTGCCACCGCCGGATCCCAGCGCGGCCGCATCCTGCAGGGGCTGCCAGCGCCGTCTGTCCATCTGTCCGGCCAGCCCTCCCCACAACCGCACCCTGCTCCACATAAAGCCATTCACAGACCACAAAGCCTGAGCCTGCTTCTTGGTGGGGAGAGAGAACATCGTCATCTTTTAATTATCGGGAGGCCCTTGGCCACCGCGGCCAGGAGGCACACGGAGCCCGGTGGCTGCGAGCGCCAACCCTCCAGCCTCACAAAAAGCCCTTTCAGCTCCTCTCTGCTGAAGCATTAAGTCTTGGGAGAGGACAAAAGTACAGTCTGGCACGAGGCAGGGAATAAGCAGCGCAGGCAGAGGCTGCTGCCAAATCCAGGTGATGACCCGGGTGGCAGTGGGGGGATTGGGGTCCTGCCCAGTGGGGTCATCCCCTCCTCGAGGGGTTCTTACCTGAGCAGAGCGTGGCTCGTCCTCTTGGCAGGGACACGGCCAGGCCAGTAGGCCAAGGCTGGCACCCTGTGCCCTCCTTCCCAGGTGGTTTGCTTCGCTGAGCTCCCACCTGCAGGAGAACAGGGCAGTGATCAGCATCCTGCTGGTGCTGGGAAACCTCCTGACCCCCGAGTTTCCCTGGGAAAGCAACTGTTCAGAGGCAGAGGTGGTGTAAATTACCCCAAAGAAGGATGATTTCACTGGAGAGGAGCTGGGCCAGGGAAGGGAGAAGAGTTACAGTAGTTTTTCAAAGGGAAAGGGAAAAGAAAGGGGTCGCAGTTGGGCACTGGTTTGTGTTTCTCTGCGCCAGGGAGTGATGAGAAATGCAGCAGCTGCCAGAACCATCGCATTTCCATCCACTTTTGATGTCAGGTGAGCAAATGGAGCAGGCAGGAAATGTAGGAATTTATTCCAGGGGCTTGTGTCCTCAGCAGGGCTCGGCACCAACAGCCCCCCACCCCCGCCTGCTCGGAAACCTTCCTCATTAAAAATACCATCCTGCTAATAACTCTCCTGCCAGTTAATGAGCCTGATCCATCGTTTCCCTGACAGCACCCAGAGCACACCAGCTGCCCAGTCCCTTCCTGCCTGGAGCGCTGAGCACTGGGACTGCGGTGCTGAGCCCCGAAATTGGGGCGCCGAGCCCCGAAACGGGAGCACAAAGCATAGAAAGAGTTGGAAGGGTTTTGGAGAGCCTCTGCCTTGGCCGCAGCCCAAAGGGCCCCAGGCAGCTGGAGGGGGAAGGGGCTGGGAATGGGGCAAAGAGAAAATCCCAACGCGATTCAGCGAGCAAACTTCCCAGGAGCAGCCTTTGTGCGCTGCCTTTCAGTGTGCACATGGCAACGGCACTCGCCCCGAGCCATTTCCTCCGGGCACAGCCAGCACGGTCCCTGCGCTGTCCCAGCCCGGCCTGGCCTCTCCAGAGTCACTGCCTGGTGCCACGGGCTGAGCCCTGCTCCCAAACAAAGCTGCCGTGCCCACCAGGACACGCATGGCATGGGAGCCACAAGGACCAGCCCAGGGAAAAGGTTTCTGACCTTGGCACAGACTGAGCACATCCCCAATCTCTCCCGTTCCCCACCCAAACTTTTGGTGTTTCCCCACATCCCCAATCTCTCCCGTTCCCCACCCAAACTTTTGGTGTTTCCCCACATCCCCAATCTCTCCCGTTCCCCACCCAAACTTTTGGTGTTTCCCCACATCCCCAATCTCTCCCGTTCCCCACCCAAACTTGTGGTGTTTCCCCCCTGCCCTCAGACAGCCTAGGAAATCATGGCAATTACAGCAATTGATATCGATCCCCATCTCTGCACATGTGTTAAAAAACTCGTCCTCCTGGATGCGTTTCCAGGGTTTTTCCGTGCGTGGTCAGGGGTCTCTGGAAGGACATCAGAGGGATATTTCCTGCCCAAGCCACCCCAGTAGCTCTGGCTGGTCAGGTCGGAGCAGCCTGGGAATGAGGTCACATTAACACTTTGGGAAGTAAACAGGGCTGAAACACCCAAACCCAAGCAGGGAATTTTCTCTGGAGTGGGGATGATGCAGCCCTGCTGCTGTGGGGACTTTCCAGGCAAGCTGAACTCTGCATTCCCGTGGTGGGATGAAAACCTTGGTCCCACCACACACACAGCAGGTCCTCAGCACAGGGACACCAGCTCTGCAACGTCCCCAACCTGCCTCAAAACAGCCAGCATCGCACTCCCAAAATGCTCATCTCTCTCCCAGTATCCCCCCACTGCTGGACTCATGGTACTGAGGTGGGAGGCGAATTTTTGGGGCGGGCTGGGGGCAGCGCAGAAAAAGGGATATGCTGCTCTCTCCCAGCTCCAGTGACCACCAGAAATCAGTGGAAAACATCCCTGGGGTTTGGGCTGGACCTGAAAATGGAAGATGGAGCTACAGGAAATATATGGAAATTATATGGAAATATAAAGAAACATAAGGAAACATAAGGAAACATATAGAAACATAGAAACCTAATGAAACATATAGAACCATATAGAAACATGTAGAAACATACAGAACCATATAGAAACATGTAGAAACATATAGAAACATATAGAAATATAAGGAAACTTATAGAAACACACAGAGCCCGGGGGTCTTCCCGTGCCCTCCCAGTCTTTGGGGGCTTTTCCCTGCCACGGAGCAATCCCCCCGGGCTGGATCGCAGCCCCGGCAGCCCCAGGCAGTGCCAGCCCGGCTGGCAGCAGCCCGGGCCGGCTCTCCAAACATCCGCACCGAGGGATTTCCGAAGCCACCCTCGCAGGCGGTGTTTACAGCCAGCTCGGAGCGCTCTGCCAGCCCGACCTCGGGCACAGAGGGGCTGGAGAAGGGGCCGTGTTTTCCTCGCCCTGTTCCCGGACAGTTTCTGTACCATCTGCGAGGGCTTGTGACCGTGGGTTGCTCAAGAGCAACAACCCGGGGCCGCCGGCAGGGTTTGTTTACTAGAAAATTAAGGTTACGATTCCACGCCGGGGCCAGGCGAAGGAAAGGCTCTGGGAATGGGCCAGAGGCAGCCCGGTTTGCCCGGGGAAGCAGCCACGATCCCATGGCCGGGGGGTCAGGAAGCGGAGGAGGAAGCCCCTCACTGCTGACCCCGGGCAGGGGCAGCCGAGCCTGGCACGTTAATTCCGCGTAATACAAGCAGAAGTGGGAAATGCCTGACTCATGAATGTTTCTGGCCGAAATAAACCCACCAAGCAGATGGCTTGGCCGGAAAAGGAGGAAAGAGTGAAAAAAAAACAAACCAAAAAACAAGAAAACCCCAAAAAAACGGTGGAGGGAAAGAAAAGCAAAGTCCCGGGGCATGGGGAGGGTGCTTTGCTCCAGGCGGGATGGGGCTGGGGGCTGGCAGACCCTGATGGAGCCGATGGCAATATCCCATTTCCAAATCAGCTCCAGCTCTGGGGTAATGGGGACCCCAGGCCACCCCCAGCAGCAGTTTTGGGGGAAACTTGACTGTTTGAAAGAAAAAGTTGTTCTGGGGCGTGTTCAAAGCCAGGGCAGCAGCCAGGGGAAGGCTGGGGGGTGCTGCCCGTGCCCCACTCGATGGGCAGGGAAAGGCTGTGCCCCTGGGGCTGGAGCCCCCCACGCTGCCAGGTTACCTCGCTGCCTCTGCCAGGCACCCACGAACGGCCCCAGGCGTCCTGCCAGCTCACACTTCTGTGCCCAGGGGCCATTGTCACCTGCCAGAGAAAGAAATGTCCCCATGAGAGACACCAGGACCAGAAGGCCGGGAAGGGACACCTCCACAGTGGGAGGTAGGCAAGGACAAGTGACCCTTCCATCCCTCCCGGACACCCCTGTGCTGCCTCCCCGCACGAGCAAGAGCAGCTGGTGGATGGATTTGGGTTTTTAACAGTTTGTTTTCAAGGGCTGAGTGCTGGGCCAGGGGCTGGAGTGCAGCCAGGTCAGGGCAGGGGGGGCACGGGGCCACCAGCTCTGGGTGTTAATGAGCGGCCCAGCGGTTCCTGTCATCAGGAGCAAGACATGCTCATTAGGGAGGCTGCTCAGCGACACAGAGCGGATTTGGGCTTCTTAATGAAGCAGGATTTGTGCTTTAATTAGTCACGGCCCCACCACTTCAGTCCTCCAGCCAGAGCGGGGTGGCAGGGCGGGCACCCAGCTGAGTGGCCACGGCAGCCTGGGACCCCTGTCCCCACCCTGGGACCCCTGTCCCCACCCCGGGACCCCTGTCCCCACCCCGGGACCACTCCCCATCCATAGGGCAGGGGACATGGAGGGCAGGGGACATGGAGGGCAGGGGACAAACACAGGTCATGGCCCCCACGCAGGTGCTGTCCCCAGTGTCACCCCCAGCCCCACGGTCCCTGCCGTACCTGTGAACCACAGGAGAGTGTTGCCCTTTCCGTGGCGGTCAGCGACCTCCTTGATCCGTCCCACCAGCGCGTCCATCTCGCCCAGGGTGGCCCCGTAGATGTCCCTGCCCGGAGCAGGGGGCAGCGGGGGGGTCAGCGGGACGTGCATGTGCGCCAGGGCCAGGTAGAGGAAGAAGGGGCGTCTGCTGTCACTGTGCAGGGGACAGAGGCAGAGCGCTCAGCCTTCAGGGAAGGCAGCAGCAGGAGGTGGCTGGGGTGGTGGCACTGCTGAGCCTGGGGACGCAGAGCAGTGGTGAACAGCACCCCACGTGCATCACCCTGCAAACCTGCCAGGCACCTGCTCCTCTCACAGGGAGGAGGTTTGGCTGAGCTGAGCCACTTCTCTCCTGCTCCTGCTCAATCCTCTCCCCATTGTCCCCCCTTTTGTCAACTGTCCTCCCATTTGGGATGGATTTGTCCCTCTCTCCATCTCCAGCAGCCAAGCACCCCACGCTGGCACACCCCAGGCACCCACACAGCTCTCCTCTCTCTCAGGGGGCCCATTTTGGCCCTCTGTCCCCCTGCCCAGCATGTGCCCGGCCTGGCTGGGGTGTGGGCAGAGGATGGGCCACAGCAGGACAGCCACAGCAGCCCTGGGCAGTGCCCAGCAGCCCGGCACGGACACCATGGCACGCTCGCCGCCCCGCTGCCCTAAATCATAGCAGGACACGTCCTGTTTGCTTGTTTACAGCTATATTTATCTGCTCCAACGAGGCCTGCTCTTCCTCAGGGACCTCGGAGGGGAAGGGTGGGATGGCCAGCGGCGGGGAGGGGCCGGATCCCGGGGACGTGTCCCAGGCCGCGCACGCGCCCGGCTCCGGCCGCTCTCCGGCCCTTCCAACGTGCCTTTCGCATTTCCTTCCTCTGCCCGTCACCCACCTGGGCTGGAACAGGGGTAAAGCCCATCCTGCCCGGTGCTGCTGGAGCCCCTGGAGGGCTGTGTCCCCCTGGACACAGGGCTTTGGGAGTGCTCATGGACCCCTGCAAATTGTCACTGCCACACCTCTTCCCATGAGATGCCAGAGACCCCAGGGCAGGGAGAGCTTCTCCTGGCTCACATCCCACCCAGGAGCACATCTCCAACACCCAGCTGAACTCAGGGCTGTGATGTTCAGCCGAGCATCCCTCTCGTTTGCCACACGGACGCTTCAGAATCGTCCTGAAGATCCAGCAGACGTTTAATCAATAACTGAAGACAGGAGTCCCTGACTTTTGCTCCCACGCTCATTTGTGCCCGAGCAGTGCCACGTCTCAGTGTCACAAATTGCTCAACCTTGACACGACTGGTTAAAAAAACACTGAGATGGCAAATCCGGTGTTCTTTTGTTGCCCTGTAATGAATGAGTCAGGCAGGGGAAAACTGGAATAAGCCATCAAAGGGAAGGGGAGAAAAGGCAGGCACCTGCTTAATCCTGTTCTCCATGAACGCAGATAACCCCACAACACTTCTGGGAGTTTAAAGGTTTTTCCTATTAACCCAGAGCTCATGCACTCCGTTTCACAGCCAAACAGCATCCTGGCAACCTGGAGGGCTGGGGGTTTGGCAGGAGAAGGGATTGATGCTGCCCCACAGCCCACAGCCTGGGTACCCTCAGCATCCCAAACGTGGCCAAGGCACCCCACGGCCAATCCTCGGTACCCAAAGGTACAAACTCTGGGTGTTGTGCAACAAACCAGGATTATAAAGAGCCCTTTCCCCACAGGCTGCTCCCTGCCCAGCCCTTCATTTGTTCCACAAAGCCTCCCCCAAGGAGCCCCAGCCTCGGCCCTTCCCCAGGCCTGCGTTATCCCGGGACAGAGGCAGGGCGAAGCTCAGGCAGGGCTGCAGGCAGCGCTTCCTCTCCTCGCTCTGCAGGGAGGCATTTTGCAAAGTCACAGCTCGTAATCCGCCAATAATGGGGATTAAAATTACACAAGCAGGGCTCGGGGGCGTCATTCGGAGGAGCCACTTTGCTCCTCGGGGACAAACACTGCCAGGCACCTCCTGCGCTGTGAGTCTGGGGGAGGCACATCCTGAAGCCCGGGGGTCTTGGGGTGCTTTATCCTCAAAATGGATAAAATCTCACACACACGGGGTGTGTTCAAACACCTCTGGGCGCTGTGCTGGTGCCACCCTGGGCACCATTCAGCACCTGCTCACATGCCCCTGACAGCATTTCACACCTCCACCGCCCCATTGCCACCTCAGCCCCAGGATGGAGGGAAGGACAGAGGGGTGGCAGTGCTTGCCTCCCTCCCATCCCCACCAGCCTTGACATCACACACATTCCCCGAGGAAAGAGGCACAGCCCCACTCCAAGGCTTTGCCCTCCCTCAGAAATGGCATTTTCACAAACACACGGCCCCTTTAGGGGACACCAGCGACAGCCTCAGTGCTTCCTCCAGCAGGAAACCACAGAGACCCCAAATCTGACCACAAGGCACACCCATCCCCCCTGGCCTTGCACCAGCACCATGCAGAGGAGTCCTGCAGTGGCCCCAGAGCTCTCCCAGCCCAGGGGACACACGGGACACAGCGGGTGGCCCTCATGTCACCTCACCTGGCCCAGCGGATGAACCGTGCTGCCTCCTCGGCGTAGCGCGCGGCCAGGCTGCCGAGCTCCACGGGCTGCTGCACGATGGTGGTGTTCTCCAGGAGAGGCAGGGCAACCTCCGTGTAGCAGTCCTTCCTCACCACCCTGCTGGGAAGAGCCACCACAGGCTTGTCACCCGAGCAGGGACAGAGCCTGGGTGTTCCTCTGGCTTCCAGAAAGCCGAGGAAGGGAGAACAAAGGGAGCGGTGACAATGTCCCCACGGCCTGGGGTGCTCCCAACCCACTCCCTGCAGGGGAAACTAGGTGCATGGAGCACGAGGGGAGGTGACCACGGCCGAGGTGCCTGGGGACACTGCTGCAGACGCCCACCTCCCCGTGCCAGCAGCAGAACCCCGTGCCGTGTACCTGGCAGTGGCACCGCGCCGCGGGCAGGGCGGGCAGGGCGGCAGGTTGTAGCCAGGGCTGTCCGTGCAGCCCATGTCGTGGCTGTAGGGGATCCCGAAGTAGTAGTCAAAGCCTGAGAGGCAAGCGAGGGGTCAGCATGGCCGAGGTGACCGCAGGGCCCTCAGCCCATCCCCGCTGGCACCGCCCTTACCGCGGGAGTTGGGGTGATGGTGGCCGTGGTGTCCCAGGTGCCACTTGCCTGCGGGGAAGCCACAGAACATCACGTCAGAGGTGACACAGCTCTGGCCACCAGCGGCCCTCACCCACGAGGTGCCCGCAGCGCCGGGGGCTTTAATCAAGCTACAAGAAAGGCTCCTTGTTTGTGCTGGCTGTGATTCCAGAATGCCGTCTATTTTTGCAGAAAACCCAGAAAAAATGCATAAGGTATCTCATGCCTGTGCAAAGCGACTGTTTCCAGCCTTAAAAGGCTCTTTCATGTGTTTGTGCTGCGAGCAGACGGCTTTCTATGCCCTCCCTAAGAGCCAGCTTCATCCCCTGACCTGCGGCACGCGCTCGCTCCCGCCGGACGCGCCAATCCGAGAGGGAGAGCTGCAAAAACTGGGGGGGGATGGAGAAACAGAGGGATTTTCTGCCAGCACAATGGAGCTGCAGGTGTAAAGGGCTTGTGCCGGCTCAGGGGGACCCACAGGGACAGGAGGGTGCCCAAAGGCACGGGGCCAGCGGCACAGCCCCGGTGCGGGGTGCAGGATGGCAGAGCACAGCCCTGTTTGCTGAGGAACACCCAGCACATTCCTCGTGAGGTAAAGCAATTAGAGATGAAATGGAGAAGTCTGGATTTCCAGCAGTGCTGTTGAAAAGGAAGATTTTAAGCTTGGCGTTGCAAAATCCGAGGGGGATGTGTGAAACTTCTCCCACGTGACCCTTTAGATTTTTCTTTCATTGCTGGTGTTTCACCCAAGTACCTGCAGCCACTCTTCTGTGAGGGCATTTTTGTCACCTGCTGTCACCTCCCCACCATCCCCTGGCACCTTGGGCATTACCTATAGCCCCTGTGGCGTAGCCAGCCTCCCGCAGGACCTCGGCCAGGGTGGTCTCATTGAGGGGGAGCCCCCCGAGCGAGGAGATGGCGAAGTTGTGGGTGACCCCATTGCGCACGCCCAGGCGCCCCGTGAGCAGCGAGGCACGGGACGGGGAGCACGTGGACGCAGCCGAGTGGAAATCCACAAACCTGGAAAAGGAAAAGACCCTTCACTCAGTGAAAGACCCTGCCCTGCCCCTCCCTGCTCCCCTGCATGGTCCCCCTTTTGCTCTGGGGATGAGGGCAGGGGTGGGAGATGAAGGCTCCAGCAGGGATGGATGGACCTGCACCTCAAGGCTCTGGCTGCCCTCCCCATGCACCCAAACCCACCCCAAAGAAATCCCTTTTCCTGCCAGTCCCCCGGGGCTGAACTGCCCCCTGCTGCAGGACAGAGCCACCAGGGATGCTGGGCGAGGGCAGCGAAGGGGCACAGACATTACCTCGTTCCTTCGGCAGCCAACTGATCCAAATGCGGCGTCTCCTTGGTCTCTGCCCAGTTGGCGCCCAGATCCCCCCAGCCCACATCATCGGCCAGGATGACGATGAAATTGGGCTGCTTGCTCTCCACACAGGGAGCCCAGAGTGCCACCAGCGCCACGGCGAGCACCAGCACTGCCCACGGGGACAGGGACAGGGTCCCCATGGTGCCACACGTCCCCTCCCGCCCGCGCTGCGGCACCAGCGGCTTCGTCTGCCCCAAAATCCCTCTGCTGTGCCCCTGTGGATGCAGCTGAGCTTTCCACGGGCTCTGTCCCTTCCTCAGCCGCTCCTGTGGGGCCGGGGGTCTGAGTTTGCTCCCTTGGCTGCCGACCGAGCTGCGACACCTCCTCCGTCTTTCACACCCAGGCACAGCTGATATTCCCGAAATCGGCGCCAGCAAAGGTGTTATTCTTAGAAGTCAAAAAACACCCTTTGAAGTCACTGTCACCCTATTTATATCTTTCCTTCCTTCCTGGTAAATATCTAATTAGACACCAAACCGAAGCGGTATTTTCCCCTGCAGGAGCGGTTTCGATCCACGGCGGCGGCAGCTCCTCTCTCCTCACCACAGCCAGAGGGATGTTTGTGTCCAAAAACAGCTCCTTCCCTGCAGCCCCTCAGCCCCCAGGTGGAGAAAAAACTGCTGGGGCTCTGTCAGTCCATCCTGCACCCGGAGCAGCTACAGCATCTCCTGTGCGAGGGAAACAAAACACAGTCAGGACCTGCCGAGTGCTCCTGTGCCCCAGCCCAGGGCAAAACACCTTCTCCAGGTGCCGAGGTTTGCCTTTCAAGTTCTGCTGCCTGGTTCTCAGTGGCTCAGCTGGAAAGGACTGGGAATGAGGAGCGCCCCTTTCCCACACCCACTGCTCGGGCTGGGATGGTTTCCCCTGCTCCTGCCATCCCTGGGACAGCATCGCTCCCTGGGCTGTGTCCTGAGTGCTCCAGAGGGCACAGCACCATGAAGGGGAACATTGCCTTCATTTCTGACAAGTGTCTGAAGGTCATTGTTTAATTTATTTCTGCTCCTGCCGCCCCACTGCTGTCAGAGCAGCCTGGCTGCTGGAGGGAGCTGCTCCCAGAGCTGAGGAGGCAGGAATCCATAAAAATCCAGAAGGCAAAAAGCCCCAGAAACACCCAGGATTAAGCACATCCAGCTGCTTAGGGCAGGATTTGGCCTCCAGAGATGGAAAGGTTCAAGGACAAACCCCCCAAAGGCCGGTGGCAGAGAAGGAGCTGTGGCAGAGCTCCACGGAGCAGATGGAGCTATGGGATGTGATGTCCTGAGCACACAGCGATGGCCAAAGGGAGATGAAGCTGCAGAGATCTGCCAAAACCCCGCTGAGTCCTGCACCAGGAGCTCTGCACTGCCTGTGGGGATGCCGTGGGGATCTGTCCCTGGGTTGGGGACGGTCAGGACCCAGCTGGGCCCAGCACTGTCACCAGTTGGGACCAGAACCCTGGGGCAGGAACGTGCCACGAAGGATGCAGCTCCCGTGGGGTGGTCAACACAACCAAGCAGGACAACATCCATCAATTCAAACACAGAGGGAAAGTAGAGAAGGCAACACTGGGAAACAAAAGAGGAGAACTCGACAGGAGGAGGCAGGAGAGGGAATACGATGAGCCCCATCTGTAGGCCGAGAGGTTTGTAGCTTGCAAAGCAAATTATTCCCAGGTTTTGCTGCTCACTTCTTTAAAAGCTTTGGGCTGCCGCTGGGATCAGCAGCTCCTGGGCTGTCAGCAGAGCATCGCAGTGATCAGAGATGTGGCTCCATTCATAATTCATAGCCCAGAGTGTTGGTTTATAAAGCCTGGAGGCTCTCGGTGCATCAGCTAACGGGGTGGGATGTGGTGGGTCGTGGGCTCAGCTGTGGGAGAGGCTGCTCAGCCCTGCCCCACCACAGCCCACGAGCTCAGCTCCTGTTCTGCGCCCTCCTGCAGCCCCAGAGCTCCAACAATCGAGATTAGGTGTCTGTGCATGTTTCACGGCAGCTAAGCTGTCTTTATTTTCAAAACAAAACTTCCTTTGCTATTTCATTGGATTTGTTCATGGATGGGAACTTGAGCAGCTCTGCTTTTGGTCAACATTCCCTGCTCAGGGGCTGAGCCCAACTGGGCCAAGGACAGCACAGAACTGAGGAGCAGCTGGTCAGGGTGACCTCAGCCCCACCCCACTCCCCGTGTGGGACTGTCCACAGGGTGACAGAGCAGGACATTCCCCTGCGCTAGGACTGGGTTTTGGGGGAAAATAAAGCCCCAAAGTCAGGCTGAGCTCCTGAGTTGGCGTTCAGGCTTTCTGGGAAGACACAGCACCAAATCCTGCCCTGCGGCACCTCCGCTGGCATCCAGCAGCTCCCGGCCCCCATGCCAGCCTGAGCGGAGTCTCCATGCCAAATCCCAAACACCCTCCATGCAGCACCATCCCAGAGCCCGTCCTGCTCCTGAGGGGTGACCCTGCACCCCACAGCCTGCAGCAGGGACCCCCAGCTGCACCTGCAGCCACACGGCAAAACCGAGCCAACCTCAAAGCAGCCGAGCCCACAAACCTCTGTCCCTTCCTTTGGCTTTGGGGAGCGATGCCAGGATGACACAGCTAACAAAAACAACCCAAACGACTTTCAAAGGACACTCTCTCCTCCCTAAATTACAGGGAAAGTCATCCAGGGCTGAAATTCATGCATTAGCATCAGACAAAACTCCTTGATCCCTGATGCCCGGAGGCCGTTTGAAGGCGAGGCGGGACACGGAACATCACATCCAGACCCCATCCAAACCCCGGCAGAGCGTGAGGCCATCCCTTGGCATCACCTCTGCTGCACTCTGAGCCCTCTCTGACCCTTGTCAGCTCAAATTCCGGGTCAGTCCGGGCTCTGCTGGCTCTGTCCCCACCCCACGCTGTGCCCAATCCCCCAGAAGGAGGTGGGAGGGACAAATCCCAATCCCTGTCCACCACTGCAGCTTTGCTGCAGCCAGACCCACCCGGAGCTGAAAGAACAACTCGCAGCTATTTTTGCAAAAAAGAAAAGACTCAGGAGAGATTCCCCAGGCTGCCCGTGGCAGGAACACTGCGGCACCTCGCCCTGTGCCAAGCAGGAAATTCTGCCCAGGTGGCTGAGGCTGGATGAGCTATCGGTGGAATCTCTCCCGGGATCCAAGGGCTGCGGATGAGCGCGCTCCCGGAGCGGGCACGGCGCACCTGGGCGGCACAGCGCGCACCTTGCACCGGCGAGGATTAAACAAATAAATAACCTGCCTTTTGCAAGCCAGCCCAGGTGGTTCGCTGGAATCCAGCGAAGTCCAAACCAGATTAACCAGTTTAGAAAAGCCCCAAAGCCTCGTCAATCAGGACACCCCAGGGCTGGCCCCGGAGATGACTCTCCGGGATGTCACTGCTGGCAGTGCCACCACGGAGGGGTCACCCGCACGCCACTGGCAGTGTCTGTCGTGTATTTATTACACATTAACCAGAAAGTTTACAAATCTTGGGGCCAGCGCGATCATTTTCACATTTTTCACATTCTTTCACATTTTCACGCCTGCCTGGAGAGCAAAGCAGCGGCTGGAGCCCAGAGAAACCTGCCACCCTTTGAAGCACACCCAGCTGTGCTGAGCTGTCCTGGGGCTCACAAACCCACCCGGGGTGTCCCAGCTCTGATCTCCAGCCCAAACCCATCGGGTGGCCCTGCCAAAAGTCCCAGCAGGCGTCCCCAGCCTGGCCACGGGGAGCAGGGAGAAAAGGACACAGCAAGAGATGAGAAATTCAAATTAGAGCAGGTACCTGCTGCTATCCAGGACCACTCCAGGAGCTGCCAGTGCCACCCCTCATGCCAGCTGGGGGCAGAGAAACTGAGGCAGGCACGAAGCAGGCTGTGCTGACCCCAGAGCTGCTGAGTGGTGTGGCATGGGGACGTGTCCCCACGGTGAGGCTCCTGGCGCTGAGCCCACTGGGGGATGTCTGGGGGACAGATGGTGGGACAGACAAGCTTTGAGGGGGCAGAAAAATCAATCTACATTTTGTTTGCAATCGAAGCCTGCTGAGATATGGATTTTACCACAGAAAAGGGCGGCGGGTACCTGGTGAGGGCTCTGTCTGTGGGGCAGAGTGCAGGAGCTGTGTCTGCCCCGTTGGGCCTCCTCGGTGCTGACATGTTTACCAGCAAAGCTCCGTTCCCCGCACAGCCATCCTGACAATGCTCTGAGCAGAGGCAGGACTTTATTCCAGGAAAAAGGTTTTCTCCTGGAATAGTTTACACTAGTTCCACTCACAGAATAAGCAGCACCGACAAAAACATACTTCTGCAGATTTACCAGGATTCCTGCCAGGGACAGGAGAATGTTTTTCACCCATCTCACTGCTGGTTCTTTCAGAGAAAACATTTCACATGCCGAGCAGGGCTGGGCAAACCCCAGCAGAATAAATGAACTGGAAGTCCCTGAGCCATCCGGCGGCTCAGCGCAGGGGCCCGCGCTCCCCTGCTCTTCCCAGCCCGCCCTGTTTTCCAGCTCCCGGCTGATTTATGCCCACAGACAGGACGCTTGCTCTGCTTCCCTGTGGATTACAGAGCCCTCAAAGCCCAGCCTGGCTGCTGGAGTCCCCGGGATGATGGAGAGGCACGTCCTGCTGCCGGCGCTGCCAGGCACGGGACAGACCCACAATGGATGTGCCGGGGAAAGGATCCTGGCGAGGCACAGCCAAGCAGGGAAATCCCCCCAAAGAGGATGGGGAAAAAAGGGTTTCACAGTGGAGCTGGGAAGCCCTGGAGAGGCTGCAGCCACCATCCCTGTCCCCCCACAGGGCCCCTCCAGCCCCCATCGCTCCCCAAAGCCTTATTGCTCTTGGAAAGCCCAAAGGAAAGGAACGAGAAGGTGAGGCAGAGACAGATGCAAAGCACCGACAAGAAATACCAAGGAGCAAATCGCTTTGGGTTTTTCATGCCAAAGGTATTTGCATTCTTATTTCTCCCCCGGAGGCACAAACCTCTTTTGTTGTCCCACAACCACTTGCACTGTCGCTGCCAGGAACAATTTCAGAGAGGGGAGGGTCACCATTCCCAAGGAAAAGCCTGAGTAACGGGATATTGGCTCGGGATATTGGCTCTGCAAGGCCACAGGGGTGGTCACCCTTCAGCTGAAAGGCAGGGCATGGATAAAGCACAACCACCTCAAAGGTGCCCTCAGAGGAATCTGAGGTTTTCCTGTGGGACAGGGAGACATGAGGTGCCCAAGGGGGCACTCCCATGGCTGAGCACCTGGATTTCAGATGGATTTCAGATGGATTTCTGATGGATTTCTGATGGATTTCAGCTTGTTTAGGATGGGACTGTGAGGAGTGGAGTTGCTGAAAGCTCCCTGAGAGCACCAGCTCTTGATGGGGGCAGAGGCTGTTGGGCCAGCACTGCCTTGAGAAACCACCAGCAGCCTTCCCAAAATTCCCCAGCAAAAGCAACAATTTGCCTCATTTTGGGGATTTTGCAGAATTTTGCCCCAGCTGCCTCAGCTGTGCCGTCCCTCTGGCCATCTCATTGTGATGAAAGAAGGCAAAAGCAGGAGAAGGGACTGCGGCCAAAGCAAACACAGCAGCCCTGGCACTGCAGGAACATTTTAACCCAGATCCATTTTCCAGGGGTACGAACCAGGATCAGCAGGTTCCACATTAACCCACACACCGTGCTGGGGTCCTGGCAGATCCCAGCGGGGCAGGTGAGGAGAGGTGTGGTCACCCACCCACTCTGACCCCTCCGCTGCTCCCTGAGGGCAAAAACCAGTGGCCCACAGGTCACCAGGAATGGTGCAAGGCTCCAAAAACTCCTGGCAGCCTCCACCTGTGCCCGGCACACGGAGAACAGGAGCAGGATGCAGCAGCAGCAGCAAGCTGAGGCTGCCAGAGCTCCAACAGAGCTTGGACAGCACTCCCAGGGATGCACAGGGTAGGATTTTTGGGGTGTCTGTGCAGGGCCAAGGGTTGGACTCATCCCTGTGGATCCAGCACAGGATGTTCCGTGATTTTTGGGGTGCCTGTGCAGGGCCAAGGGTTGGACTCATCCCTGTGGATCCAGCACAGGATGTTCCGTGATTTTTGGGGTGCCTGTGCAGGGCCAGGGGTTGGGCTCATCCCTGTGGATCCAGCTCAGGATGTTCTGTGATTTTTGGGGTGCCTGTGCAGGCCCGGGGGTGGGACTCAATGATCCCTGTGGATCCAGCACAGGATGTTCTGTGATTTTAGGATGACCGAACCCCTGCTCCCTCCCATCCCTGTAGGTGGTGAGTCGCTCTCTCCTGCTTTGCTTGACTCACAAATCCCTACTTTTTGAGCTTCCTACATAAGGGACGTGTTTTCCCTTAAAAATGCAACTTAAGGGAGTTGGTTAATCCCAAATGTGCAACTAAGGGAAATGTTTTCCCCTTAGAATTTAAACAAGGGACATGTTTTTCCCTAAAAAAATGCAACTAAGGGAGATGTTTTTTCCCTAAAAAATTGCCACTAAGGGAGTTGGTTTCCCCTAGAAATGCAACTGAGGGAGATGTTTTCCCTAAAAATGCAACAAAAGGACATGTTTTTCTTTAAAAATACAACTAAAGGAGATGGTTTCCCAAAAAAATACAGCCAAGGGAGATGCTTTCCCCTAAAAATGCAACTATCAGAGATGGTTCTCCCTAAAAATGCAACTAACAGAGATGGTTTGCCCTAAAAATTGAACTGAGGAAGATGTTTTTCCCTAGGAATGCAACCAAAGGAGATGTTTTCCATAAAAATACAACTAAGGTACAGGCTTTTCCTTAAGAAAAAAAATGCCACTGAGGGAGATGTTTTCCCCTAAAAATACAACCAAGAGTGATGGTCCCCCCTAAAAATTCAAGCAAGGAAAACGTTTTCCCCTAAAAATGCTACCATGGGAGATATTTTCCCCTAAAATTGCAACTAAGGGACATGATTTCCCCTAAAAACACAACTAAGGGACATGATTTTCCCTAAAAATACAACTAAAGGGCACGGTTTCCCCTAAAAATGCAACCGAGAGAGACGTTGCTCCCTAAAAATGCAACTAAAGGAGATGTTTTGTCCTGAAAAACACAAGTAAGGGATATGTTTCCCCTAAAGCCGCATTTCAGGGGGATCACTCAATGCTCGGAGGGGACAAACACATTGTGCCACCCCAAAAGCAGCACCGGGGAAGGGGGGATGCATCCCACCCGCATCCCCGCGAGCCCAGCCCGGGGATGCTCCGGGCACCGCATCCCGGGGATGCTCCGGACCCCGCTGCGGCCCGGCACCTGCCGGAGCGCCCCGAGCGGACCGGGGGCTGCCGGGGGCTGCCGGGGGCTGCCGGGGCTGCGGGACCCCGCGGGGCCGCTGGGCTGCCGGCGGCTGCACCGCCCCTCCCGCACACGCGGTGCCGCCGCTGGGCGAGCCGGGCCCGGCGCCGCGCACATGGGCGCTGCGGAGCCGCCGGCGGAGACTGGCTCCAGCCGGTATAAAAGGGCTGCGAGCGAGCACCGAGCAGCAGCAGCCGCCGCCGCGGGCAGCGGGAGCAGCAGCGGCCGGAGGCCGGCGGGCAGCGGGGCCGCCTCCTCGCCGAGGGTCGCCCGCTCGCCCTCCCGGGCCATGGGCAGCCCCTGACCCCGCCGCAGCACCGGTGAGTGGGGCTCCCGCCCGGGGATTCCGGGGGAGCGGGGTGGGGGAGGGCTTTGTTTCCCGTTTTTTAAAAATTTTTTCCCCCCTTTCGGGGTTCTTTTTAACATTATTTTTTCCGTTTTTCCAGCGTTTTCCTTCCCCACCTCCCCTCGCCTGCATCCCTGTATTTTTAGCCCGCGGCCCCGGCGATGCAGGAATCAGGGCTGAAATGTTGGGAAAGTGATGCAGGGAAGGGGGGGCCACGCCGGGCCCCTGCGCTCCGGCTTCTTCATTTTCAGTTTTTTCCCCGCCATCATTATTTCTTTTAATCTTTAAATGTACAAAACACACGCCCAGGTCTGCGGTTTCGCTGCGTTGTTTTTCCTCATTTTTTTTCCCCCCTGTTCCCTAAGCGTGCTCGCTCCTGATCTGCTCTCCCCCCGCTGCCCGTGCGGTGACACAGGAATCCACGGCAGCCCCGTCCCCTCTCTCGGGGGGTCTCCAGGCACTTCCCACAAACTTCGGGGGTCCTGCCGGTGCCCCCGGGCCGTGCCGGGCTGCGGCAGCAGCGGAGCCGGCGCGGGCAGCACCGCAGGGATGCAGGAGCCCACGCCTCGCTCCATCCATCCCTGGCACGGAGGATCCCCCGGGAGCCGCGCACCCGCCATGCGGCACCGCAGGAGGGGCTGGGGGCCCGGGGACCCCCCTGCCCCGCTCGGGGACCCCCGGCGTGGGCTGCCAGCCCGGCCGAGCTCCCGCGGGTCCCGGTGGGCGCCGGTGCCGGTGCCGCGCACTCGCCTGCTCCGCCGTGCGAAGTTCCCCGGGGGGCTGGGGCCGGAGCCGCCGGGCTCCCCGCGCCCCGAGCGCGGTGCCGCCGATCCGAGTCCAAAATGGAGGAGGGAAATGCCTGGCGGCTGCCGGGGCCGGCGGCGCGGGGGGAGCGCACGGCACAGCCGCAGGTCCGGCCGGGACGGGGAGCGCACGGGGCGGCTGCTCACGGCCACCGCTCGGGCCCCTCCCGGCGCGGCTGCGGGGACCCAGCGCCGGGGCTCGACCCCGCGCCGCGTCCCGCGCACGGTGTGGCGGTGACCCCGGCACTGTCCCCTGCACAGGTGTGGCGGTGACCCCGGCACTGTCCCCCGTGCAGGTGTGGCAGTGACCCCAGCACTGTCCCCCCACACAGGTGTGGCAGTGACCCCGGCACTGTCCCCCGTGCAGGTGTGGCAGTGACCCCAGCACTGTCCCCCCGCACAGGTGTGGCAGTGACCCCGGCACTGTCCCCCGTGCAGGTGTGGCAGTGACCCCGGCACTGTCCCCCCGCACAGGTGTGACGGTGACCCCGGCACTGTCCCCCTGCACAGGTGTGGCAGTGACCAGGGCACTGTCCCCCACACAGGTGTGGCGGTGACCCTGGCACTGTCCCCTGCACAGGTGTGGCAGTGACAATGGCACAGTGGACCCCTCTGCAGGTGTGGCAGTGAGCCCAGGACTGTCCCCTTGGTGCAGGTGTGGCAGTGATCCTGTCACTGTCCCCCTGCACAGGTGCGGTGGTGCAGTGGCCTGGGCTCAGTGTCCCCCATGTGGGTGTGACAGTGACCCTGGTACTTGTCCCCCTGCAGAAGTGTGACAGTGACCCTGGCACAGCAGACCCCCACACAGGTGTGGCAGCGAGCCCAGGACTGTAACCCCCACACTGTCCCCCCCGTGTGGGTGTGGTGGTGACCCCAGCACAGTGTCCTCCCCCTGACTGTGACACCGGCGCTGTCCCCCCTGTGCCGCTGTGGCCGTGCTGGGGTTCCACAAGGAGCTCCATGTGGGACCAAAGGTGCCCCGGCGCAGCCACAGCCCCCGGGTGACACGGAGCAGGGCTGACAACACCCCGTGTCTTATGGGGTGATCCCCCTCCAGCCCCCCCTGCCCTGGGGGTGGCACTGGTGCCAAGGGCAGCAGGGGAGCTGCTGGAAACGGGGGTGTCCCCCCTCCCCCGTTTTGAGGTGTGGACACCCGGAGCTGCCATTTTGGGGACAGCCAGTCTGGGGAGGACGGGTGGCCCGCGGGATCCTGCGGCTCCGCCAGCCCAGCCCGCGCGGGTTCCGCGGCAGATCTTTCACGAACTGCATCCATCCACCCCCGTGCAGCGACACACAGATGACAGCTCCCGGGCTCGGCTGCTGGGAACAGCTCGCCCGGGTGCTGAGCCGAGAGTTTCTGGTCCTGGGCTCGCACCCAGCAGCAGGAAGGAGCCGACGGAGGGGCAGAGGCACAAACATCAGCCCAAATCCCACACTTAATCCCTGGGCAGCGCAGAGTCCGGCTTGCGGTGCCTTAGCGGTGCTGCAGCTCGCGGGCTGTGCCTCTTCCAGCAAAATTCAACTCAAACTGACGCCTGGCTTCCTTCTCCCCTCTTTCTCCAGATCCAAAATGACGGTCAAAGCTGTAAAGATGCCGTGCACCTCTGCAAACGTTTATACTAAAGTGCCTGACGGAGGATGGGGCTGGACAGTCGCTTTTGCGTTCTTTGTTGTGGAAGCCCTGACATACGGCATCATAAAATCGTTTGGAGTCTTCTTTAACGACCTGATGGAAAGCTTTGACGAAACCAACAGCAGGATATCCTGGATAATATCCATATGTGTGTTTGTACAGACCTTCACAGGTAAGAGGAGCAGGCGCTCGGGGCAGGTGCAAGGGGCAGCCGTGCTGCTGACTCAGCACACAAGGACTTGGCACCTGCGACTTTCGTGCCTCTAATGGCTCCATTACAAATTAAATCACGGCCATAAAAGCTCAGAGGCTGCTCCTCGAATGCCAAGAAATGTCTGTCTCAGCCTGGCAGTCCCTTTGAGCCCCAGCTCGGGTGGTGCAGGGACACGGTCCGTGTTGCTGAGCCTGACCCAGTTGTGCAGGTCTCACCAGCAAGGGGCAAAAAATAAGAGTTTTGGAACCAAACTCTGCAGTGAAAAAGATTAGAAATAACTTGAGCTTTGCTGAAATCCAGTGGTGCCCGGGCGTGTGGCCGCAGATTTGTCCAGGCTGCCACGTGCTTGTCTTTAAGTCTATTCTGGTGATTTTTTAGCATGTCCTAACTGCTGTGAGCTGTGCAGTGCTCCGAGGGTGGCTCCGGGGGGATGCTGTGCTGGGCAGGGAGGTGGCACCTCACGGGGACCTAGGCAGGAGTGTGACAAGAGCCTCTGCAGGAGACGGTGGCTGTGAAGTTGCCGAGTTGGGTGTTGATCACGGCTCTCTCCCTCTCCAGCTCCTCTGTCGACGGTCCTCAGCAACCGCTTCGGCCACCGCTTGGTCGTGATGGCCGGGGGGCTGCTGGTCAGCACCGGCATGGTCATCGCCTCCTTCGCCCGCTCTGTGGGGGACATGTATGTCACCATCGGCCTCATCTCCGGTGAGTCCCCTGCTCGGTACCTGCTCCTCTCTCCCGCGAGCCACAGGGCTGTGGCTCTCCAGCCCATGGGGTGTGCTTAGCGCTGCTGCCCCTCCGGAGCTGATCCAGGAGCAGGGATGGGCCCCAGGCTTGGCTTCCTGCCCTGCCTCACCCTGGGCACCGCCCTGGGAACAGCCCTGTGCTCTGCAGCTGCCCTGGGTGTTTGTGATGGACTGGGATCGCTGGGGAGACCAAAGCTGCGCCCGGCATCAAATCCTCTAGTGCTCCCTCTGTCTCTGGTTTCTTTTCCTGGTGCTTTTCCCCCTCTCCAGCCTGGTCTGGGTGTCCTGCTCACGTCCATGGCCAGGAGCTTGCCTTGCTTAGGGGAACAGTTATGAGGTCCTCAAAGTGGACCCCGCTGGCTGTTTGGGAGCAGAAAGCATTATCTAACAGGTTTGGGAGGCTGGGTCTCTTGGTCTGGGTTTTAACTCTCCTTTTTTCTTTTTATTTTTTTTCTCTTCCCCCCTCCAATTTACAAAAAAATAACATTCTGGTTTCCCCAATGATTTTCTTCCAGGGTGACTTGCTGAGTTGGCCGAAATGATACTGTAATCACCACCGGGAAAGCCGACTTAACGTGTTCTCGCATCGGTGTTTCCCCCTCCTTTACTTGTTGTTATGGCAATTTTTGGCATTTATTCACAGGCCTCGGATACTGCCTCTCCTTCCTCCCGACTGTCACCATTTTATCACAGTATTTTGACAAAAGGCGCTCGCTGGTCACAGCGGTGGCATCCACAGGGGAATGTTTCGCTGTCTTCTCCTTCGCACCAGGTACGGCGCCCACGTGCCGCGAGTTTTCTGTGCCGTGCCCAAGGCACAACGGTGCTGTCACCCTTTCCCCGAGCCAAATCAGAGCCCACAAGTGACTGCTCACATGCCCGTGGCACTCGTGCCCTGCAGGCAGGGTGACAAGCGGTCCTAGGGGTGGTGTGACACTGGCCGGGCCCTCCCCGTGCCCCGTGCCAGCGCAGGACATGCCTGGCTGATACGCAGCCCGCCGGGCTCCCTATATAGATCTGGCAGGCTAAAAATAAGCCCGAGAAACTTCAGCTATTTAAAACACACGCAGTACACAGAACTGCTCCTAAAGGTTAGTGGGCTTGTGCTCGGCAGGCCTGCCAAAGTGCTCCGGCCTTTTGGGGACTGTCCCCAGGCGTCACGGCCCTGTCACCGCCTGCCCTTGGTGCAGTGTGCTCTGGGCTGATAGCCACTGCAAAGCTGCTTGGGGTGCAAACGAAGGCTGCTAATTAAGCAGTGACATGCACCTTTGAGTAGGGCTAAGAGACTTCCTCTGCTGGCTGGTTTCAGGGTGGGGGCAGCTGAGAAAGGAAACTCAAGTGTTTGGTTTGCTCTCCTTCTCTATAAACAATGCCCCATTTGTCCCCAAACTTGCTGAGACCTCGAAAGGGCTACCTAGAGGGTGGCTTCTGCTAGCCAGGTGGCAAACACAGCTTTTGGCTCCTGTCTGATGCCGCAGAGGGGAGGAAGGAGGGTGCCAGACCCTCAGGCAGGAGGGATCCCCCGCTCAGCCTTTCCAAGAGGCGCTCGGAACCCTCCAGTGGTGAATCTCCAGTCACTTCCCTCGCTGTAAATTCAATTCCTTGGTGTAACTACAGGCTTTCCTAGTTACAATTCTCCTCTCCCCTCAGCAATCACGGCCCTGAAGGAGCAGATTGGCTGGAGGTACAGCATGCTCTCTGTCGGGGTGCTGCAGCTCGGCATCGCCGCCTGCGGATCGCTGCTGCGCCCCATCGTCATCAGAGAGCAAGAAGAAGTGAAAGCACAGCCTCCAGAGGAGTCCACGGAGACAAAGTACATGCTTGAAAATGAGCAAACATGCACCTCAATAGAGTCCATAGACTCAGGAGTCGATATAACTACCTCACCCAGCAATGTGCCTGGAAAAACCAAAGCAGAGCCGAAAAGTGAAGAACCAAAGCAACACGGACAGAGTCCCGTTGAAAATAACAGCTCCCCTCCAGAACCAAAAACCAAACTACTGGACTTCTCTGTGATGAGAGACTATAGCTTTATCTGTTATGCATTCTTTGGCCTGTTTGCAACCCTGGGCTTCTTCGCTCCCTCCCTCTACATCATCCCCCTGAGCCGTAGCCTCGGCATCAGCAAGGACCACTCTGCCTACATCCTGTCGGCCATGGCCATTGCCGAGGTGTTCGGGAGGATTTTTGCAGGCTGGGTTCTCAACAAGAAGCCGATCCGCAAGATCTACATCGAGCTCATCTGCGTCATCCTGCTGGCGGTAGCGTTGGTTGCCTTCCCTTTTGCCTCTGGATTCTGGGGCTTGATGATATGTAGCGTTTATTTTGGGTTCATGCTCGGCACGGTAGCGGGCACACATATTCCCCTCCTGGCTGAAGACGACGTGGTAGGCATTGAGAGGATGTCTTCTGCAGCTGGAGTCTATGTCTTCATTCAGAGCTTAGCTGGGTTGGCTGGACCACCCCTCGCAGGTAACTGAAACTTGTGGTTTAATTCTGTTTTGGAGGTGTTTGACAGCTGTCGGTGCTGATCTCTGCCTGGGAAGTGTTGTGGCAGCACTAATCGCAGCACCCCCTGAAAGCCCTGCAAGCAGCACTGGGAGTCTCCCAGAGCCAAAGACTGCAATGCAGCTCTGCAGAGTCCCACGGATGAGGCACTGAGGAACCTCAGAGGGAAGGGAAATGCTGCAGTGCTACCCTGATCCTGTTAGAAACCCAAACCTGGCATCACTTCAGGCACAAGCAGAGGCGAATCCCTCTCGCTGTGCCTGTGCCACGCACTGCAGAAAGGTGAAGCCTGGCAGAACAAACAATGCCTGCTGCACCTCGGGCTCAGCGTCCCTGCGGTGCCCAGGGGCTTCTGACTCGCTGAAGATGACCCTGTGCACCCCAGAACATAACAGGTTCACTTTTTTAACACGATTTTGTTTGTCACCGAGTTTTGGCCGCAGATAAAACGCAGATTAAAACCCTCCAGGAGGGCAGGGCAGGGAGGGGCAGGGGGGAGCAGGCTGTGGCTAACTGCTGTAAATGTTTTTTTTTTTTTTTTTTAGGTGTCTTAGTGGATACGACAAAGAACTACAGCTCAGCCTTCTACTCCTGTGCTGCTGGCATGGTCCTGGGGGCTGTGTTCCTGGCCCTGGTGAGGCCGTGCAAGACTGGGCTGTGCCACCGCCACCACCCCCAGCAGCAGCAGCAGCAGCAGCAGGTGGAGGAGAGCACGGCGGGGCCACCACCAGAACTGCCAGATGACTTTATAGACATGGATATTGGGAAAGCGGAAAATTCAGGAAAAGGCTCTGACAGCGTGGTATAAAAAACCCTGTTCCTTCTCTATCTAATGTACTCGGCGTAAGGCTGGGGGAAATGTCAGCTCTGCTCCACGTTTTAAAGCTCCATTCTAAAGGGAATGTGAAATTTTAAATGTGAACAGTTGCTACCAACAACTTATTTTTTTTTTTTAAATATTAGAACTTTTTTAACCAACAATGGAAAGCTCCATAGAAAATACGGATAGTCACGTAAGAATAACTCCTGTCTAGCATGAAGATGTGATGCACACTTGCTTTCCTGATAACAAGCATAGGTAAAAGGTTCAACTGATCCCATAAATACTGACAACAGCAACAGCAGAAGCAGCTCAGCCTCTGACTGTCACCCATCCCCTACCACAAAATCCACGCAGACCAGAACCCGACGATACGAACTGGAGACGAGCATTTCATACACCACCAGTAGCCAACTGAATCTCCTTCTGGAGGGATACAGACTCACGTTTTAGCTTGGAGGAGGAGGAGGAGGCTAGGCTAGGTAGCTGACAATTAGAAACCATTGCTAATGATCTTAACTTGAATGTCACAAATGCTGGGAAATCAAAGGCTCCGTGTGTCTTTACGGCCAGTTATTACTGCACATATTTCACGAGATCATTTTTCTTCTCCCGACTGGGATTCCTTAGAATTGTTTTCTGTTGATAGTCAGATCTGATGTACTGTTTCTAATTTAACTAGTATTTATTAATTTATTCTGAGATTGTTAAAGGAGGTTAGCTCATATAACTGGAGAGGAAAAATGATCTCCCGCATAACGGAAAGCTGTCTTTACATCAATCTCTTCAATGCCTATCTTGTATTGCTTGTGAAATTGTTGGGAAAATTACTCTTACAGCATAAACTGTAGCTGTTTTTAATAGGTAAGTCTTAATTAACCCAATTATTTTAAAAGGAAAAAAAAAAAAAAAAAAAAAGAACTACAGATCCAGCATCTCTTTCCACGGAAAAAGGCTTACGGAGCTGGCGCCGCTGCCAGAACCAGCCCACCCCGCAGGGAGGATTTGGCCCAGGATGTCTTAACGTACCCAAAACCTTCGCTCACAGGTGCACGAGGCAATATCTGCTGCAGCCCCCGCTGCCTGTGGCCCCCCAGGACCTTCCCCTGTCCCTGTGCCCCCCAGCCCTGCCCGCCCTGGGGTCCTGGGGCTGAGCTGCACCCCTGCCCCAGCTCGCCCCTAAAGCCACGAGGGGCTTTTTGTTTTGTGCTGCTGACTTCAGTGAGAAAGGAGCGGAGCCTGTGCGCGAAGGGAAGGATAAAAGACCACATTTGAGCTGTTCATTCAGTCTTAACGGGAGAGATTCCTGCTCACGGTGACACGAGCTTGCTTACCCCACCTATATGCATCTTCTCGCCTCTAGGCAACTCAGGGGGACAAATCAAACAAGTCTGTTCTGGTTTGGGGGGAAAAAAGACCCCCAAACCACCATTTCTGTGTATTTAAGTGGAAGTGGCATCATCCATTAACTGCTACGCTGACCTGTCTGTGTTCTACCAGCCATAGAAATGTGGGACAATCCGTTTAAGAAAAAAAAAAAGAAAAAAAAAAAGAACAACCTCTTTTTGGGAAGGTGCTTGATATGTTTTTTCTGTCTTAGATGTCCAAAAAAAAAAAAAAAAAAAGTAAAAGAAGAAAAAAAAAGAAGAAGAAGAAAAAAAAAAAGAGAAACAGGCACTCTTGCAACCAAGTGGCTGGAGCAATTCATCCTCACTGCCCGGGACCTGCGGTCTCGTGTCCTTCCTCTGCCTCAGCACTTTATCACGGCCAGCAGAACCTCGCTGTGTTGCACCCAGGACTGGAAGATCCTTTGCAGAGAACTAGAGTTGTGTGAATCAGTGATCAATGAACAAATAACCACGTTGCATTACGATGTACTTTTTATTTATTGTTAATTTATGATACTTCAAGCGTTTTTGGTAAATGTTCTGTAGCCTATCCTTGTAAGGTTGTTGAAGTCTTTGTGATACGAGACCTCACTACAGCACTTTGCTATTACAACTGCTTGGAAGTGGAATAAGGCCTCCAGGTTTTGCGTGTGTGTGGAAGCTCCCTGTTCTGCAGATTTGCGAGGTTCTACTGTAATTTAGTTTATCTGATTTTTTTTTTCTTTTTTTCTTTTTTTTGTTTTAACGACAGTTTCCAATACAGATCAAATGCTAGGTTTGTCACTGACCTCACAGTCCGTTTCTGTTCCTGTCTGTGTCGCGGCACGAGCAGGGGAGCGAGTGGTGAGTGTGTGTGTGTGAGGGCACAGCAGAAGCAGGATTTACTGATTTGTTTGTAACCTTACCGAGTGGACTCTGGAAATACTCTTAAACACTGAGATTTGCAATAAACTTTTTCTTTTTTTTTTTTTCCCTCTCTCTCTCCCTTTTCTTCTTTTTTTTTTTTTTTTTTTTTGATAATAAACACAAATGAAGAAACTTTTCCTCCTCTCCATCCCTGGGTTTGTTGTGGCATCCGGAGCTGTTTCCCTTCCCCGAGGGCTGTCACATGCCACTGCTCCAGCCTCAAGTGGCTGAGCTTTCCCTGCACATTGGGCAATCCCAGCGCTCTAAATGAGCTGCCTGGAAGCTGTGGATTAGTGCTGACCTCAAGGGTGCTCTTGTAAACCCTGACCCGGGCAGCCCTGATTAGAGGGAGCCTTTTCTCCTCCTGAGTGCTGCCTGAATTGGTGCCACTTCGCAGCCTTCCCCTCGTGTCCTCACCGAGCACGCAATCGTGTAATTATTTTATCCTCTCTGAATTGATGAATGCTTTCTCCATGCCAGGCTAAAGCAACTCGTGTATCTGAAAAATCTACTTTAAAAAAACCAACCAAACAGACAAACAAAACAAAAAAAAAAAAACCCAAAACAAAAAAAAAAAAAAAAACCCAAAAAACCCCAAAACAAACAAACAAAAAACCAAACAAAAAACAAACAAAAAACCCCCAAAGAAAAAAAAAAATCAAGAAACAAAAAACCAAAGACAAACAAAAAACCAAAAAAACCCAAAAAACCCCCAAATAACAAAAAAACCCCAAAACAAAAAAAAAAACCCAACCAAAAAAAACCCAACAAAAAACCCCAACAAACCCAAACAAAACAAAAAACCCCAAACCAAACAAAAAAACACCTAAAAACAAACCACTAAACAGCAGAATAGTCGCACTGAAGAGCAATTTTCCCTTTGTCAAACCTAATTTTTTGATCCGCCCTTCCCTGCTCGCCCCAGCATCACCAAACCCTACAAGGAGCAGCGCTGCCACGTCCCAAAAATCACTGCCTGCATTAGGTTTGCAAATGCCCTGCCTGCTGAAGGAATCATCACGCCACTGATGGGGATTAAGTACAAGCTGTTTTCATTCTGTTTTCATTTCTGACTTCTGCAAGAGTCCTGGAGCAGAGGTGAGCCATGCACGCGAGCTGGAACGCAAACACCAAAGTCCAGGGAAAATAATCTGTCTCCAAATTCGACTCTGGCTCACTTACAGCAGTGAACAAATATTATTTGCAACAGTTTCCTCAAAAACAACCCCCCAAAAAAAAGGCGTTACAAAGGCTGCACACAGTTCACGTAAATAAAAGCACATTGAGCTGGAGCACTGTCAGATGTCTCCCTGCACAGAAAGATTTTTAAGAGTCGTTTTTCCCACCTGGTTAAAATTAATTGCCTGTGACCTTCTCTGTTATCCCGGCACAAAGGCATTAAAGCCAGAACAAAATAGGATAAGGAGGTATTTATTCAGCAGCACTGTACATCTATTTAGCAGCAGGGTGAAGAGGAGAATGTGGGGCAGGACGTGCCTCAGCAATCCTTGGTATTCTCTCCGAAGGGGTTGTATAAATTCTTGTAGTCAATGAGGGCCGTGCTGGCCAAATGTAAATAGAGGAAATTACACAAGGTCAGCCTGCCAGAGGCCAGGAGCTCTCGGAGCAGAGGGATCTGTCCTTTCTGGAGCAGAAAGGAAGTGGGGCTTTGTTTGGTGTGTTGGGGTCTTGGAGAAAAACAAACACAACAACATGAAACCAACCAAACAAACAGAAAGACAAAACCATTTTTCCATTTGAAATGAGGAAGGGGAACCTCTTGTTCTTTTGCACTGATTTCAATAAGATGACACCGGGTTCTCCAGGGGACAAATGAATCCTTGCAAAGAGCTAAACTGGGCTTGGAAAGAAAGCAAAGTAGGTGCTTACAAAACAGCTTGAATGTTTTAACGTGTCCTCTCACATGTTACTTGTTACCATCTGAGATCATTGTGTTCCAGCTGCCTGTAGTAAACATGACCTGAATTCTCACAGTGATGCAAGCCCAGAGCAGCCAGCCCTCCATGCCTCCTTCCTCCTCAAAACTCATCCTAAAAGTGCTTCACAGGCTGGCTTTAGGAAAATCTTTAGGAAAATATTATGGTTTTTTTAAACGGTTAAAGGCTTTTGAAAAAAAGTTAAAGTCCCTCTAACTTCTGGCTCAGTTTGAAGGCTGAGGGAGAAAGCACAGCTGCCCTCTGTGCCTCCTTCCTCCTCAAAACTCATCCTAAAGATGCTGAACAGGTTGGCTTTAGGAAAACCTTTAGGAAAATGTTAAAGTTTTTTTTAAAAATTAGTCTTTTAAAAGAAGTTAAAGTCCCTTTAACTTCTGGTTCAGTTTGAAGGCTGAGGGAAAAACAACAGCTGCTGTCCGTGCCTCCTTCCTCCTCAAAACTCATCCTAAAGGTGCTTCACAGGTTGGTTTTAGGAAAATCTTTAGGAAAACGTTGAAGTTTTTTAAAAAAAAGTTAAAGTCTTTAAAAAAAAGTTAAAGTCCCTTTAACTTCTGGCTCAGTTTGAAGGCTGAGGGAAAAACCAGAGCCGCCCTCCATGCCTCCTTCCTCCTCAAAACTCATCCTAAAGATGCTTCACAGTTTGGCTTTAGGAAAACCATCGGGTTTAGGAAAACATTAAAGTTTTTTTTTTTTAAGTTAAAGTCTTTAACTTTTAAGAAAAGTTAAAGTCTCTTTAACTTCTGGCTCAGTTTGAAGGCTGAGGGAGAAAGCACAGCTGCCTGCAGGGGTTGTCGCACACCTGATGGCCATGCTAAAATCCAGGACCCTTCAGGAAGAAATTCAGGGAGAATTTCTCCATGGAAAGGATGGTCAGGCACGGGAAGGGCTGCCCAGGGAGGTTTGGAGGTGTCCAAGGAATGACTGGACAGTGCACTCAGTGCTCTGCTTTAGCTGACAAGGTTAAACTTGATCTTGGATATTTTTTCCAACCTTAATGATCCCAATCTGTGATTCCAGGGTTGGCATTGGACACACACAGGGAAGGCTCCTGGGCATCCCCAGCAGCTGTTTGTCCCCAAAACCATGGCAAACCTGCAAATCCAGGCCTCCTCCTCCTCCTCTGGGCATCGTGGCAGCAAACCACGGAGTTTTCCCTCCCCAGCCCCATTCCCACCGACTTTTCCTCGCAGGATTCGCGAATCCACGGCCACACCAGCACAAAACTCGCTCTGCAAATTGCACTAAGTCATCTCGTAAATCAATGCAATCCCCCCCCGCTCCTTCCTACTGCAGTCGTCGAGCTCCAGTTACAACAATTTGTGGTAAAATATTACTCACCAGCACTTTGGCCTGTGTGAGCAGCTCTGCCTCGGTACAGACAGCCCTTAAATCACAGCTTTGTCACAGAAGCCACAAGTGTAACCAAAAGTCTCATTACACGCAGACACTCCGAGGAGAAGGCCAAGGAGACAATAGTTCCCCTCGCTTCCTTTTGTCACAGCTTTCATTAATGTTGTGAATGCTTTTTCTGCTTTATCCACTGCCGGCTGCTGGCCACAGGCAGCCTGGCACAGGAGCAGCCCCGAGCAGCCCCAGAGAGCCCAAAAGCAGTGAGGTGGGGAGAATGGGGTCAGGGCAAAGCGGGGTGAGGGCAAAGCTGGGTGCTGAGCATCACCCCCTGCTCCTGCTCTGGGAGCTGCTCTCCCTGCAGGGCTGGGAGCTCCAATCTGCCTCCCTGCTCCCCTGATCCACTGTAATCCCCACCAGTGTGGGTTTGGGCTGTGGGGAGTTATCAAAATCAGGCATTTGAAACACTTCTAGCTTTTGCCTTTAGCTGTGATGCAGCAGGTTGTTGGTTTTTTTTCTCACATGTTGCAAAGTGAGACAAAGACTCAAAACCCCCAGCGAGGAGCGAAGGTCATTTGTGAAGTTACACCTGGGGCTTGAGGATGGCAGGGAACAGGCACAGGGGGCACCAGCACTGCTGCGGTGGGGGCTTCCCATTCCCCCTGCCCATGCTTGGGGTCAGGGGGATGCTCCTGCCTAAGCTGAGCATCCTCCTAAATCCTGCTGAACACACTCCTTAAATTCAAGTGAACACACTCCGAAATCCTGTGAGCACCCTCCTAAAATCTAACTGGACAGACCCTAAATCCTGCTGAACAAACTCCTTAGATTTAAGTGAACACACTCCTAAATCCTGCAAGCACCCTCCCAAAATCTAACTGAATAGACCATAAATCCTGCTGAGCACCCTCCCAAAATCTAACTGAACGCACTCCTAAATCCTGCTGAACACACTCCTTAAATCTAAGTGAACACACTCTGAACATCCTGCGAGCACCCTCCCAAAATCTAACTGCACAGACCCTAAAACTGCTGAGCACCCTCCCAAAATCTACCTGAACAGACCCTAAATCCTGCTGAGCACCCTCCTGGCATTGTTCTGGGGATGAAGGGAACAGTCCAGCACCCCTCGTCGTGCCCTAACCCCCAGCTCCAGCTCCATGCTGGTGGGAGGGAAGCTTTCCCTCCATGGCTATACACTGGAAATGAATGACCGAATAACGCAGTGATGGATGAGGATACATGGAAAGGTCCAATTCTGACACTGCCACTTGGACAAAGCTGCCACTGGAGCCTCTTATCACACAGCCCTTCGGCCACCTCAAACCTTCCCCTGGCAGGTCCTTGACCCCTCTTCCCCTGCTGGCAGTGACCATCCCGTGGCTCCGTGTCCCGGCTGGAGCACGGCGGTGACTTGGGGACACTGTGACACGCACGGCCACTGCTGCTCCAGAGGCAGGAGCTGGCACAGCCCGCGCTGCACCTCGGCATTGCCACCGGGGAGAGCCGGCAGGGACAGCTGGGGACACAGGGGAGGGGACAGCGGGGCAGGGTGCTCGGCACAGGCTGGCACTGGGATGGGATGGAGCCCTGCGGATTCAGGATGGGATGGAGCCCTGGGGATGCAGTGTGGGATGGATCCCTGTGGATTCAGGATGGGATGGATCCCTGCAGATTCAGGATGGGATGGAGCCCTGGGGATGCAGTGTGGGGTGGATCCCTGGGGATTCAGGACGGGATGGATCCTGGGCACTAGGATGCGATGGATCCCCGCAGATTCAGGATGGGATGGATCCCTGGGCACTGGGACGGGATGGATCCCTGGGGATTCAGGACGGGATGGAGCCTGCGGATTCAGGATGGGATGGATCCCTGCGGATTCAGGACGGGATGGATCCCTGCGGATTCAGGATGTGGTGAATCCCTGGGCACTGGGACGGGATGGATCCCTGGGGATTCAGGACGGGATTGAGCCCTGGGGATGCAGGACGGGATGTACCACTGCTGCTCCAGCACAGGAGGGACAAGCCAGCCTGTGCCAAGCTCTGCAGCACCGGGAAAGAGGAAACACGGAGCACCAGCTGGGAGAGGAGCCCCAGAAGAGCCATCCCCATCCTCCGCGCTGCAGGCTCCCTGCCTGCCCTGAAATCACTCCCTTCCCTCCTGCCCTGCGAGCCCTGAGCTCACCGCGGCTGTACCCAAGCCCTCCCTGGGCCAGCACCATCCTCCCACCCTTATCGGCCCCGGCAGGCACAGCCCTGCCCTGCCCGGGGCTATCGGGAGCCGCACACCCTGCGGGACTGGCCCCACCGTCCAGAGCAGCGACAAACACAGCGCTTTTCTGTTTTCTGCTCCGTGTCAGCTGCTCATAGCCCAGCCAGGGCTCTACCCACACAGAAACCCCCAGAGCTGCACCTGCAGCAAGGCTCGGGGCCACAGAGACTCACGGCACATTTCCCCCTTCTCAGGCACTCAGCAATTCCCCTTCCAGAAGAAAAACATTAAACAAACTGTACCTTGGAAAGGGTCTGCAGGCATAAGGGAAATTTCTCTTTCTTCTCCCGTTTGCTGCTCTTCTCCTTCTGCCTCTACTGGTGAGGGGTCAGAGTCTTTCTCAGGTTTGTCCAAAATCACACTCACAATCCCAGCTGTGTCCAGTATCACACTCACAATCCCAGCTCTGTCCAATATCACAATCCCAGGTTTGTCCAATATCACAATCCCAGGTTTGTCCAATATCACAATCCCAGCTGTGTCCAATATCACACTCACAATCCCAGGTTTGTCCAATATCACAATCCCAGGTTTGTCCAATATCACACTCACAGTCCCAGGTTTGTCCAATATCACAATCCCAGGTGTGTCCAATATCACACTCACAATCCCAGCTCTGTCCAACATCACCAAGATCCCAGCAGGTGAACCCACTCCCCCATCAGCATTTACAGCAAGCCCTGGAGCAAAGAGATCACCCCAACAATTAAACACAAAACCACCTTCGAGTTTAGCTTGTGAAGTGTTTTCACTGAGACAACCCCACTCCTCCACAGAGCTACAGGGGCAGCGTCACATCTCAAAGGTTTTTATTCAGCCTCCTTTGCACAGCTTTGAGCGAGTCAGGAATTCCAACCTCAGTGTTTGCCTTCAAGGACGAGGCTCTGACCCTGCAGCCTGACCTACCTGAGGAGCGCTCCTTGGTTAAAAGCTCCTCCAGCACAGCAGAGAGGCCAAAGTGCTCAGTGTGTGAAGTGGGAACTGCACATAAACCCTGTATCTATGTCAAATTCTAGTTTGTCAATCAAGGAAACAACAGCAATAAATGTTAAAATACACAAGTGATTCTATTTCAAAGGAGTGATTTTTAAAATGCATATAGATGCACTCTGGTGTGCACTTTTAATAGCAGAATTCACATGCTTTAGGAGGATTTAATTGCTCACAGTATGTAAGGGCAGGAAGCGAGGACAAAAGTAGATCTGTGAAGCTGAGAGCAAAAATTAGTCCTGAAAATTGTGCACAGTGGGAAGTGTGCCCTGTCAGCCTGATTTGGGGCCCAGGTACAGGGGAGTCAATTTGTCTGCACAGAGCAGGAAGTGTCCTACCTGGGAGAGGTAAGGAACGGAAACCTGCCCAAATCCTGCTTACAGTAATTACAAATCACATCCTGACACAGGAAATTAAACCTCTCGCACAAAGCACCCATTAAAATTGCGAACTGGTTAAAAAAAAAAAAAAAAAAAAAAAAAAAGTGAAACCAGGATTAAATTCAAGGCATTTTCTCCTGAACATGAAATATCTTAGATGCAACCAGACTTGTCTGCTCCGCCTGGAGCCCACGCTGTGGGCAGAGCCCACAGCACACCCCAGACTCGATTTAGGAGCGTGCAAGAGTGATGAAGACAAACATTCCTGGATGCAGGAGGCATCAGCACAGACCAAATACTGAGCATCATGTTAGCAACCGGTGTCAGCCAAGAGATACAAACATTAGCTTTCCAGAGAAGAATTTTTAGTGCGCTGGTAGTTCCTTGTCAGGCAGTAAATTTTAAAATAGTAAATGGCAGAAAGTAACCCTTTAAATACACAAAGTTTTCTGGATATATTATATTTCAGTTCTGCAGCACTTTGAGGCACTTTAATAACCTTTTCATGATTCTCCTCGAACACTTGGAGGGGTTTTGGTGAACACATTTGGGTTCCTGCCACTGCCTCACTATCATCCCCGTGCAGTCCTTGATAAAAAGGTTTTCAAGTTGCAACACACAAAATGAAAATGAAAGAAAAAAGTTGAAAGATTTTAATCTTAATGTTGAAAGACCAGAGCAAAATCCTTTTCTCTCTTGCCTGCACTCTGCTTCTTGTTAAAGAAACTTAAAACAATAGAATAGTTAACACTGATGAGGTTTTCAGTCCTGTGAGCAACACAACCTTCTCCTCTCCCCCAAATCCCCTCTGCAGCACCTGCTTCTGCTTAGCAAAACAAACAAACAGTCACCAACCACAAGTGTAACTCTCTACCCCTGACATTTCTTTGCGTGTCTCAGACCACAGCTTCCTCTGGAAACCCTGAACTTACGTGCTTGTACAGTTTTCGTGTCTGTAAGGCCGTAGGAAGATGAGAAAAACAAGTGAACACGCACAGGCAGAAGCTGTGGTAGCTACAGCAACAGCTGAGACACAAAGCAAGGCGAGGGTTGTGAAATGCATCCTGCGAGGAAATCAGAGATCGGGGCTGGCTCATGGGGTGAAATGCAGTGCCAGGTGTGAGGGGACAGCTCCCTGGCAGAGGTGACACCAGCAGGGGACAGGTAACCACTCCCAGGGCGGCCTGGGACAAGGACAAATCCACACAGGCACAGGCTCCAGGGCAGCAGAGTGGCCAAACTCCTGCCCAGAGCATCCTGCTGGTCCTGCTGTGCCGCAGGACACCCCGGGCTGCAGGAGGCCTTGGCCATGGTGAGGGTGATGTGCTTCTCACAGCCCTGGCACAGGTTTCGGCAGGCCAGGGGGGCTCTGCCATCAGCACGGCCCAGGCACTGCGCAAGGAGGAAGGAAAAGGCTGGGGACAGCCCCGGGGACTGGCCATCCCCTGCCCTGTGCTTTGTCACCGCAGAGCCAGCGGCAGCCTGGAGCTTGCTGGGCCAGGGCAGGGCAGGCTAGAGATTGGGGAAAGGTTCTGCCCCCCGAGGGTGCTGGGCACTGCCCAGGCTCCCCAGGGAATGGGCACAGCCCCAAGGCTGCCACAGCTCCAGGAGCTTTGGACAGTGCTGCCAGGGATGGACACGGTGGGATTGTTGGGGGTCTGGGCAGGGCCAGGGCTTGGACTGCAAGGATCCCTTCCCACTCAGGACATTCTATTCTATTCTATTCTATTCTATTCTATTCTATTCTATTCTATTCTATTCTGTTCTGTTCTGTTCTGTTCTGTTCTGTTCTGTTCTGTTCTGTTCTGTTCTACTCTGTTATATCCTATCCTATCCTATCCTATCCTATCCTATCCTATCCTATCCTATCCTATCCTGTCCTGTCCTGTCCTGTCCTGTCCTGTCCTGTTCCGTTCCGTTCCGTTCCGTTCCGTTCCCCACCCAGCCGGGGCAGGCTCGAGGCACGCCAGTCCCGTTCCTACAGGTGGCTGGAGCCCTGCGTCCCCTGGCCATGCCGAGGACCGACACCATTCCCGATCCCGTGAGTCAGGAGCCGATAAAGAGCCGGCGTTAGGGAAACCATCGCCACCTGCGTGTCCCCATGTCCCTCGGCCACTCCACCCCCGCAGCGCTGGGCTCTCACCCACAGCCACCCGGAGCGACTCAGAGGGGCGGGGGCAGAGGGGGGCGGCCCGGGGGAAGGTGCCAGTGTCCCCTCCCCGTGTCCCCTCCGTGTCCCCTCCGTGTCCCCTCCGTGTCCCCTCCGTGTCCCCTCCGCTCCCGCAGCAGCGCCCCGGCTGCGCGGCCCGCGCGCGCCCCCTGCCGGCCCCCCGCGGCACTGCGGGGACAGGGACGGGAGGGACAAGAGGGACAGGGACAGGAGGGGACAGGAGGCACGGGAGGGACAGAGACAGGAGAGGCAGGAGGGACAGGGACAGGAGGGACAGGAGGGACAGGAGGGATGGGGACAGGAGGGACAGGAGGGACAGGAGGGACAGAGACAGGAGGGGACAGGAGGGGACAGGAGGGACAGGAGGGACAGGGACAGGAGGGACAGGAGGGGGCAGGAGGGACGGGGACAGGAGGGACAGGAGGGACAGGAGGGACAGAGACAGGAGGGGACAGGAGGGGACAGGAGGGACAGGAGGGACAGGGACAGGAGGGACAGGAGGGGGCAGGAGGGACGGGGACAGGAGGGACAGGAGGGACAGGAGGGATGGGGACAGGAGGGACAGAAGAGACAGGAGTGACAGGAGGGACAGGAGGGGCAGGAGGGACAGGAGTGACAGGAGGGGCAGGAGGGACAGGAGTGACAGGAGGGACAGGAGGGGCAGGAGGGACAGGAGGGGCAGGAGTGACAGGAGGGACAGGAGGGGCAGGAGGGACAGGAGTGACAGGAGGGACAGGAGGGACAGGGACGGGAGGGGACAGGAGGGACAGGAGGGACAGGGACAGGGACAGGAAGGATGGGGACACACGGGGCAGCAACACGCAGGATGAGGGCACATGGGGACAGGGACACGTGGGACAGGGACACGCGGGACTGAGACACACGGGACAGAGACACGCAGGGCGGGGATATGCGGGACAGGGACATATGGAATGGGGACACAAGGCAGGGACACACGGGACAGAGACATACGGGATGGGGACACACAGGACAGGGACAGGCGGGGTGGGGACATGAGGGATGGGGAGACATTGGGCAGGGCCAGGCTGCACAGGGACACAGTGGGGACACGAGGACTGGCTGTGCTGGACTGGTTTGTTCCAGCGTGAGTTTACAGCAGGATCGCCATTATTAATTTAAAATGTGTGCATGAGCGAGATGGAGCATATTTTATTAATCCAGCTCATTTAAAAGCTCTAAGAGACCTGCAGGGAAGCAGCAGCAAGTGAAGAACTTCGGGGTCTTGGTAATTTGATACAAATCAATTTGAAATAATTGCCCTTTCTGGAGGGGATTTTGGGTAGAATTTGCAAAAATGGGGGGGAAAAGCATCGTGAGTGACAATGCACCACAGCCACACTCTCAACATGGAGCTGGAACCCTCTGGGAGTTGCCTGCCTCCGTGAATTTTTCCTAGGAAAACCTGGAACGAGGCATTCTGGGCTTCCTGGTTTGAACAGGTGTCTCGGGAGCAGAGTTTCCTCAGCACACCCAAAAGTTCTTGGGGGTTTTTATTAAATCCATACAGATAAAAGCTCCAATATTTACACTCCTGCGATGCTTTTTGTGCTCAGAAGGTTTTACAAACACTGCTGAGGTTTGCTGGAAGACAGGAGACAGAGGAAGAATTTAACTTGTGATTCCAATATCTGTAAATTAATATTCTAATTTTTTCCCCCGATAATTTCATAATTTTTCCCAGCATTTCAAAGAGCCATAAACCAGGGGGAAAGGCATCCTGGAATTCTCAGGAAGCATTGCTAATGTGGCGATTGAGGCTGAATTTCACACCTCCCCTTAGGCCTGCTGGACCCGAAGCTGCTGAGCAAGCAGAGCTGCTATATTTAGTGCTCAGACATTCCTGAACTCCATCCTGTGCTCCCATCGTGGCACAGGACCATGAACATGGCTCGTGGCTCTCTCTCTGCTCCCCCACGATGGTTGGTCTGAGCTTCAAACTGATACAGGGTTGGAGAACTGAGTGGAGACAATCATCTTGCCATGGCACTCAAGCAGTAATACATTCAGTTCTGAAGCATTTTTCATAAACATTGCATTAGAAGCTCTTCCCAAGCAGTCTGGGACATGAGGATGGGGTGACCTTCGTGTCCCACACACAGAAATCCCATCTGACTAGAAGATGGGAGGAGAAAATCAGCCTGTGCTAAAGAAATGTGAGATCCAAAGAGCTAATGGCAAAATCATGTTGAGTGCTGTTTAGCTTTTAGATGTTTTCGTTGTTCTTTTGCTTTTAAGGAACTGTAAATATGTGGTGTTGTGTCCCACACCACTGACAAGAGCTGGGGCAATTTAAATGCCCCGTTTGTGACTGTCACAAACGTCACCATGCAGGTGGGATGGCTGAAATCCTGAGGGTCCTCAAGGGCCCTGCCTTGAACCCCCTCAGCAAGAAGGCAGTCTAGGGAAGATCCTGCAAGGAAAGATCCTGCAAGGATCCCCAGTGCCCTGCTCTGTCACACCCACAGCACCTGCCTGCCTGTCTCAGGGAGCTGGAG
Source organism: Acanthiza pusilla (assembly GCA_036630365.1). Taxonomy (NCBI): domain Eukaryota; kingdom Metazoa; phylum Chordata; class Aves; order Passeriformes; family Acanthizidae; genus Acanthiza; species Acanthiza pusilla. The sequence goes on along the minus strand of JAXCHO010000010.1, from coordinate 2,485,952 downwards.
CTCAAACGTGTGGGGCAGGGGTGGTCCCACTTCACTGCAGTACCTTAAAGTGCTGGGCTGTCACTTCTGGGGAGTCCCCACCCACGGGGACACCTCTTCAGGCTGAGGATTGCTCTCTGCAGGTGCTTCTCTCTGCCTCCTCGAAGTCTCCAGCTCCCAGGAACATTCCCTCCTACTCTCTGCAGGCGCTTTTCTCTGCCTCCTCGAAGTCTCCAGCTCCCAGGAACATTCCCTCCTGCTTTTCTCTGCCTCCTCAAAGTCTCCAGCTCCCAGGAACATTCCCTCCTGCTCTCTGCAGGTGCTTTTCTCTGCCTCCTGGTACCCCTTGAAGTCTCCAGCTCCCAGGAACATTCCCTCGCTGTGGGCAGTGATTCCCATCAGGGGCTCCCCCTGCTCAGGGAATGCCCCTCCAGAGAGCCACAGCAGGAAGAGAATGTGCCAGGCTGTGTTTTCCTCCTCTGCTCTCCTTCCCTTGGCATCACCATGGGCACTTGTCTGGCTGTGAGCGGAGGAGCTGGGCTAGGGAGACAGGAGTGGGAAGCCTGGCTCCAGAGAATGCCTGGATGGCTGCCAGGAGCTTTCATATCCCTCCCTGCTGCTGTGGAGAAGGGAAAACAACACTTTACCTTGCTAGCCTTTCAGAGAGGAGCTCCCTCTGGCAATTAATTTGAATAATAAATGGCTAAGTACTCTCCATATATCAAATCTTTCAGTTCAGGCAATGGGGGTTGCTTTTCTGAAGGGAGAGATCACAGAATCGTGGAATGGTTTGGGTTGGAAGGGACCTTAGAGCTCATCCAGTGCCACCCCTGCCATGGCAGGGACACCTCCCACTGTCCCAGGCTGCTCCAAGCCCTGTCCAGCCTGGCCTGGGACACTCCCAGGGATCCAGGGACAGCCACAGCTTCTCTGGGAATTCCATCCCAGCCCTCCCCACCTCACAGGGAAGAATTCCTTCCTAATACCCAATCTAAACCCACTCTCTTTCAGTCTGAAGCCGTTCCCCCACGTCCTGCCACTCAGGTCCTTGCAAATATTCTTTCTCCATCTCTCTTCCAGGCTCCCTCCAGGGACTGGCAGAGCACAGTCAGGTCCTTGCAGTGGTGTCAATCAGCTGAACAAGGACGCAGCCAGACCTGCAGCTTTTGCACACACAAAAATGTTCCTTTTCCCCCAGTGACATCCCCAAATAACACCAGGGATGACTGCACTGCTTTATTACAGTGAAAGCCAACTTTTCACTGGAAATGAGAGGAGGATTTAGGACTTGCCCCATGCTGGCAAAAAAAAAAAAAAAAAAAAAAAAAAAAAAAAAAAAAAAAAAGTGTTTAATAACATTTCACCTTGAGTATTGCAGAGGTGAGGGGAGGAGCAGCAGAAAGGTTTCCTGCTGTGGGAGGAGATGCAATGTTAGCAGCAGGGAGGGACTGGAGTGGCTCCTGCTGCAGAGTCACAGGCTGGTGGCACTTTCCCAGGCAGCTTGTGGAGCACAGCAGAGGATAAAATGAAAAATATTCCCTTTTCTCCTCAGGTTTTGTAAGTGGGCATGGGAAAGAGGGGGAAGGAGAGTCTGCGTGGGTCATCTGCAAGGACCAAAAGAGGAAGTTTTCTCCCTAATTCTAGACAATTTTTTAGCAAATGCCAGACCTGATGTAAGAAGGCTGATGCTGCAGAAGCCTTGCTCAACTTGCCCCCCTGCAAACCGTGATGTTAATAACACTTTGAAAATGCTGATTTCACTGAAGTTCTTTTGTTGGCTTCCCTTTTCTTCAGCGAAAATGGAGGCTACAGCAGGAAAGAGTCATCAATTCACGGCTGCTGCCACCGTTAGACTTTGGATCAATATAAGAAAATCAGCTCGTACAGAAAAAATGCAAAATATTCTGCCTAGGCAACCCCAGAAAGATCTGTATCTTTGAGAGATGTTGCCTTTTCTTCCAATAAATCTGCAAAGAGCTCCCAGGCACAGACTGGGGGTGTGCAGAGGAGCTGAAGCTCTCGTGGGGGTGGTGATGGCACTCCTCACTGCCGGATGCAGGGAGTGGTGACTCCCTGGAGGTGAGTTATTCACGGCTGCTGACATCCCACAGACATCCCTGACACGGAATATGGTCAGCTTGGAAACAGTCACTCAGCCCCTAACCAGCACAAAGGCCGTCTGGGGGAGTGGGAATGTTAAAATAAATGTTCTTCTCCTTTTTTCCGCTGCCGCTTTCCCTCTGGATCTGGTACAGAGGTGGCTTTTTGCTACGTCAGAGGAGTTGGTTGTGCTCCAGGCTGCAGGAAACAGCAGAGGACAGGACAGCACCTGCAGCCTGGCTAAGAGCCACCCAAGGTTGGCCTGGGGCTGGATAGGACAGAGAATTGGCTATCAGGGAGGGATGTGAGCTCTGAAATGCTGCCTGACAATGGGCAGAATCCTGGGCAGGGCATCAGCATCTTCTGTACAGGCAAGATCCACTGGGACTGGGAAAACTCACTTTGGATACTGTTGGATGCACAGATCTCGTGTTCCTCCTGCTCTGCAAGCCCTAAATTAATAAAAACCAGTCTGCACCGATCAGCATCACCTTAGTGGGTCACCACGTTTCCAGCCATCCAGGCAGAGAAACGGGATTTATTCACGTCCTGGATCTGCTGACAAACACGTTCTGCCTTACCCTGCAGAGCTTCAGAGCCCTCCCTGCCCGAGGAGCAGCAAACACAACCTGCTGCTCACAGCTTGGGAGGGCTCAACCTTTAAATATTAACTCTGCACGGAGCTGCAAGCGCCGCGGCAGAGCTCGGCTGGCAGCAGCCTGCCCCAAATGCAGGTTTGTCACATCCAGTGCTCAGCAATTAATCAAACCCTCGGCTCCCTGTGCAGAGCTGGGCTGCAGGCAGGGGCAGCACTGCTCTCCCCTCTCAGCACACATCTCGTTTGGGATGTTTGGATTCCTTATCTCCGAGTCATCTGCTGTTTACTGAAGGAGGCTGAGGGCTGGCTCTGCCATGGTGTGTTTTATAGTCTGCAGCAGGGCTCGCTCGGGAGCTGCAGGAGCTTCTCTCAGCAGTGACAGTGAGAGAGCCCAGAAAAATGAGCTCCAGCAGGAACCAGTGCCTTACCCCTCACATGAAAACTCCTGGGAAGAAAGCAGAGGAAGGAAATCCAGCAGGACCTGAAGTTAGGCACAAATAAAACGCTGCTGCAGAGCCTTGTGGGACTCAGTCCATCTGGATCCTTCTTATCAATTTAATCAAGTATTTCCCATTTCACATACACTGAAAACATCTCAGCTGGTGCGGAAAACACAAGGGCTCAGTGTATCAGGTGGAGGGGCCTGAAGTGCCTCCCAACAAGCCCTGTTTGGGTTTAGAGCAGAGCTTGGGGACTACTGTCCCATTTCCAGCTGGATTCCCCATGGGATCTGCTCCCCCGGCAGTTCCTCCTCAGCACTCTGCCCTCGGCTGCTGCACAGCTCCATGGCCACCTCTGAGCAGGAGCTCCATTGTCACCTCTGAGCAGGAGCTCCATTGTCACCTCTGAGCAGGAGCTCCATGGTCACCTCTGAGCAGGAGCTCCATTGTCACCTCTGAGCAGGAGCTCCATGGTCACCTCTGCTCCCCCGAAGGAGTGGGACCAAGGCTGGCTCCAAAAGCAGCTCCTGCTGCTGGCAGGGCAGCCAGGGACACTTTGGATTTTTGATCCCCCACACTGCATTTTTGATCCCTCCTGTCAGTTATTGTGCAATCACCGAGTTACTTCGACAGGAAGGAAGAGGCTTGAGCACCCAAGCGACATTCAGCACTGCAAGGAGGTGTTGTGGTAAATCAGAAGTTTTGCAAATGTGAGGAAACTTCACTCACTCCTGTAAATCCTGGAAGTCGCTCTTTTTTCCTCTTCTGCTGTTCCCACCACGTGAGCCCCCAGCAATCGGCGTGGGGAGGTGATCAGAGCCCAGGAGACACTGCAGGATGGTCCAACACCAACCCATTTCTAAGGGGAAATTATCAGTTTTTTGTATGTTATTATTTCACAGAATAATCATAGAATCATGGAATGGTTGGGGTCAGAAGGGACTTTAAAACTCATCCAGGTCCAATGCCCTGCCACAGGCAGGGACACCTTCCACCATCCCACATTGCTCAGGGCTTTAATCCTCAAGAGCTTCACCAGAAGCTCAGGTGAAAGTGATGCCATTTCACCTGTAAAATTAGGATTAAAAAACCCAACAAACACAACCTGTTCAGCTGAGTTCTAGATGGGTTTAGTTTTACTCCTCCTCAGCACTTTGCCCTCAGCTGCTGCACAGCTCCATCATCACCTCTGAGCAGGAGCTCCATGGTCACCTCTGAGCAGGAGCTCCATGGTCACCTCTGAGCAGGAGCTCCATGGTCACCTCTGAGCAGGAGCTCCATCGTCACCTCTGAGCAGGAGCTCCACAGTCACCTCTGAGCAGGAGCTCCATGGTCACCTCTGAGCAGGAGCTCCACGGTCACCTCTGAGCAGGAGCTCCACGGTCACCTCTGAGCAGGAGCTCCACGGTCACCTCTGAGCAGGAGCTCCACGGTCACCTCTGAGCAGGAGCTCCACGGTCACCTCTGAGCAGGAGCTCCATGGTCACCTCTGAGCAGGAGCTCCATGGTCACCTCTGAGCAGGAGCTCCATGGTCACCTCTGAGCAGGAGCTCCATGGTCACCCCTGAGCAGGAGCTCCATGGTCACCTCTGCCCCCTGGAAGGAACGGGACCAAGGCTGGCTCCAAACGCAGCTCCTCCTGCTGGCAGGGCAAAATTAGGATTAAAAAACCCAACAATGGAATAATCATAGAATCATGGAATGGTTTGGGTCAGAAGGGACCTTAAAACTCATCCAGTTCCAACCCCCTGCCATGGGCAGGGACACCTTCCACCATCCCACGTTCCTTGGGGCTTCAATTCTCAAGAGCTTCACCAGCTCAGGTGAAAGCGATGCAATTTCACTTGTAAAATTAGGATTAAAAAACCCAACATGACCTGTTCAGCTGAGTTCTAGACGGGTTTAGTTTTACTCCTCTGGTGGCAACTCAGGAAATGGGATGCAAAAAAAAAACCCAAAAAAGGTTTCAAAAAAACCTGGATTTCAAAGCCTGAGGAACATTACAGTATTCAGCTGATGTGACTGCTCCAGAGTGAAAAAATGGTCAACTCCAACCCAAACCACACGGAGCTGAGTTCCAGGGCACCTGGCAGGTTTTGAGCTCATTTCAGTGAGCAGAGGTGGCTCCTGAGAGCATCCATGTGAAAATCCCTGCAGCTCCTGGATTCCCCTCAGGACCAGCACTAATGCTGAGCTCCAGCTCCACAAACAAGGATGACCTGCGCTGAGAATTTCTGAGGATTTAGTGTTCACAGCATGTCAGCCAAATCCAAAGGCTCCTGTGGAAAATGAACCATCTCAGGCCTATAAAAACTGACGAGAAATCAATGTTCTATTGCAAAATTCTGCTTCTTACTGCAGCCAGGGAGCCACTTCTCCAGGAGGCAGAGGCTGGCTTAGTCAAAGAGCTAAAAAAATAATAAAATCAACTCTGCCATAGCAAGATCCATAATTCATAGAGGTTTGTCGCAGAACACACCCGAGTGCCATCAATATTTTAAATATTAAGCACAAAACTGGCTGTCAAGTGCAAGTCAGCAATTTGCTGGTGCCTCCCTGCCGGGGACAAAGTCATCAGGCCCAGCAGAACCTGGAGGAGCCTTCTGAGCAGAGTTTGTTTGACTCTGTTACATATTTTATTTGAAACACAAGATGTGTTTGCAGCAGCAAACCAGCTGGGCTTTGCCAAGCAACAAAAAGAGTCAGCTGGCTGCCTCTGCTCGTTATTAAACAGAAAAAATTATTTCATCACACCAACATGAGGCTGTATATGTTTATTCATCGTCAGTAATTTTTGTACACAAGGCAAATATTAATAGCTGAAAGGCAACACTTTTGGAGAGTATGTACAGAGCAATGTACAAGCAAGTGTAAGAGGTTTGAAACTATGAATCAATTCAACCGTTTTATAAAAAGGAAGTGATGCTTTTTCTTCTAAGACCTCCCTTAGAAATAATTTATTGCCAATCTTAAACTAAAGCAAGGAGAGAAAAAAAAATTTACAATAAAAAGTAGTCCCTGGAAAGTTTATAAAAAGTTAAACATATAAAATTGTAAGCCACAAACATTTATACAAAGCTAATACAAATCTTGGTTTTGTTAAAGATCTATGAGGTTGTTATAAAATATATTTTTACATAAAGGCTTCACGTAAGGTAAGCTCTCACTGCTACTGAAAGCGCAGGAAAGCAGTTTTAAATAGTCTGCAATTCAACTTATTTTCAAGTACAACGCAAAGAAATTGCAAAATGGCACTGTATTGCAATGCTGTGTAATTAAAAACTACGTTAATGGTACCATCAGAGAGACAAGACCTGTAAAGTGAACTGGTGAACGATTCGGCACGAGACTCCCGTGGGTGTGGAACAGGAATGGTGCTGGAAAATCAACTTTCTGCAAGCATTGATTGAGAACTACTCACAAAACAGCCTTGGAGATCAACCTGACTTTTTTTTTTTAAGAGCAGTTATTCTAGAAGAAAGCTGAAGTTCCACACAAACTGATGGCTTATGCTCCCACATACAATATATAGAGAAAAAACAGTAAAATTTTTAAAGCCCTGATGAACAGCCACAGTTTTTAGGTATCAATCACTTCAGTTGAACACTCTGCAGCAGGGAACAGTCACTAAACACTGATTTCACCTTCAAGTACGGGACAGTGGTTTATCTCCATATGGTCAGTGATCTTTTGAACACAGCTCACTCCAGCTAAGAGAACTAAGGAATTTTGGGAAATTTTCTGGAAAAGTTCACTTTCTACCTGCTTTCCCACCTTCACTAAGAATACATCCCAACCTTGTACCACAGACTGGTTTCCACGAGGAAGCCTCACTCTTACCAGAAAACTCTAATTCTGGGTGCTTCAGGATAAAACTCAGCCTGCTCAGAGCATCACCCCTCAGCTCCTGTACCAAATTTATGTCCTGCTATAAACCAATGATGTTTAGAAACAAATCTAAAAGGAAATACAACAGTCCAAGGTGTGCTCCATTCAGGGAGCTCATGAAGAGTGAGCCTGAAGATGGACAAGGGCATTGATTTGGGGTTTTTGGCTGTAGGGTAACACAGGAACCATGTAAACAGGAACATCCAGATGCACTGCCTCACCCCTCTCAAGAACTGGGAGTGGGAAAGCCGAGTGATTTGACTCAGTTATTTCATTAAAATAACTCCTTTCTGCCTGAGATTCACATAGTGCTTTATCTCCTACAAGTGACCCTGGGGTCCCCCTGCTCTCTTCCAGGCCCTGGGGTTCACAGGGAGGGTGACCTGCAAGGATTAAAACCAGGGATTTTTGTGGTGGTTGTGGGGAGAAGCTGCTGGATATTTTCCCCTCTTTAGCTAAGGTCAAATGTGCCTTGATGATCCTGGCTACATCCTTAAATTCACACCAGTTCTGAGGATCTTCAGGAAATTAACAGGTTCCATTGACAAAAAATTCATCAACACTTCACATAAATTAGTTTAGACAAATCCCTGGTACTCACCCTATCATCCACTACCAGTCTTTAGTCTTTTCTGCAATCATCTGGTCTGACACCCTCCTGACACCTACTGCAGACCTCTCCAAATTAACTGTTTTAATCAGAGATAAGTCTCTTTTGAAAAGACACTTGTTCAGACAACTGTCAGCAAAGGGAAAATTCAACCCAACTCCTCCTCTTGTTGACGACCAAGGGCATGGATTTGTTTTCTGCTTTCCAAGACTGGGCTTGGAGGCCACCAGAGGTTTGTGTCTGCTCACAGAGCATTTATAGCCCAACCACATCAACCAGAATACTCTGAAGAGGGAAAAGGAGAACTGCTCCCATCACAGGGGTGTTGTCAAGTCCTTAAAAGAGCCTCACCAGCTTTTCCTGAGGCTTTCCTCTGCTTCATCCTCCTTCTTGAATTGCTCACATATAAGCCAGACACACCAAATCAGAAATAATCCGTGTCCAGTAGAGGCAGAATCTACATTAAATATCCCCATCCACAATTCTATTAACCCTCCTGACATCAGCGCTGCATCCAAACTTTCAGATTATGTTCAGATTCTGCACTGTGACTTCTCCCAAGCTCTTTTCAGGATTCTTTCCTCCCCAAACAGCGCCTGATGGCCAGAATCGCACACAAACCTATGACTGTTCACTGGATGATATTAAAAAATGGAGGTCTTTCAAAGCACCTAACTAAATAAAAATACACTATTCCCCTCCTACTGCCAGGAGAACGAGGTACAGAGATGTTAATACAACTTACAATCACAGTAAGTAAAGGCTAAGTTCAGGAGACAGGCAGCTTTCCTATGTCCTAGCAGGGCCACTGCTGCCAGCAGTGACACCACCATGTCACCCCCCACTCGTGGGATGTGAATAAAAGTGTATTGAAGGATTGGCCACCAGCATGATCCACAGGAATTGGCCAATTCCATGGGGCAAAGTGGCAGATGAACTGCCCACATGACACTCTAGCCTGGGGGAAAGGTAGTAGTGACACTAATTTTTATATCACAATCTCACTCTCTTTTTGCAGTGTGCTGTGGGGTACATGAGGATTGCTTTATTCTCACTGTTTTTTATTATTATTATCATCACCATTTTTTAAAATCACATGGCGACGCTAACAACTCCCCATAAGAAAAATAAACAAAACTGCAATAGAACTTTGGGTAAAATAGTCACAAGCAGCACTCCAGGAGATGCTGTGCAACTTATTTGGCTCAAGTACACTTAGGATTGCTTAGACCCAACTGGAAAGTCTCAGAAAGAACCTCATCAGCTGAGGCACATTCTGCTGGGACATGTTCTTTTTTTTTCTTTTTTCAGAAGAAAACATTCATCTGCACGGTGTCAGCTACACAAGGCCTCTGCTGGGAATTCATAAGGCCACTGAAAATGCCAGAGGAGGACAGAACACAAGGAGGCACTTAGGTTTGCAAGTCCTTCTCTCCATCACCAAACGCTCCTGACTCGGAGGAGGCAGCGGGAAGGAGGCAGGGAGTTCAAATAAACCAGTGCTAAGTTAAAGAGCTTCAAGAACAGGTGACCCACAGGTAAGATCTGGTTAGTGAGATAAGAAATACAAGCTGGGCTTGCTCCCCACCCCTTCCCATATCAGAATGCCAAGAGGACTGATCAGAGTGCTCTGTGCTGTGCCATGGCTCCGGGACGTGCGGAGAGGATCTGTGTACTGTGCCAACCACTAATCCCTCGTACTGGACTCAGCACTTCCTGATAGATATGTCTGAAACTCCCAATTTGAAGTATTTTTAAAGCATCTCCTATTCCAACCCAACGCTGTGATTTATACTTAAACAGGAAGTAACTTACAGCCGGGAATCTGAGATTTAAAGAGATGATTCCAGCAAGGGATTTGATGGGATTTCTAACCAAAAATAGACCTGAGAAATCATAAGTCAGCTATGGTATCACAGTCTTCACAATGAAGTTAGATGTGGAAAGTTTCTCCCCCCATCCCACCTTAAATTACTGCCACAGTAATTTAATCATTGCAATGATTTAACTGAAGTTTGGACTTGGAATTCTGGATTTTCTAGGATAATACACATGTTTGTAAAAGGTCAAATTTACCACTTTACAGGTAACTTAGACATAGGTCTGCTATAAAATTACAATTTGAGTCAACTTGAAGCTACACTGGAAGAGATTAAGCCTGAATTTCTGCAGAAATTGGCAATAATGTGTTCAGCAGCAGCTTTTAGCCACATATCAAGAAGTCTGACAGGATCTGGATTTCTCTACTCCTGCTGTAAACTTCTAGTTAAGAAAACAACACACAAGAGTTACTGAAATAAAAAAGTCTCTTTGCACATCACTGTAACATCAGCTGCTTGAGGTTGTCGTGCAGGATGGTATCCTTAACATCACGGAAAACTAGCCGGATGTTCTCTGTGTTAATAGCAGTGGTGAAGTGGTGGTACAGGGGCTTCTGCTGCTGGTCCCGGCGTTTCGTGCGAAAACAATCCACCAGGAATTTCTGGACATCTGTTAAGCAGTGGGGATTCCCTTCAAACTCTGGGAAATAGTCTTTGATGCTGACTTTCTGTACTTTTTCCTCGAGCAAGTCCGTCTTGTTTAAGAAGAGGATGATGGAGACGTTGCTGAACACCCGATTGTTGACTATTGTTTCAAAAATGTTCAGGGACTCCGTGAGGCGATTTGTCTGCCGGTCCTCCATGAGCACTTGGTCGAATTCGCTGGAGGACACGAGGAACAATATCGATGTGACACTGTCGAAGCACTCGAACCATCGCTTCCGCTCCGACCTCTGGCCACCCACATCGACCATCTTGAAAGGGACATTTTTGATTTCAAAGTCGTACTCGTGAATGCCTTTGGTCGGCCTTCGTGCCAGCAGGATATCTTGCTGTGAGGGAAGGTAATCCTACAAAAACAAGGAGTTTTCTGATTAGGATATGATCATGGCTGTGGGCACAGCTGAGCTGAGGGGCAGAGAGCAGCTTGGAGGGGGACAGCACGAGGCTTTCAATAAAAAGACATGGATGTGGATTTCCATGGTACACTGCAGCTTTTGGGAAAGAGCTGGAGTCCAAAGCAGGAAATACACCCAATAGTAAATTCAGAATGTACCCCAAAGAACTTCAGCTTTCCCTTTGCCCCATGACAAGGATCCATACCCAACCTGGAGGGTGAACCAGCAATTCCTCATGCCAGCTTCCCTCATTCTGGATCACTTTATGATTCCTCCATTCTCTTCCCACAACACTGGCTGCCAACACTGCAATGCCAAATGGGTTCTAAATTTCTCAAACCAGGAACTATGGGATATCCCGTTCCAGCTGTGGGCTCTCCACTCCTCCCGTGCTCTCCTGCAAACTGCACGACTGCTTCCAGAAACAAACCAGCTGCTCCACTAAATAACTGTAAAGCAATCAATTATGCCTGAAAACTAAAACCTAAGCAATTTCCTGTGTTTGTGCCATGCATCTTTGCATCCTGCTGTATCAGTCCACACCAGTGAGCTCACGCTGCCTGACTGTGTCCAAAATTAACTGTGCAACGAGTAGAACAGGAGAAGAAAGTGGGAGCTGGGGACAGCAGAGACTTCCCAGCCTGGGGGGCACAGACAGTTCTCCAGCCCACCTTTCCCCAAAATTTAAGAAGCATTCAAGAGGCTATTTTTTTTGATTGTTACATGAACATCATCAACAGATGCAGATGCTACAGGAAGAGGAATTCTTATTAGTCAGCTTTTGACAGTATGAAATTCAACACTTGGATTGGGGATTTCTTCATTCCTAGAATTACACTTTTGTCTGTGGTCCAAGTCTCTGCTATCTGCAAAGTGCATCTCTACCACTCAGCAGCCTGTGCTGGACTTTAAAACCTTGTTGTTCACTTGTTATGGAAACTCTTCCTCACATTTTTCCAGCATTTCTCACAACTTCAGAGAGCGTGATTTAGATTTTGGAAATTCAGTCTCTTCTTAAGAAGTGAATGATCTATGATCTTCCTTTGACAGTGCCAGTTCCCACAGTTGGAGCTTTTATAAAGTTGTGTGAGACCATGGTCCAGAAAGTCTGATTCAGCCAGTCAGCTGGGTGGGGGAACAAGCACGCAGCTCCGTGGCTATTTCAGTACTTGGATCCCAAGTTTAAGGCAGCTGGGCTAGTTCGAGCCACAAAAATAAAATTTAAAAATCATGAACTGAGCGCAATGTTCCAAAAACTCAAGGATCACTTTGCTTTACCATGTAAGCTCCAAAGTGAAACCATCGAGAGAGGGCTTTGTCTGAACTCTGAGTTCCTTTTTCCGAGCTGCCCATGACTAAGGCACTGATTTTTATCGTGGCACGAATTACAAAGCAGCTCTGGAACACAGGCTCCCCACCCTGCAGCCTTTGCTGCAGCACTGTTACACATCCAAACCTCACACCACCACAATGTGGAGGAGAGAAGTGCTAAAGCAGCGTCAAGTTCTCTCCAACCTGAGCAAAAGATGTCCTGCCACCCACTCGTCAGATTAACTAAGTAACTTTTAAGGGTTGTAAGACTTTTCCCTTTATTAAATTTATCTTGGGTTTTTTCTACCAAAATAATAGAGGAAATCAATCAGCAAAACCAGTGCAGTGACTATCAAATGTCACTGGGCACAAGTGATTTTGAGCAAAGCTGACTGTCAACATTTAGGCAAGAGTGTCACAGGTTCAACACTTATTCCAACTTCCAAATGGGAATGGACATTGTTTTGTTTTTCAGGAAGTTCATCTCAAGTTCTCAGAACAAAACCAAAAAGTCTTAGGAAAGCTCAGGAGTGACTGAAAATATTAAATTACATAAATAAATAACAGCAATTAATATAACAGCCAAAGCCATATGTACCTTCAATATTGAAACAAGGGCACAAAGCAAACTCTCCTGGGAGTTGGCCTGAAATGTTTATTCAGTCAAGCTTTCAGGAACAAGGAGCTTACCCCTAGAATTCCTGACAAATGCCCTCTCGAGTACTATTACTCATTGAAAATTCCTTCCACACTTGCAGCCACAAAGAGAATCCTTTCAAGTGCTTTCGAGTTTTACACGCACAGAACACCTACCATGGAAGCAGATATCTCCAGGGTCCCTTCCAACCCAAACCAATCCATGTTTTATCCCAAATGTTGGCTGCTCTGATGCAACAGGCAGCAACTGAGGGCTCTGGGAGCTCAGTGCTGCTATCCAGCCACCCTCTGGCTACACAAAACCAAACACAACAACTCCTAGGAAATCTCTCAGTATTTTATTATCTTTTTGAAGGACGATCATGTTTTCTGCCTCACGCCCAGATCCTTGGAATAAAAGCAACGTGCCACTTTCTCAGTGCTGATCCCATCCTCCATATCTGAAAACTGCAGCATCAGGTGAGCATTTTCCTTGGATGGCACTGAATATTATTTTCCAAGTTCTTTCAGTCTTCTGCCATTGTCACTAAGTGTTTTTCTCTCAAGCATCCTCCTATTGATACTGATTTGGAACATGTACTTTTTTCCTGATTTTCCTATCTCCTTTCCTCAAAGTCATTGCAGTCTGCTTCTTCTAAAGGAGTTCTTTTGGTTATCAGTAGCTCTTTTGGCTATCACATCTCTGTTTGCCTAGTTAAAATTACAATTTAAGGCATGACTAAGATCCAATCACAAGACAGAAAGCCAAGTCTCTCTGTGAGGCATTTTGGACACATACAGTCTGCACTGGCAGTGGAAATAGCAACACACAGTTGCAAGGAATCCAGGAGATCCCACGCATGTCTGCCTGTCAGACACTCTTATTTTGCTGATCTGATTAAATCTGAACATTAAGTTCTTTTCCCTCCGTGCTGTTATCAGCTCCCTTTTGGCAAGAGGCACATGAATTGCAGATCTATGTGTTTATAAGCAATTCAGTTGCAAGTCAGCCCAGTTGAATCAGATAAGAACAGTCAAATACTTATATTTACAGTTTGGGGAAACAACCATTAGACAATTTTGAATATATATAAGAATAAATCCGAAGAACCTATCAAATCTTTCACTCAGTAACAAAACTCAGCTAGTGCTTTTTTCCTCAAAGATTTGATATTTTCTGCAACAGCAGATCCTGATGAGTCCCTGTGATTCTCAACTCCATATGGTCCAATCCGACGCCAGAGAAGTTGTAATTCAGAGCACTCCCACAGCAACATCAGAGCTGCAGTAAATGTGTGTGTATATAAGAATATTAAAAAAAACCTAGTTACTAAGTTTTACAATTTAATCAAAGAATGGATCAAAGTTTCTAAATGAAGAACTTTGAAATGAAGCTGAAAAAAACCTCTACAAATTGTGTTGGGGAAAAACTCAAGCCCTTTGAAACTCAAGTGTAACTGGATTCAAAGACCATGACACTGGCAGAGAGTTTTGCAGTTCATTAATGTAAGTGCAGGTCTTATAACTTGAGACCAAATCCAAATTCAGAGAGCAAGTGCTGAAGTTCTCAAGCCAGAGATCTGGGAAGTACAATGATCATCAGTGCTTTACTCAGAACAAAAAGAGCTCAAAGCAGAAAAACAGTCTGGCTTAAAATTTCATTTTATCTGGTAAAAAGAAAAATGAAATTAAGCATGATGTAACAGAGTTCAACTGAAGTGGTTTGGATTCCTTCACTTGTTACTATCGGCTGGGAATGACCAAGAGAAACTGCCTCCCCACAGAGTTCAAGCACCATATCCCATTTTAAGGCAGTTTTTCCACATGCCATTCCTGCAATCCACAACTGCAACAGTAACTAAGAGTCCTATAAAAAAGTATTCTACAAAAATGTCAGTCTTTTTCCCCAGGGAAAAGAGACTTTATTCTTTACTGAATTTATGTTAAAGTAGATATTACTGGAAGGTACCACTGACCTATGACTGATTTAACTAAAGAGTTCCTAGCTGGACATATAAACCCAAACCCAGTCATTTTTGGATGTCATTTAGTGTTGAAAAGCTACTTTAACAGCCTCCTGACTGGACAAGCATTTGTAACTTGTTTTTTGTTCAATTTTGACAGAAGGTTTATTTCCAGAATGTCTCCTGGCCCTTGCATTGCCCCGTGTTTTTGACATGTCAGTGATGAACTGCTGAGATAATGCGACAGTCTGAGCTAACTAAAGATAAAGTTATTGGAGTAGACACTAATTACATTTCATCTATTTAAAAACCCAGAGATCACAAAGACTACTTAAAACTCAAGACTGGAAAGAAAAATAAAAAAGGACTTACTTGTTCTCCAAGTTTATCCAAGTTGTCCAAGAAATACTTTACAGATTCCCCCTAAAAACAAATCAAACAGTTATTTAAATAAGCGACGTCCTTGATCCCAATAGTTTACATTCTAAAGTCCAGATAATTTATCGAAACCTACATTTAAGTGTTGTAAGCTTTAATCAGTGCCATTTTTAAAAGCAGCTATCCTAAGAACACAACTGATGATTTATTCTTAGGCCAGTTAATATTTAAGCTTAAAAGCATAAAAGGCACATTAATAATAGTCACATTCTTTCCAAGTTTAGACTTGATAAATAAATCCAAGTGTTATCCACAGGGAGCATCAATGAAGCAGCCACACCTTGGTTATGAAAAGAAACATTCAATTCCTCTGAGGCTTTGCAGAGTGTGCACACACAGGCATTCAGGTGCAGGGATTAATCACCAGAGAAAGTTCATTTATAACTGCAGTGCCACAGAAGCCATTCCCACAGGTACTTCCCTTGAGTGCAGGAATGATGAGCAGAACAGAGGATGAGAAACCACAACACACAAAGCATTTTACTCCAGTTTCCCATCAGACACCAAGCTGGACCAGAAGTTCTTATTCTGGGAGTGATGGGCAGAGCTTGAGGTTGCTGTGCATGGTACCACATTTACTATTCAGGTTATCCAGGTTATCTTCTGGATTCAAGTCATCCCTGTCCTGACAAACAGTACCTGCAGTTCTTAATCCCTCCAGTAATGCAGAACTAAAGATTTTTTCACTGTAAACCTGAGCCACAGTCTACCCTGCAAGAACTCCCTCAGGGTGCTGGGATTAAGGAGGAATTCTGCCATGGATACTGTTGCACCTGAGTTCACTTGCAATAGGAAGGTACTGATGGAACTCACTTCACCTTTTCAAGGTTCTCAGCATCCCCACAGAAGCACAAATCTGTCTCCTTTTGAAAGCTCCTAATTACCAGCTCTAACTTATTCATTTTACAGTAAGTGCAGGAAAGAAACTACCCGAGCTTTCACTCTGCAGGTGGAAGAGCAAGAATTCTGACTGAGTTTTCTCCATGAGAATATCAAGCAGCATCTGAGGCCGGGGTGCCTACACTTAATACAGACAAGTGAATTAGGACAGGAGTTACACCCTGATAATGACTTCCCCTCACTTCCCTCTGAACTCTGCAAACTTATCTAGGAAGAATATCAAACCTCAATATTTGACTGTGTCATTGAAGCACCTACCCTGAGTAGAGTAGGGTAAATAACAGGCCAAAAAGGGTTCTGGCAGACACATCAGCAAGGGACCTTTGCAAGTTTTCCAGGTACTAAAATAACTTACATAATACAAGTGGATACCACACCTTTAAGTGTGCAATTTGAACATCAACATTTAATGAGGCAAGACTAGGGCTCTGGTTGGAACATGCCTCGTGCTCGACACACCTGCAGGGAAAGAGTCCAACACACCTCCACCACCTCATTTCACCTCCTGTTTGGCTCAGCTGTCCTGATTTTCTCTGGGGGGACAGACTGCAGCAGAAACACCATTTAGTGGCACACAGAAGAACTGCTCAATGACAGCAGTACTATATCTTTCCCAGCATCCATTCTAGCCTCAATCCTCTAAGGGAGGTGTACAGGGAAGAGCATCCCTATTTCACAGAAAATAAACAACCCTGATGCACAAATCCATCAAGCTCCCCAAGAAGGAGTAATAGGATCAGAATTCAGGCCTTCCAAGTGCTAAAACCACTGTCTGTAACTGAATATTAAGGCAAAACAAAATTTAAGGTCAGATTTAATTTCTTTTTAGGTGCCAATAGGAGCTGGCAACCTTCCCTTCCCCACAGGGTTGGCTACATACCAATCATCCAGATTTCAGACTCAGTAAGTGCAGGTATTTATTCTGGAATACCTGGGCCTCAGAGGCTGTAAGTATATGTGTGTGTGCATACAAACATGCATTTTAATCTCAGACAGCTTTTTAATACGACTTACAGCAATACCTACTCCCTAAAGAAGCATTAACTCTGCAGTTAATGTGTAAGTTACTACCTCTCCTTTAAGTCTCAAGGCTTGCTGCTACTGCAATGGATCGAGCAGCTGGAGCAGACAAGTAAACCACAGCCTGGAAAGGTCACAAAACATCCCCAGAAGCAGCTTTCCAAAAGAGGGGATTTCCTGAAATCACAAATGCAAAACACATAGGCCTGCAGCGACAGCAACTCTGCAGAGCCACGCATCCAACAGCAAAGTCACTGCCAGGGAACACTGAGATGCCAATTCATTCCTGGGAACTGAAGGTAGGTGGTAGGTTGGTAGGTGATTTATTGTCACCTATCAGACTCAATGGCAGACACACAGCAAGGTGGCCATGCTGAAACTCAAGAGATTGAGCTATTAAATCCATCAGCTACGACAAAAAATAGCTAATAAAGCAGAGACATTCCAGCTTCCCTCCTCCACACCATCAGCTCAGCTGCTGGGCTCTCCCCACAGGAAAATCTGTTCAGATGACAAATCCAGCACAGCAAGTGCTGTTTCTGTGACTCAACTCTGTATCTAAGGATAGAAGTTGTTCATTCACTGTTTTTCACCAATTTGCATGGTATTAAAAACCCAGAACAGCTTCAAACTCATCATTTCTTCCATCCCACTCCAGCCACCCTCCCTATCACACAGCTACAACCCAGGGCCCCGAGCTGTGGTAGTTTTCTGTCTGCCCTGGACATGTTGCTATCAGAGGTCTGCTAACTACAGACACTCTTGAGCAGCAAACTACCTCCCTGAACAGATCATTATCAGAATGCACTACTGGAGAACCAGAGAGTTTTGACTCATTTAAACAAGCTTCAAAGAGGCAGCGCTACAAAGCAGCCAAGCTTCAATCCCTTCCCAAAGGGTGAAGTTTTTTATTTTATGCAATAATGAAGACAAACACACTGAAAAACTCAGCACACAATAACCAAGGAAAGCATTAATGCCACCTATTTTTAAAAATCAGTAAGAAAAGGATCCTTTCACACCCCTGTTCAACAACAGCTCCACAGGCAGCTTCTGTGTTAGGCTGCTTTTTCTTGGTAGACAGAGAATCAGATCCCACGCAGTAAATCCATGACAGTGACCATATTTAAATAGCTGTATTTAACAGCTGTCATCTAAAATTTCCCTTCTGACAAACCATAAACTCTCTGGTTTACCCAAGATGACTAGAAAAAAGAAATTGGGTTTCCCCACTCTGTCCCACTAACTCCAGTGTGGCTCACCATGTCCAGCCCTGCCACGTGGCCACTCACCAGTCAATGTGTGGGTGTCACACCACAACGGAGCCACACCAAGGACAGAATTTAGACAGAACTGGGAAACTGAGGGATCTGCCCCATTAAAAACCCCACAGTTCTCCATTACACTCCTGCTGTCTTCACACCCATGTTCTGTGAGCACATAGGATGGAAACTTAAAGATTAGCTAAAAATATATAGTGATGTCCCCAGCACAGGAAGGACCTTGACCTGTTGGAGGGAATCCAGAGGAGGCCACCAAGTTGATTACAGAGATGGAGCACCTCTCCTATGAGTAAAGGCTGAGAGAATTGGGATTGTTCAGCCTGGAAAAGAGAAGACTTTGGGGCGACCTAACTGTGGCCTTCAGTACCTGAAGAGAGCATACAAGAAAGATGGAAAAACTATTTATGAGGGTCTGGGGTGCCAGAACAAGGGGGAATGGCTTCACAATGACAGAAAGCAGGTTTAGATTGGATATTAAGAAAAAATTCTTTACTTTGAGGCTTGTGTGGCACTGGTACAGGTTGCCCAGAGAAGCTGTGGATGCTGCATCCCTGGGAATGCTCAAGGCCAGGCTGGACAGGGTTTGGAGCAACCTGATTTAGTGGAAGGTGCCCCTCCAAACCGTTCTATGTGATAGGCTTAAACAAGTCACAGGTGAACCTTCTTTTCTAAATGCAGATGAACCCTTTGAACTGATTTTTACAGTTGAGCAGTTTGGAAATGCAGATCTCTGAAGGTCAGCACTGAGCTGTGACACTGCAGGACCCAACCATCCCATGGAGATCTCAACATCCCACTCCTGCACTGAAAGCACAGCCCAAAGATGCCAATACAAGAGACAAAACCAAACACAGGCTTGGGCACATGTCTCATATGAATGTTGATGTATTGCAATAAAGCAAACTTCCTGAGCACACCCCAGAATGAACAGCCTACACACCAGCTTCAAAGACCTTCTGCTCTTACAGGAGTGTGCTCTGGCTGTTTTAAACCTTATTAAATCCTATCAGGATATCAGATTTTTTAGCAGTCCCTTTTGAATGCTTGAGAAGGATGCCCTTTTTTGTTCAGATGGAATATACACGTCTCAGCTGCGGCACTTCAGCCTCCTCCTGATTCAGAAATGGATGTAAACCACAGGAAGTTGACTGTTAAGTAACTTTATTCATAACTGTCAACTATTCCGTTTTCAGAAAGGTTTGAGTCAAACCAGCCTGTGTCTCCTGGAGCCTTGTGATCCTCCCTCAGAGAGCCAAGTCACTTCATCATGAATGTGCAAGAAAACACCAAAATCTTACTCCTGTCAAGGTGCGATGTTACCACAAAAACTTCCCCTACAACTTTGCATTTAACGGCTTGTTAAATGAAGTATCTCCAGTTTTCTAATCCATTCTTTCTACAAAAACATGGTTACAGCACAGTTGGTCATTTAGGCCAACACCTGCTGGTGTGGTCATCTGCCCCAAACCAGAGCAGGTATCTTTTATAAACAAAACACAGCACAAACATCACTGTCTAGCTACTGCCTAAAGCAAAGTAACCACAAAAATATTTTTTGGGGAGCGGAAAAAAAAAAGTCTACGTGAAATACACACCAGACGAACACATCTTTTAAACGCAGGAAGTGGCACCAATTTATTTGGTTTCCATGAAAACAATGTCAGCAATCTAAATATGATTTGTTGAAACCTTAGCATAGCCAAATGGATTTTTAGCTCTTCTAGGGGATCAGGGACACTGCATTTTTTCCACTAGCAATTGCTTAAAAAAGAAAAAGGAGATAGAGAAAAAGCATCATATAAAGATTTAGCCATCACAAGGTTTAAAGAAAGAAACAATTTATCAAACCATCTAGGTTTGGCTGCAAGTTCAGTGGAACATAGTGAACTGACAAGGCTTATGAAGGATCTGAAATAATAAATCAGATATTTTAAGAAAATAGGAGATATAACTTAGTAACTCTGTATTAGAGCTTTAAGAGCCACCAAACATTTTCTCTTCCTGACCTTACTTGAATTTCCTGAAAAACAAATATTTCCTATTTTATTCAATTAAAACCCCACAAAAACACAACAAACAAAAAACACACACACAAAAAGAAGCTTTTTTACAAGCCTAGTTTAGAATAAGAACAGGTAACTGCAATGTTTTTAGGCTGGTGTGTACATGCCTAACTATGCAAACCAAACCATCCATAACCCTGGAAAATCAGCTTGAAGGAAGATGATGGAGAAATAACCAGCCTGAAAATTCTGCATTTTCCAGCACCCTAGGATGCTTGCAGCACATGTCTCATTATGTACAGAGTGTTTTTCTGTTAGAGGCTTAATCCAGGAAAATCCCTATCTGAGGATTTTGGCAAAGAATCCAGGGAAAAGCATCTCCAACAGCCTTTATCTTTGTGCCACCCCACCCTAAGCCGATTCTGAAGAAGACTGAGTGCAAATCAATAGTGCTGCCACTGAAGTTCTAGCAGATGTCTTCTGAAATGACAGCAACAAACAGGGAGATAATGAATTTCTGGAGAAACGTTTCAATCAAATCAATCAATGCAGATTCCTAGTGGGAGGGAGATTAAGGGCACAACCTCCTCCACCCAAACAGGGAATATCTGTAGCATTACACAAAAGAGGGAGATGATCCAGATGATATATTTATGTCATGAATGTATATCCTAATTATATTAATGAGCTCAAATCCACAACTGTCTTGATCGTTAGACCAGCAGGTTTAACCAAGTCTCATGTCAAGACACTGAACTGGTTTGGTCTCTTTTGCTACTCTCAGACTTGGATGTAAATAAAATCATCTTGGTTCCTTCACAGCTTTTCGATTTCTACAATTTCTCTTCCCAGCACTTTCTGAAGAGGATTCCTCTTTCAAACATGTCCCAGTCAACAATCTAGGACAAATCTGCCCCACATTCACACCTATAACTTCTTTACTCAAGGAACTAAACTTTAAAAATATACTTCCCTTATTTTATAGCAGCAATGCAGCAACTTGATTGGCATCTCCTAAGGCAAGGGGAAACAATTCATTCCTGAATTGCCACTCCATGTTCTAATATGTGATATAACACTCACTCCTCAAGCATATTGGCAGCATTTTGGAAGTTTACAATAAGCATATGCAAAAACTAATTTTAATAAGGGTGCTGAAGGTATTTGGGGAAAAGGGTCCAGGTAAGTGGTAGTATATTTACTTCCCAAACCCAAATCTGGGTCAAAATATTTGAGCGTGCACTAACACAGAACACATTTCCCTGTGAGAGGTTTCCTTTCTCTAAGTGTTAATTATGGCCAAAGTCATGTTAAAACCAGGACAAACTGGCACTCCCACCAAAGCACAGCAGTCCCTATTTACGCCCACATGTGCATTACTGTGGCCATGTGCAGCGCAGCCCAATGCTCTGTGTGAAATGAATCCCAAACTCCCCAAAAAAGAAGGGCAAACTGCTGGAAAATGGCACAGCTGCCTGTGGAAGCCTGAATGGAGCAGCCTTAAAAGGGCTGAAGCACAGATAACCGAGTGTCAAGAGCAGATATCTCACATCTCCCAGCTTCTTTCTCTCCAGCTCAGCCATTTGAATAGTCATTTAAACCTGATCTGCCCATTTCCAGAGATAAAACTGAGTACATTGGGATTAATCCCTGTTTCTTTGCAAGAACGGAGAGTTCAGACACAGCTGCTGATACAGAAGTACCAAATAATGCTGCTCCTCATCAATACACATCCCAAATGCGTCACAGCTCAGGCCAGCTCTGAGAGCACAGACCTATTTCCCCTTTTCAGCACTCGCTGCGCGTGGCTCGAGCCGTGTTTGCCTTTTTTCAGAGCCATCAGAACTGCGTCACGCGGGGTAGAAGTGAAACCTGCCTCGTGTTTGGTCACACAAATTGAGTATCTGTCCTAAAAAAGGAAAAGGTTCAAGTCCTGATTCACAGAAGCCATCTTTTGTAAAATTTTTTGGTGGCAGAGCAGAATTAGTGTTCGGAACAGCTGGATCACTTTGGCTGGAGGGTGATCAACTCCAAAAGCACCAAGGGAGGAGTCACACCAAGTTTATTTCATGACTGACATTTTTATCTTGCATAACGGCATTAGCAAAGAAAGGTGAAGGGGTTTAAGAAGGGGTTTAACCCAATAATATCCCTTTAATCTATTATCCCCTATTTACCGTGTAATCCAATTAATCCATAATTCTCAAAATGTGGATAACAAATGGAGGGAGACAGAGCACGCCAACCTGAGGGCCTGCACTGCACCACCCTGGCAGCACCTGCAGGATGGGGACATCTGCCATGCCCTGAGAGTGACAGAAGGATGTCACCAAGGCAGCCTGCAGCTAAATACTCCAAACAAGGCTCCAGCATCAGCTGTTGCTCCTTCCTGCACCTAATTCAGCAATTTCTCCTTCGAAGTGTCTGAGCCACACAACTCACACTCAGATTGTCTCCCATCAGTAGGGCATTTCCACAGTTTCATATATACCATGCCACTCCAATTACATTAATTAAAACATGATTAAACTCTAAAAAGAGGTTAATCTGCATACTAGTATACCACAGAGCAAACTGTTCCAGTTTTCAATTACTTTCTAAGAGGGAAGAAATCCATTTTAGTTTTTTTAGTTAGGTATCCTTCCCCTCCCCTGCCGGAATATAATTGCCAGATTCTTAACAACACTTGCTTAAAAATATGCAAATTCACTACAGCTTTTAGATATGAAACAGCATTCCACTAAAGCCTACAAAACTACAATTTCTTCCACACCAGGCACTCTGTTATCATATTTCTGAGTCTCAAAGACTGCTTGGAAACCAGGATGTGACATATTCTAGAGAGAGCTGAGACTCCTTCTGACAATTAAAAACTCTTGGAGTGCACAGCATTTATCCTGGAGTGAAGAAATTCTTCCCTGCAAGGCCCTGGCACAGGTGCCCAAAGGAGCTGTGGCTGCCCCTGGGTCCCTGGCAGTGTCCCAGGCCAGGCTGGACAGGGCTTGGAGCAGCCTGGGACAGTGGAAGGAAGGTGTCCCTGCCCACAGCAGTGGAGTTGGAACAAGATGAGCTTTAAGGCTCCTTCAAACCCAAAGAATTCTGTGATTCCACGATTTTCCTTAAGATCACCAATGCTTTCATACAGGAGCAAGCTCAAGGCTGTTGCAGCCCCTTCTGGAGATCAGAGCCAGGTTAAGAACACATGAACTCACACAGGGAACACACCACAGACACAGAGCATCCAACCCAAAAGCTGCCGTTTGCCAGAACCTGAACAGAAACTAATCCAGGAAAACAAGGATCAGGTGCACTTTGTTTCTTCAAAGATCTTTTTACTCCCTCCCTAAGTATTTACAATCCAAACTGCTTTTCCAGAAAGTTTACTTTAGGAAAGACACCAATACTTTGCAGAAGATTTTCAAATTTCATTGATGAAAACAATCTTCCAAGTCCCAGAACACACAAACCTAGAAATCCTATGAAAACATGCACCGGCCAAGGAGAAACTGCCACCTCCCAGTTGTTATTTACACTCTGGGCAGCATCTCTATAAACCTCAGATGTTTTGCACACAAAACAGACTGGAACCAGACTGTAAACATTTGCTCTTCTTTCAGAGCACTGACCCACTGGCTCCATGACTTCATGTGTTTGCAACTCCAACTGCATTTAATCTAACGCTGGTGAGTCTGCAAATCTGCCATCCATCATTTAGAGCTTTACTTGCTTCCAAGCTGTACAAGACCAGCAAAGGCTCCCAAAAACATGACAAATATTTGGCATGTGGAAATGTATCAGCACTAAAACTGGCCATACTGAACTTGAAGATGCTTGAAAAGTCCATTATTGCATAAACTCTGCACTAAATCACGACATTTCAAAATCAGAGTGCTGAACTGGATCCCAATGCATTTCTCTAGGACTCAGTTTTAAAGTACATTTGGTTCCTATTTCAGCCTCATGAGAAATCCAGATGACCAAATGCTTTTTAGTTCCTTCCTCTGCCTCAATTAGAAGAATCCATTTCAATTAAGTTCTGGTATTTCTGTTTGCAGCCAGTGATGCACTCATAAACCAGCTCTTGTTCCAAGCTATCTGAGAAGATCCTGTGATATTTTACTGGGTCTTGTGAAAGATCTACCTGTATCATTAGCTGAATGTTCATGTTTTAAAAAATTACTAAAAGCTGCATCTGAAAGAGCTCAAAGCAACAGTAAAGTACACAAGACTCCCTAAAGAGCAGCAAAAGGCTGCAAACATTTCATGTCACTTGTAGAATTTCATACTATAAATTAACTAAAAATAGAAAGAAATATAAATTACTAGAGCAACCACATAACTTTGCTACTGAAACCAGTTAAAGGTCCAAATGCCACCCCTGTGTAAAATTTTAAAAATCACCTTGCATTATGTTATTTCCCTCAATTTTGTGTAGATATTTTGAAATCCAGATGGTAGCAGTGCAGTGTGTTTCCACCCCAGGAAATTCTCTTTATCCTCTTTATTTGGTCACCAGTGGGTGACCAAACACCATCATGTGCCCAAAGAGAGAAGTTCACCCAGACAGGCTGTGGCAATCCCAGCATTTTGTTTAAAATCATTTCCCCGGCATCTTTAAACAAAGGAAAAAGAAACAGAAACTCATGTGGGATTGTACATCCCTGCACCCCTCATCCGTAAGAAGAATTTGGGGTCTTTTGGTTAAGTCTCTGAAGAGGAGCATGATATTCCACTTACTTTAATTGAGGAGATTCTGAAGGAAAATATTTAAGGCCAAATTACCACAACAGGGAGATGTGCAACATGGTACAGGTGAATTAGGTGTTGTAAAAGGCAACTCACTCCCTATTACAGCCCTAAAATTTTCTTTTCTGAAGTAGTTAAAGTTGTCAGTTATTGTGATGGTAATTCTGGGTGTTTATTGTATTTAAAATTCCTCAACTTCTCCAGCTGTATTACCTGCTGTTCCTTGTTAATGCAGATATGCAGGTGGAGAAGATACTGGAAGTAATTTAGGACCTTCTTTAACTGCTGATGTAGTCTTAAACATTTTCTTTATCATTATTAAAATTCAACCCATCAGGCAGCTCTGGGATAAAATATGAAGGTTAGTCTCCAGGATTGCTGAGATTTTTATTTGGATTAAATACATTTTATTTACACTTTGAGGCTGCTGAGTTAACTACTATTGTGTTCTATGACCCATTTATTCACCTTTATGATATAAATAAAGGCTTCATAGTGCAGAGTAATACAAGATACAACTTGGTATCAGGTGGCCTCCATCAGCACTGTGAGTATACAGCTTGTTATTCTGTAAAAGGGCAGGTTCTGCACCCTCTAAACTTCTCAGCTGAATTTGTTAATTCAGATACTTAGCAAAGAAAAGCGCCAGCAGACACAATGCTGGCACAGAGATTATCTTGCCTTCCCACTACTACACTTACTCTATTTATTTTCTTACATAGGCAAGTCAGCTGCACTTAGGTTTTCTCGCATTTTCTTAAGCAACATCCTCAGCCACCACAGGCTGAAGTTTCCTACTTCTCTGCTAGTTCTGTGTAAGAGGTGCAGCCTGAACCCAGAACATATCAAAGCATTTACCATTAACTGAAGCTGGGGACAATAAAGAGCCAAAACAGTCACTCAACACAACCTGAGTATAACACGTGCTTGGTGAGAGCAGACCTTACCAGCCTCTAAGGCTGAAGTCTTGTTCTTTTTATTTGAGTAAACTCAAATCAGGGAACAGCAGCAGAGATCAACACTGCCCCTGGCATGGCACTTTAGTCCTGAAGGATCCCATATTTACACATGAAATAGATTCCTCTCTATTCTTTGCCTCAGGTGCAAAATGCAGACATGGAAGATGACACTGCATTCATCCCACATGTTTTGCCAGCATGGAGATTTGCTGACAGCTACGAGTCCTGGGACTGTGGAGGGTTTGTGTTTAGGAAGTCATTTCTAAATGGACAGAACAGGCACTGCTGTTTAAATTCCAAAGGCTGTAACAAAACAGCTCTGCAGGTACCAACATGTAACACCTTGCAGGTGAGTGGTGAGCACAGAAATGAGCTCACCTTACAATGCACAGAAGCAGCAAAAGCTCCTCTAACACATCTGCACAGACTTAAAACAACCTGCTGAGAAGAGGTTCACACACTCAAGATGTGAATATTCATATTCAGAAGGGCACCTGTATTTTGTATTTATTTAATCAAGGTTTGGTTATAATAATCCTTTTTTTTTTTTTGCAAGAAGTAGGTCACCTTCTAGTCTTCTGCAACAAAATGTTTAGGAAACTAAGGCACATGACTGTCAACACAACACAGCTTGTTGGAGACAGAATATGTATAAAAACACATCCCTCTGCTCCCACACTGTGTTGTGCAAGTCTGCATTTTAAAAGCAGTGGTTCCCCATAAACAGATCACAGAATTCCAGAATGCTCTGGGTTGGAAGGGACCTTAAAGATCCTGTTGTTCCAATCCCCTGCCATGGGCAGGGACCCCTTCCACTAGACCAGGTTACTCAATATTGAGGTTGAATTAACTCTATCCTCAGAGGTTGCACTGACACCATGCAGAAAATATAGGTTTGTACAAGCTGAGTGTAGCACAGAGGACTCCAAAAGCATTCCTGGTTGGAACACAACTCATCCTGCTTCATTCTGGTTCAACATATCTATACCAAGAGAGCTGAAAGACCTCTCAATTCCAGAACCACATTTCGGCTTAATAGTAACAAAATATAAAAATACAAAAACAGAAAAATATCAACATTCTGAAAAAAATATGGCAAAGCTGGTCTCCAGTAAAACCAGACCAGCATTGACTGGCAATACAAGACCAGTCCACTCTCCAAAAACTTCAATATTTTGCTGCTAACAAGAAAAGTCAACAAGCAGGAAAGGAAGAGTGGTGGAAAGAGAAGGCAGTCCCAGAAACAGCATTTCAGGTCTCAAGAGGCTGAAACAGAAATCCTAATCCCAACTTGGAAAATCATAAAAAATCGCATTTTGTGCTAAATTAGTATAAAAGTTCACCTGAAGATCATTCAGTTCTACTGAAGTATTACAGTCAATCCCCACTACCAAAGCACTGACACACACTGAAGGGTTTTTGGCCACAAACCTGGAGTATGGACACTCAAGCCTCTACTGCTTCATTCTAGAGTTAATCCCTATATGGAATCTTATTAATACCAACTCAAAGCTAGCATTATCTTGTCATTGGGGCAGGAAAACCAGCAAATCCTCAAGAAATCCAAGTCTCTTTTGAGGATTTGAATGAGTCATTTTGAAGCATAAATTTGTAAAGCACTTTTCTTTCTATAGTTATAGCAACAATCTTTGATAAATCCTTTTCACATTAAGACCAAGAGATGGCAAGTGGCCCTTTCCAAGGGCTTTAAGGAGTCATGCTCACTGTACACAGCCATCCTGTGATCTCTGGCAGAGTATTGACTGGGGAAAGAAGGGAAAAAACTGTTCATATTTCAACACATTATAAAGCAGCAGCTTTTTGCATTTCCACACAGAAATTTGAGCAATATTCAGTGTCATTACAACACTGTATTTCAATAAACTATCTCTGAATTATGTGATTAAGTGCCCAAATAGTCAATGCTTAGAGAAATGCTGGGTGACTGGATCTCATGTCTGTAAGGAAGATTCTCCTGTCAGTCTCTGAAACCTCCCAACAGTTTATGCACTCAGGCATGTCCTAAGAGAAGCATGTCCTGCACCCTTCAAGCAGAAACAGTGAGACAACTGAACACCCAATCCCAGATAGAGGAGGAGACCCAAAGGGAAAGCCATGCCTACTTCCCACCGTAGGGGCATGGGGAAGTCAAAGAGATGAACACTGGGATGAAAATCCCACATTACAGAAGGCACAAGCTGCTGAAAGGCTTCTGAACATCAGAGTCACAAACAACAGGTTTAACACCAACAGGTGAACATCAGTGTCACAAACAACAGGTTTAATGACCAACAGGTAAGACACACCTTTTTCCAGGCTCTACACTTGTGACTTCAGAGGGACACTGTGCCCTGACCTCACAGCTTTCAGAGGATGGGCATCCACCCTCCAAAAAGGGAAGATCTCAACACCTGGCAACCTAGCCTGGCTTCACACACAACTGACCTCTGCAGGATCCTGCTCTACAATCGGGCACATTTCAAGATGTGTTGCCTGTGCGCCTGCAAGAACATTAAATTTTCCTAATACTCTGCAGTGTCCATTTGAAGACTCATCATTTCAGCAGCACTTAATTACTGTTCTTGTGTGTACAACAGCTCCACTACTACACAGACAGAACCCTGAAAAACCCAAGCAGAGTAAGATAAAATACAATACAATCTCCCAGTAAACTGAACAATACTTGCCAAAAATACTCGTCTGCAATAGAAAAATGCGACATGGAAGCTGCTGCAAAGCTATCAGTGTAACTTCAAGCAGAACACGCCTTTTCCTGTCTTCTATAATCTGATCTAGCACTTGCAGACATGTCACAGAAACAGTTGTGATCCAGAGGTGAGTGCATATCCTATAATCCTTACTGTATCATCTATGTCTGCAGTTCTATGCAAATATGGACAAAAATAAAGTGTCATCTCTGCCTCTGCAGCTTCCTGGCTTAAAAATACCTAACAACGTTCAGTGTAACTTGAAAGTAGGGCAAAAAGCATCTGTCTGAAGATCAACAACTGCTGGTAGCAAAGATCAAAACCCACCCAAAAGTTACCTTTAACAAGAACAAACCCTGAACAGATTCAAAGCTTATCACACATCTGAGCAACTCGGCTCTCATCACACTCTTCCATTCTCAGAGAACGTGGAGACTCCTGGAGAATACTTCAAAATGCTTCTCTGTTAACAGCTCTCACAGTAAGTTCAAGAAATGACTGAGATGAGAGGGAGCACAAGGCTGCTCTTACTCACAAGTGCCTTGCTCAGTGTTACAATGCACAGCACCAAACACTGCTCAGCTGCCAGTGCCTCGGAGCAAAGCTCCAGGAGAAGAGCAAACCCTTACAGCCACACACCGAACAGCTCACCAGTACAAAGGAAAAAGCTAGGAAATGTCCAGGTAAACCAGTCTGCATGCTGCAGAATTAACATAATGGCTGTGTTTATCCAAGTAACTTCAGGAGATTTCTACCGGAAATCAAGTAGCGAAGGGAAATGTGAAATGTTAATGAGGTGTCAGCGTTCGGCTGATTCAGACTAAATCTGTAACTCATCCGTGTCAGCCACCTGAGAGTCCTGAGGAGAAATAACCTTGGTGGCTGAAGCAGAGAAAGCCTGAGGATGACCAGAAACTCCTGTCTAAGTTACAGAGCTGTCTCAGCCACAGAGCCAGGACAGTCTGTAGCTACCCGTGTTAGTGGAACAATCACCTGAATGAGTTTGGTTTTAATAAAATGAATAAAATAATAACATTAACCACCTGGGAAGCACTGAAGTGGCACATATCGCACTAAGCTGTAATTAGCTCTTTCCAGTTTTAAAGCACTACACAAGCATGACCTCATGAATTTTCATAAATGCTGCTGCTAGTGGCCAGAAGGCCCCTATTTTTATACCAAGGAAAATAAATCATATTGGCTATCCCATGACCACTTGAGTTAACAAAATGAGGAAGGACACTCCAGTGAACTAGACATGGAAATGCTGATTCCTAATTCCATTAAAATACAACCAAGTTCTGTTTTTTCCCCCCTCCTATGCTGCTATAAAAAGATCACATTGTTTCCTTAGACACCCAGCATCATCTCTGGCAATGTAGGTAAAAGATCCTGGAGAAAAACGAAAAAAGCAAGAGCAGCTCAACAACCTCTCACAAATGCACACTTATGTTGTGCATATATATTGAAGTTTTGACCATATTCCTGCAGAAACTTCAATCTTAAACCCTCTTTCTAGGTAGTTCCTATATGCCCAAGCTACAAATGGCTTCTACACTGAACACTCTTGCTGCCTTTCCTCCAGAATTTATATGTAAATTTTGACATTTTTCACTCCTTACCCATCACTGCTCCCTTTTTCATTTGCTCACCTCTACCTCTGCCCCAAAGTGTCCTATTCCCATGGCAAACAACACCTCCCCACCATTTCTGCCTGTGCTCTCTTTAGTATGAGCCATGTTTTTCAGTGCAGTGTCAAACTCGGTCCAGTGAAAAAAGTTAAACTCACTGAACAGTCTGAAAAGAACTTAGAGCACGTACAGTCCAGTAATGCTCCTCCACCATGTCAGTCCCAGCACTCCACACTATTTTTGTGCCACTTTTCCCTCTCTCCTACTCATCTAGTGATTGCTGCTACCTCTCCTTTCATCACAATTTTTTTTTTTCCCCACAAGCAGCTGAACTGGAAGCAGAACAATATTTTCCTCTTTTTCCCCATTCTACAGTGTTAAAAATTTTTAGTCTGGAGCCTTCACTTCAAGAGTCACTACTTGACACGACTGAACTGTCTGTGTCTCTCCCAACTTCCCCCTGCTCTACCTCCTGACTGGGACACGCCTGTCACTCCCTCCTTAACCATTTGTGTCTTCCTTCCTTGCCACAGCACAGACCTAAACTCTCTGAACATTCTCCTGCAAAGCCTGTAGCAGGTACAGCAAAAATCCTTCCTGTTCCAGGAGCTTCCCTCTGCTCTGCCACCCACACGGAGCTCTGATAGAACTTAGGCTGACGCTTACTGGGGTAAAACTGAGACTTCATGCTTGGCCAGCACAGATCACACTGCCTGCACTCAACACAATGACATCATTCAGCTGCCTTTTTTTTTTTTTCTTCATGTTTATAACTTGGCATAAATATGTCCAGCTGAGATTTTGAAAGGATTTAGGAAATAAAGTAATATAAGTATAAATAAAGCAGTTACCTTGCTTTCAAAAATTATTAGGACAGTACTCAGCTATCAAGAGCACTTAAAAAATATTCCTGAGCTCTGCCTAAAGCACAACATGATAAATATATATTTTTGCAGAGAATTACACAGATTTAGGGATTTACCGAAGAAAGCACCAGCTTTTTTTCCTTTAAGATTCAGAAGAACAAACCCTTCACAAGCCACTCAAAGTGAAACTCTGCACATGTTTCAGTTATGGAAAGAACCCACTTCCCAGAGATTCAAGATGACAGAACAGTAATTGCTCCCTTCCCTTTGCTACACAGCCTCAAGTCACTGAACAAGCTTAATCGAAAACAAAACTGTTTTACTGAACAGATCTTAGAGCAGATCCCTCCAGCACAGCAACTGCACCATTAGAAGTCACATCTGCACCAGGATCTTGGCTATAGAAGAGCAATTACTCTTTTATGATCACTTGAAGGTGAAACCCAAGGAGCAACAGGTCTCCTTAGGACCTTATTTACAGAGCTCAGCCCTGGGCTGGGCAGGTGATAGGCCACTGGAGCACCTGCCCATTCTGCAATCTCCAGAATACATTCCATGATCAGGGCAATACATATTTATAGAATATTTACACAACCTCTTTAAGTCAGGGTATGATTACACAACCATTCATAATAGCTCAACAGGAGACATCAGGAGCTATTGTTTGGATTCACACTAACACAAAGGTTATTTTTAAGACATAAAAATACAAAGCCACTTATGTTTGAGAGACCTACAAGAAAAGATTTAATCTATTTTAAGGTTCTCAACCCCCACCTCTGCAAAACCCCACGCCCCTGCCATACACAAGTCTATGAACCAACAATCAAATTTAAGTCGAATTTTTCATTTCTTTTTGCAGCATTGGCATGGGAATGGAGTGAAGGGACTTCAGCTGTCACAGTTGAAACTCCAGCTCAGGAATCAAGAGGTTTCTTTTTCCTTTCCAACCCCACTACTGAATTGTATACTCCATCTCTACCCCACTATTAAATTGTGTATTCCATCTTCAGCTGAGAACTTCAATGTAACAAAAATCTCATTACATGAGTATTAACACAGACATTTAAAATTAAACAGGAAGTATACAGAGGGAATGTTTGCTAGATTGCTCAAACTGGAATAGAGAAGGGAGTGGTTTTTAAATTCTTCTCATTAACCCATGCATATCTTTTCTTAAAAAAATCACATTACTATGAAGCCTGTCTTTATTGCAAACCTTTTTTTTTGGTTTGGTTTTTAAAGTTGATGCACCAGTTAAAAAAAAGTGGTAATAATCATATGGTAAAAACACAGTGCAGGTACCAGCTTTGTTACAGAACTTAAAAGCCCTCAATACCTCAGCTTTCCCACATATGAAATGAGGACAATTACGTCAGACTCTCTTTTATTATTATTGAAAAAAGGGGTGGAAGTAGCTAAATGCAGCTGCGTGCAACACCACAGAGGAACAGTCAACCGCTCAAAAACGCATGAGGAGGCGGCCTGGGCAGCGTTTCACAGAGAAGCAACACAGGAACAAAATCACACACAGGCAGTTAAAGACACTGAAGGCCAAATCTTACCAGCTGGAACTCCCTGCGCCTATCGTAGGCGTGCTGGATGCCACTGTCTGCCCACAGGGCTCGGATGGCTGGCAGGTAGTCTAAAAAAACACCCGTCTCCACCATGCCCTGCACCACGGTGACCGCGCGGGTGTCGAAAGCCATCACCTTGTCCCCGTTGCTCTGGTTGGCAGGATCTCCCCAAGGGATATGGAGTTTCTCTCTGGCATCCACGAGGACTCGCACACCTTGAAGGACAAGGAAGAGCACTGTGAGCAGAGTTTCTCAGCATCTACTGTTTCACCAGCCTGTGAATCTGCACAGAGGCAAACAATGCACTTACTCTGAACAGAGCTCAATGGGAACATCCACCTGCAGGGAATCAGGAAGTGTCCAAAAAATTGACTCAAACCACTACATTTACAGGAAATATCAACCCCCAGATTTACTATCTCAAGAACATGACCACAATCAACAGGGTAATATCCACAGAGCAAGTTTAACTCTTGAAAAAGTGCTATTTTTAATTATTAAATCTCCAATCTGTGCCACCAATCTCTTTCACTTGGCATGAATACAAGACGAAGTATGTTTAAAAGTTAATTTCAAAATATGTTAAACCACTGATGTCTTGCTTTAAGGTTCTCTAGCCTTTGTGTTCTTATCAATTTGTTATCTAGTTATATTGAATCATAGAGAGAATCTCTATCAATGAGAGTATTTCTATCACTGCCTTTAACATTTTGAGAGATATCAAGACATTTACTCAAATCATTGCACTTTCTAAAAGTATGTTTTTACAGCTTAAGTGCAAAAGGAGTTTTATCACCTAGAGGCTTCCCTGCACTTTTGTGGTTGTTTTGGTAAATATTCTCTAGAAGAAAAAGAGCATTTAAAACTTCATTTTAAACTCTTTCTAAAGTATTTAAACCCACTGTGCTCATATTGATAAGACAAATGCAGGGAAATGATTTCTAGTACTAAATTCACTGATGAAAAAATAAAAAGAAAATTCCAGAAAGAATAAGCAACTGTAAAAGTATGGGAAGAGATTAAGGAAATTAAGGATGTGGCAACAAATGATGGTGTAGTAACATACTCATTCAGTGCCAAAGTCTTTTGTCAAGGTTCACTCTCTTTCCATAATTTCTCTGTCAAAGGCAGGTATCAGTCAAATCTATCTGCTGGAACACAGCCTCCCAGACAGATCTGCAGTTCCTACGTGTATACTTTCACAGAGTACAAAGTAGCTTTATCAATAAACTTTAACCTGGCTGACATACATGCTCGTGATTTCTACTGCCTTGCCACCAGTAGTTTTTCCAGGTTTGATTCATAAGCAGGTTTGTGTAACAATTCTCTTTGAGAATCACTGGATTTTCAAGGGCTGAGGTCTGGCAACGCTTTGCTGTTTTGAGAAACTTCATTAAGATTTTGTTCAACTATGACACAGTCCAAACGGAAAATCCAACGAGCAGTTTAGATAAGAGAGAAAATAAGTGAGGATGACCAATGAAGTCAGGATGACAGCAGTGAAATCAAGCGTCCACTCCTCTAAACCATGTGTGGAGGTTTTGGCAAAGCATCTATGAAAAGAGGCTCTGCCTGCGGGTAGCTGTTAATTGATGTGTCAGCCGAGTTTCCACAACGGCAACGATTCCTCCACTGCAGCGAAATGCTGAGAGCACAGGGCTCGGCTCCTCCTCACGCAATTCCAGGTGCATCTTCCCCCCATCCATTACCGCTCATTACTGCGATCGCATTACCAGGAAATCACAGAATCACGGAATCAATTAGATTGGAAAAGACCTCTGAGATCATTCAGTCCAACCTATGACCGAGCACCACCTTGTCAACCAGACCATGGCATCAAGTGCCACGTCCAGTCATTCAGT
This sequence comes from Acanthiza pusilla, assembly GCA_036630365.1. NCBI lineage: Eukaryota > Metazoa > Chordata > Aves > Passeriformes > Acanthizidae > Acanthiza > Acanthiza pusilla. The sequence goes on along the minus strand of JAXCHO010000010.1, from coordinate 2,451,495 downwards.
TAAAACACCTCCAGGGACAGTGACTCCACCACCTCCCTGGGCAGCCCATTCCAATCTCTGAAGTGAAGAAATTCCTCCTAAGGTCCAGCATAAACCTTCTCTGGTGCAGCTTAAGGCTGTCCCCTCATCCTGTCGGTGGTTTCCTGGGAGCAGAGCCCGACCCCCACCTGGCTACAACGTCCTTTCGGTGTTATAATGAGAGATAAGGTCACCCCTGAGCGCCCTGTTCTTGAGGCTGAGCCCCCCCAGCTCCCTCAGCCGCCCCTTGTGCTCCAGCCCCTTCCCCAGCCCCGCTGCCCTTCCCTGGACTCGCTCCAGCGAAGGAGTAAAAGGCAAAGCCCGGGACCTCACGGGCTCAAAGCACCGCTCCCGGGGCCGGGAGACGGAGCCGCCCCGCGGGCCGCACCCGGGCGGCGCGGTGACAACCCCGCGGGCCCGGAGGGGCTGCACGCCGGCCCCGGGGGAAGGCTGAGGCGCCGGGACAGCGCGGGAGGAGGCGGCGGCGGCGGCCCCGACGCTCCCCCGGCCCGCGGGACCCGCCCGAGCCGCCTTCCCCCGCCCCGGCCCGGCCGGGCCCGGCGCTCGCAGGGCGGCCCGTCCCCGCCGCCCTCACCCACCCTTGATCACGTTGCTGTAGATGGTGGCGCGGAACTCCTCGCGGGCCGCGCGGTCCCAGTCCTGCCCGTGGATGATCCGCATCTGCTTGAGGAAGGTGGACTTGCCGCTCTCGCCCGCGCCCAGCAGCAGGATCTTGACGAGGCGCTTCACGTAGGTCTTCTCGCGGTTGAGGCACTTGTCGATCTCCTTGGACTTGCGCTGCTGCTCGGCCTCGCCGCTGGTGAGGAGGCAGCCGGGGAAGCAGCCGGACAGCGCGGAGCGGGACGGCAGGAAATCCGCCATCTTAGCGAGCGCTGCCAGCGAGGGGAGCGCCCGCCCGCCGCCCGCGCTGCGCCGCGCGCGCCCCGCACCGCGCCTGCGCCTGCGCGCCCGCCGCGCCCGCCTCGCACGCTCCCGCCCGGCGCGTGACGCGCGCGCCCCGCCCCCGGCGGCGGCCCCGCCCCTCGCGGCCCTCACAGGAAATGGCGGGAGCGGCGGCGCCGGGTCGCCGTGAGGGATCCTCAGGAGCGTCCGGTGCGACCCCAGGGCTGGCGAAAGATCCCACCAGGTGCCTCCGAGCCTTGTCCCAGCGCTCCGTGAGCTCTGGCGGGCAGAGCCCCTTCTAACCAGGCGGACAGTTTACTTGTAAAACTCCTTCTGCCTTTTCCTCGAGAAATTCCCCAGCTCGCTTTGAATTTGAGTTTGAAATTAAGATTTAAAGCACTGTTTTTGGAGCGGATCCAAGCTGTACCTCCTGGCAGGTGCCAGGCGGCTCACGAGGAAACACAGGGAAAGAACATTCAAGCACAGGGTGCTGCTGTGTAATGGAGTTAAAGGTTTATAGATGCACATGATCATAATTTTAATGTGCTTCATAATGGAAAATAAAGTTAAGGTGGAGAATGACTTCATGGAGTCATCAAGGTTGGCAGGGACCTTTAAAATCAAATGCACTGCCAGTGTAACACTGAAACCACAGAACCACATCACCCAGCACCATGTCCAGATGTTTCTTGAACACCTTCAGGGATGAAGGTGACTCCATCACCTTCCTGGGCAGCACCTTCCAGTGTCTAACCACCCTAACAATGATTTTTTTTCCCTAATCTGTGATCTGAATCTCCCATGTCTCGATCTGAGGCCATGTCCTCCAGCCCTCTCACTGTAGGCATGGCAGAAGAGACTAAATCATAGTAACACAGAATTAATTAGGTTGGAAAAGACCTCTGAGATCATCCACGGAGCGGGCAGAGCACTGAAACATCTGCCCAGGGAGATTGTGGAGTTTAGGGAGACATTCCAAACCCACCTGGACCTGTTCCTATGGCACCTGCTCTGGATGGGGGTTGGACTGGATGATCTCCAGATCTTCCAACCCTAGCAATTTTGGGATTCAGTGGAAACCATCCCCAGGCTCAGCCGTCCCTGTGGCCGCAGGGAAGCTGCCGGGCGAGCGGCCGGGGAGGTCAGCCCTCGGTCAGGGGGACAGGATGGTGCCTGCCAGCTAAGCAGGTTTTGTTCTCGGTACAGAAAGAGAGCCGTTTTGTTATAACACTTTGAAAAATTGGCACGTCCTTCCTCTCTGCCTGGCTGAGAAGAGCTTCCCGGTAGTGCTGGGCTGCAGCAGCAGGCTGAGCAAACACCGCGGGTCTGGCCTCGCACAGGGCTGTACAGTGAGAAAAAGAGAATGCGAATCCTTATCTGATACTGAGTCAAAACGAGCAAAGACATTATTTTCAGTGACACTCCTTCACGTGAGGGGTAGAACAACGCACAGGCTGAGGGACCTGCAAGGACTGAAAATCGCAAGGACTGAGAATCACACTCTTCATTCAACCCAGCCCTAAGAACAGCTGTTCTTTTTGTCATTTGTTTAATAAATTAATTTCAACTACCATCAGTTACACCACTGTAGTGCAAAGGTTGCATTAAACATTTGTCTCTCCTTACATCTCCTAGACTTTGATATCTGCTGAGTTTTCCTCTCAATGCTTTTCTGCGTTTTTTCCAACATTAATCATAACTTAGAAAAAGGAAGAAATAAATGCAGAAACTGTGAGGTGAGTTTAGAACAAGGAAATATCACTTGGCCCCAACTGGAAGGACCTTCAAAATGCACAAAGGGTATTAGTGTTCACACCTTAGAGGATGGAGATAAAATCTGTGTGAATTATTTCACAGGGCTTTACGAAAGAAAAAAGTGTTTCTTATATGAGAACAGGATGTGGTATAAAATTAATACAGTGATCCAAGGAGCACATCCTGGTGATCTTGGTACAGATGTAGAAGAGAGTCATTCCTGAACTCTGCTCTAAGTTTTAAAACTAAGTTTTAAGATATTTGACTCAACTCGTCTGATAGCTGCAGAGGACTCCTGAGTTTCTACAATCACATCAGTTAGGTCTCGGGGCGGGGGAGTCCTTGACCTTCCCATTCACATGGAGAGCTCTCCAAATCTCCCAGGTACTCCATTCCCAATCTCCTGGCGCAGGAGCGTGGCTCTCAGCGTGCTGCACGGCGGGAGGAGTTATTCCTGCCCTGGATGACGATGCTCCCTGGAGAGGGCTCAGCATCATCCAGGTCAGGTGTGAAGCCAGCTGCATCCTCCCACGGCAGCAGCCAGGCTTCATCTCTAAGGCAGGGTGCATAAGGTCTTTCTCTGCTTGGCTTTTTTCCTTCCTCTTTGCCACTTCTTTCCTTAGCTTTCCTGGAAAGCCCAGGAGTGACGGGAAGCGAACGCTGCCCGTTTGTGCTCACAGCTCTTCCCATGAGGCTGCTAAGGAAGCTTCTCATTTTGAGTGCTTGTGCCCCACCAGGCAGGACAATGGACTCTGGAGATATTCCTTTAACCATTGCCTTGCTGGCAGACCTGATCTTAAGTCACTCCCCTCTCTATGGCACAGTTTGCATAATTTTTTTTTCTTTTTTTTTTCTTTTTGTAAACTGCTTTGAAATCTTCCTGGAAGGAACTGCGTGCTGAAACCGAGCCTCCACTTGCCACGTTCTTGCTTCACTTACCTTACCCCTTCCTTCCCCTCAGGGCTGTCCCCAGCTTCCTTACATAGAAAGGTGGCTTACTCACCACATGCCTTTTGTGTTGAATGATTCAACTTCTGATGTGTGAAGAAGGGGCAACCACGTAGGAAATGTGACCTTTAAAGAAAAGGGGAGGGATTCCCTTGGCAGTGCTTTCCACAAGAGAAACTCTCCAGAATTGTGAGTGGGTCTGTTGAAAAGATCACAACTTACAGAACTTCACAAGGAGACCAGGGGGATACAGTCGGGGGATACAGTCCAACTCTCAGCAGATCTTTCCTCAGCCTGGACACGCTCTGTGTGAGAGGCTGGGAGGGATCTGTGGGCTCTGGAGAGCCCATGGACTGTCACCATTGCCATGTGATGTGATGTGATGTGATGTGATGTGATGTGATGTGATGTGATGACCACAAGTGTATTTTCTATCATTTCCCCCCTGTGTGAGACATGAGCACCCATGGAAACTTGCAGCTACAGAAATACCACTGCATTTACTGTGCAAAGCAGCTGCTGGGAGGTAAAGGGGACTCCCCAGGAAATGTCTTTCTGGTATTATCTGGGGGGCAGAAAGGCCAGGATGAACTTGGGGAGTCAGAAATCCAGAGGGAGCCTACATGGCTGCTGCTGGTGCTCTCCACCACTCTTCCTGCTGTTCAAGTGCTTTGTTTTCTTGACCAAACTCACACATCAACCAGCCAGGCTGTGCCAAGGACTGGAGAATTCTTTGCTTTCCACAAGTGTGGGTTTTGTGATTAGAGGCCCAGGAGTGTCTGCCCTAGACAAGCCTCTATAATCTGATTGGAATGCCTCGTGCTTCACGTGGCAGATCTGCCCAAGAGCATTAACTGCTGGGGTGGTTCACCTGGGCACAGGTGAAATCTCAACTCATCTCTGACCGTGTGTTTGGTGCTGTGGGTCACTCACAGATGTTAACAAAGCTGAATTTATGCTGAACATCCTCTGTATAAGTTACACAAAGTAGCTTTAAAATAGAGGAATATCCATAAGCTTTATCATAGCTTGTCAGAGAAGACTAGAAATAGAAAAACCCCACACCTGACCTGTGAGGAGGTGTTTGGGAGATCGGAAGGATTTAAAATTACCGGAATCTTTGGAGCTCAGTGAGGCTGAAGAGCTCACACCTCAGCGTGAACTCCTCAGAGCTATTTCTCCTGGATCTCCTGCAAGACCGTTTTATTTTTGAACTCACCTGAAGACCCAGATTTCAAATGCTTCTCATGAATAAGACACTTGTATTCCTCAGTGGAACAGTTAAAGTCAGAATTTGGGATGAAATGACCATTTTTATTCTTTTAAGTATGTGGGACACAGGCAGTTGTTGGCAATTGATCCTTCACTCAGGCCAGTGTTAGCACCTCACCTATTTCTGCATCCTTCCAGCACCACTTGTGTAACCAAATAAGTTGTTTTGTTTTAAACTAAAAATTGTTCAGAGGAACCATTGTAGATTACAACAAGTTTTCCTGTTTGGCCTTCCAAACCAAGAAAATGAGCTACATTTTTAATGTTCTCTTTACTCTTCTATTATGTCCCAAAGAATTACTTGCATGTACTCCTGCCAGTATCTGTCTGTCTCAGCACTTTTGTTTACTAGCATCATCAAAATGCCTGCATGCCTTTGCTGTCCTTTCTCTTGCTTCCTGACTCCCCTCTGAACTCCTTTCTCCTGGCTTTTGCCTGTAGGACTGTCTGTCCTACTGGAGTTTGTCACCTTTGCCATTTCAGAGGGCCACCAGCATCTGAGCTTGGTTTGGCACAACCAAACAGCACCTCAGCCCTTGAATTACGAGACATTGCAAACTCTAGCTGGAGGTCTTGGTTTCCAGTGCTGCCAGGCAGGTATTGTTCCCCCACCCCACCGCGTGGGCATGAGGCAGTTCCACTGGGAGGAAGCACTAAACACGTGGTCTTCCTCTGGTCACCGTTCATCACAATTTCCCCATGTGAAAAAGCCACCAACTCCCCAAACCACCCACCTGGCTCCTGCTGAGCTGTCCAAGGCTGGTGGCATTCAAGGGGCAGATGCCCAAAGTGCTGCTCACCCCTCACATTCAGAAGGCAAATAGCACCTTGGTCTTAGCATGGGCATTTCAGGTATCCATCACCTTCCAGAATGATCTAACGCCTTTATTTCCTCCATCACCCCAGCACACGCTGCCCCTCCAGCGTCCCCCTGGAGCCAGCTGGGATCCACGGAGCTCTGCAGCAGATCATGGCCCCAGACTCCTGGGGATAGGGCTGCCATTCCTCGGGCCCTACACGCCCTGGGGAGCCATGGCCAAGCAGGATGCTGTGACCAAGGATCACCCCACGAAAAGCACTGCCAGTGCTGGCCTGGGCACTGCATTGCCCCCATGGACAATCAGCCTCCACCGACTGCTGTCCCTGCTCCAAACCCAGGCCCAAGCCTCTGGCCCGCCCATTCCATTCCATTCCATTCCATTCCATCCCATCCCATCCCATCCCGTTCCATCCCGTTCCATCCCGTTCCATCCCGTTCCATTCCGTACCATCCCGTACCATTCCGTTCCATTCCATTCCATTCCATTCCATTCCATTCCATTCCATTCCATTCCATTCCATCCCATCCCATCCCATCCCATCCTATTCCATTCCATTCCATTCCATTCCATTCCATTCCATTCCATTCCATTCCATTCCATTCCATTCCATTCCATCCTGTTCCGTCCCATTCCATTCCATTCCATTCCATTCCATTCCATTCCATTCCATTCCATTCCATTCCATTCCATTCCATTCTGTTCCATTCCGTCCCATCCCATCCCATTCTGTCCCGTCCCATTCCATTCCATGCCATGCCATGCCATGCCATCCTGTCCCGTCCCGTCCCGTCCCATCCCATCCCATCCCATCCTATCCTATCCCATCCCATCCCATCCCATCCCATCCCATCCCATCCCATCCCATCCCATCCCATCCCATCCCATCCCATCCCATCCCTGTATCCCATCCCTGTATTCCATCCCATCCCTGTATCCCATCCCATCCTATCCCATCCCATTATCCCATCCCATCCCATCCCATTATCCCATCCCATCCCATCCCATTATCCCATCCCATCCCATTATCCCATCCCATCCCATCCCATCCCATTATCCCATCCCATTATCCCATCCCATCCCATTATCCCATCCCATCCCATCCCATCCCATCCCATCCCATCCCTGTATCCCATCCCTGTATCCCATCCCATCCCATTATCCCATCCCATCCCATCCCATTCCATTATCCCATTATCCCATTATCCCATCCCATTATCCCATCCCATCCCTGTATCCCATCCCATCCCATTATCCCATCCCATCCCATTATCCCATCCCATTCCATTATCCCATCCCATCCCATCCCATTCCATTATCCCATTATCCCATTATCCCATCCCATTATCCCATTATCCCATCCCATTATCCCATTATCCCATCCCATTATCCCATCCCATCCCATCCCATTCCATTATCCCATCCCATCCCATCCCATCCCATCCCATTATCCCATCCCATCCCATCCCATCCCATTATCCCATCCCATTATCCCATCCCATCCCATTCCACTCCCGCCGCTCCGCACTCTCCCACGAGCGCCCCCAGGCGGCCGCCCCGCGCCTCCATGCAAATGAGCTCGGGGCGGCGGGCGCTGATTGGCTGCGGCGCGCAGCGGTGGCGCCGCCCCCGGCGGGTGTCGGTGTCCGCAGCCAGGTGCGCCCGGCCAGGGCCGCTCCGCCGCCGCGCTCCGCTCCGCCACCGCTCCGCGCCGCACCGCCACCATGACCGTCACACGGCTCGACCAGGGCCAGCGCTACCGCCCGCGGATGGCCTTCCTGAAAAAGGTGAGCGCTCGGCAGCGCCGGGGACAGCCGCACTGTTATGGGCACGCCGGGGCTGCGCCCGGGCGGGGCGATGCGATGCCCAGGGCACCGCTGGCGGTGCTTCGGGTGATGTGTGTACACAGCATCCTGCTCGGCCACGGCTCCCCGGGGCACCTCTGGGCGTGTCCAAGGGGCGACAGCTCCATCCCCGGGAGTTTGGAGCCGTGACCTGTTGCGGAGCTCCGTGGATCCCAGCTGGCTCCGGGGGACAGGCTGGGGGACAGCGTGTGCTGAATGATGGAGAAAATAGAGCTGTAATGTTTATCTCTTGTAGCTTAGCCTCAGCTGAATGATTCCCCTGACACGTTTTCTCCCTCTCCCATTGTTTTTCCTCAAAGTCCCTCAAAGCTGTGTCCTTTCTCGGGGGAAAGCCATCATCTGCAGCGCCAGGCCACTCGGTGTAGCTCTGGTCCAGTCAGTCCAGTCTGTGTGCTCCCAGTGGTTTCAGTTGATGTCCACTTTCAGAGGGTATCTTACCGCCAAATGTCTGCTCTCTGCCTCCTTCCAGTTTTTCAGAAATGAGCATATTTGTGACCAGAAGCAGTAGAAGGAGTGGGTGATGTGTGCCCACGCTTTTGGGTGTGATGCATGATTTTGTAAAGCATTTGGTGGGCTTTTTCTGTGGCATTCATTCAGAGCATAGCTGGTTGTAGCGTAACTGCTATTTGCAGATTTTAAAAAGCAGAGTGTTAAGCTAGCTTTTCTCCCACCCACCTCTCCTGAGTGTGGCTTATCCTGTTGAATGGAATTAACTGAATTTCCAGTGACAAGCACAGGCAGCGAGTTGCTGTTCGAGTTGTAGTTAGCTTTCCTCAACGCCCACAGCCTAAGGAAGATTCCAGGGGTAAAGAGGGGGGAATTTGGGGGTATTCGATGCTAAGGTATGAGCCTTGCACTACACACACTGTGCTTACTATGCCAGAGGAAGCAAAGAAGGTATTTTCTTTGGTGCTGTGTCTTGCAGGGTAAATTTGGCTGAGGAGCCCCGCCAAGGGAAATACTCTAGGCCAAATTCTGTACTGAGTAATACTCGGTGGAGTTGCGTGCGGGGGTGCAGAGGAGAAGCTGTGTGCTTTGAGAAAACAACTGCCAGCAGCTGTGCTTCAGCTGCTCCGTGGGAGTGCAGCAGTCTCTGCAAAGTGCTCCGAGTTCCTCAGGTGGGAAGATCAGTCAAAACACAGCGAATCGCTGGTACGGAGTGTGCACCGCTCACACTGTGAGCAGCCAGGGGGGCTGAGCACTTCCAGTGCTTTGCAAGTCTAAGGCCTGTTACAGTAGGAAGGAAAGCTCCTGGTGGTCAGCGAAACTCCTGGGCTCTCGTCTCTGCTTTCTTTCCTGCTCTGTTTTCTCCAGACCTTGGAGAAATTGCGTTTGGAGCCTCAGCTGTTCTGTGGCACTGTGGTGTGTGTGCAGACAGCCACGTCCTCAGAGCTGCCTGGGAACACCAAGCACCTTTACCGGTTGGGAGCTGAGAATGCTCAGCATGCACCCAGCGAGCACCTTACAGGCTTAGACCCATGAGGAGCTAAAATCCTAGAAAGAAGCTTTGTTAATTGCTTAAGCCTGTGCTCACGCTGTGCTGCCAGCTGACACACGCTGTGCCATGGGCTGCTCCAGCTGCAGGAGAGATCCCTGCTGTGCTGGCAGCCCGTGGGCCCTGTGTGCCTTCGCAGCTGCCATGCACCTCCCCGTGCTGCCTCTCCAGCAGGCAGATGGTGACCACAGCAGCAATGCTGCCCCTGGACATAGGGAGAGGACAGGAGGTGCTTTAGGGGTGGTGGGCAGTGCCCTGTTCTTGCTGTGAGGCTAGAGCTGGACGTGGAGCTTGGTCTTTGTGGCTGAACCATGGGGGGATCAGAGGCCCTCAAGGTCCATGAAACTGATGCCTGAAAGAGAAGCCAAAACAAATTAGGAGTATAAAATGCGGACAAATTTATTCGAGGCCTTCAAGGTACATTCGGGCAGACGAACGTCCCCCTCAGGGACTACACCCAAAATGGACGACCGGTCACGAGCTCTTCGCCTTTTTACAAGTTCTGTTCCATTAGCATATTGGCCCCAAATTCTCCAATCATACCCTCAGGTGACAATGTTCACCACCCCAGGCCTGCCCCCCTCCATCTTACAGTTGTTTCCATATTTTCAGGCCCCAAGGCAATGAATATGCCCTTGGATCTGTGTTCAGAGAGCCTTGTTTTGGTTAAAGGTGCTGGCAACAGAGCATTTTAGCACTTGGTAAGAAGCACTAAACTGCAGCAAGTTACAGGTGCATTAAGAGAAAAAACTAGAAATATTCAAAGGCATCAAAACACTCATGCTAACATGCTAACACTTAGGTTGTTTTATTCTATTTCCCCCCCCTTCTAAACCATGTTGGCTGGAAGAAGAACGACACAGAAGTGTTGGGATAGCGAGGAAGCCTCTGAAATGCGTTTTGGCTGGATGCACTTGGCTGGATGCTGCAAGAGCTTGAATGAACCCAAGCTCCTGGTTGCCTGTGCCTGCTCCAGCTGCCAGATCTGGCTCCGCTGGGCATCAGCTGGCAGAGCTGGGCTGTGCTGTGCTCTCCAGGAGCTGCTGGGCTGGGTATTTCCCTTGAGCTGTGCTGTGACTCACATCTTGTGGGCAGGGCTGATGGATGCCTCCTTCCTCTGCCTCCTTCTCGCTCTGGTCCCTGGTGGCTTCTCCCAAAGCTGCACAGCAACCAGGGAGAGGCTGTCCTGGGGTCTGCAGCATGGCTGGGGGCTTTTCCAGCCTGGCTTTGCTTCTCCAGGCTTTGACTTTCCAGCAGCTGCTGGTCCTTGTCTTCCTGGGCATTTCCTGAGGTGCGTGAGCACGTGAATTGTGTTTTTGCTGGCATCCACCAGACTCCTGCTCTCTGTTTAAGTGAGGCCCTGGATATGGCTGAAGCTGAGCCTTAGGCCAAGCTCAGCCTTATCCCATCCTCCCTTCCCCTGTTCCAGGCTGGGAGATGCCAGTGCTGCATTTTTCTTTGGAAAAAAATCCCCTCCAGACTGGGAAGAGACAGCTACAGCCCTGCCCTCCCCACTCACAGATTTACTTCCTTTAGCCGAGGAATCACTCAGTGTGAACAAGCCACTTCCCCTCAGCTTTAATTAAGAAAATGCAGGAAGTTTTAGGTGGTTAACGACGGATTTTTTTCATTTCTTCTTTTTTCTGATCATCCATCAATGTGCAAAGCAAGGTTGGTAGTTGTAGACCTAGAAAACAACTAAATGAGCCTTCAGAGACTGGAGTAGGGATAAGGACTGTATTTTTGCATAGGAAATCAGAGCAGGGAGGGCTTGCTGGCAGTGAGGAGGACTAGAACCAGGCAAATACGATGGAGAAAGCAGCAGATGTTTAATTATAGCACCAGGAGTGTGCACTCTGCTGGGAGCAGCAGCCTGCTGGGAAAATTGATCTTTCTTATGTCTGGAGCAAAGCTGCCTCTGTCTGGGCTGATGCTGAGAAGGGCTGAACTCCTCACCTTGGCAGTGTTTTGCTGTTGCATTTCGGAGTCTCAGTACCTGGAACTCGTGATGGTTTTTCTTCCTTCATGGGAGTTTGAGTTCTGCTTTGCAGGCAGTGAACTGAACCCTCTAACTTTGTGCAATCAGATGGGAGGAAGATGATTTTTCTGTTGTCTCCTCTGTGGCTTTTGGGGTGAGTTCACCTCCATGCAAAGATTCCAGCTGGTCTGAAGGGAAATCTCCATGGGGCTCAGTGCGTGAGGTGAGCTCACCAGAGCCAGGCTCCTTTGCCAGTCCTGCTGTTTACCTCTGTGTGCATCTCCACCCATCCACCAGCGTCAGGAAGTGGCTTCTGGCTCTGCAAAATTCAAGCCAGACAGCTCTTTCCTGGCTGAAAGCGTGACAAAATGTACCAGAGCCCTTAGCAAAGCGAGGAAGTGCTCCTGCTGAGTCTGAAGCAGCTTTCCTGGCCTCCCTGTGGCAGGCTGGTGCTGATAGCAGCTCCTGCTCGCTGTAATCCAGTGCTCCCTTGGGAGAGGAGGAACAGGCAGGCTGAGTTTTGATCAGCAAGGTGGATGCTTTGCAGCCAGAGCACCCCCAGGGTGAATATATTTGTCATTTCTGCAGTGACAGAGGGAGCGTGGCAGAGGATGAACATGACGGGAGTTGCTGTTAAAGGAAGGGAGCGTGCTGTGCTGAGGGCTGTGGGGATTTCTGAGCAATTCCCTGCTCTCAGCTGGTTGAGGATCTGTCTCTGGAGCCCACCTGGAGAACAGCAGCATCTCCCCTCACACAGCCTTGAGCTTTCTGAGGCTGAAATTGTGGGTTCTGTTAAAAGATTAAAAAACGTCTCCATGTTGTCATCACTTAGGGGCTGGTTTTGCTATTTCAAAATATTTTATATTAGTATTTATACAATTATTTATGTTGAATTTTACCAGGCTTCTCCATTTTAGTATTAATTAGTCACTGCCTTTAAAAGCAGCTGAAAATCCAGTTTTACTGACAAGCCCAGAGTGTATCCTGTCACTAGAGCTTAAATCCTCACAGAACTTGGCAAGGCTTGGGACCAAAGTCACTGTGGTGCCTGTGAAGACAATGCCCTTCATTATGTGCGTGTCATCACACTTGTTAAATCCTCTACTCCCAGTTAAAAAAGCTCCAGCCTCACCCAAAACAAATGTGTGGAGAGGCCAAATTGGTCCTGTTGGACCAGTTTTGATTTAATATCTCTGGAGGCAGAAGACAAGAAGAAGAGCATCTTCCCCAAAGCTCCCATGGCACTCAGATAATTAAAAATGAGGAGTGTGCTCCATCTCCATCCATCTGAGCGCTGATCCCAAGTGAAAGCAGAAGCTTTGTGCTTTTGGGATGGTGCTGGTAGGAAGTCAGATGAGGAGGAGGAAAATACCTTTGAAAATCTTTATCTTTAAAAAAAAAAAAAAAAAAAAAAGATAATTGGGAACCAGAAATAAAAGAAGTCTGGCCCCAAGTGTGAGACTCATCCTCTGTTAAAAATGAGTCACAAGGATCCCTCAGGAATCCCAGGCGGGAGATGCTGCCAGACAGGAGGATGTGTCAGTCTCATCCCTTTTTGGGACAGCTTTGCTGGCCAAGGGGCTGAGACCCTGGCTGGGCAAGTGGTCAGAGAGCCCCCACACCTCTTGGTGCACAGATTTTATTTCCTCCCCATTTTTCTTTCTAACTGCCCCAGCAAACAGCCTGCTGAGCCAGAGCGACATTTATGGGTAGCAGAGATTTTGTTTATTAATTTTTCCCCAGCTCTCATGGAGTGGTTATATCCTGTCCCTCATGTGCCAACCCTGGCTCTGTGTGTGTTCAGTCAGCGTGAGCTGCCATGGGCTGGAGGTGGCACAGAGGTTCAGAGAGGGCTGTGGCCACTGCATCATTGCCCACCCAGCACTGCCCACGCCTCTGGAATGCTGCCCACAGCTCCCTCTGCCCACTCCTGCCATCCCATCCCATCCCATCCCATCCCATCCCATCCCATCCCATCCCATCCCATCCCATCCCATCCCATCCCATCCCATCCCATCCCATCCCATCCCATCCCATCCCATCCCATCCCATCCCATCCCATCCCATCCCATCCCATCCCATCCCATCCCATCCCATCCCTCTGATTTTCTGATATTCGTGGAGATTCACGGAAGCTCGCAGGGAGGTCAGGCACTCAGCACACAAGATGGCGAAAAGAGGAACTTTATTTACAAGAACTTCTTTATATATTCATTAATGATCTAGTAATTATTAGTCGATTGTTTTCCACCCCCTATAATGATTGGTTACAATGCTGAAGTGTCCAGTACCAAAACAAAGAGATCAGAAAGCACAAGAATGCAACTTATCTTTACTCTCCATGAGAAAGAAGAGAAAGATTTTAAAACAGTGCAACTACACCATCCCATGTCCTGCTTTGCAGATCGAAGCCCTGATGATGGAGATGCAGAGCCCAGACACAGGAATCAAGACCCAGACACAGACGGTGATGATCACCAACATCCCCCATGCTGTGACAGGTAAGAGCTTCCCCAGGGAGGGAATTGGGCCAAGTTCAGCAGAGAAAAGCTGTGGCCAGGGCCTGGCTGCATGCTGGAGCTCTGTTCCCAATAAATACCTGCTGTACATCATTTGAAATGTACCTGCTCCCTTTATCTCGCTCTCACTTGTGTCTCATTTAATTCCTGCTCTTTGAATCAGACACAAAGGTTGATACCCAGGCACTTTCAGGCACGTGGGGGTTAATTCAAGTGACCTTGTCTTCCCTTAGCACAGAGGTGAGGAGATGCTGCAGCCTCCAGGCCTCTCGTGCTCCCAGTGAGGCTGGATCACAAATAAAGATAAATATTAAAATCCAATTAAAACAAGCAGCCTGGAGGCAGACTGAAAGTTGGTACTTCAGAAATGAGCAATAAACAATTAGCCTCCCTTTTAATGTTTACTGCTGGTAATAATTTTTCTTGGGTAGGCAGGAAAAGAACAAAATATTCAACCCACTTCTCTGCCTGTAAATGACAGCTTTTCTTCCTTCAAGGAGGCTGGAGGAGCAGCAGACGGGAGCTGAGCTGTGTCGTGTGCAGTGTTACAGGCAGCTCTTATCTCAGCCTCCTTGTGCCTGCTCCTCCTTTCACTAGGCACTGTCAGTGCCTCTGCTTCCCTGTTCTCCAAGCCTCCACAAAAGCTCTTGTGAGGAATCCTCTGCTATAAATATTCACACATACTCCGTACCCAAGTTTCCTCCTCCTTCTTCAGTCTTTCTTCAGCACTTTGAAATTCAGAACAAAAACTCCCGCTGAAGCCAGTGAGTTTGCTCCAGGCAGGTCAGGAGCCTTTCCCCACCGTGTTGGCAAAGCTTGGTAGGCCCAGTGTGTTGTTTGCCCTAATTTTTATTAAAAATGAGGCTGCAGAGGCACTGAAGTCACTTGCCCATGGGAAGAGGCAGTCAGGGAAGGGGTCAGGAGAGCGTGGACACATCTGAAGGCTGCTCTGAGCAGCACCCTCGGTGCACTGCAGTACAAACCACATCCTGGAGTACATAGCTATTATACAGCTGAGCTGGGTGGAGGCTTTGCCGTGCAAAGGAGCTGCCCTGGCCTCCCAGAGCTGTCAGGGAATCCTTAAGGCAGCGCAAAGAGGAGATTCCCCGTGCTGAAGATGACGTCCCACGCAGATGAAGTGCAGGGGAGCGAGAACTTCTCTCGATGTCTGCCCAAGGTAAAATCCCACTTCCTAAAAGCCCATGGGCAGCTGATGTGTTGGCTCTCACCCTCTTTGTGTGCTGTTTGCTTTACTCTGGTTCCTTAACCAGAGCTGCTGCTCGTTCCCTCTTGCACAGGTCATAAATTCCAGTCCACCTCAGTGACTTCCACTCCCACTGCATGTCCTCCCTCTCCAAACTGATATTTTCAGTGCATGGATACTGATTGGCTTCTGGGTGTTGCAAAAGAAACTGATTCATGTTTAATGAGGGTGTGGTGAAGATATTGGAGCAGGGGACAAAGATCCACTGGAGAGGGCACTGCCCGAGCAGGAAGCTAACTAGTTAAATTCAGTGAAAGTCAGTAAAATAGCTCACAAATAAACCCTGGTGCTAAATGTGCACCTTTGGGGGAAAGTGCTTACAGAGAGCTGTCTAGAAATGAGTGATGAGATAATCCTTTAATTTCATCTATTTCAGGAAGCAGGCAGTAGGATAAGAGCTCTGAGCCCCTATTAGAAAGTTAAGTCATCACTGCAATGTCAAGAAAGGTCAACACCTCAGTCTGCAGTCCTAGGGGAGGTTTGGAGGAAAAGGGCAGTAATTGATCAGGGAAAAGTGCATTTTTTCCCTCTTTAAATGGAAGGAGGTTCATGAAATTTGCCCCCCAGAATGAGAAACTAAAACTACTGGAGGTTTATGCTGCTTTTGGGAACAACTGCTCACAGTCCAGCTGAAGACCTGGGAGAGAGGAAATACCTGTAAATGTTTCTTGTTTCCCTTTGATAAGTCCTGTAACCACTGCAGCATGGATCTGAGATTTGGACATCCCTTTTACCCTTTAGAGGACTCTCAGAGGAGCAGTCACTTGCCTTCTGTAAAATTCAGACAGGACTGTGCTCTGTGAATCTGGAGGTTCTTTGCAGTGAATCCTTCAAGGCAAGGTGAAGCAAAACTTCCCTTCCCTGGGTGTGAAAGGTGTTGCATTCCTTAAGCCACTGGGAAGGGTTTAGGTGCTGCTCAGGCCACGAGAGCTGTGCACACTCTGTCTGTGCCACCCCAAGGTCACTGCCTCCCTCTCCCAGCACCTGATGCCTTGGGGGTCACAGCATGGCCAGTGGGAGCCCAGCAGTGAATTTTCCTGTGCCTCCTTGTGTGGGCCATATGAAAATATATCTGCAAAGAAGGGGTCTGTCCCCTCAGGGGGATCCAGGGCACAGTGAGGGGTGAGGATTGGAGAGGTCTCGTTCCCACCCATGGATTTGGGCACGTTCCTGATTTCAACACCTGACATTTTCTTTGCTTTGCAGGCAATGATATAATGCAGTGGATCCTTCAGCGCTTGCAGATCACTGCAGAAGGTGAGTAAAAATGTAAAAACTGAGGGTTTCTCAGCTTTGAGTTGTCAAACTTTAAGATCTCCAGAGGCAAAACCTTTTAGCTGAGTTCTCCCCTTCATAGGAGCTCACTTCTAATTCCAGTGAAGTGTTTCTGTGCAATCAAAGCATCTGCCTTCTCCATTTTCAGAGGCACTCCACCTGGGAGACCTGTTTGTCAAATATGGATATATCTACCCTCTTCAGGAGCCAAAGAACCTCACCCTTAGGGCAGATGGGAGCCTCTACAGGTTTCAAGTGAGTTGCAGCTTCTCCAAGCTTTTGTGAGGGAGTTCAGCACTAGTTTTTATTAAAAACAGGTGGCTGGGGCAGTTCCCAGGAGCTGTGTAGCCATGCAGGAGGAAGGGATCCACAGACAAGACTCAGATTGCAGTTTACAGGGAAAACTGTGATAGTTTCTTCAATGAAATTGGTGTACTTGTTCAGCTTAAAAATAGCTCTGCTTTCTTCCAAAGGAGCATTCCCTTCCAGGTCTTAAAGTAGCAAATGGAATCGCTGGTTGGAAATAGAACAATGTGGGGGCACTGAATAATGAATATACAAAAAGCACAGTGCTAATGGGATGTTATCAAGGTTCGTGGTTGGAGCATTTCCACTGCTCTGGGAAATTAGGGCACCCACGTTGGTGCTGGGAATGAGGAGTTCATGAGTTCAGGGCCTTTGTGCACTAATAAGAAACTTCTTTCCCCTCTTTCTGCAGACTCCCTATTTCTGGCCGGTGCAGAACTGGGCTGCTGATGACACAGACTATGGTGAGTGGTGACACTGCAGCTGTGCAGGGCTCTGGCTTTGTCACACACGCCTGCTCTTCGTGTTCTTGTGCTGTGCCTCCACAGGCAGTGACCAGCCCTGGCTGGTTTTTCTTTTTCATGCTATTTTGTGAATAATTCTCAGTAATGGTGAATTGAGGGTGTGACCATTTTGTGATGGCCTTGATCAGAGAAAGTGCTTAAGCTCTTGTGTTCAGCTAAGATCCATCACAGGGAGCACATCTGAATTACCTTGTTGGGTAGGGAAGACTTTAAACACAAGATCAGATTTCCCTGAGTAGTTAAGTGTGTCCCTGGATCTGAGCCCAAGACTGTCTTCCTGTAGATTTGGATCAAGCCCTGCATTCAGAGATGGTTCTTTTTTATAGAAAGCACAGTGGCTTCCAATATCTCCTGATAGCTCTTTCCATATAAATCTCTTTGTGATGCTTTTAGTTGTCGAGCTGGCCATGAACCCTGGGCTGATCAGGGTTTGCTGTGTGGGCTGTGCAGATCACACACTGATGGTCCATGCCAGGGCTGTCCTCTGTGCCTTTTATCTGCATGATGCTGTAGATCTTCCAAGGAAAGAGAAAAGCCCATTTTAGATTGGAATGTTTTTATTAGGACTTGAGCAGAACGCTGGCCTGTGTTAGGAAAACTTGGGGGTCAAACTATGAGGAACCTCAACACCTGAAAGGTTTGGTCCAGTGTCCCTTGAGCCATGGGAGCCTGGCTGAGCTCCCCAGGGAAGAGTGGCTGCTGGCAGCTCCCAGCCTGGGCATCAATGACAAAAATACCAAGTTTTTCTTTCTTCACTGAGCTTTTGTGAGCCTGGAGCTCATACCTGGGAACATACTGCAGCAAAGGCTCCTGTATTTGTCGTGTGGGTAAATTTGTAATTATTCTTGGACTTGTTGGTCTAAGTATAACTGATGGCTGATTTGCTTTTACCTCCACAGCAATTTATCTAGCAAAGAAGAACATTAAAAGGAAAGGGATTTTGGAAGAATACGAAAAGGTGAGGAGACACTGCACTTGTTCTTTTACAAGACCCTCATTTGCTACAACTTTAGCCCTTTGTTGCTAATGAGCAGAGCATGGCAAAAAGCACCTCTTCAGCTGCATGAGGTGTTACTCCAGCAGTACCAAAAGCCAGCATTTAGCAAGTGAAAAAATGACCAGTACAGAAAACTACTCTGAAGTCAATTATAATTTTAGCAGGGGTAATTGCTCTCCTTGCAATGGTATTTTTGAACTGTTGCAATTCTTGTAATTATGTTCAGAATAATCCAGATTTCTTGGCTCACTTGCCAGTTTGGCCTCGTTGAACTACGGAGAGTCAAGAAAACCCCAGCATGGGAGTGCCCTGGCCAGAATTTTCACACTAACTGCTTTTTTATTTTTATTCCAGGAACATTACAACATGCTCAATCAGAAAATCAACTACAAGTGGGATTTTGTTATTATGCAGGCCAAGGAGCAGTATAAGTGAGTTGACTTGCGTTCCCTTGTTTGCATCACTGGGGAGGGCGTGAGGAGCAGAGCTTGGCTGTCCCAGTACACAGTTAAATCACACATTAAAAACACCAACTGCAGCTCTGAAATGGCTTGGAGGGGAGTTTAGCTTTTGCACTTGATGTGGTTCCATGGAGAAGTTGGGTTCTGATGCTGCAAGCTCTCGTTGGAGACACCTTCACTTAGGGTTCTCTGTGAGTATTTGTGGATCAGACCACTGGGCTTGGGGCCTCTTGTTGGGCTGGGTCAGGAGTTACTTGCAGATCTCTCACCTGAATGGAGTGGCCTCAATCAAGGAATAATAAATGTTCCCAGCAGGCACTTCTGGAGAGACCTGTCAAGTGCACACTTAGGTACCCAGCTAAAATTACTTAATTTAGGAGCTGTAGCCTTCAAATTCCCTGGAAAGTTGGTGAACTTGAGATGGGATTACTCCTTTAGAGGTGTTTCCTACTTCTGTGGGCTCCTCTTACCTTCTCTTGCCTCCTGGCACGGCAGGCACACGGTGCCTCTGCTGCTCAGCAGCCTCTGTCTTCCCCGGGATGGCAGCCAAGTGCTCGGGCTACAGCTCATCAGATAACTGTCTCATTAAACACCAGACTGTTGTTCTTGTAAATTGAGGTCAGACTTGGGCTAAGAGATGCCAAATGCAGTTTCAGAGTTAGATACCCCAGCCTGTGTCTGAAGCAGCAGATTAAACTCGTCTGAGGCTGTTTGATGGTGCTGCTGGGGCAGACTGGTGCAGAGCACCCACCCTGCTAACCACAGCAGGGAGGCCACATGCAAACAGCCTCTTGGGAGTGCTCCCTTCCCCCTGCTAGGTCCCAAATTGTGCTCAGGACTTTTCTGGGAAAGAATTCGTTGGTCCAAGCCCAAACCATGCTAGTGCCTCTTCTGTTTAATTTTAGAGGTGATTTGAGTTTTAATGCCTGGGAACACTCCTCGGAACCATTTCCACGAAGTTTCTCTGAGAAACACTCCTGCTTTACTGTGAGACAGGGATGAGACATGGCCAGGATGTGTCTCTGGGTGGCAGTCCTTGGGTTCTGCTTGGGGACATCGGAGAGGGATAAACGTGAGGCAGCAGCACTGAGGGCAAGGAGAGGATTGTCAGCAGAGAGCTCCCAAAGGGCTGTGTGTCTGATCAAAAGGGGATGTGTCTGCTCCTGGCTGAGCTCAGGAAGATGATGATTTCTCAAAAGCCAGAGTCATGTGTGGCCACGTGAGCATGATCTGCAGCCCAGAATTAGCCAGGGCAGGATGTGGTCAGGAGGCGACATCGGAGCATGGCACAGTCAGGCTGGCACCCACGGGAGGCTGGAGGTGTGCCCTGCTTCTCATCCCACTGATTTGGGGAGGGCAAAATTCCTGATTTCCCTTGTCGTTGGCTTTGCAGGGCAGGGAAGGAGCGGAAGAAGGAGGACAGGTATGCCCTGGACTGCCAGGAGAGAGCCTACTGGCTTGTGAACAGGACTCCTGTGAGTAGAGGTGACACTGGGACTTCAGTGGTGCCCTCCCCGCAGCCACCTGGGACAAGCTCCCGTGGGGAAAGGGCATCACCTCTGGGCTGAGTGCCAGGGAAAGGTCAGCCCAGGCCTGCCCTGAGCGCCCACCACCCTTCCTTGGGTGCTGTCAGAGGTGCAAGGGACCCGTGTTGGAGGGGGGCAATCCCAAATTTGGGAGTCAGAGCTTCCCAAGGCATTGCTGCCTGGGAGCTGCTGGCAGTGCGGGCCTGGGGCTCTCCTCCTTCATTCGTGTGATCCCCAAACCTTAAACCAAATGAGTTACAAAGCTTTGATGCTCCTTGTTCACCACAGCCGGGCATGCTGGACGTCCTCGAGTATGGATTAGACCGTGTCACAGACCCCAATGAAAATAAGGTAAACCAGGTGAGACAGGGTTGGTTTTCTATACACACCTACTGAATTTATTTGGGAGGACCCAGACAACATCCCTGGGATTGTCATTTTTTGGGCACTGCAGACTGAGTGTGTCAGCTCAGCTCGAACAGCTGAACAGGCCAGAGGTTGAAGCTCTCTCACCCAGGAGGTGAGGCCCTCAGAATAGGCTTTGGCAGCTTCTTCTGGCTTGAAAATACTTTGTCAGCTCCCTTGCCACACCAGTTAGTGTGAGTGCTTGGCTACAGGATGTGTTTTCTTTGCTGGTGAAACTGAATTGAGGAATCCTCTATCTCCAGGTGCTCGTTGCTGCCTTTTTGTTGGTGCTGAATGAGCTGTGTGGGGTTTTGGGGTGTGAAGGGTCAGTGCAAAGATCCAGCTTGGAAAAAGAAGACAGAATACCTCCCAGAGGGTAGTTAATGTGTGGTAAGAAGATGAAGAAGTTGGTGTGGTGGGTAGGAGACACAAAATATTGCCAAAAATGCATATTGTAGACCATAAAGGAACAGAATCAATGAATTGAGGCTGTAACTGGGTGAACTGGTTCAGAGTCTACAGTCACACAGATGCAGTCAGAGGGTGAGGAGCTGGAGCTGCTCTTCCTTTTCTCCATCAGCCCTTTGAAGCGACCCTCTATTTGTGCCCTTCATTTGGAAGCAAAGTCAAAGCATCTCTCAGCAATTAAATGCAAATGTTGCTGCCATCACACTCACAGTATTCCCACAACTTCCCATTTCTGTAAGAGCCTTTAAACATCTCAGCAGCCAGAGGCAGGATAATTGCTTTGGCCAGCTGTGTTCTGTTGCTATAGAGACTGAAAAGGAGCAAAGTTTAGGGTTGGGGTATATTTTATTTTCTTCTTGTAAGCAACAGCTGCTGAAAGCCCTTTTTTATTGCTTTTTTAAGAGTAAAGAAGTAGTGGAAAGGCAGAGGGATAGAAAGAGGAGTAAGCCAACTTCTCACCCACGGTTTTACAGCTGACATGGAAGGGATTTTAGGTTTGCAAACGGTCTGAAAACCTCTATCCATCTGCCTGGTGGCACAGGGGAAGGGAGCTGAGGGATCTCTGTTCACTTCCACCCTGGACACGGGAGACACGGTGGCAGCAGGGTGTGACAGGGCCAGGCAGGGTGTCCCAGTGCCGCGGGGTGTCTCAGGGGTGTCAGAGGATGTGGAACAGCTCGTGGCACTCGCCTGGGACAGACTGAGGCCTTGCACTAATTGCCATGCTGATTGGGAGCCCGCGGGGCTGGGGAGCTGATCCGCGCTAATTGCGATAAGTCACTCGTTAGGGGCATTGCAAAATTAATCTCGTTATGAGAAATGACTCTTTTGTTCCAAACATGATTTCCTCCCAAATGAGGCAGAGCGGCTGGGTGGTGCAGGGCGCTGTGGCACTGCTGCAGTCAGCAGTGGGGACAAGGGTGGGTGGCATGGTGGGGACAGCTGGCAGTGCTCAGTGGGACATAGAGTGCTCAGGGTCACTTGTGGCAGCAGTGACGCTGGAAACTGATTGTGGGAGAAAGGGAAATGAAGGGATGAGCAGCTCTGGGGTGAGCCAGCTGAGGTTCCTGCGGGTTGGGGAGCTGGAAGGGGCTGAGCACAGCCAGCACCTGCAGCCTCAGGGGCTGTGAGCAGCGAGCTGTCCGTGGTTTGGCTGCAGCTCAGTGTGTGCCCCTGCTCAGAGATGCTCAGCCCTGTGCTGGGGGAGCCTTGGCAGATCCCCTCCCCACCTGGAGCACCCCCTGGTTTCCCCAGGACCAGCTGCCCACCACACTGACCACACAGACTGGCAGGAGGGGATCCTTGGTGTGGGGGGCACTTTAAAAAAAAAATCTCCCCTTGTTTGTTGATTTTTCTTCACCCACATATAACTTTTAATGGTGATGGCATTTTAACTGATACCTTTCTGTCTCTGTATAACATTTAACTCACTGTGTTCTCTTTTTCTTTCCCACAGCTGTTTGTCTCGTGTGTGTGTGGTGTGCTGCCAGCCTCCCAGACCCCTCTAGAAGATCACACCACTTTCCTGCCACGTGAGCTGCCCTCAAGCCACTGTGCCAGCACCCACTTCTCCTTCCCCACTGCTCCAGGCCTGGCTGAGGCCCCTCTTGACAAAAAAGTGGAAGAAAATAGGGTTTTTTAAAAACCATCTAATGATTTTCACGTGTTGAAATCAATGCTCTAGCTTCACTTAAGTTCCATCAAATGGAACCCTTCAGCTGGCACTTGTAAATCTGCTCAGGCCTGGTTGATATCTCAGATTCCCCAAGGAGACAGTGAACAGTGCAGGAGGCAGCTGGCCTGGAGCAGAAGCACGGCTCTCTAAACAGGACACTTTGGGCCAATAAATACAATAAATTTATCTGTGCAAGCAGGTGATTTCTTTTCCCCTTCCATTTCTGCAGCCTGTCTGAAGCAATGATGACGCTGTAGAAATGAGGGGGAAAAAAGGTGTCTGCATGGGAGGTGGCTTGGAGTCAGGGGTGCACCGGAGAGCAGACAGGGGTGAAAAGCTGTTCCTTAGCTCCTCCATCTCTGAGGAAGTCCCAGGAGTTTGTGGATCAGCACGGGAGGTTGTGCAGCCCTGGGAGCAGTGATCCTGCTGCCCAAGAGCTTTTTCTCTCCTTTGATGTGTCAGTCCTTTCCCTCCTCACACAGAGGGCCAGCACAGCATGGCTGCTGGGTTTTTCTGCCCTGTTTGTCCCTGCTGGGATGGTCTGTGCTGCCCATTCAGAGCTGGCCATGGTATTTCCAGGTATTTCAGAGGGCCAGCACAGCATCACTGCTGTTTTTTTTTGTCCTGTTTCTCCCTGCTGAGATGGTCTGTGCTGCCCATTCAGAGCTGGCCGTGGTGTTTCCAGCAGGAAAAGCTTCCTCCCCTCGCAGTACCACTGTGAGGATTTTTTCTGGTGCCCCACTGGCCAGGCTGGGTGTGTGTCAGGGTCAGGGCTGGCTTGGTGGTGCTGCTGTAGGGATTGGCTCCTCTGCTTTGTGTCTGGCTCCTGCTGCTGGAATGGTGAGTGGGCCTCTCAGAACCAAGTGTCAGCAAAATGTGTGTGTTCTTCTGTCATGCAGGGAGAGTTTCTCCCTCCTGAGCCAGACTGGTGGTGCTGGTTAAAGTGGAAAAGCAGATCTGCACCCACAGGGGTGTCCCCACAAAGCAGCCCTGGGAGAGCATCTTTCCTTTCCCAAAGCAGGGGCAGTTTGGGGTGCAGGGTCTCTGGGGAGGTGAGGGGAGAGCAGAGCTGCCTGGGGCATTCAGTACCAACTGCTGCATCCCTCATCCCTCACAGACTGCACTTCCCCTGCAGACCCTCCCTGCCACAGGCTCCGTTTGGCAGAGCAATTCTGGGATTCAGGTCCTGTCTGAAACAGGAGCTGAGGAGCTGAAACCCTGCCTGAGCCTTTAAAGGCTTGCTGGGAGCATCCCCGACTTAGCCTGTCTTTCCTTCTGCCTTCTGCAGTTCATTCCACACAAAATAACTGTGCTTCAAAGGAAGCTGTGTGAATAAACACCCTGCAGTTAATTTCTTGCCTTCAATTGCCTGCTCATTTGTGGGTGACATGTAACATAGGCTGAGTTATTCAAATCACAACGTAAACACCCTTTGCACAGCAGATACTGCTTCTGAGGCTTTTAATTGTGGTGTTTATATTTTGCAATGTGTTGGTTCCTGTCTCCTTTAGCTAATATTGAATGATCTAATCTGTGTCTCGTAAATGAATCTATTTTAGCTCCATTAGAATAACCCCTTAATTGAAGGCATACAGGCAGCCTGTGATGGGAGAAGCAATGCTAAACAGTAAATACAGCTAATGGGACAATTTACCGTGTGGGGATGCTCTTAGCTTTGATGATACCCTGATTAGCTCAGCTGCTGTGTTTGATTTTAATTGTAATCAGAATTAATTGGAGAGCGCTGCACAGCGGCAGCGCTGCAACGGTGTTTCCATGTCTCAAAAAATAAAAAGCAATTGTAAGCACCCATCCCAATGTAATGATTCTTTTTTTTTTTTTTTTTTAAACAGAAAAACACTATGGAATTTTATAGGAGAGAGGTAAGTGGTGCTTCCTTCACATCTGGGTGTTCATCCTGTACGAGTTGCTTCCATCAACGTGCAGGGGATGGGCTCTTGGAAAAGCAGAGTCCCTGCCCCATGGAGCTTTTATCCATGTAATTCCAGGACATTCCCTCCCACTGCAGGCAGCCAGCAGCTCTCGCAGTGACGGGAAGGCTCAGGCAAGGACAGACACCAGGGCTGGAATCCAATAGATCAAAATTAGTGGTGGGGAAATCACAGTGGCGCCGGTGCTGAGACAGCCAAGAATCAGTGATAATTACATGCTGAACCATCCAGAGCATTTGTAGGTGCTGAGGATGGTAGCTATTATTCAATTTTTATATAATATGGGGAGTGCTTTTTAATTACTTGCACATTGCAAAGTGCGCTGCTGATGTTTGCAGTAAGCTCAGTGAAAAGGGACATTCTACTGAAACAATTCAGGGATTTCTGGTTCCTTGGACATCCTGCAATTAGGGAAGCAGCAGTCCCTGCTGTGGTTAGCCTCACTACCTGGGAGAGGACCTGCCTGAGGTTCAGATAGGCTTTATCTTCAAACCTCTGTGCTCCTAACCACGGCCATGTCTGATCCCCTCAGATCATGTACTATCAGCAGGCCATCATGAAGACCAGAGTGAAGTCTTCTGTCTCTCTTGGAGGGTAAGTCCTGATTTCCTTCTGTCCACACATTAATTAGTCTTCAGTGCTTATCTCCTAATGAGCTGATGAGGCTGTCTGCTGTGGCAGCTGGTGACTCAGCCATGGAATCCATGTGGTGGCCCAGTGCTGTCTGGGCTGTCTGGGCCAGGAGCACGAGGCTGAGGAGGGATCAGAGTCCCAGGCAGGATGGAGAGGCTCCGTGGGAGCTCTGTGGCAGGGCAGCCTCTGCGTTGAGATTCCCCCTGAAATCAGGAGGTGCTGGCACTGGGATGCCTGGGCACAGCTCTGCAGCCTGGAGGGGATCAGCCGTGTGTCTGTCCTTCAGGATGAGCAAGCAGCAGGACAGACTGACCCTGCTGTCCCTGGTCCCCGCCCTGGGCTGGATTCACCCCCTGAGTGTCCCTGTGAGTGTCCTTTCCCCATGGTGATGCTCCCCAGCTGGTTATACAATCCTGGTTATTCTGTATGACAAAGGGAAATCACCTCTCCGTGAACATCCAAGCAATTAATTAGCAATTCCCCTTCCCAGTGGGAGTGTTTCCTGATCGGATTCTTGATGAAGCATCCAGCCCTGCATTAGGCAGTGGTGTGTTTGCCAGAGGCATTTCTGCCTGGAGCCTCCTGCTGCTGACCAGGCACCTTGAGGTGCAGCCCAGAGCTCCTGCCTGGTTTGTACGTTCATTGCCACCAGAGATTCCTATCACATCTGACATGAACAAGGTGCTCAGGCCAGTTCCTTGGAGCAGACAGTCCTGGATGAATGAAATGGAAGAAAGAGTGTGTCTTCTGAGGGCTGTGACTTGCAGGGCACCAGTAGTTCTGCTCATTTTGTCTGTCACCGACTCCCAGGCCACTTAAAACTCTCCTGCCTCAATTTCCCAAACTGGGAGCTGGAGCTAGGGACACCTGGATACTTCCCGGGGATTTTGTGATGCTGAACTGTTTGGCAGTGAGGCTTTTCACTCGTTAGTCCTGGTGGGGTAATGTCTATCACTTAGATCAAAACTCCTCAGGAACTTTGGAACTCCATGTCAGCTGCAGGGTTGGGTCTAAATCAAATTATTATTAATGAAGATAGGAGCAGAAACTGGGCAGTGTGCACGCTCCAGAGCATTGCATTGATTTAGGAGGAGCTGCAGAGCACAGATCATCAGGAGCACGCAGCAGTGCTGCCTGAGCTGACAGGTTTAGATTTGCCTGATCAGAATATATGGGCTGGAGTGCCTGGGTGGTGCAGGTGCTGGATGCCTTGGCATTCCCAGCGGGAAGGTGGCACAGAGCAGCTGTGTGCCAGCCCTGTGCTTAGCTCTGTACAGGAGCAGTGCCAAGGTTAGCAACAGCCCCTGGACACTGCACCCCCAGCTTTGAGCACATGAAAGCACTTCGGCCTGGAAGGAATTTTAAATGCAGAAACCAGAGGATTTCTTTTTTTTTTTTCAAGAATGAAAAAGAGGAGGCGGGAGCTAAAATTCCAGGACATTAGTGAAATCGGTTGTAATTACAAGTCTGGCCAAGTTAGAAGGTGGGAGAAGTGTTTGTCTGGTTCCTGCTGGGAGAGAGACAGTTCTGCTTTGTGCCAAGCCCTCAGAGCCCTTGCAGAGGAATGAGCCCTGTGGTGGGTGATGGAGAAAAGGAGAAGCTGGGATGAGCCCTCAGCACTCTCTCGCTCTCCCAGAGCTCCCTGAGTTCTCCCATGGCCCATGGGAAGCTGTGGAGAACCCACCTGAGTGAACACAGCCCTTGTGTTCATTCCCTGCCCCTTTCCCCCCAGAATGGTGCAGGATCTGGCCCTGGCCAGCTGGGTGGAGAGGGGACAGGACCTTTTTGGGGGCTTAGTCCCACTTCCCTGAAATGAAAAGGCCGAAGGAGCTGATGGAAGAGAGTCTTGTGCCTCCTTGCGCCTGAAGTGACAAATGCAGTGCTTTGAAAGACAACCTGGAGACTTCTGTTTGGGAAATGGAAAAGGTGAACTGAGCTAATGAATCAGTTTTTCTAGGAAGGCAGGGGCCACGTTCCAGCTCCCTGTGCTGAGAGTCCTGCACCTCTGAGGATATCTATAGTCTGTTATTTGGCTATAATGGGGCTGGCTGTAATTTTGGCTCCCAAATTAATATTTTGATTTTGGATTTGTTGCAGGATTGTGAAGTACTCTGAGCAGTACCTCTCCAATGATCCCTTCCTGTCTGGATGTCTCCCCAGCAACCCCTGGATAACAGATGACCCTGAGTTTTGGGATCTCAATGCAAAGCTGTATGTATTTGTATTGTTTCGCCAGCCTGTGGTTTACAGTGACCTTTACACTGATAGAAATCAGGAAAGGGAACCACTGGTTTTCGTTGTGAAGCCTGACCTCTGATCACAAGCAGGGAAGCATTCCCTTTCCAACTTACCTTGGCCATGCAGAAGAAACTGTGGGCAATACTCCATGCTGAACTTCCAGCACTGCCTTCCTCAAGTGGAGCCTTCCTTAACCTTACAGAAATTCCCGAGCTGATGGTGGGAGTGTGCCCTCAGCCCCTCCTGAGTGGCTCTGATCCTCCCCTCGGGTGAGTGAAGCCCACCTTAAGGAGCACAGGACTGGAGTCTGACCAGCTCAGGGCTCAGCTGCTCCCCTGGCTCTGTGCTCACCCCTCAGGCTGCTTTCTCAGGACAGACTTTGGCTTGGAGGCACACCCTGGTGGTCCATCCCTTCTTGGAGGCCTCCCTTGGTTTCCCCTTTGGATAGGATTTGCTAATTACGCAGTGGCATCTCGGAGCACACACCAACTCAGCGGTTGCGAGAGCAGCAATCCTGTTAGAGATGATTGCATCCCATCAGACATCCCCAGGGGATGCCTGCACCCAATGCCTTCATGAGAAGCAAAGCTCTGGGCACAACCAGTGCCTCCTCCAGGATGGGACTGAGTCAAACCTCAGGGCAAGGCTGGGCTGTCACTGGGAGAGCTGCATAAATCCCAGTTAAATCCTCGTCCCGCTGCGGCCCGAGTTGTTTAATTACAACTTACTCTGTGGCTTGACTTCAGGAACTCATTACACCACTCTGGAAAACAAGAGAATGCTGAGAAGTCCCTTGGCATTGCAGCAAAGGGCATTTTGGTTTTAATTAATCTGCTAATTAGAGAACCTGGCAGCGCTGTTTGTTTTGTCCCCGCGCAGGGTGGAGGTGCCCACCAGGATGCGCGTGGAGCGATGGGCATTCAACTTCAGCGAGCTGATCCGGGACCCCAAAGGGCGGCAGAACTTCCAGCTCTTCCTGAAGAAGGAGTTCAGCGGTGGGTGTGCAGTGTCCGGGCAGTGTCCCCGGGCTCAGGGGACAGTGGCACAGGCGCAGGCAGCGCAGGCTGTGCAGCCAGGGCAGGCAGTTCCATCTAGTGGCACGGGACACGCGGTACAGCGGCAGGTCCCTGCTCTGCGGGACCCACGGGGAGGCTTTGGGTGACATTCTAGGAGGGAATTGTTCCCTGTGAGAGTGGTGAGACCCTGGCACAGGTGCCCAGAGAAGCTGTGGCTGCCCCTGGATCCCTGGCAGTGCCCCAGGCCAGGCTGGACAGGGCTTGGAGCAGCCTGGGACAGTGGGAGCTGTCCCTGCCCATGGCAGAATGAAATGAGATGAGATGAGCTTTAAGGTCTATTCCAGCCCAAACCATTCCACGATTCTGTGGCTGCTCCCAGAGGAGCTGGAACTGTCTGAGCTCACAGTTCTTAGAGGTGTCAGTGGCCAGAGGACGGAGGAAATCTGCTTTCCTTCCTCCTGAAGAATTGGAGAGACTGATTTGGGGCCAACACATATTGAGCCAAACAGATTCGGGAGTGAATAAATGGAATTGTGTTCTCCTCAGTCTCACACTCTGCTGATTGTGTCCTCATCATGCAGGAGAGAATTTGGGTTTCTGGGAAGCCTGTGAGGATCTCAAGTACGGAGACCAATCCAAAGTCAAAGAAAAAGCAGAAGAAATCTACAAGTGAGTGTGAAAATTTTACACTCTTAAACTCTTTGTGCTTGAGTCCCACCACCTTCCACTGGTTCTAATTCTCCAAATGATCTATTACTGGTATTTTTCCATGTAGGCTGTTATCAAATGTGGCTGTCTTACGTCTCCACATGGGAAAGGAGTTCGGGGAGAGGAAAGCAGAAGTGTTGTTTTGTTCTGTAGTTACTTTTCTCTCTGTTCCCTGTTACATTTCAGTCTTAGGATATAATTTGAATAGCAGTGTGGAACAGCAAAAGTTCTTGAGGCTGCCACAAGCAAAGTGGGGAGCGGATTTTTGCTTCCAGTGGGCCAAAATTTGGTTTCTATTGTGTGCAAAGGGAAGTGAATGCATGTCTCTGATGAAGAGGAGATTGATTGTCCAAGATCAGGACAGCAAATTGCAGCAGGAAGCTGAAGGGACTTTTCCTTTCATGCATAGACAGGAATCTGTGAATTCTGCAGCTGCTAATGGCACTGTTGATTCCTCCTCCTGGCAGGCTCTTCCTGGCTCCAGGAGCACGGCGCTGGATTAACATCGATGGCAAAACAATGGGCATCACAGTCAAGGGCCTGGAGCACCCTCATCGTTATGTTCTAGATGCTGCTCAGACCCACATTTACATGCTGATGAAAAAGGTTTGTTATTTGTTGCCAAAGCCTGAGGGGGATTCCAGCCCTCTGGGCCTTTCTGTGCCTTTGTGTGCTATCAGCTGTCCCTTTCAAGGGGCCTTTGTTTGAAAATCCCTCAAATTTGCTGAGTTAAGCAAGTGCTGCTCCAGGCATTTGTATTTTGCTGCTGTTTCTTCCCTCCAAGGCAGCGTGTCCCCAAGGTGGTGGGGGTCAGGTGGCTGCGGCAAGTCCTGCTTTTGTAATTCCAGCTTGGGCAGCAGCTCACGAACTGGAAGCAGCAGAGCTGGACTGATTTTCGCTCCTTGATGAAAAGTTTGGCTCCTGGAATACAAGCTCCTCACCTTGCAGTGACTCTGAGACCCTGCTGGCCTGGGCTAAGCTTCAGTCAGATCTTTTGATCTGCATCTTACCTGTGAAGCTTTATTGTGAGATGGAAAAAATCCTGGGAATTTTACAGCAAGATGAAAGGATATTGGTTTAAATAGCTACATTTGCCTGAAAGATGCAAAGTCCCTTGGGCTGCTGGGGGAGATTATCCAGTTCCCAGCCTCCCTGGCTCCTGAGCAGCTGTATTTGGTGGTGATTTTAATAAGGGTGTTTGCAGCCCATAACTACCAGTTTCTCTTTTTTCTCCTAGTAGGACTCCTATGGCCGCTATTTAAAGTCTCCAATATACAAGGAAATGCTGGCCAAGGCTGTTGTGCCACAAGAGGGTGTCAAAAAAAGGCAAGTGAAACTGGCTGTAATTGTGGGGTTTGCTTTTCTTGTTGTAGCAAGGGTAGAAAAAGCCCAAAGTTGCAGCAAAATTACTATGATTTAGATGTTCTCTTAATTAAATAAAATTTTTCACTGGGAAGATGCTTTTCTTTGAGACTGCTGGTGCTGTTTATTCATGAGCCCTTTGGAAGTGGCTCGTGAGCAGTCGGAATGGACTCAGTGATGGCTCAGCAGCCTTCTCTGTTGGGTCTGCTGAGAAGGGCTGTGATTGTTGAATTAATTCATGGCTCCTTTCCTGAAAGGAGAGAGCACTGTGTCCTGGGCATGGGAAAACTCCTGCCCACGAAACATTGGCTGCCAGAGCAGAGGCAGAACCAAGGTTTGGGATCACCCACGGGATCTGCTGTGCTCTGCCTGGACAAAGCCACTCAGTCCTGGTGTGAGGGAAGGTGAAAGGCCTGGGGGAACAGGCAGCATCCTGTGATGACACCTGGCACGAGGTAGATGGCCTTGGAAATGGCTTTTTCCCAGCAAGATGAAGGTTATACAGCAAATTCAGGCCATTTGAACTGCAGCTGCTCCTAAAGCTGAGCATGCAGTGTCAGACTGGGCGGTGTTCCTTTCTCTGTTCCTCTTCACTCATCAACCTAGCAAGCAAGAAAGAGGAATTGTGGACTTTCACACTGATTGTTTCATCCAAACCTTGTTTCTAGTCGGTGGAGAAAACCCTGCTGCTGTCTGGCCTGGGGTTTGGTCAGTTTTTCCCTCAGCCACACCTCACAAGGTCACTTGGTTGATCCCAGTGGTCCTGTCTGCGTTTGTCAGTGCTTGTTCTGGATCCCCCAAACCTCACCATCCCCTTCCCCTGGAGAGCTGGCACCTCCTCCAGAGCTGGGGTAACACATTTCCACTGCTGGGGAAGGGCTTTGCTGAGCGGGTGGTGGGTGGTTTTTTGGGGGCATCACAGACCCCAGAAACACCCACACTGGTCCCTGTCTCGATCTTCCTGAGGGCACCAGAGAAAATTCCACAGATGGGAGATGTTTGGCTTCCCACCAAGTGTGACCTCTGTGCAAACACAACAGGAACAATGTGGGTGGGCCCTGGAGTCCCTCAGGAGCAGAATTTCACACTTTCAGCAGTTCTGTAGCTCAGGGGTGACACTGAGTCCCCCAGTCCTGCTTTAAACCACCTCCTCTGTGTTTCACACTCCTTTGGCCATCTCTGTGTGCGACCTTGTCCTCCTGGGTACCTTTTCTTGCCAGGAGGGAGGTTTTGGTGCCCCTCTCCTCACTAACCCCACTCCTTCCCCTCTCTCTCTGCCCAGCACGGGTTTGTTCGGACGCCGCCACCTCCGCTCCAGCCCCAGCCCCATCATCCTGAGGCAGCAGGAGGAAGAGGCCAAAGCCAGAGAAGCCGCCGCGACCGTGGACATCACGCAGGTCATGAGCAAGCTGGATCGCAGGAACCAGCTCCAGAAGGAAGCTCCTGCCAAGTAGGCTCTGAGCCCCGCAGGGCACAGCGCAGGGAAAAGACAAGGCGAGGCTGGTGTTGAGCTTCGTCTCCCCTTCCTGAAGGTGTCAGTGCTGCTTTAGGTTTCCCAGGCCGGCTCTGGCCTCAGCCAGCTTCCCGCACGTTGCCATGGCTTCTGGAGAGCAGATGTCACCTGCCAGTGCTGCTGGGGCTGGGCTGTGCCAGGCTCGGGGTGCAGCACCCTGCTCCCTCCCCGCTCACCTCGCAGGGTCGATGCCTTCTGCTGCCCCACATCCCCCGGGGGGCTGGAGAGCTGCCCCTCGCTGAGCCCCCTCCTCCAGGAGCTGGGGTGGCACAGGGCAGGGCAGAGCTCTGCCCCAGTGCTTGGGTTCAAAGAGCCTTGCTGGAGCAGAGGGGATGACCCCGCGGGGAGCAGGGCGAGGTGACCCTGCTCAGAGTGTCCCTGCTGCCCTCCGTGCCCTCGGGGGCTCGGCACCCTCCCGAGGGGTGCATGTGACACCCTCTGAGAGTCACACCCTCCTGCTGCAGGGGTCCTGCACCTCCAGCCAGCACAGCAGTGCTCAGGGAGAAGAGCTGCTTGTGGGAGCAGCAGCAGGAGCGTTCCTGAAGGTTTTGCTGACCTTCTGGGTTCGAATGACACTCCCACAGCCCCTGGCATGCTGGGGATGATCAGCACGAAGCTCTGCTCTCCCTGTGACTCCTGTGCTCTGGGCTGGGTGTGCAGGTGCAGAGAGCTGCCCCTTGCCAGAGCCTGCACCAGGCCAGGAGAGATTTTATCAAATCCTTCCCACCTCTTGTCTTGTCTTTTTCCTGCTCTTCTATTTTCTGTTGTTAAAAATCCAGCAGGAGGTAGCTGCAGTTGTCACTGGCTTGTAGCCCAGAGGCAAGGGAGAACAGGGTAGAGGTGTTAAGAGCTGATTTCAACTTTCAGTAGTTTTTTTTTTTCAGTTGCTCTGTCTCTTTTGCTCTGTAGACTAAGGCAAGCTAAAATATTACATTAGTGCTAAAGAGCTCAGGGAGGTTCCAGGCCTTGCTGGAAAGCCCAGCATGCCTTTTAAAAAATTCTGCTTAAAACCCCAAGGCTTTGTTACATCAGGTGCTGAGCACCATCAACCTGCTTTGACAAAAGAGCACTGAAAGACACTCCAGAACCTGGCAGGGCTGGCCCAAAGCTACTTGGCTGTGATGAACTCTCCAGTCTCTCCAGAGTCTGTGTAACATGGAGCACTGAGCATGTTGGGATTGCCAGTATGTAGTAACATGTGGAAGATCAAGTCAGGGTATAAATAATAAATAACAAATCTGTGTGTTCCCGTCAGTCCCTCTGATTCTACTTCTATTTTGTCTGCTGCTTTGCTTGTTATTTTCTCTGTATCCATTCTTTTCTCTGATTTTCCATCATCTCTGCTTGGCATCGCTGTTCCCCTGCCATGGCTTCGTGCTGCATGCTTGGGAGTCACTGTGCTTGTGGGATAGCAGCCAGTGGGACAGCTTGTGGGACACCAGTGAGTGCATGTGGGACACCAGTCAGAGCATGTGGGACACCAGTTACTGCACGTGGGACACCAGTCAGAGCATGTGGGACACCAGTCAGAGCATGTGGGACACCAGTTACTGCATAGGGGACACCAGTCAGTGCATGTGGGACACCAGTCAGAGCATGTGGGACACCAGTTACTGCACGTGGGACACCAGTGAGTGCATGTGGGACACCAGTCAGAGCATGTGGGACACCAGTGAGTGCATGTGGGACACCAGTCAGAGCATGTGGGACACCAGTCAGTGCCTGTGGGACAAACACCCATCCTTCACAGCCAGGCAGGAGCTCTCTGCCCTGCCCCAGGCTCATGGCGCTGGCACAGCCCAGCCTTGTGCTCCTTGTTCTCTCTGCTGCTCAGTCCCCAAAGAGGAAGGTTGCATGGTACAAGCTGAACTTCACTTTGTGCCAGCCAAGAAATTGTTTGTTTCCATTGGAAATCAGAGCAATGTGTTGTTTCATTTTTTGGCCATGGCTTCCGTGCATTCATCTGTCTAATAAAAATAAATGTAGAAAATGGAAAAAGAGCCGAGTTCATCCTTCTCTGTGGTGTCTCTGTCTTCATCCTCCACTGTGCCATCTCTGCATGTGTGTGTGCATGTTGTGTGTGTGCCTCTGCCCTCAGCTCCTCTCCCGGGACACTTGAGCTGCATTTCATTTCTCCTTGGGAAATGGGAGGGGACCTGGCATGCAGCATGTGCTGTCCTTGTCCTGTCCAGTCTGTGCTTGGGCTTGTCCTGAGGGCTGAATGAGCTGTGCTGGAGCCTTCAGAGCCCAGCCAGGGGCACTGGGGGCTTCAGCACGAGATGTGATTGGTACTGCGAACCGTCAGGGGTCCGGCTCAGGGTCTGCTCCTTGGGTGTGACGAGGTTGTGCTGTTGATAACCAAGATCACATTCCCGGGATGACAGCCTCCCCGTGCCTGGAGCTGAGCCTTGTGAGGAATGGGACAGGCTGGTGTGTCCTGCAGCATCCCGGCGGGTGTGGGGCTGGATCTGTCAGCACCCGCTGGGGCTGGGGCAGCAGTGACCCTGTAGGGAAATTGTGACACCTCTGCTGTGGCAGTGGGAGGGCAGGGAGGGGACAGAGCTGCAGGAGAGGGGGACACACGCAGGCTCAGCTGGGGTGGCTGGAGCTGCCTCCACACTGAGCCCTTCTCTCCTGGCAGCTCCTCCTGCTGAAACCTGGGGACAGCAGCCCTGGGTGTCACCCCTGCGCCTGACCGAGCCTCTCTCCTTTCCCTCCCCACAGCCAGGCCACCGAGCCTCCAGCTCCCCAGCATCGCCATCAGCCACCCCCCAGGCCCTGCCTCCTGCAGCCCCCAGCCCCCCAGCCCTGCCCCACAGCACCGCCTGCCCCTCGCCCATCAGCCTGGCCCTGGACAGCACCGCGGGCACCCAGTCGGACCCCAGGCCATCCAGCCCTGTCCCCTTCCCGGCCAGCAGCAGGAGGTCCCGTGTGGCCGCCCGCTCCTGGGGCTGGTTCCTCAGGAGGGGCTGCTGGAGCTCGCCCACCCTGGGCACGCTGTGCCCACCCGTGCCCCACGGCAAGGTGCAGCCGCTGGGCGGGCGGGAGCGGCGGCTGCGGCCGGACACCAGGACGGTCAGCAGGTGAGCACGCTGCAGCATGGACACCTGGACACACACCCTGCGGAGGGCTCGGCCCCGGGACTGCTTCGGTGTGGGATTAGCCACAGGGAGGGAGCCCCGAGAACCTGTCTGGCTGTCACCTTCCCCACTCGTGCCCCAAAGCCCTGGCTCTGGAGTGTCCCTTCCCTGTCTCCACTCCCACAGTTTGTACTGAAGGTGTTTCCCAATGGGAACAGGCCAGGAGCCCGTGCTGGTGGTGCCTCTGCTGTTCTCACACCTCTTCAGGGTGCATGATCTCGGGTTTTACTTTTAATCCCTGAATTTGGAAAATCTCAGTGCTCTTGAGCACTGGTTCAGGTTTGGTTTAGTGATTTCAAGTCAGAGGAGACCCATAAGGGACAAGGCAGGAGAAATATTGACAGAGAGTCGTTAAGTGTTTGTCATTCTGGGGCAGCATGTGTGAGATGGGGAATTTTTGCCTGGAAAGGCTGCCCCTGCAGGAACCAAACCCTGGCCACGTCCCTCGCTAGGAGCAGCATGTCCCTGATCTCGTTTAACCCACCTCTGCTGCTGGCCGAGTGGATGAGTCCACATTATAAATTCCAAAGCACAAACCTGAGGGCTCCTGCTCCACTTGGCTCCGCGCTCCGGAGCTCTGTCACACGGCGTTGCAGCTTCAAAGGGGTGGGAGCACACATTCCCCCCGTCCTTCCTCTCCGTGGGCTCGTGCCCAGGAGTTT
The DNA here is from genome assembly GCA_036630365.1 of Acanthiza pusilla. Taxonomy (NCBI): domain Eukaryota; kingdom Metazoa; phylum Chordata; class Aves; order Passeriformes; family Acanthizidae; genus Acanthiza; species Acanthiza pusilla. Next base: position 2,415,799 of record JAXCHO010000010.1, on the reverse strand, counting down.
TGCTGTGGGATTTGGGGCTGGAACAGTGGAAATCTCAAAGACGAGCTCCTTCCCCGCCTCGGAGCACATCAAAAAGCGCCGTGTGTGTGATGAGTTTCTGTTTCCCTGCGCAGCTTCTTCCAAGTCAAAACAGCCGTGCCTTTGGAGAGCCGAGCCTGCTCCGGGGGCTCCGGGCAGGGAGAGGACAGGCACCACCGACTTCAGAAGGACTCTGCAAAGGAGCTGATCTGCCCCTGGGACACCCCCACGGAGGAGGGGAGAGCAGGATAACTCCGACATGGACACTCCTCCCAGGCCTGAGCATACAGTGTTTGCCATGGATGGCTCAGCACATGGACCATGCTGTTGGAGAAGTGTGTTAGAGCCATCCTCCAGCACCAGGGACACTCAGACCACCACAGCTACAGAAAACAGCCCCTGCTGTGCCCATCTGTTTTGCCATCCAAGAGCTCCAAGTGCTTCTGGACTGGTTTTCTTCCCTATCTTTGGTGTATTCAGTTCTGCTCATGACAAACTTCTCGATAAACGAGCCTGGTTCCGTGCCTCGGAGCAGATGGAGGATGCGTGTGTGATGTCCTGGGAAATGGTTTCTTATCGGAGTTTCTGGCTCGGCCATGAGGTGTCAGCACACTGAGCACAGCGCAGCTGGAGCGGGGCTTGCAGGGGCTCTCAGACTTCAGTGCCAAAACTGGGGCGTGTTCGTGTCCCCCAGCCTGGGCCCACCTCCTATTAATAACAATTTTTTAATTTTGAAGCAAGCTGATTAAGAGGCAGCTGATTGCTGGGGAAAATGGAGTGCCCGCTCATGAGAAGCTGCGTGCTGAGTGGCAAAGCATCATTCCTTCATCCAAACCAAAAATGATCCCAGAGGGATTGAGGAGTGCAGAGCCCTCCCTCATTAGCTCCAACTTCCCACTGCATGGGCTTGAAAGCACTGCTCAACCTGGAAGCACCTGGGGAGATCCAAGCCACATCCCTGTTGGTGTTTTGGGCCTCTCCAAACTGGGATTGATGCATTGCCACAGTCTGTGCTGATACTGAGGGTGTTGGACCATTGCCTTCCTTGTGTCAGTGTTTGAAGGTGGTTGTTTATTCCCTGGAGGACTTTCCTTGGTGTGTGTGTGCTGTTCTGTACCTTGGCCACGACCTGTGACTTCTGCTGTTGCTGTTTTGTACTTTCTGATTATAAATGGAGTTTTTCCTGTGTGGCTGATGTGGTTCCGCATGCTCGCCCCTGCTGTGGGATTTAAATCTCTCCTCACGTGTGCTCAGTGCTCCCCATTTCCCTCAGATCTGGGGTGACATTTCCATCACAGGGCAGTTTGGGAAAATCAAGAGGCTGCTTCTGTCTCCAAAGAGTCTTTCCCAGGGGAGCCAAGGGTTGGGCAGAAGGCTGTGGTGATCCTCTTGCACAAACTCACGTTGACTCTTCAATGGTCTGGCAGAGGGAGCTGGTCCTGCTCTGCAGTCACTGACAGTGACACCTGCTATTGATGAGACACAAATCTGGTGTGATAACAATATTTTGGTGAATATTGTTACTCAGCCAGTCCTGGTAGGACACTGGTGATGTATAATCCAGGAAACACAACAGGAAGACATTGCAATTTGTCAGAGAAAATTATATTCTATTTAATATTATGCACATATGATAAGAGCCACCCTACTGTAAATATTTCTCTCATTAACTTGGGGCTTCTCTTGGGCACTTCCTTGCCTTTGAATCCTCCTTGTGCTTATCCTCTATACCAGAGGAAGGAGTTCAGGATGCAAATCTGCTGCTCTGTCAGGGTTGGGACACTCAGCCAGGTACACACCTATCCCAGAGGCCAGCGCTGGGAATTCCCGACATTTATCCCTTCAGGGCACTGTTTTTTATTCCCCAATATCTTCCAAATACCTTTCCCCCCAATATCCTCCAACTACAGCTCTTTTCCCTGGGGGACAGGGCCCTGCACCGTGCATCTCGCACCTATGCCTGGCCCTCCTCCCTTCTCCTTTGGCTCCTCCGGGTGCCTGCTGCCTGCAGGTTGGAAATGCCACCTCCAGAAGCCCCGGCTCCCTCCTGCCACTGCGGTGACATCTGAGGCTGTGTCCCCCGCTGGAGGCCTGGCGTGCTGGAGTCGGGAGCGCTTTCAGCTCTGGCACTTCAAATCCCCTCGCTGTGCAGAGCCCACTTAACGCTGCCTGGAGTCACCTGGAGGAATTAGCTCGCTGCAGCAACCTAGACATCCAAGGTATTCTGGTAATGTGAGGGATGTGCAAGGTTAATGACTGGAAAAAGTGATGGCTCCCTGTGGGCAGTTTCTCAGAAAACTCCCTGCTGCTTGGCTGCCAGAAGAAAGGAGATTCCAGCAGCAGCAGCAGCGGTGACGGAGCCCCGTGCCCTCTGCAGAGGCTCCTCTCTCCCACCTCCTGTGGCTGCACAGACCCTCCCACTCCGGCTCCCCATGGCTGGAGGAGCTCCCACACTCCAAGTGCTGCACTAATCCAGCTTTGGATATTCACAGAGCAAACTTGGAAGGAAGACTCTCATCCACGTGGTTCTCCAAGTGCTCCACTGCCGAGTGTGGAGGTCCCACACCCACTGTGGGGTGAGATCCTCCAGATTCCTTCACTCAGGCTGACCCACGGCTGCTGGGATTTGTTGTTTGGACCAGCCTGGAAAACAAGAGCAGCTCCTGGGGTTCCCCTGCACCTCCTTGAGGGCTCTTCCCAGTCTGCCTCAGCCACCAGCCTCAAGGGGACAGTGTTGGGATAGGATGGGAGTGAGTCCCACACTGGGGATGCTCATCCTTCTCTGGAGGGATGGGGCTGCCAGGCTTGGGGGTCACAGCCATTCTGTCATTCAGTGCCTGGGAGGAGAGCTGAGTGTGGAACCGTGGCCAGCTCTGAGAGCCTGGTTAAAATCTCCAGATTAAAGATCTGTTTTCCAGGCATCTCCCCAGTCTCCCTTCACACCTGACATTTCCCTCTCCTCTCCAGCTGGCCCACGCGGCCAAAGAGCTGAAAAACACCAAGGGGCTGTTTCTTCCCCAGGGTCTGGGACTGCACATTGCTCAAGTCTCATGAATTTAAAAATGGAACAAAGAATGCTCAGCATCCAGCAGGATCAGGCCTCGGGAGCAGGAAGTACCAGCTGGCTCAGGAGAGGGCTGGTTCCCATGGGACTCCCAGAGTGGTTTTGGCAGGCGGCGTGGTTGGGATGGTTCCGCAAGCAGGCTCTTCCTGCCTGGAATGCCAGGCCTGGAAGAACAGCTGACTCAGAGCGTGACAGCTCCTCACAGCATCCCCTCCTGAAAGGAGCTGCCAGGGAGGGCTCCTCACGCCGCTGCCTCTACATTTTGTGCGGGTGGCTTGAAAGCCGAGCTGCAAACCGAGCTCACGTCATGGTGCTGCTCTTGGAAACGCCTGCCCGTGGGTGGAATTGGCCCTGCAGCCCACCCTGCTCCCAGAATAGGCTGTCAGCACAGCCAAAGGGCTCCGTGCTGCCTTCACCCCAGCATCTGAATATCTGAGCTGTGATAAGCACACAGTGAAAGAATCAGCGTGACTTGGCTCTTTGGGGTGCAGGGACAAACCCAGTCACGGGGTAACTTCCCTTGCCATGAGGGATATGTTTTATGCATTTTGCAATGCACCTGGCCCAGAAGCAGAGGTGAGCACCTCACAGGATCCCTTTCAGGTAGAGGTTCCCTGATCTGTTCTGCACCACACTAAAGAGGAAAAGATAAGCTCTCGCAAGTCAGTTTACTTTTTAAAATTCACGTTGCCATAGCAGCTCAGCACACTGTCTCAAGTCCTCCTTCTTGCAAAACTTTGATCACCGTGAAAACAGAATTATGTTGTTCTCCAACACATTCTACGTATAAATATACTGAAGTTCCCATAGTTCATGCCTCAACACCTCTGCAAAGACCTCTTCTATTTCTTGCTCACAAAGAATTCCTCTGGCCAGAGGTCAGCGTTTTAAATCTTGGTTTCAAGGCATCTCCTCAGCACCTCCGTGGTCCTGCTGCTCGTGCTCCCAGCCAAGGTTCTGCTTCCAGTGGTTTCTAACATGCTCTGGTACACCACAGCACTGAGCCCAGCCACCAACTGCTGTGCCCAAGATTGCAGGGATACCCTCCTCCCTTGGCTCCGCTCCAGTCTCTTCCCTGGAGTACCAAAAGAGCACAAATCCCACTGAAATATCCACTCTGTTGTTGTTATCCGGCGGCAGCACTGAGCTGTGTTATCCCCACTCACCTCTGGTCCCATCACGCTGGATTCCCTCTGTCCCCAGGGAAGGATTTGATCCCTCTTGGGGTGGGATGAATCAGCTTTGGGAATGGTTTATTATTGGCTTGAGGGGACCAGCCCTAGGCTGGACAAGAGCTCTGTGTGGGGAGGGTTTGGTGACAGCTCTGGGCGGGACCACCTGACAGCAGCGCCTCTAATGAGAGTTTCTGCATCCAAAATCAGTGAGCAGCACTGCTGCAGCTCCAGGGGCTGTGCTCTGGCTCTCTGCAAGCGCTGCTCTCAGCCTCACAAGTTCTGCAATCATGGAATTTTGGGTGGGAAGGGACCTTAAAGCCCATCCAGTGCCACCCCTGCCATGGGCAGGGACACCTTCCACATCCCAGGTTGCTCCAAGCCCTGTCCAGCCTGGCCTTGGACACTCCAGGGATCCAGGGGCAGCCACAGCTTCTCTAGGAATTCCATCCCAGCCCCTCCCCACCCTCACAGGGAAGGATTTTCGCCCAATATCCCATCTAACCCTGCCCTGTGGCAGCGTGAAGCCATTCCCACTTGCCCTGTTACTACTTGCTCTCGTAAAGAGTCTCTCTCCATCTTTCTTGTCAGGTGTCCCATTTTTCCAGCTGCATTCATACCAGCAATACTGGAAAAGACCAAGGGGAAAAAAAAAAAAAAAAGGAAATTAGGCTAAATAAAGACAAATTTGGAATAACAGCCTACACAATCATTTGATTAAACAGCACATTACCCTGAGCCCCCCTTTTGCTGTTGTTGTTCACGTGAATCCACCTCTTCATACATGAATCCACCCTCCCAGACCAGGACTGGGAAAGGTCAGTGGAATTTTTATTAATACTCACAGCCAGACGTCTTCCAGTCAGCTTTTTCCCCCCTCCAATAACTGAAGGGGAAAAAAAAAAAAAGAAGAAGAGGAAGAAAAAATTGGGGTAAAAGTTGAAGAACACTTTAATTTATAAGAAAAAGAACTAAATAATTGATGTAGTCATGGTGCCAAAGGTAATTTCTGCTGCTCCCTCTATCTCACAAAGACATTTAGCATTGATTGAGATCAAAGTATCAAAAACCCCTGCTGCTGAGCTGAAAGGCAAAACTTTCGGCTGCCTTTCTCCGCTCTAATAATATCGTCTTTATGTAGTTAATAAACTGCACACTTCAGTCAAACTATATCATTACAGAAGACTTAGGGAGCTAATAATTTAAAAGCAAAGAATTGCCTCTGTTCTTCGCTTTGAACTAAACAACATTCTGTTGAATGAGGGGGACATCAAAGCTTTGTTACTATTACCAATGTGGCTGGAGCATAGGGCCGCACAGAGTGTGTACTTCAGTCATCAAGAGAAAAAAAAAAGATTAAAGATATTGGCTTATCAACCCACAGGCAGAACCAGGTGTTTTCTTTTCTGCTGTGCAAGCATCAGGTGGTTTGCTTATCAATGAGTTTTCTTGTTAAATAGATGTACATGACTTAGGTTGATCCCGCCGATCCCGTGGCCCTTTTCTTTCCTGAGCCATCTTTGAAAAAGTTGGGCTGTGGGGATGTTTGTTTGCGGGAGGACACTTTAATTGGGCCTTTTGTCCAGGGCCAGCTCCCGTTCCACTCTGCTGTCACTCTCCTGCTGTGCCAGTCCCCTCCCTGCTCCCACCTCCCTCCCTCCCACGTGCCGTGGGCCAGCCCTGGCACCAGGGCCAGCCTCACCCTCTGGGGATGCACCAGGGCGGGGTCAGGTTGGGCATTGGGAATCATTTTTCATGGGAAGGGTTGTAAAGCATTGGAACAGCCTGCCTGAGGAAGTGATGGAGTCACCATCCCTGCAAATAAGAGTCACCACGGAGTCACTTTCGGGGTCACCACCCCTGGAAGTGCTAAAAAAAACAAGGTTTGGGAAGCTCTGGCACTGCCAGGAGTGGGTGTCCATGGAGATCCTGAACTCCCTGATGGCTGTGTGGATCACTGATGTCCATCCCAGTGATGCTTCTTTGCCAGAGGATTTTGTATCCAAGGATGGCCCTGGGGGTCAGAGGCTTTCCTTACAAATCCCACTGGAACACAGTTTATCCTGGAACATTTCGCAGGGGTAGGATCAGTCAAACCAGCCCAAGGAGCTTTTGGAACTCTTCTCTCATCCTTCCCTTCTCTGCATGGCCACATCTACCCATGGCGTGTGTCTGCCTCTGACCCCAGGTTGGAATTTCTGTGTTTTTTGACTGAAAACACTTGAATGTGGGGCTGTGGTGTGAGCCCTGAGGCCACACCAGCACCAACCAGGTCAGCCATGGGGTCAGGGGGCCTCTAAACCCCCCTGCTCTGCTCTCTGGGGCTGGATGGATCCCTGGATGCTCCAGGCAGGCCTGGGAGCTGCAAATGTGGTGTGGGCTCTATTATGGGATACTTGCACTTCTTAAATGCCGCTTTTCATTTGCATCAAAAACTCTCCTTGGTTCTTGGCAGTCTGGGTCTCATCCCCTATTAAAGACTGGAATTTTAAAAAGCAGAAAATAATGGCTTATTTCAAAGTAACAATTCGGGCGCTTTTTGAAACTCTGTCCTTATTCAAAACCACTTAAATTTATACATATTTCTAAGTCGTTATTATCCTCAGAGGCTGAACCAATTTGGGTCTTGATTTCTCCAAGTGTTCTCCTGGATTTCTGTGTCAGAAAGTTGAGCTGCCATGTGAGCAGATCGGACGTTAACCACAGGTAACAAATGGTTTCCTGGGAATTATTGCTGAATTGTTCTTTTAAATACTTTGCAAAGTCTGTTACTATGGGGAGAAAAATCCTAGCAAAAGGACTTTGGGAAAGGGATGATCTGATTTTATCCCATGGAGGTGCAGGCTGGGGCGTGTGCCTGGGCACACCCATAGATGTGATGCATGCGTGTGCTTTGGTGGGTTTTGCTCTTCTCTCAGTGGAAATGGCTTTGCCATGCCTTGAGAGTGGTGTTACAGACCTGCTGGAGTGCTCCTCTTGCCTTTAATTTTGGCAAGATTGGAGGAATAAAGTAATAATGTGACCAGAGAGGAGCTTGTCCATCACAGGTACCACGTGCAGGTCGTGTGTGTTGTTGGAGGAGAGAAACAATCAAATGGGGAGGTGGGGAAGGGTCTTGTACCACTCTGGCTCAGACAGCATGTGGTTCCCACACAGAAACAGAGTCACAGCTCTCAGAACTGCTCCCTGAAATTGTTCTTATCTGCCAAGGAGAATTTGAGCTGCTCCGAGCTCGTCAGACTGAAGCCACCCTGGTTCAGTCACACCTGAATCAACCTGGCTGTCCCTCAGTGACAGCCACTGGGTGAAAGAGGACCCTGGGGTCTTCTGCTCCACTTATTTGGGCTCTCACTGGTCACAGAATCACAGAATCACCAAGGTGGGAAGAGACCTTCAGGATCATCCAGTCTCACCATCACCCTGACACCACCATAATCATCCCTGATCCATAACCCCAAATGCCACATCCAGATGCCTCATGAACACCTCCACAGTGACTCCACCACCTCCCTGGGCAACTCATCCCAGTGCCTGGTCCCTGGCGGGGTCTGTTGGACACTACACCCAAGATTTGCCCCCAGAAATCAGCGTGAGGAGGGTTGTATTGAATACAACCTTCAGAGCAAAGCAAATCCTAGAGCGCAGTGTCTGCCTGGCTGTCCATCTGTCTGTCTGTCTCTCTCCAGGCAAAGCCATCCCTGGAGTGGCTGTTCCTGCAGGATTTGCTCACGACAGTGCTGAGAGTGAGGAGAGAGGCTGTGGCTGGACAGAGCTGCAGAGCTGGAGGCTCTGGAGCCAAGCTTTGCAAGATGTGGTAACACAAAGATAACAAAGCGCCTCCGATGGAGTGCAAGGCAGAGGGAAGCTGTCTTTAGCCTTTACCAAAACCACTGTCAGTCCTTTGCCTTTGCACAGCACAGCTCCAGCAAAGCTAATTGGGTTAGTGCCTTGCAGGGGGCTCTCAGTGTCTGCAGGAGATGGGCTGCTGCAAACACCTTCCCCTTCAAGGCACACAGCGTTGCCTTTTTCACACCACAGCTCTCTCCCTGGCTTCTGTTCTCGAAAAGCAAAAGTCCCAGGCTGTTCTTCAGTATCAGCCATTACAGTGTTTCAGCTCTTTCCTCCCAGCCATTTTCAAATGTTCAACTTAAAAGGAAAATGTTTCATTTTAGGCCAAATCCCCCCCTTCTCTCCCTTTTCCCTCTCTTCTCCTCCGTCCCCCCCCCCTCCCCTTTTCTCTGGAAGAAGAACAAAGTCATTCAAATCAGGAAGCTGAGGAACTCCATGTATACTTTCCACTGGGACCTCAATCCCTACTGGTTTGGCATGATTTGATTGAAGTGTAATTTAATCCTTCATCATTTGTCATAATGTCATTTATATATAAAAACAACACTGCATCCAAACTTCAGATCAGCACCGAGGAGCTCTCCAGGAGGGATGGGAAGGGGCTGAGGAGCTGTGCTGATGGAGAGGGGGGTGAGGAGCTGGCAGGCAGTGTCCCACTCTCTGGGCAGGCACCAGGATGTCACAGTTAAGTCAGGTCACATCATGTTAGAGGAGAAGGCTCTGGATTCATAGGGAAATGGCTGTGAGCACATCTGTGTGAAAGGGTTCAGGTTGGGTGGGTGAAATTCCTGGGCAGAGGTGAACAACCTGGGTTTCAGAGTGGGCCAGAGACTGGGCTGTGTTTGGAGGTGCTCTGGAAAGTGCAGTGATGGTGTCACTGCCCTCTGTCACCAGCTGGAGTGAGGTAGGGCTGTGATCTGCCCATCTCAGACCTCATTTCTATCTTTGTTAGAGGGGAAAAAAAGGCAAGAGCCTTTTGTGGTAGGAAATTTCTTCCCAGCTCTGGTCTGCCGTATGCAGGTTTCCTCCATCCCCTCCTCTTCAGAGTCACCTTTCCATTGTTGCTGTTCCCCTCCAGGTGCTGGGGTTGGGGCTGCAGCAGTTTTTTGTCACTGCGTCCCTCTCATGGAGCTGTAGGTGAGGGAGCAGAAGCACCAGACTCGTCTCAGGGCTGCAGGAAGCTGAGTCTTCATCCTTTGCGTCGAATGTTTAGTTAAAATGTCAAACACCTTCACCCAAGAGAGGAAACCCAGGAGAGGACAGGCAGGGAGGCCATTCAGGCCTCACAGGGCTGGCGGCTCCTGCTGGTTTTGGATTTTCTGCTCACAGATGGTGACCGTGGGCCAAGCCCTGCCAGGGCTGCCCTGTGGAAGCTCTTCCCAGCCCGGTGTTCCCTCTGTGCCAAGGGAGCTCCTCCATGGGCAGGAGGCTGGAGCAGGGGCCAGCACCTCCCTGAGGATGCTCCTGCTCTCCCCTGCAGCTCTCTCGGAGCAAAAACCTCTCCTGAAGCTTTGGTGCAATATGGCACAGAACAAAAACCAGCCCAGGAGTGGCCGAGAGGTGTCAGGAAGACTCTGCCCTGGAAAGCTGCGGGGATTTGTTTCCTCGGGCAGGGCGCTCTCCCCACAGAAGCACCGACCTGGCTCTGCACCTGGGCTCCATGGCTTCTCATCCTCTCTCAAGGCTTCTCGTCCTCCCTGCTCCTTCCGTGAGTGGTTTTGGCATGGCCTGGCCCCACAGGGAAGGATGTCCTGGAACACACCGTGGCTTGTCCTGAGGAGAGCCTCTGCACAACAGGATTGCGGCTGAGCTGCAAATCCCGCGTGAGTTTGACTGGGGGATTTTTTTGCGAGAAATGTTGAACATCTTTACTTCCCTTTCCTATCTGCTCACTGAACACCCTGAAAGGAATTAGGAACAAGGGGAAGAGATAAGACTTATCCCTCAGAAAGAAAATATTCCTGGAGTCAGGCTATGTCAGGCCTTACATATCAGGCCTCAGGCTAGACTAGGCCTCAGGCTAGTCGGGCCTGCCTTCCCTCAGCCAGGGCTGGGCAGGGATCTCCCAGAATTGTGAGCCTGGATATCCCAGAATCGTAAGCCTGGATATCCCAGCACCCTGAGCCTGGATATCCCAGAATCGTGAGCCTGGATATCCCAGAATTGTGAGCCTGGATCTCCCAGAATTGTGAGCCTGGATATCCCAGAATCGTGAGCCTGGATATCCCAGCACCCTGAGCCTGGATATCCCAGAGAACTGAGCCTGGATATCCCAGAATCATGAGCCTGGATATCCCAGCACCCTGAGCCTGGATACCCCAGAATCCTGAGCCTGGATATCCCAGAATCCTGATCCTGGATATCCCAGCACCCTGAGCCTGGATACCCCAGAATCATGAGCCTGGATACCTCAGAATCGTGAGCCTGGATATCCCAAAACCCTGATCCTACATATCCCAATACACTGATCCTGGATATCCCAGAATCCTGATCCTGGATATCCCAGCACCCTGAGCCTGGATATCCCAGAGAACTGAGCCTGGATATCCCAGAATCCTGATCCTGGATATCCCAGCACCCTGAGCCTGGATACCCCAGAATCCTGATCCTGGATATCCCAGAATCATGAGCCTGGATACCTCAGAATCGTGAGCCTGGATATCCCAAAACCCTGATCCTACATATCCCAATACACTGATCCTGGATATCCCAGAATCCTGATCCTGGATATCCCAGCACCCTGAGCCTGGATATTCCAATACCCTGAACCTGGATCTCCCAGCACCCTGATCTTGGATATCCCAGAATCCTGAGCCTGGATATCCCAGAATCCTGAGCCTGGATATCACAGAATCCTCGACCTGGCTCTCCACTGTGTTTTGGGACAAACCCCAGAGGTCAGGGGCTGGTAGAGGACAGCACCCAGCACTCTCAGAGCCCTCCCTGTCCTGCCTCCCTCCCCAAGGGACCAGGCTCCAGCTCACCTGCAGTCTGATCAGGTCTTTCCTGCTGTAAAACACCCCCCAGAGAGGGGTGGGTGAGGGTGAGACCCCCACTCACCCCCACCAGACTCCTCTTGGGGTCTGGGTGCTGCCCCATCCCTCCCCTCTCCCAGCAGAGCAGAGTGTCTATTCTCAGCACTTGTCAAAAATTAAAGCAGAACCTTCTTTCAAATGTTCCATCTGTACTGGCTGCCAGAAAAGCGATTCTTCCTCCAAAAAAAATTTGCATTTAAAATTCCAAATATGCACTTTTGCTCAGACGAAAGAATGTGTGTTCCCGCTTTCAAGTCGGGCTCCCTGTGACCTCTAGGTTTTAATAATTTCAGCAAAGTGTCATTTGACAATTCAAATACAGGCCGTAAGCACAGGAAAGTAAATGTCCTTTAAGATAAGCACATATTATATTGAGAGTTGATGATGAGAAGATTTCACCTACAGCTAGAAACTTCAGAGCAGTGTGTATGACACTTCTGCATATTAAAAACCGCTTTGGTGAAATATTGGTATTTCCAGATTTCAGCTTTGCCAGCGCTCAAGCGTTTCCACTGTTTAATTCATAAGAAGGTGTGATGGCCCTGTGTATAGAGGGTTCACTGTTTAGCTTTTGCTTCCCAATTAAAAATAAATCAGTGCTCAAATCCTGCTGGCTGCTGATCCGAGAGGGTGAAGGATCACACCTGGGATGGTCAAAATCTGTGCTGTCCCGGCCTAGGGATGTTCAGGGGTCTGGGGATGACCCCCCCAGCTCTCAGCCCTCTGGATCTGCTCTTTGGGGTTCCCCCAGAAGCCCTGGGTTTCTTTGTGCTGTCCAAAGCCTCACACAGAGCCCCAGCACCCACCCAAACCCCCAGCGAGCAGCAGATCAGCGTGGCACCGTCATTAACAACCTCCTGTGCTCCCTGCTAATCCATCCCAGCGCTGCACAGCACTGCCTCTGTTTTCCTTAGGTACATGGGAGCCTCAGCACTGCCCCAAACAGAGCCTTTTTCATGAAAACTGCTTCATTCAACACCTTCTGAAGGCTGCGGGCGCAGGGAGGGGGCGAGTTTACACAGATGCTTGTGTCTCAGGGCCTGCAGCAGGTGTCTCCTAACTTTACACAGACCACCCTCACACTAAAGGGACTCTTTTGCTTTGAGCCTGCTGCAGTTTGCTCTCCAGGTTCCTGGATTTATGACTTTCCCCCCTGACAATGCTCCCGTGAGCACGGGGATGGGTGGCTGGGGCTGTGTGGCTTCCACGGCATCCTCGAATTGCTGGGGTTCCCTGACCATGCAATTCCTCAGGCTTTCCAGGGAAAGGAAAACAACAACACCACCCCTACCCCAACCACCCCTGTGGGGTCTTTCATTTGTTTGTTTGTTTATTTTAAATGGATTAGGGAGGGGAGGGGAGAGTTAATGATAGGCTTAGGCAAAGAATTTCCTCTGAAATTGGCCATTTTCTGTTGCTGAGGTCATATGACAGCTGAGATTACACAATTAGAAATGCTTTGAGGCATTCCTTCAGCCTCGAGAGGGGAGAAGGGAAAATATTTAGGGTTTGCTGTCTGTAGTTGAGGGAACTGACACCTGGAGAGCTCTCCTGTGTAGGGGTGAGCATGGAGAGCACTGCTCCTTCCCAAGGGGCACTGCTGAGCTCCAGCTGCTGCTCCTCAGGGAGAATTTGAGGTTCCTCAGGGAGAATTTGAGGTTCCTCAGGGAGAATTTGGGGTTCCTCAGGGAGAATTTGAGGTTTCTCAGGGAGAATTCCAGGTCCCTGAGGCTTTGGGAAGCTTAGGTTGAGGTGTTGCAAAATTGGTGTCCTTTTTTGCAGTTCCCTGAAACATCTTCAGTTCTCACTGGGAGACAATGGGGAGGAAATGTTATTGGGGTGAATGGTTTGGGTTGGCAGGAGCCTTAAAGCTCATCCAGTTCCACCCCCTGGACACCTTCCACTGTCCCAGGTTGCTCCAAGCCCCATCCAGCCTGGCCTTGGACACTTCCAGGGATCCAGGGGCAGCCACAGCTTCTCTGGGCACCCTCCCCACCCTCACAGGGAAGGATTTCTCCCCAATGTCCTATCTCTGGATAGTGCAGCCCCAACATCCCAGCCATGCCTCCCCAGCTGCTCAGATATAAATGGCATTTCTAGTCCAAGCCTTCATCTGGTGCACTGAGGAGTAGCCACAAGATTCCTCTCCTTCTCCTGCTTTATCAGCTCCCACTAGAAAGGAAAGGAGGACAGGCTCCTGCTGATCACAGGGAGGTTATTGGGTGGGTTTATTCTTGGCTGCTTGATAAGTTCACGCTTCAGCCCTCACCCCTCAGGTCGTTTAATATTTTGCTCCTGCCAGGGCTGTGGAGGCACCAGTTGAAGGCAGCTGAAGTGTGTCAGGCTGTGGATGGTCCTTCCAAGGGCAGCTAGTGCCACTGGGGAGGGTCCCAGCAATCTGTGAGGATGTCTTCCCGTGCCCCCAGCCCCTGTTCCTCTCACACAATGCTTTGTAAAAGCTGTAAGGGATTAGTTTGGAGAGGCACGATAAAAAATACATGACTTCGTTGTGCTTTTGGAACAAAATAATGCTTTAATAGCAGAATCCTTTTCAAAGTTAGCAGTTAAGAGTAAGCAGTACTTTAGGCAATCCAGGCATCTGCTGCGGGGACTTCCCCTCGTAATTAGTTAATGAGCTTGATGTACTTTTCCCATCTAATTAAGGTGCCATCTTTTTAGCCTTGTTAGGAAAGGTAAACTTTTGAGAGATGCCAGAGACAGATCCCCTTGCTGGCCCCTGGCTGGGGCTGGCAGCTCCCTCCTGGCTGGGTGAGGGAGGTGTCTGTCAGTCTGTGTGGGAGCTGAAGCCAAATGTCACCAGATGTGTGTCCATCTCCAGTCTGGGCATTGTCCCCTCTGGGATGCATGGGATAAAGGGGCTCAGGAGGGCACAAAATCAGGGCTGGGGGGTGGGACAGCCCTTTCCCAGCTCCCTGAAGATGGGGAACTCGTGAGCTCTGCCTGCACGAGCAGAGGCGGCTATGCACGTGTGAAGAAATCCCCCAGATCCAAAGGGAAGCAGCAGATCTCACCAGAGCCAGTGGTTTCCCCCAGACTCAGAAGAAAGAGCTACTTTGAAAGACCTCTGATGGTTGGTCAGAGCTGCGGGCTGAGAGTTTTCTCTGGCAGCAAATGAAAGCAGCAACAGCTCCAGTAGCTGGAAGCTGCCCGTGTGCTGCTGGAGTGCCAAAACGCAGGAGAGAGCGTTGGGAGTGAGGATCCAAGAGGAGCAGGGCTGGAGCTGCTGGCACAGGGAGCTGCTGGCTCCTCTGCTGGGTTTGCATGGGCACCACCATCACCAGGGACAGGCACTGGGACCACAGCCCCCGTGGTGTGCCCTGCCCGGGGCAGGAATCACTTTGGATGGCACAGGAGACAATATTCACCCATCTCCACCACCTCCCATCGCTTTTACAGCTCCACTCAGCTGTGCTACAAACCCTCTGCAAGCGCAGGGATTTGGGGCAAGGCTCTCCTGGTGGTGTGGGAGCAGCTCCTGCTCTTTCCGGAGCATCTGGAGCACCAGACCCACGTTAGGATGAAGGAGACTCAGTAAAACAGAGTGACTGCTGCCTTTCACAGCCAGGCGCTGAGCTGGTGGCCACCCTGGGATGTCTGTCAGCTTCTTTTCCCAGCTGACCCCATTTTTATGTGTTCCCCCTTCCTAGCTGGGCTCCAAAGCCTGGATGTATTTCCTCCTGGCCTGCCATCGTGCTGATGGGATTTAAATATGAAAAGCATTGCTCTCTGTGCAAGTTAAGCCTTTGGTTAAAAGTGCAGGATGTTAAGAGGTGTGGGATTTTTTTTTTAGTCTCTTGTAAGGTCTTTTTCAGTGTTCCTTATGAGATGGTGTTGAAAGTCTCTGTAATATAATGATCCCACATGCTGTATATGCAATATCTCTCCTCCCTTTATGCAGAGTTTTCCCAGCTAATTTCCCAGTTTACTCCATTAAATCCTTGCCATCCTTTGCCATGAACTCTGGAGGTTTTCCTGCCACATGGTGCATGTGGCTGCTGCTCGTGTATCTGCCTGGAATTAATGTGGGCAGCCTTCATCTCCTGCAGCCTTTCTGCAAAGATCAATGGGCTTAATCCTTGGCCTCCAGGATCTGCTGAGCTCTCTGCCTCTTGCCCTGTGGTCCAACATTTCCTTGGCAGCCTTTGAGCAAAAGTTTCACAGAATCACAGGCTGGTTTGGGTTGGAATGGGCCTTAAAGGTCATCTCTTCCACCCCCCATGCCATGGCCAGGGATACCTTCCACCAGACCAGGTTGCTCTGAGTCCCACCCAGCCTGGCCTTCAGTATTTCCAGGGGTGTGAAGCTTTTGGGAAAATTCTAGTGATGGGAAGTTTGACCTTCCTTCAGTTTTTGAAACGCCAACTCCTAGAAAATCCAAGGACTGAGCCAGGAGGTGTCCCTTGGGGTAGGAGAGACCTCTCCCTGAGCCACAGCCCCCGTGAGCAGCTGCATTTGGGAATTACCACACGCCTTTGCTATGGCTCATCCCCACCCAGGTTTGGAGGACTGAGGCTGCAGAAAGCTCCCTTTTACCCCCAGAACTTCAGAAAGAGGGCAGAAAGAAAGAATAAGGGAGCAGTCATGGGTCCAGCTGCAATTTTACAACTCATAATTGTCTCCTCCATCCCTTTACTCAGATTTTCCTGAACGGGCCAGCCCAAGGCTTCATCCACAGCCCAGTTCTGTCAGTGGTGTCCTCCCCATTGTCTTCAGTGGGCCGTAAATCCAACTCCCTGAAGGTGACCCTCAGCTGCCCCCCTCCCTCAGCACAGGCTCCCCCTGCTCCCTCTGGGATGGCATTCCTTGGCTCAGGAGCCGTGGTGCAAGGCAGGGACAGAGGGGACACTCGGTCAGGCTGCACACTCTGACACACACACACACAGCTTCCTTCGCCCAGCCTGAAAGAAAAAAGATAAAGCAGGGATGAGAAGAAGACAAAGAAAGAAAAGCAGGGCAGGAAAACAACACGAGGAGAAGGTTGTGGCTATAAAACACATTTTGGCACAAGCTTCCCCCATAAAATACAGCGGGGTGAGAGCAGGGAGGCAAACTCCCTTTTTCCTCCCCAAACCACACACACCTCGCTGGCACTGCCCCTGCTGCCACCTCGGTGTCCCCAGGGAGGGGCTGCCAGTCATTCGGGGGTGCTTTGAAGCGGGCACAAAGGAGCAAGTCATTTGAGACGCTTCCTGCCTGGTGGCCTGTATCAGCTTGTGAATCATCCCGACGCTCCCGCTTAATCCGCTTGTGGATCTTTGAAGCCTTTTCTGTCTCGCAAACAAATGATCAACTGCAACTTATTTTTAATCCATTAAAAGGTTCCAGATATTCCCCCCTGTAAAAACAAAATGCCCGGCCTTGGAAGCCCAGGGAGGAGCGAGTTTTGTAAGTATTGACTCGGTCTCTGCTGAGCACAGCCAAATATTAGCATCAATTTGTGAGTTGCTCGCGAGGAAGAAATGTCAAAGGTTCAGCTTTTGCTGTGAGCTAATCCTGGCTATTAAAATACCAGGATCTCAAGGAAAGGAGCTGCAAGACGGTGTCGAAATATCTTGGATACAGCCTTGTGCATGGCACACTTGATCCAGGGGGACCACAGAGTCAGGTCTGGCGTTGGGAAACAAATCCAGGGACTGTTGTCTTCCTTTTGTACCTGGAAGGACACTGCTCTGCTCCCAGCATTTATATAACTAACCTCCCGTTAAGTTTTGTGTGAATTAATTGATGCTTTCCATTCATTATTTCATATTTCGTGCTGAATAAACAAGCTAAAATTACAAAATCCCGCTGAAATTTAATTGAAAACAAGTTCCATCTGGCCTCACATAAATTATGGTCAAAGCTGCCATTTTAAAAAAGAGTTGTTGTTGCCGTTATTGTTGTTTTTATTGTTGTTGTTTTTAATGCTGAACTATAAATCAGCTCAAATGCAGTTCAAATCAGCTCAAAATTGGGACCGGGTTTGCTCAAGGAGGTTGAAAGCTTGAGCAAAAGGTTTTGGGAACAGCTCAGCTGATCTCTGGACTTGCAAGGATCCAGGTGAACCCAGGGTTTTGTTCTGGACATTTCCCAGCACCTGAAGTGGCTACAGGAGAGATGGAGAGGGACTGGGACAAGGGCCTGGAGTACCAGGACGAGGGGAATGGCTTCAGAATGACAGAGGGCAGGGCTGGATGGGATACGGGGAGAAATCCTTCCCTGCGAGCTGGGGAGGGCTGGGATGGAATTCCCAGAGAAGTGTGGCTGCCCCTGGATCCCTGGAGTGTCCAAGGCCAGGCTGGACAGGGCTTGGAGCAGCCTGGGATGTGGAAGGTGTCCCTGCTGACTGCAGGGGCATTGGGCTGAGGGACCTTTGAAGGTTCCCTTCCAACCCACACTGTTCCATGTGCCCAGAGCTGTGCCATGCCCAGCACTGCTGCAGGAGCTCTGCCCTCCCCTGAGCCACCTGCTCTTTGGCTGAACCTTCAGTTCTGTTGCTCTGAGGGTGGTGTTAACTACGCAGGTTAAAAATGCCTCTCATGGCACTGAGCTTTGGTTGTGTAAGCAAAGGCAGTTTGAATTTCACACCCTCTGCTCTGGGCTGTGGTGCCAGCCTGAGGCTGGTGCTGCTCCCTGGGAGCTGCAGGTGCTTGTGCTGCTGAAATATGGGCTGAATGAATGGGGAGAATGTGCTCCCTAGACCCAAAATGTGTCTGCACAGCACTGTCCTGCTATCCAGGTGCAAATAACACAGGAGAGACCCTGCAGGATGGGTTTGTGAGGGGAATCAGGAGTGGGATTGCTCTGGCATGACGAATGAAAACAACTTGGGTGGGCAGGGGGCTGCAAGTTGTATAAAACCTGTAAATTGTCTGAGTGTGAGGTGCTGCTGCCCTTGGGAGGCTGACTGGGCTGTTTTTTTGGTATTTATTTAATAGCTGCACATCTTTAAGACACAACCACTGAGCTGATCCTTCTTCCTTTTTGGCTGAGTGCACCTCGTGGAGTTGAGCATCCTCCTGTGATGTGTAAATGATGAGTGGCTGCTGGTGATCAAAGAGCCCTGCCTTGATAGACATATTTCAGCTCCCTATTTGATACCCGGGTGGCATTTCCTATCAGCCCTCAAATCCCAATGTATCTTTTCCAGAACATGCATTTACTGGATTAATTCCCTTCAGGCAGCCAGGAGCCATTCCTTCTTCCAGCCTTGCTGCTGCCAGTCTTGCCATGGCAGTCCCTTTGCTGCTGTGAGGAACTGCAAGCACCCCAGGATCCCCTGGGATGTGATTCAGATGTGCAAATTCTGTTCTGAGCAGGAGTGGGGGATTAGGATCGAGTTACTGGGAAAAGTGTTAGTCCTGAGTCGTGGTAGCATGAACAGAGCAGAATCCCAATCTCCTGCCAGGTGGAAGAGAGGATGGGGAAAACACTTTGCGTTTGTTCCTGTTTTTCTGGGAGCTGGAGCTGAGGTGTCAGCACAGCCTCTCCCATTCCTGGAGTGCGAAGGATTCCAAAATGTGATGGGCAAATCCAGGCTGGAGGGGAGTGATGGTTTGAAATGGTGTCCTCAACCCAGAGAGACCTGTGTCCTTCTCAAAATCACAGTCTGCTGGGTGCTTTGGAAAACGATGATTTTCTTGTCCCCTGGGGACTGAAGGATTTTTCTTCACCATCTCCAAGAGTGAGGGATGGGCAGTGAGACCCCAGCAGTGCCAGAAGCAGACTCTGCTTGCTGCAGAAATGCTGTGGTTCTATGGCCACTTGCTCTTTTCCCACTGTTTAACCTTCCAAAGTGATGAAAAAACGCTTCAGACCCCTGAAAGCAGCAGCGAATGTCCAGCACTGGCTCCAAAACCTTACAGGAATCACAGGGACTTTGATCTCCCATCACTCCACCCTTTCCTACTTTCTGTTGTTTCAGATTTACCAAACGTTGCATCTCCTCGCATCAAAATTCACCTTTGTTTTGCTGCAGATAATCACCGAATGCTGATAATAACAATAAAATGCCTAGGAAATCTCCCTGTGGCAACAAGTAATTGACCCAAGAATTTTCACTACAAGGATTTTTTTTTTTTTTTTTAATAACCACACAGCACTGGAGATGCTCGTCCGTCGGGGGATGCACTGCTATTGTTCTCATCAGTCCTGATGCTTTGCCTTCACCCTTTGAGTTTTCTCAAAGGATTGAGATTATTTGGTTTCTTTGAAGAACAAAGGAGAAAGAATTTTTTTTAGATGACTGGCTATTTTGATCTGCAAGGTCTGCACGCAGTGTGAGGGAACAAACATCACTAAATCATTAAGGGAAAAGGGAAGGGTATGCATAATGGAAAGAGAAACACAAAAGCCACAGAGTCCGGTGCTTACAGCCGAGCCTGGGCGTTGTTTTCAGCCCCACTGCTGATCCTACACTTGTGGGGTTTGTTGCTTTGCTTCTCTGGGCCTTGCTTTCTCTAATCGATTATTTGGCAGCAGAACGCTCGCTGCCACTTTGTCAGGTTTAGCTGTAATTCCCAATTCCTTTGGAGAAATAAAGAATGTTGGGTGGGATGTCTTATTTAACCAGCACCTGTCTTGAAATGTAGATTTAAAGTGTCGTGAATGTGTCTATGAAAATCCTGTTTGGCTCTCTGGACTCCCTGTCTGTGCCTGGACTGAGGATGCCAACCTTGGGTCCCCAAAAAGGGACCTTGATGGCCACAAGTGGCCAAACCAAGGTGCCTCTATCCCCCATGAGCTGTAAGGATTTGGAGCTTGCCCTCCTGTTTTCCAGCTCCACAGAAAATCGAGATCCCTTGGAATCTGGATGGCATAGGATGGAACACAAACATTCCCATTCAAATGTGCCTTTTCCATTTGGGGAGATAAGAAAATATCACATGTTCTGAGGAAATAGGATTAGCCTGTAATTAAGCAAAAATCCTTCTATTTAGCATAACAATTTTTTTTTCTTAAATTAAAGAGTGAATATTACCTGCTAATTACGGGGTACACAATATACATAAAGCGACGGCTAATTTGTATGTGAGTGTCTATTTTCGTTCTATTTGGAAAAAATGAAACTATAATACAGTCATTTACCCAGATTCATAAGTAGAAGGTGTCTTCTAGACTTCCAGCTAAACAAACAGCATCCTGCTGAGCTGAGTCCACGCTGATCCTGCCAGCTGGAATGCAGCAGATGATGATGGAGCTGACTCAAAAATGCAGTGTCCGTGGTGGTCACATAAAAGGGGAGCACCCAACACACCTCGAGGCTGTCACAGGCTGTGCAGGGTCAGTGCAAGGCTCTTGTGGGGCTGGAAATCACAGAGGAATCCTGGAATCTGGAGGAGTTTTAGTGTGGATCCAAGCTCTGCAGCGTGATCCTTGGCCTGGGCCTGGAGCTGTGCTGGGCTTCTCCTGTTTTTGGGAAAAACTAAAAATCTGGTGTCGTTTTGACAAGTTCTGGGCTTGTACAAGTGAGCTAGGGCTGTGTTGTGGCTGAACTTTGCCTTTTCTTGGAGGGTTTTGGGAAAAAACTGAAAACCTGGTGTAGTTTTGACAACATCTGGCTTTGTACAAGTGAGCTAGGGCTGTGTTGTGGCTGAACTTCGCCTCTTCTTGGAGGGTTTGGGAAGTGGTTTACTTGAAGCTGTGCAGGGTGAGTGAAGTTTTTCCCCTCAAATTTTGATCCCCTCTATACCCACCAGTTTTAGATTGAGTTCTGCACTCTGCAAACACTTCAGTACATGTTTTGCTCCACACACTTACCTGGAGTGCTCCCTCCCATGCAGCCAAACTCTTGCTGGCTGTCACAGCATCCAAGAGGCTGCCACATATATTTCAGATTCAGCTTCCATTTTCACACACCTGGAACTGGAGCTGGTCCCTGTTTCAGAATCTGCCCTAATGAGTCACTTTGCTGCACTAATCCCCTCCTGCCCTTCGCACACATTGACATGTGAATGTCCCTAATCTTCAGTGGGGATTTTTCCTGGTGATTCCAGATGTCTCCTGGAAATGAGTGAGTGCTCCTGACACACAAGTAGCTGTGTTGGCCGTGGGGTTAACCAGAACAACTTCCGAAAACACACCAAGGGGGAAAACATCACCTTGGCTGAAGTGCCACTGCCGTGTGGGACAATATTCCTGGCTGTGGCTGGCTGTCCTTGAGAAATGAGCAGTCCTGGAGTGCTGCACCTCTGTGCATTGAGTGCTGAGTGTGCAGCAGGGTAACACCTGAGGGAGGGCACTGCCAGATGGCACCAGACCTCTCTTTTTTCAGGAATATAACCCATAACCCTTTATGGCCTGGTTACTACAGGCCATAAAGGGTTATTTTGCACTTGGGCAGAAGTTCCCAGCTGCTTAAACTGTTGTGTACATTAAATTTGCAGTGCTGAGCATCAGGAACAAATGGATTTGCTTTTCACAGGGAGGGATGCGAGTAAAGAAATGGAGAGGCATCTTTGGGTTCTCCCAAACTGAGATTTCTTTGGATTATTTTCCAAATTCCAGCAGTGCCGTTCCGCTCACAGCAGCCCAGCCTAGTGCCTGAGCAGGTTGGGCTCGGGTGTGCTCTACTGCCGGAGTTTTGGGTGCACTGGGCAGGGTGTTTGTCCTGATTTGGGGGGCAGGACAGTCCCTGTCCCTGCTACAGGGCTGGTGTCACCCTGTGGTGGCTGTGCCACACACTCGGAGCAGAGCCACCCCCGTGCCGCTGCTTCCCACTCATACTAAAGAAATACTAAAGCCTACCTTGCAGAAAAACAAGCCTTCCTCAATTAATAAACATGCTCACAGGCTCGCCAGATGAAAGAAATGTAAAATACCTTGATAGCTTCTTTTATGATCATTAATAATAGTCTAAGTTACCTGAAAGGCACAGTGCGTGTCCCCAGCGAGGTTTGATCTCTTGTCATGCCTGGCTATGTGGGATGGGGAAAGCTCTGGCTCTTTGGGGAGTTGTCAGATGAGAAAACAGGCAGCAGATATTTCTCCACCCCCTGCTCCACTCTATTCCCAACACTGCTTCGCTCCCAAGGATCAATATCTGAACTGAGAAATGATATTATGAAGCTGCATATTGTAATCAGACATCAAGTAGAGTCCAGTTCCCCCCCTGGCACGCATTAGCATGCCCTGGTGGAGTGGTGGTTCTTTTGAAAAGATGAAGAGCATCATCCATGCAAAATATGTGGGGTGCAGGAGTGGGCCAGTCCTTGTGCAGAGCGCGTCTGACGACTCCGTGCCTCACGATTTGCATTACAGAAAAACAATCTTTTATTTATTTAAGTTGGAAATCCCTTTGCATCTGAACTTCAAGTGTGCAGCAAACACACTTTGATCATTTTAATGCAGAAGTCACTGATTTACAATAAATATTGTGTTTTCTTTTCGTACTTCTTTTTGTTCTTTGAGGAGATTAGAGCAAAGGAAGGAAAATAATTTTTGACCTCATTAGAATTGCTCGTGGTGGAAGGAAATGTGCAGAATGAGGAAGATGCTGGGCTTCAAATGGTCCCAAGCTGAGGACAGGCATTACAGCATCGATGGGTCATTAATTCCTGCAGTTGATTAGGGCTGGGAGAATGACTCCACTCAAAGTGCCTCTGAATGGGATTTGGGGAGTCTTGTTTTCTGTAAAGGATCAGAAGGGAATGATGGATCCTGAGACACTCCTGGCATGGGGTGCACCTGAAAATTTGCTCTTGAGGGGTTCCAGATTTGGGGATCCCTGGCAATCACCTAATTTGCTGTGTGCCAGCTGAGTTGGGGACCAGGATTAAGGGGCAGTGAAATGGGGAAAATGGGGAAATTAGGGGAAATGTTCAAAAAGCAGCAGCTTTTCTGGAGCATCAGGCATGGTTCCACCCTCAGGTTAGAAATTCTCTAGCCAGCAGGTTTGGTGGTGTCTGTGTGGGATCAGTGAGGGGAATTTGGGATCGAGCTGATCCCCTGTGGTCTGTTCAAGCTGTTTTTTGGGAATGGGGCTTTGCTGGAGCACCGTGGAGGGTTGTGCTCCCACCCAAGGGGGCTGAGCTCCCCCACAGCACAGCTCCTTGCAGCTTCCCAGGGAAGCTTTCATGTGGATTTGCAGAATTCCTCCCCCTTTTGGGGATAGAAATAGATACAAAGTGGATACTTAAAAAAAAAAACAAAAAAAAAAAACCGAACAAAACCCAAAACAAAAACAAACAAAAAACACAACAGAAACAAAATCCCCCAAAACATAAAAAAGCCACAAAATAACCCAAAACCCCAAAACAAAGAAACCACTCCCCCCAAATCCCATCCAGCCCACCTCGAACAAACACAGCTTTCTTCTGGAGCAATGCAGTGGAAAGGGAAGGGCTCAGGTCCCTTTATTCCCCCAGAGCACTGACACTGATCCAAGCTGACTTGGCTCTTTGTGGCCCTCCCGGTGGCAGGAGCAGCAGGTCCAGCTCCCAGGTGTGAATTCCGCCTTTTAAAAGGGGCTTTTCTTGCTGGGCAGGCTCGGACAGAAAACAGTTAAACAAAAGGAGTCGTTTGCTTTGGGATTGCTCCTGCCTTCCCCTTCTGTCCTTTGCTGCTCTTTTTATTCCCTTATTCCACGTGGGTTCCTTTTACTTCATTCAGCGTGTGTTGTTTTTTTCCTTTTTTTTTTTTTTTGTTTGTTTTTTTTTGTTTTGTTTTGTTTTGTTTTGTTTTGCTTTGTTTTGTTTGTTTATGTGGTTTTTGGGTTTTTCTTCATCCTGGAGCAAACCTATGACATCATGTTCCTGGTCTAAATTTCTAAAGAGAAGGCCCCAAGGAAACTCAGGCTGCTTGAGCTTTACTCCAGGGTGTAAGTGGGACCAGCAAGACCAGGGGGTGCATTGGTAGCACGAGGTGGGTTGGTTACTACAGGCCATAAAGGCTTATTTTGTACTTGGGCGGAGGTTCCCAGCTGCTTAAACTGTTGTGTACATTAAATTTGCAGTGCTGAGCATCAGGAACAGATGGATTTGCTTTTCACAGGGAGGGATGCGAGTAAAGAAATGGAGAGGCATCTTTGGGTGCTCCCAAATCAAGATTTCTTCCAGTGTAGGGAGCTGGAAATCCAGCCCACCACGCTCCCTTTCACTCCAGGCTAATTTATTGCTCTCCAGGACTGCAGGCAGGACAGTTTAGTCCAGAAATAATTCACTCAATTACTGCTGTGTCACCTTAGCTACAGAGAGCAGAGACACATCCCCTTACCTGAGCATCTTGGCAAACAAAGCATGGGGTTAGTGGCAATTGAAATTGCCCTCTTTGCAAATTCCTGATCACTCACGATAGTCAAATCCATCTGGATGAGGCCGGAGTGACAGCTGACGGTTTTTGTCTGCTGGGAAATGTGCGTTGGAGAGCTGGGAGAAACAAACCCAAAGTCACTGTGCCGTGTCCTGGGGGTGTTGAAGTCCTGGGCTGCTCAGCAGTGGTTCTGCTCCATCCTGGCTTTCACCAGGGTCTCCTGATGTGCCTTTGGGGTGTGGCTGTCCCTGCTCATCCCCGAGATGGAGCTTTGCACACCGTGATGATCAGCACTGCAGCTCACAGGGTGCTTTTTCTAGAGCAGGCAAATCTGGGGGGGATGAAACCCCAAAGATCATTTATAACCCCATTTTGCACCCAAATGCATCCCCTCCTTCAACCTCAGCAGGTGGGGAAGACCAGGAAGAGCATCCTGGGGACACATCCCTGCCCTTTTCCCACAGTTTTCCATCTCCATGAAGGAATTGGCACTGCAATGGGCCCATGATGGATCCTGTCCAGCCAGGCTGAGCCCTGTGACCCTGCCGGTGTCCCAGGGCAGGTGGACAGCACAGGACACCTGTCTCCAATCCAGTAAGCCCAGTCTGGGGAGCTGAAACACCAGAGATGTGGGGAAAGTCGGTCCCACCAGCTCTGGTGGAAAAGCAGTGACCCCCTGGGTGCCTCTTTGTCCCCTCCATCCCCAAAATGTGTGTGGACGGTGCTGTGTGCCTTTTGGGAAAATGCTGGGAGCCACATCATCCCAGTCCAGGGACAGAAATCATCCCTGGGAGAAGTCCTGAGGCTGGAGGGCAGGAATTGGCAGGAAGAGGTGCAGGACCTGGTGATTCCACATGAATCCACCTCTCTCTGCGTGGGAAACAGAGCCCCAGCTCCCTCCTCTCCCCACAGCCCTGCCCGAGAGGTTTGAAAAGAACAGTAGTTTTCACTTAAACCTCATTTCCTGTCAATTTAATGCGATGTGATCATGCAATTCCCTTCATGCAGTGAGCAAGTTCTGCTGGAAAAACTCTCGGAATCTTGGTGGTGTTACAGGGGCTCTGAATTTCTCCTTTCCTGTGGGTGGATTTAGGGAGGCTCTTTCTGGGGATGGCACCAGCACGTCCTGAGAAAACTCCATCAAATCTCAGACAGCATTTTCCAGTTATTATCTAGTGACTGACCGAGTTTAGGTTTTCTGCAGACAATAAAACAGTGGGTAAAAGGAAGTGATTAGCAGCTTACAGCTATATCTAGTTCCTCCTGAGCAGAGCTCTCTGCTTTATTTTGGGAGTTGGAAGATGAACTGTACAGTGTATCGTTTGAAAATGCGTCCCCTGTTTTGGAAAATCTTCATGTATTTTCTTTCCATGTTATCTGCGTGGTTGTAATTAGAAAATTATGTGCCTGCTACATGACCTCCTCATAAAGAGCATATTTAAAGTGAGACAATAACATTCAATTCCCTTTCTAAACCATCAAAAAGAAAATGGTTTTCAAGGCATTTCTTCCTCCTTCCCAATTCCCTCCCTCTGGCCACTTGGGTGGTCTCATTTGACAAGTTTTACAATAGAGGACTTTTTTTTTTCATGGACAAACATGTAAGTGCAGGAGAAAATCTGGAACTGGGAAACAAATGCTTCCCCAAGAAAAACTCAGAGGCTGAATCGCAGCAGATTCTGGCAAAGGCAGGGAGAGAGGGAGACCTTGCGAAGGGAAATCCACTCAGCACCCTGTTTTTTTGCTGTTTATCTGCATTCCCACTGCAAAATTCCCCAATCCATGCCCATGGGAGGGAGCAGCATGTGTATGGCCCCTGAGGAAAGAGGGGACAGCCATGGGGTCCCACCTGTGACAGAAGCTCAGCTGTCCCTGCTCCAGAGCAAGGTGAAATGCACGGGAGGGGCACTGGAGAGACCACCAGGAACTGCAGGTTTCAGGTGAAATTGCATTTCAGGGGCAAACCAGAGCACTGTGCGCCTGAATATTTCTCAGAGGGGATAAGGAGCCGGCTTCGGGGTGATACTGGAATTAAATTTCACCCTGCTCCAGAGCAAGGTGAAATGCATGGGACGGGCACTGGAGTGACCACCAGGAACTGCAGGTTTCAGGTGAAATTGCATTTCGGGGCAAGCCAGAGCACTGTGTGCCTGAATATTCCTCAGAGGGGATACAGAGCAGGCTTTGGGGTGATACTGGAATTAAATGGGAGCTGCTGTGAGGGGCGCACTGAAAATGCTAACTGCTGCATGCTAAGGATGTGGAAGACGATGTAGTTGCACTGTTTTAGGAATCTTTCTTTTCTTTCTCAGGGAGAATAGAGATAAGCTGCATTTTTGTACTTTCTTAATCTCTGTGTTTGGTACTAGGTGTTGTATAGCTGTGACCAATGGTTTTAGGAGGTGGATTCCCTGCTGACCAATAATTGCTAGATTATTAATGGATATATAAAGAAGTTTCTGTAAATAAAGTTTCTCTTTTTACCATCTTGGGTCCTCCTGCCTGCTTCCTCTGCCAGCTTCTGCGAATCCTAGGAAATCTAAACCAACAAGATGAGGTTAATCGTGCCTGGAAAAAACATGCCAGGCTCTCTTACAGCTCTGAGTGTTCTCTGTCTGTCTGTCTGGGCCTGCAGACTTTGACACTGGAATGACAGCAGGGATATTGGGAATATTTCAAGCCTAAGCCAGCAGCAGCATTTCCATGTAGGATATTGCTTCGTGTTGTCGCTGACACATTATCTTCACTGCAGTGAGGTTTGAGATCTCCATCTGGCCCTAGTGGACAAAAACTTTCTTAGAGAAAGGAAACACATCTCCAGCAGCAGCTTCAAAGCTGTTGGTGTCTCATGTGAAGATGGGGAAGCAGCTCTGAACCTGCTGGATTTCATAAAATACCAACTGGACTGTAATTTTCATGTCACTAAGTCATTCTTCTGCATTGGGGGGCTCAAAGCATCATTTCTTCCTTCTCCAGCTTTTCCCCCCTTATTTCCTGTAAAGCAATGGAATGGAGTTTACCCAAGTGGACACCAAATTGAAATTCTGAGTCCCTCATGAGAGAGGGGACACAAGACACCCATGTCTCTCCAGAAGGAGCTGGATGAAGGCTGCTCTGGCTCTGTGGAGCAGAAATAGCCCAGGGCTTTCCCCCTTGGGGCAGAGGATGGAGGTTATCTCCTTCCCACAACAGTCCTCGCCCCAGCATGGATTACTTGGGCTATTTTAGGCATTTTGCCTCAGGGATGCACAGCCACTGGAGTCGTTCCCAGTACTTAGCTGGAATCAAAGAAGTGAAATTCTCAAAGGTTAGTAAATAGACATTGCGTAGGAAAAACGGAAAAAAAAAAATATCTTCAAGTTGACCTTATCCTGTAAGACCTGTGGGGTTCCTGTGCCTCTAAAGTTCATCCTATTACTTGGCAGTGTTGGGTTTACAGTTGGACTTGATGACCTTAGAGGTCCTTTCCAGCCTAAATGAGTCTCTGATTCCATTATATTTCTAGCCAGATTTTGCTCCATGTAAATCCCTGACACAGCCTCTGTTAATGGACATCTGTGTGATTTTTTCTTGCTGTAGCTGAAGCTATTCAGTACCTGGGACAGGAGAAGAAACAGCACCAGGGTGCCATGGGAGTTCCAAGGTGAAGAAAGTGAAGTCCCATTATTTTCCTCTCAGCTTATTTGAGACTTAAAATGACAATCATTTGATATATGGTATAAATATATAATCTGTTTTATATATAAAAATAGGTTTATTTCCACCTTTTTCAGTATTTTTTCCTGCGTGATCGAGCTCTTGGTCCCCTTTCTGGAGGAGGGATGGGGAACACATCTCACAGTCTGGTTTGCTGGGGATGCTGTCGTCCTCCTTGTGAGCTTCTGTGCAATCAAAACTATGGGGTGTTCTTATTTACTCGGAGGACAGGCTTTGAGTGACAGATCAAATGGCCAGATTTTAGTGTGTGTTAGGAAAATTAGTTAATTTGGCTAGAGAAATCAAGGTTCCCCATGGAGTTTGCAGGGTAGAACTTGCTTCAGATGGTTGGTAAACAAAGGGATGTGTTGCTAGGATTGTGAAGTTCAATGGATTTTGCTTTTGCAACCCACTGTTGCAGTTTTACTCTTTCCCTTTCCGTCTGGGAGATATTTCATTGCCTCTTATTTTTTATGTTTTCCTTCTGAATTTTCCTTATTATTATTTTTTTGTTATTGTTTTTAAATTTCGATTGCTTTCAACAATCCTAACAGTGGGATTTGCATTCGCAGACTGTTTCAGGGGACACAAAAAAAAAATCAGATGCTAAATAAATAGCAAAAATATCAAGTGAATTTTAGCAGAAGGGGTGTTGGGGGAGCCTGGCCAAAGCAAAAGCATCTCAGCTGGGTTGGGCATGTGCATCCTTGTGCAGGTGGAGGTGGGGATCAGGAAACAGAGGAGCACGAGCTGTGGGTGCAAGGCCATTCCGTGGCACAACATTCTCTCTGTCACCGTGACCCTTGGGCACAGTTAAGCTGTTCCATCAGGATGTCCTGGCCTGTCTCCCAATGCCGTGGTGTTCCTTATATTTGTTCTCTGGTTGGCATTGCCCAACAGAGCACAATTCCTTGATCTTGCCTTGCGTGGATTCTTTCAGGAATTGCAGCCATGTGTCCGAGGCGCTGAGCCCTTTCACATAGTTGGGCAATATTTGCATTAAGCTGAGCTGTTCTTTCCCAAATGAGGGCGAGTGGTTGTTCCTTCCATTCCTGGGAGTGCCCTGTGAGGTCCAGGGATCGGGATGGGGACACACGGCCGCGACTCTGGGACAGAGGGCTGCAGGGTAACGTTTGCTCCTTGTGTTTTGCCCTGCAAGCAGCTGGTTTTCCCTTCAGGGCAGGACACTGGAGGCTGTTTGGAAATGCAGGGAGGGCAGGATTCAGGCCCTGCCTGTTGAGTGGGGATTCTTGTCCTCTGCATGGCTCTGCATGTGCAGTCTCATGTAGGATTAAGGGCAGTGGGTTCAGCTCCTCAGCCCAAGCCAGTCCTGGGCCTGTGAGGATCAGCTCCTGCTGTCCTGGATGCCATGGGGTGCACACACGTGAGCACAGCTCCCTTGTGCCAGCAGAGGAGGAATTATGGCTGGAGCTGCCGGGGGAACATCCTCTCCACCCTTTGACACGTGTGTGTGATTCACTTGCCAATTTTGTCCAGCTGGAATCACCCCTGAGCCCTCTTTCCAACAAAATCCTGATTTCATGAGGATTCCCAGAGGTGGCATCTCAGTGGGTTAGGAATGGAGGCTGGTGTCAGCTGGGATGTTAATTGTCATTGATGTGTTTGCTCTGCTCTCTGCACACCAGTGCAAGACAAGGAGTTACAGCTTGTCAGGACTGGGATTCAGAGGGCTTTTTTGGAGAGTGGTGCTTTTATTCTCATCCACTTTCTCCTCCTTCCTCCTGCTGTATATCTGACTTATCACAGTGGCTTAACATGGGCTTGTTCCCCCCTTTCTCATCCTCTCTCTCCTGCTGATATTGGTAAGCAAATCCCCCCTGTTTTATATGAAGTGAAAGATAAAGAGCAAGGCTGTTGTGTGCACCGAGCAATGGAGATGATGACTGAAATGGCTATTAATGATTGCTCCCTGCATGCCCAGACAGGACTTCATTAATTTCTTGCTAATTCCTGCTCTGGCAATGCAGAGTCCACAGCCTCTCTCGTCCTGGAACCAGCCCCAAACCAGGTGTTGTTGTCCCTGAGCTAAAGGGGATCAAGCCCTTGGGTGGTTTCAAGCCCATCAGTTTGGATTTCCAAATGCAATTTGTGATTCTTTAGGTTTGCTTTTCACAGAGGTTACTCAAAGCTTAATGAAAATGTTCAGGTTGGACATTTACATGACCAAAAATTGAGACACTTAAACCCAACAGTCGTGTCTGACAATGACAGTCATTAAACAGGTGATTAGTTCATCTGTGAGAGTGTTGAGGCATGAAAATGCCATAATTCTGGGTGCAGACAGGCTCTGTTGAGCAGGGCAGTCATACCCAAGAGAGCCACAGCTTTTACTTGTTTTCAGTAGCCTCCTTGAAATAACATTTTTTATATCCTTAACAACTGACTCCTGTTTCTCCTCCACCAGAGAGGCACTATCAGAGCTAACTAGCGCTAATTGGAGAGGGGGAGCGAGGGGAAAGGATGCAAAACCCACCAAGAAGAAGGGGGGAGAGCAGATCCCAGAGGCTGAGCTTAACACCGTCAGACTCAGTTGGAAATATTCCCCTTGCAGACCACAGAAACACGACTTTTGCTGTGGGAGTAAAAGAGGAGAGGCACGATAAGGCTGCTGAAATTGGTGCAACGAACCCTGGGCTGTTTCCCGGGATGCCTGACAGAAGTTTCCTTCTGTGGGAAAAATCAACGACTGGAATAGGTCGGTCTTTTTTACCACGGCAAACCTATACTTAAGTGTGATTAAAATGCTTTCGGCAAAGGAAATACCCTGTAGTTTAAGCCAAACATGGGGACATCCTCTCTGCCTCTGATTGATGTTATGGTGGTTTGTGTGGTGTACTATGTCCTGAACCAGGCCCAAGTCAATTAGGCACCATTTCAAAGTGTTTTCTCATGCAGCCCAAGGTTTTGCTCGTGCCAGTGAAATCCGAGACTGGGGGAAATGATAGCAGAAATGAATTCTGTGAGCGAGCGCAGCCGGGCCATCGGGTTAGCAGGCAGCAGGCACTGCAGGATTCCCTGCTTCAAGGAGCAAGATGCCTTTTTCAAGTTGTGAGATTTAATGGCCTTTTTGCTGAGATCAAGTGTAGTATTGGTTTAATATCTGATACAAGCTCTATCAGGAAAGTATATTCTCCCTTTGCAGGGGGACGAGATGATCTAACCATGAAATAATCAGATCCTTACAGTTCTTTTCTACCCCTAGACCAGGTGGGATTTCTGCCCCAGAGACACCATCTAAAGCACATTTCCACTCAGCCTTTGACTGTTTGAAGCTTTCAGACAATCACAGTGTGGGAAAGGACAGTCCTTACAAATCTTTCGCCCTTTCAGTCCCGAAATATCATTCCCTGTGATGGAAGAGAGTAATAATATGTGAGAGCACCATCACAAGCCAGCCAGCAAAGGAAATAACAGGGTGACCTTATAAAATCAGGGCCCAAAAAAACCACCCAATTATAGGGTTAAATGCCACTGAAGTAATGATTCTCCTGGTTTATCTCACTCATGGTGCAGTGCATTTTAAACCCAGCCACTGGGGACATGTGAAATGGTGTTTAAACCATCAGTGGAAGGTTCCTTCGTGCTGCAGACATATTTCCATGTATTCCAAACCAGCCCTGGAGTCTGGGCAGGCAAGGAGCGAGCTTAATGCCTTCCTTTGTAGTAGGAGATCTTTGAAACTCTTATTTGATCGTTTCCCTAGATTAGGATGATCCTGGGCTGCTTTGGAGGAATGTGTTCCCCCTGCCCACCAACCTCCTCTCCCAAAGTGATAAGGCATCTGTAAATGAAAACACTCTCTGAAACTCTGCACAGAACCTCCTCTGTACACGGCTTTGAAGCAGAGCTGCATGAAGACCTCTGTACCGGCTGAAAATATCTTGCAAACTGATAAAGAAGTGCAGGTACAGCTAAAATCCACTGTGTAATGAGGATTAGCGAGCCTAAGGAGGTTTGTTTGGATTGAAGATCGAGTTGAAATGTGCGAGGCTTGGGTTCGACCAGAAATAAACTGAACTTGGATTTCATCAGATGCCTCCCGGCCCCCTCCTGTCCTGCTCCTCCTCGCCCCACTCCACGTTCAGAGTAAATACTCAGAGCTCATCATTTTAAAAGGAGCTGTTTAATTTTCCCACCGGCCCAGGTTCTCGTTAAATGTGCTGTGCTTCAGTACAATCCTCCACTTTCCCAAGCAGCCCTCAGCTCCCTGCATCTCCCTACCCGTGTGCTGGGCTGTATTGATCTCAGATATGTGGGCAATTGCTCCGTGGAATACAGCCTGAAAGGACCCCGTTTGATCCAATGATGATCCTGTAGCACATATTCTGACTAATTGTATCCATGGAAATCAAGTACACTTTAACTAATGAAAAAAAGAAAAAAAAAGATAGTGTGGTCAAAGCTTATTTGAAGAAATGACATGTTTTAAAACCTGACATGACTTAAAACAGAATCATATAAGTTCCTTTGCTAAAACACTTTCAGGATATATTAGGTATAACAATAGTTTTCTACATGAAAATGGCTTTGAAATCTTAAAAGAAAAGTATTTTAAAAGAAAAGAATTTTTGCGGTGCATTAAATTGGACGTGAATATGACAGATTTCAAAGACTGTCAAAATAACGAATTTACATCATAAATGCACAGGCTCCCTTTTTAAAGGCCTCTTCAACAACTCAGGAAGGCGTTTAATGGTGAGCAAGTTCAAAGTGTCATGGACTCCCACTGGTATAAAAAGGAGGCAATACCCACTATACTCTCTGTGTTTCAGATAATGTATCTGTCTCTTTTCAAGTTAATAAACTGCACTCCTGTCAAATTGCAGATAAATGAAAGCGACCAAGACATTGTTTTCCCCACATATTGCTAAGAAAGATATCTCCCAATATTTCTAAACGACCAGTATGCTAAAAAGAACTTGAAATGAATCCACCCTGCAGTTATTTTACAGCATCAAAGACAATGAAATTTCCACAGAGGCACTTTCTGAAGTTTTAAATGCTTTATTTCTGATAGCTGCTCATTAAGAAGCTTCGAAAGCTTTTTATTGTTTCAAAGGCAGTCATCTAAATTTTTAATCATTCACTAGTGCTATATGGTCACGATGTTACTCTCTAGTTTTAAAAACCCTTTTTTATTTTCTAAACAGTAATGTCAACATAATGTTTTTCTGAATAATTGTTAGGTATGGCCTTACTCAAAGAGCAACTGTGAGGAGGGGAGAAAGAAAGGGAGAAAGAGGATTTTTTTCCAGCTCCCTTTGGTGAGGGAGAGAAATGAGACACTTCAGGAAATTAAAACACAGGACCAGCAGTTGACAGAGCTGGCCACCAGCTTAAAACTCTGGTCTTCTGGGATGGCTTCAGCTCAGTCCTTTATAGCTGGAGAAATCTGTGGTGGGGATTTTTGAAGTTAACGATGATGCTCTTCAGACTGATTCTCCCTCTGTGACACACGAGTGTCCTTGGGGATTAAAGAGGGTTTAGGGAAATTTCCTGTCCCTGCCCCTCGGAGCTGCCTCCTGCCCCACCCATGGTGATCACTGGTGGGGGACACCATGGGAAGAGGCATCGCCACCCCATTGCCCACCCCATTGCCCACCCATTGCCCATCCCACTGCCCACCCACTGTCCACCCCATTGCCCACCCCATTGCAGATCCCATGGCCTATCCCACTGCCCACCCCATTGCCCACCCCATTGCAGATCCCAGGGCCTATCCCACTGCCCACCCCATTGCCCACCCCATTGCCCACCCCATTGCCCACCCCACTGCCCACCCCATTGCCCACCCCATTGCCCACCCCATTCCCCATCCCATTGCCGATCCCATTGCCCATCCCATTGCCCATTGCCCATCCCATTGCACATCCCATTGCCCATCCCATTGCCCACCCCATTGCCCATCCCATTCCCCATCCCTTTGCCCATCCCATGGCCTATCCCATTGCCCATCCCATTGCCCACCCCACTGCCAATTCCATTGCCCACCCCATTCCCCATCCCATTTCTGATCCCATTGCCCATCCCATTGCACATCCCACTGCCTACCCCATTGCCCATCCCATTGCCCACCCCATTGCCCACCCCATTGCCCACCCCATTGCCCACCCCATTGCCCACCCCATTGCCCATCCCATAGCTAGCAGTGGGCAGCAGCCGTCAGCGCTCACTGAGCCCCTGTGAAGGGCAGTGCCCTTCCATGCCCACCAGCCTGGGCTCACCCCAGCCTTGCATCTGGTTTTGTTTGCTCCTCCCTCCAGCACCGCCAGGGACAGGATTTGTTTCCCTCTGCCTGGCCTGAAGGTTCTCACACGCCAGACTCGGTGATGAGGTTGCAGTTTATTCACTCTACAAGCTTGTATTACATTTCTCCCTCCAGAAACCACAACCCAGCCTCTCTTCTCTTGAGGGACTGTGAGTTTTCCATTCTCAGGATCTAAGTGTTGGAATGAACCCATGTTCCAGCTCAAGGTTCTTCCCTTTCTTGTGCCTGGATTAAAGTAGGTTGAGCTCACTAATAAGGGAGCAGGGAGGAAATAAGGGGGAGGTCGAGGCTGCCTCTGCTGAGAAGGGAAGTGGATCCCTCTGAATGCAGGCACTTGGCATTTCCAACTTCCAGATTTCAGTCAGGGCAAAAGCAAAAGAAAACAAAATATTGAGCAGGAGCAGCCCATCCAGAGAGTAGCCATCACCTGCAAGGGACCGAGAGAGAGGGGGATAACACTTGTGCTAATATAATGCTTTGCCCTCCTCTAGTGGTACTCGTGGTCTGAGACTCTCAAAGGAATTACAAATATTAGCACAAAACCTTCTACCAGCTGTAGCCATTCCCCCTTGAGCCAGAGCTGGGAGAGCTCTCCTTGCAATCTGATGGGATGGGGCACCCACTTTAACCAGCAGCTCTTCAAAGAGCCGCTTTTCCCGTGTTGAATATGTGGCTGTTGAATGGATCTCATCACTTTTATGTGCTGTATGCAAACTTATTCCTGACACAGATATATGTTGACACTTTTATCTGTCCCTGCTCAGCCTGAGTTTGGGTGGTTTGGAGCACACTGGGCTCAGCTGTGTGGCTTTTCCTTGTGACCACACCAGGACTTCCTTCCCCTCTCTGCCCTGGACCCAGAGTGTCTGTCAGCTGAGCTCATCTCTAGAAAACAGCGATTTTCCTGAGTGCAGGAGTTTTGAAATGCAAATAGTTTCAAAGGCACGTTGGGAACGTGGAGCCAAGAGAGGCTCCGGCCCTCGGAGGCACTGGGAGAGGGAATGTGCTGGTTACAATCAACTCATGATATCATGGGAGCAATAAAACAAACCCGAGCGCTTGCTCTGCTCGTACCAAAGGCCTGGGAAAAGACAAGCTGTCAGCGTTGCTGTCGGGAGCAGAGCAGGAGCTGCTGGGCTGTCCATGCTCTGTGGCACAGCCCCTTCTCCCTGACAGCTGGGCTTTCCTTAGTGTCCATGTTTGGGTTGTGTTCTGGGATCTCCGTTGGTTTTCCTGGCCATCAGAACCCAGATTACTTTTCCTCTTCTGCTGTGGGTCGTGCTCTGCCTGCTGTGGCCTCTCCTGTAATTCCATCACACCCTGAGCAGAGCATCTGCCCAGCCTTGGGCTCCTCTGGAGGGACCTGGGCAAGCAGCCACCAACACTCAGCTCTCCAACAAACCCTGGGAGCAGCTCAGCCTCTCTTTGGGAAGCTTTAGTGGTCCTTCGAGGTCATTCTTTGCTCTCAGGGGTCAAAGTGTGCTTGGTTCTGGTGCTGAGGAGATCAGAGGGTAATTGGGAAGTGATGCCATTAGCTGGTGTTTGACAAGGTTTGTGCTTCCCAGCCATCCTGGGGACATCAGTGCTTGGGGCAGATCTCTGCAGTGATCAAATCTATGGGATAGAACCACAGAGCCTCCCGAAAACCAGAGTTAACGTGGCAATTTGGGTAAGAATCACATGTTGGAGAAGTTGACCACATTCTGTGTGGACTGTCCAGCGTCCACCAATCTGCAGCTGTGTCATGCAGGTGGGAAGCACCTGATCCTGGAGCTCCAAAATCCTGTCCTACCACAGAAATCCCTGCAGAGGCTGCACAGGGCAACTATTGAGCTTTGTCCCTTCTGCTTAGCCAGTGTCAAATGCCACTGCTGCCTTGGGAAGCCTCCACATCCTCTCTCCAAACCTTGCATTGGCAGAACACCCTTTTCCTGTCATGATAAAAGCCTAATTGCATCTACCCAGAATCCTGTCTGAGAAATAATTCCCATCCTGCGTCTAGGATGACCAAGGAAAACAAATGAGATGAATAAATAATAAAAATTTCAGGACATGCATTTTGCCAGAGACAAAACAGATTCAGATCTGGATGTGCTATGTTTGGAGCTAAGTTTAGAACTCGGGATTTTGGATGGACTTCTGACTAGTGACATGCAGGGTCCCAGGCCTTTCTCACAGACTGCAAACATCCTGCGTTCTTGGCTGTTTTCGAGTCGGGATCCATGCTCTGTTACCTTTCCAGGGAGAATTTAACTCTGGCCCTTAATGCAGGAAGAGCCAAGGGCTTTGGGAATAATTAGAAGCTTCATATGCTACCAGAGCATTTGGCCTATCTTTTGAAGCATAAAAGGAGGGGATGGAGTAAGATACACTTCTTGCATCTGTGAAATTCTTTCCCATTGGCAACCTCCCTACAAAGCCATAATTAATGAGGATATTCCAGTTCAAGATCTAAGTTCTATCACAGGCTTTGGCTTTCCCAGACTCTGAGGGCCCTGCACTCAGAGGGAGATGCCAGCACAGTGTCCTGGGGCCGGGGCTGGATTTCAAGGAGTGTGTTGGACCCAGACAAGCGCGGCCAGCAGCACAGGCAGCAGCAGAGAATTTCCATTTATTTTCCCCGTCCTGGTGCGTGCCCAGCGCTGCAGGCTGAGGGAGAGGTCCCCCTCAGGTTTGGGGGATCCAGGTGTCTGGAGCTGTGTCCATAAGGCACAGCAGGGCACAGGGAAGTGCCTGGGAAGTGTCTGGTGCTCATCCCGAGCCCATCCCTTGCGGGGCTGTGACCCTCGCTCCCTGCGAGGGTGGAAACACAGCTCGCAGCCCTCAGGCTGTGCTCCCCGTGCCATTTGCTCTGCAAATCCCTGCCTGCTCCATTTCTGTGCTGTAATTACCAGCCTGGGCCCTGCTGGCTGTAAAGCTGTCCTCAGCAGGCTGTGATGGATGAGGCTGAGCTGTCGGAGTGGCCTTTTCTGGGGAGTGTTGCTGTCCCCCTGGCGTGTTCCTGGAGGTGATCCTCTGCCTCTCCATTGCTCCAGAGCGAGCCGCAATTCCCCACTGCTTTCACTTCCCAGTCCAACTGGTTGTTCTCAGACTGCAGCTGATGTTTTCAATGCTGATGTCTGAAGAAAAGATGATGAACTTTTTCCTTGAAGCGAGGAGTTTTCCAGAGGCTGCACAGCTCCAGATGGTCAGTTAGAGAGAATAACACCTAGATTCATTATTTTAAATTGCTTG
The DNA here is from genome assembly GCA_036630365.1 of Acanthiza pusilla. Lineage (NCBI taxonomy): Eukaryota > Metazoa > Chordata > Aves > Passeriformes > Acanthizidae > Acanthiza > Acanthiza pusilla. The sequence goes on along the minus strand of JAXCHO010000010.1, from coordinate 2,378,194 downwards.
TACATAACTTTGTACCTTATTTCTTCTCTCTGGTTATTCTGAAAGAGTTAAACTTCAGCATTCCATCACTGCTGGCAAAATAGCTCTGTCGTATGGTATTGCTTCTCTTTCCTCCCGACTCACTTGGGTGGTTGACTAGCAAAATACTTCAAATATTTGATGTGAAATTTGCTTTTGGGTAACATTCAAGGCTTTAAACTTCGAACTTCATTACTGGAGAGCTCTCCTGCTGATAAACTCTGAGCATTCCTGCGAGACACCAGCCCAAAGGACCTTGTGTGCTGCCACCCTGCCCCGCTGGCACATTCAGAAAAACCCTCACACTGTGTTTCCAGCAGGACTGACTCGTCCCTGCAATTGTGAGGGGTGGAATCTGCTTCTTTTTTAACTTAGAACTTTTAAGCAGATGAAATGAGACGTCTTGGCTCCCTCCATGAACAGACAGAGGTAGTGCCCCAAAGGGAGAGGTCTCAGGTGGACATTCAGGAGAGGTTTGAGGAGATGCCCTGTGTGATGTCCACTCTCCACTGGTGACAGGAGCTGCCTGTGTGACCAGCTAAGACCAGAAACTCATCTTGCATGTGGCAGGGTGGATCCCCTCTGCAGGCCCACAGTTTTAAAGGTGTTTGTGTGCCTGACTAATCATGAGCTGCTGTCAGAATTTACAGAAAGGTTCTTCAGCTTCACTGAAATAAATGGGATTTAGTTTAGCTGAGGCAGACTTCTGGGGAATGTGATGTCTCGTGTATTCATCTCAACACTTCAGAAGAATGTGTGCCTGAATGCTCTCTCAGAGTAAGGTCAGATGTGGCTGACGGGCATTTGATACATCAGATCTTACTGTGAACCTCAGGAAGCAGCAAATTTCTATTTGAAAATAAATACTTTGTTCAGAAGAATTGCAAACTGAGCTTTCCCCCACCGCTTTTGAGCGATGTGTTCCTTCCCAGTGAAGCTTTGACTGCAGCATCCCACCTTGCAGAGCCTTGGTGGAGAGGAGAAGGCAGCAAGGGCTGAGTCTGGGTTCACCTTGGGGTGTTCAGAGCTGGAAAAACTCTCCTCTCCCCTGCATAGACACCAGATATTTCTTGCTATTCCTGGAACTGGGAAAAGGCACTGTCAGCCTTGACTTCCACTTCAATCACATCCCTCAGCTGCTAAATCTGGTTTCAGAAAGCAGACAGCTTCATGCTAGCTCATAAAAACTCCAAAATAACAACAAGAAAGAAACCCTGAACAAAATCCCTTGTGTGCTCAGGTCCAGACATCCCTTCTCGAGCTGTAATTTGTGGCTGTCTGATCACTTTGGAGCCATAACGTTGATTTCCTCACTCCTCCCTCCCCAAAGCCTGCAGAGGGGCTGCTCCACTTGCTGCACTGCTCCTGGAAATGCCGATCCTTTCTTGAAAGCTGGAGTGGGAATAAATCACCAGCAACCTGACAAACCTGAAGGCAGCTCCTCGTTGGAGGTTTCCATGCCCGTAGTGGTGTTCTGGGGGCTGTGCCACATCTGCAGGTGAGTGTTTGGATCCAGCTGTGCTCTGTTGCAACTCATCACATCTGGTTCCCCTCGACTGCACTGCTGAGGAGCCACCTTGATCTCATTTTGGAGCAGCAAACAAGGCAGAAGGGCCCTTTATTCACCGTAATCACTTCTATTTGGAAGAAAGAACAGCAAGATCCAGTCAGCTGGAACTACCAACTGAAAGGTCAAGGCAGAAATCAGTTGAGAAACTTTTGCACACTGCTTAATTAATCATCATGACATCCTTTGGTGTCTGTAGAGAAAGCTACTCTAAGTTGAAGCTTAAAGTTCCAGGCTGCTGGTCCAGGCCTGATCTTCTGTGTAGGCAGTCCTCAGTCCAGCTTAGCTCTTTGAAGGTCACCCTAGCCCCTGAGCTATCAATTATCTGTTAGATAGATATCTCTGAGGGTCTCAGGAAGACTGAGAGGAAATAGTAGACCACATGGCTTGAACAGAAAGGAAATATTTGAATTCTGGCCTTGCTGTACTCCAAGCAGAGCTCTGGATGTCCCAGGGACTGAGATGGAAAAAAGAAGGGAAAAGTGGGGATGGGAGTGGGATGAAGAAACACCTTATTTTTCTGATTTAGTGCTCAGCCACTGACTGGATGTGTAACTTGGGACAGCTGCTGTGTTAAGCTCCCTCTGGAGAACCATAGGTTTGGGCTTTTTGCTTTTCCTTGCTTCTTGGAAAGGAAAAAAATAATGCTGGAACACCCTCACTGGAAAACCAGATGTGGCATCTTGAAGCTGAGTTTTCTCTGGTAAACAAATCCCATGATGAAACTGAGCTAAACAAAGCTGCTAACTAACCTTGCCCTGCTGCTGAAGAGTTTTGTAGAGTTTTCAAACACCCTTGTGATGATTCTGTTCTCCCAGTGCCATGTCGAAACATTACATGACTTGAAAGCCCCAAAGTCATGGAAGGGGGTAGGGGAGGAGGAAAATACAAAGCAATGTGTACAGACGGCTATCGGGGGAATGAGGATTTTTTTTTTTCACAAGCCCCAGAAACCACATGAAAGCTCTTTAAAAAGCAACAAAACCATCTTCTTCGCAGCAGCTCTAGTAGTGCAGGTAGTAAAGGCTGGTATTAATTACCTGGTGGAGTTATTGCTGCAGGTGGCAGCCAGTCAGGAGCTGGAGAGCTTGGGTGGCCAGTGGCACTGGCTTCCATAAAGCCACCAGGACACCTTGTCCACCACAGAGCAGCTTTCTGGAAGACATTGCCCTCCCGAAGGAGCCTGCTCTGGCTTTCTGGAGCCACCTGGACCCGAATGTGTGCAGACGTGCGTGTGTGCCTGTAAAGCACAGGAGGAATGGCTGGTGTGACACAAACAGGAGCCTTCCAGCAGCCGCACCGTGGGTGCTCCAATTAGCGCTGCCACGGCGATCGCGGCTGCTCCCGAGTTCATTACAAAAGACAGACAGACATCCGCAGGGGTCTTAAAATAATGACTCCTTTTATCTGGTGATTGGCAGAGGTGGGGTGACGAGGATCTGCTGCTTAGCATAATCGGAGACTTTTTCTTCTCGTCTTTTTGGATACCAAGAGAAGACACAAGGTGGGTGCCCGATTGGCGGCTCAGGGAGGACAGCAGGGCTGGGACAATTCTTCACATCGCCCACCCCACCGGAGTGTGGAATTCCCAGAGTGCTCACCTGTGGGAATCATAGGCATACAGTAAGAGCTACTTTACCATGAGAACACCTTGTTGTTCTCAATTCTCACAGTTGCTTTCTGGTTCAAAACAAGCAGGAATTCATAAACAGAGATAGCCGACTTCATTCAAGGTGGTGTTTTTCCAAGATGTTGTTCTGGCTGTAGGCAGCCAATGATATTGTGGGGTGGTGAATTGAGAGCCAATGGATGTGTGACATGAAAGTTAGAAAATAGTATAAAAAGGCTTTGGAAAATGATGAGTTACTTCTTCCTTTCCTTGGACCCAGAAGCTGCTGTGGTGAATTTGTTATTTGTCGTGACCGTCTGGACCTGACACTCACCCCTGAGCTTGAGGAGGGACTCAGTTCTGGTGTCCACTGCTCCCATCAGCTGCTGGTGGTGCTTTCTAAGCACTTTCTGAGTTTTCCCTGCAGCCCTGGCGTGTGCTCAGCCCTGTGCTCTGACAGCCTGAACACAAACCCTGGGCTCACCCGAGTGCCTCGGTATTGCTTCAGTCCCTCTGGTCAGATCTGCTACCACCACTGCCGGGGCCTTGATCAAAGCCTTGATATAATAATGTTATAATGGGAATAATGGCAGAAGTTCCCTTTGGAAGTTCCTCTCTTCCCAGGGCTGCACAACTCTTCCATTGCTGGCTACTTTCCTAAAGGCAAAGCGACTTTGCATCACTTTCAGCCTCTTTAGTCTCCCTGCCTTGGGAAACTTTCTGGAACTCTCGAAGGAGGCAACGATTTTAGGGCTGTGCCTGCCCAAATCAATCTCTGGGACATCCATAGGGGAAAGACTTGTGTCAGTTCAGGCCTCTCATGAGACTTCTGAGATCCCTGAGGTTTTAGTCTAACTTTTTTTTTTTAATGCTAGGCCCAGCAGCAGAAAATAAGAAGAGGTTATTAGTTATTTTATAATTATATTCTGACCTTTTAGAGTATTTTTCAGTTATGGACTTCAAATCCATTCTCAAAGTTTGGCGAAATAAGCCCCAGCATAAAGAAGTGCCACCTTATTTTTCAGGTCAGAAGAGTAAAATGTTTTCCCAAAATACATGAGGAGCTGAGCAGGGATTAGACCCCAGACCCCCAGCTCACAATCCCCTGCTTTAACTGCTAGCTCAGCCTTTGCTCATTCTGGAATGGGAAAAGCAATTGGGAATAAGAAGCTATTACTAGGGCAGGCAGTCTGTGGGGGATAGAGTTTCAGTTTTTACAATAATGTATTATTTAGGACTGGGTTGCCATTTGAGATGGACTCAGGCTGCAAATTCAGAGGCACTGCTGGGATTGAATACTGAAAACCCCAGAGTGGAGAAGCGTTTGAGCAGAGAAGCATTTGAGTTTGAGGTTTGGGATCTATTACTGTGGATTCCCAGAGATGTCTGTTCCAGAGGTCTTCAGCACATCTTCTGCAGCACTTATCTCTTGCCCTCAGTATTTATTTTACCATTCAGGAGGAGAGACTGGAGGATTTTCTCTGTCATGCCATTATGATTCCTCCCCCTTATTGACCGACTCAAGCCAAATTATTTACAGACCTAATAGAAAGGGCAAAACTTTCTCATTAATTTTTTCCCCCGGCTCCTATTTCATTGCTGTGTATTTGGAATGTGTGTCAAAATAGGAAAAAAAAAAGGGATGCTGAAGTGTTTTATTTGGTCTTTCATTTGAGGCTTGCTAGCTATTTTCAAACTGAGCTTAAACAGAAGGCCACAAGAGTTTAAACCTGATTAAAAGGATGCAGGAGAACATGAAATGCTGCTCTCCAGAAGCTCTCAGGCTCCCTGTTAATCTGTGCTGACGCCTTTTGAGCATCGGGGTTAAGAGACAATAAAGAACATGGGGCAAATGGGATCAAGACAAAAAAAAGTGAATTAGTGAATTAATGAAGAAAGATCTTGAGAAAAATGTCTTTGATACCTAAAAATAACTAATAGTGTGTGTTAGTTTAAAAGCATATTTTCAATGCAGGGATAAGTGCACACAGCAGGGAGGAAAATACAAGAGAGAGGCTGGAGTAGAGAAAGTAGAGGGTGAATTTAACTGACAATAGATCACTCGAGCCTGTGGTATCGCGTTTAGAGGGTTAAAAGGCTAAACATCTTCGTATTTAATGGAAGATGCTCCTAGAATTCTCAAAAGCTAAAGATGGAGAGAAAAATCTGCTGCCTGGGAACTTGAAAGAGCTGCACTTTGGAGCCCAGAGCCCGGAAAGCTGCAAATCTCTTCAGTGGGGAGACCCAACAGATCAGTTCCTTCTCCTCAGCCCTGCAGGGAATGGGCTTTCTCCTGGGGGATTCGGGATGCTGAGGCTGATCCCAGTGTCCTGCTCACCCTGCTCTGTGTCCAGGCCGCTCCAGGATTAATTCACCTGCACTTTAGGTTTAAGTTGGGAGTTTTCAGGGCCTTTCGACATTTGTTCGTGGGCACTCTTGACCAACAGATGAAGAGGGACACCAGCCAAGAGAGGTTTGCTTTGCTGACAGCACGTCAGGCCAGCGCTGGGTTTGTATATTGGGTTTATAGCAAAATATATTGGGTTTATAGCAAAATATATTGGGTTTACAGCAAAATACTTTGGGTTTGCAGTGAAATACTTTCTACTGCTTTGCTGAAAATTGCTCTTGGGTATTAATCAGGATAGACTTTGCAGGGTCAGGACCAAACGGAATGATTATAATTCAGAAAACTTCAGTAATGTGCTGATGGTTGTCTTTGCTAGAATTTTACCACACACTATTTGAATCAAAAAGTCACCTTTTTTTTTTGTAGGGAAGGCATGCTCTGTAGGTAACCTGCCCTCCCTAAAAACCAATAAATGATGTTCTTGGAGAACAAAGATCTAAGGATGCTCTATAGAAAGGAATAACATGAACAAAGCTGTACCATACATTAAATTCAGCAAAACTGCTTAAGGCAATCCAAATGCATTTTTTTATTAGTATTGTGTTGTGATGCTAAACAGAAAATGACAACTGTGAATAAGATAAAGGTCTTCATTGTGCATGAAAAATTCAAATTGTTACTTTAAGGAGCGATTTTTTTTTTTTTAAACATCATAAAACATTTATGATAACATTTTACAAAATTAGGAAGGGGAGAATTGGCTTGAAATCTTCTAAATCCATTAAATTTTCATGTTGTTGTTCAAAGCAATGGTTAAAAAAGCAAGAAAAGAAAAAGGTCTAGAAGGCATGAATATAGATATTTGAATATATATTTGACAGCTTTATCTCAGAATCAGAAGTCTGGAACTTGAACTAATTTAGGGCTGAACGAAACTTTTATCTGAGGGTTAGGCTGAGAATTTCTGAATGATTAATGACTGCGGCAGAGCATGAACTTTCCATGCCACGGAGGGAAGAAGAAGGTCATTCCCAGTAGGAACTGGGTACAGCTGAGCCCTGAGACCTGGCAGTGAAACCACCGCTGGAAGTTCAGGGAAAATCTTTGCGTTTCACGAAAAACTGCAAATTTCTCATCTCTAAGTGTCTTTGGGCACCTTTGCAATAAGTTTCGCCTCTCTCTAAACAGCTGGAGCAAGGATTACGCTCCAGGGAAAGGAGAGGGAGGTGGTGACCCTGCTGAGGCCACCAGGTCTCTGCTGCCTCACGGAGAGGACCCAAAAAACAATTTCTGGCAGCTGCTGGTATGAGCTTTGGGCAGGTGTGCACCGAAAGGAGCTCTGCCCAGGCAGAACCAGGGATTGAGCCCCCAGCAGAGAGCAGGTTGGGGAACTGCCCCAGCTGAGATGTGCTGGAGGTGGCATCAGGTGAAATTAGTGTGGTTTTATGAGAAAATTTGGAAATAATGGGCGGTGGGAGTACTGGGAGCGGAGCAAGGAGGAGCTGGCATGCAGGGAAATCCATCTGTGCGCTGAGCACACGCAGTGGCATTAACATCTCGCACCGAGCCTGGGGACAGGGCCCTGTCATCCCCGGGGAACCAGGCACAGCATCCCTGTCCCCTCCCTGGCAGCTCGGACAAGCCCTCCCCACTGCTCCGAACACAACCCGCTCCCAGCCGCCCACCCGACAAGAGAGGCAATTTGTTCCCTTTTAAAGCGAAATTAATTGTGGCGCAGGAGCGATCGCGAGCACTTCAAACGAGCCAGTGACTCCGAGTGGAGAAGTTGCCACTTGGAAAACAAACACGAGCAGCAGCAACATCCTTGTGTGTCATGCTGCACTCGCTGAGAGATTTTTGAAATCCCGGCTCCGCGCTCTCCGGTCGGCGGAGCCGCGGGAAACCCGCTCGCTGCATTTCTGCCGGTTAGTAATTACATTTTTCATATTTTATTTATTTCCTCAAAAGAAGCGAGTAATTATTACACAATACTTTCCCCCCGCACCAATTTGGAAGATTTATCAATTATAATCTAGGAGAACGGCCCCATGTTAGACTTCAAATGCGTCTCATTAAAGATATTTTTTAGGGAGAGTGGTGGAAAAACAAAGAACTGCTGTGCTGTTGTCTTTTACTTCTCTTTAATGTCGGGTTCAGAAGTAATGATGTTGGGAACAATCATTCTTCAAGCCTCTGTTTCCTTGTGTTTACTCATTAAACACGAGAACCAGGTGCTCTCACGGGGAAATGCTCATTCTAACATTGGCTTTAGAAATCAAAAGTCTCTTCACTTTCACTAACAAGCACAGCTTCGCGGGGAAGGGACTGGGAAAAAAGCAGCCAGGACCTGCTTTAAAAATGGAATATTAGTGCCCAGCCCATAGAAGCTGTCCTGATTTTGGAGAGCTCTTGGTGGGAGGCAGATGATTACAGGGTGTTCACACTGCCTGATGTTTGCTCTTGGTGTTCAGAGCTTCCCAGAGAGACAGGGGCTCCTTTAGTGGAGGTTGGCTCCTGCTCTCGTGCTGCTCCAGAGGAACCTGTCCATCCCCACTCCCCTGATTACGCAGAGTGAATATCCCTGTGGAAGACAGTTCGAGCTTTGGGACATCTCCTGAGATGTTCTGTGGTCTAAGTGTGGATGTCCCATGCCACCCTGGCCTCCTCAGGTCACGGAGAAGATCTGCCCAGGCTGGTGGGTACACCATGGGGTGGGACAGGGGCAGGGAGGTGCCCCAGGGCACACAGAAGCTCCATCTGCTCAGCCCTGTACAAGCCCAGCTCCACCCCAGCTGTGACATGCTGGCAGGGTGTGATGGGGTCACATCAGGGAACATTGAAAAGCTCTTCTTTCCGGGGGAAGTTCACTTAGTTTTCTTGAAGTTTCTGTAGGCAGAATTTAGGAGCCCAGGGAACAGGTCCAAGCTGCAGAGCTGATCTGGCTCTGAGTTTCTCTGTTATCTGTGCCTGTGATATTCTCAATTTAGGGCCTGCATTGGTCATGAATCTTTTTTTAATTCCAGCAGCAATGAGAGAATGGGAAAATTCAGGATTAAGACCTCAAGCTGGTTTTCTTCTGTGGTTTTTCATATAGGGTGTACCTGGGAATGTCCCATAGGGAGCTAGAGATTTTCAGTGGTGTGAATAAGGGTGGGAGGGAGAGAAATGCTCTTCCTTCGGAAGGATGTACAGAAGGTGGCATGAGTGCATCCGTACAGGAGCCAAAGAGAGCAATAACCTTTCCATGTAGAAAAGCCCTTGGGTATTTTCCTAGGATCCTGAAAAATTTCATATTACCATGGACTGAAATTTTAAAAAGAAATTTAATTATTTTGCCGTGGAGCAGAAAACTTCCATTTCTTCAGAAAGTGCTTTTTTGCAAGATTTCAAGCCATCATAATTTTAGCTCCAGTTTGGTGAAGCTCAGGGATGGACCTTTATTTGCACAGATTTACAGCAGTGTCCCCCCCAGGCTGTGAGTGACAGGAGTGCCCGAGGCATCACCAACCATTCCATTCAGGTGTCACCCTCCATTAATAATTATTCAAATGTTCCACCTGCCCTAAATGTGCTTTGCTGGAGGGCTCTTCCCCTTCCTGGCCCTGCACAGCTCCGCTTGCCAAGCCCCCAAGCCTCTGAGGCATCCCATTGATGGAGAACCTGAATCTGTGTTAAAAGCTGTGAATCTGCTCTCCTGCTTCCAGCCCACCTTCACAGAGCTGGCCGCTTAAACTTTTTTACTTGTCCTGCAGGAAAGCCTGTTAGTGGGAAGATATCAAGGGGAATCTGTGTAGATCTGATTGGCAAGCTGTGTTCTTAGTTCTTGGTGCTTTTTTGAGTCGTCGTCTTTTCCCCAGCAGTGCCTTTTAATTCTGGTTTTATAGCTGACCTTGTTACTGTTGTTAGTACAGTTTTTCCCTTTCCCTTTTTTTCAGCGTAGCACTTCTGTAAATGTTTTTGTTCTTTGTTCTAGTTCACTGTCCCTTTGAGGTTCCCTCTGATGTCTAGTCAGTGGCGTGTTTTTGATAAATCCTTCCCTAGCTGGTGCATCTTCTCTCCAGGTATCAAAAATCAGGGCAATGGTTATTGAAGGGACGCTCATTAGAGCCATCCACGATTTCAGTGCTGCTGCCTCTGCTAAGGAGTGGGTGCCTTCGAGTCAACAAATGGGCCAGCATTTAAACAAAGAAGCAGGAGAGCTGCCCTCGCAGAGCCTCCGGGCAGCACCTCAGCCGAGCGCGAGGCTTTGAGCGCGGGGCTTTGATGGCCACGCAAGTGATGGGAGAGCAGCAGCTCTGCAAAGCCCTGCCAGCCTCATCCCTCACCCACAGCGTGGGGACAGAGCCCTCTCCTCGTGCTGCCACACAGCCAAGCTGTGCTCGGATGGTCAGAGATGGGAACGGCAAAACGAGCTCTGTTTGGTGTCTCTGTGCTTACACCTCCTGTGCATGAAAAGGGTGGTGAGGTGGGCACGAGGCTGGAAAGTTCCTGAAGTCCTGCTGGCACAGCAGCCACGTTCTGGCCTTGGTTTCTCCGTGGGAAGCTGAGCTGGCTCTGACCCCCTCCATGGGCGTGCTGACCTGAACCAAGTCCTTGCCTTCAACCTCAGCCCAACCAAGCAGTGTGTTCTGCAGCAGGACCCAAGTCACACGCAGTTCAAAGCGATTTCTCTGTGTCTTCAGGGCTCAGTGTAAAGCTCTGCCTCCCTGGGAATCCTCTCGTCCGTCAACCTGTCCCCAGGCACCAAGAGATCGCCCACTACACAAAGTATCTGTGAGAATGACATAAGGTTTGCTGCATCTTCTTGAAGTCCTCTGTGGCCAGGGAGCAGAGCAGGGAGGACCAGCAGCTCTGGGTCCTCTGTGCCAGCTCAGCCGGGAGCTGAGGAATGTGGGGATCCTCATGAAAGGGAAACCAGCAGTCCCACCTCTGTACTTTCCCAGCACAGATGTTTTGTCTCGGATTATTCAAGAACCTTTCTTGTGTTCTGCATGGTAAATAGGCTTTCCTTGAGTCTCTCATGTCAGAGGTTTAACGATGCGAAGGGCTTTGTTCTGGTTACACGGCAGAGAACAGCTCCAAGGTTTGTTTACACCAAAGGGCAAGGGCATAATCATCCTCTCTGAGCATCATGCAAGGGCTTGCAACAGGAAAGGTAATGTCTAATGACCTTCATTTCTTAAACGCCTTCCAAACTCCTCCTCAGACACTAGAGGGTGAAGAGCTGCAATTCCACTGAAAAGTAAGTGACAGAGGGAAAATGAACCACGGAAAGGTCAAAGACGGTGTCTGAGCCAGGAGACTTGGCTGCTTTGATTATGTCAGCGCTGCCCTATATTCTAAGAACCTTTAGGAAATTAAAGAAACTCTGAGTTGGATAAAGTTGTAAAGTTGAAGTTAAAAACAAGTTTGAGTGGCCTTTGGCAATGCCTTTTGTACTTCTGAAATACTGCAAGATGCTGCTCCCTGCCCAGGCGGGTCCCACTGGCTGTGCTGAGGATCCAGCAGAAATTCTGCTGGAGTCCAACGTGACACAGATTCCCAGGACCATCAGCAAAGCTGCTCAGACAAGAGAGCCTTAAAATAATCTCAACTTAGTTCCATGGCTTCACTTCAGGAATCAAACCAGCTGCCAAGTGCAAACGCTGGAAGTGCATCCCTTAATTTAACATTAACTTCAGCTTGTTGCAACTTGATGGGCATACTCCAAAAGCACCACTGCTTTGTTCTGGCTCTAATTCGCTCATCCGCACCTGCCCAAACTGCTGGTGACTTTCTCACTTGGATGCACATGTACAAGTCCTGGTGTTGAGCTGTGTCAGCAAACACTGCTCCTCGCTGCTTTAAAAAGGTTGCAAAATGCTCGTTTGGTGCCAACGAGCTCCACGCAGCCAAAAATGAAATGCAAATAGGAGGTTTGGCCCATTGCTGGTGAGACTCTTCAAAGCCGGGCTCCCCTTCCTGTGATGTGAAGACTTTGAGATGGAATCCCCCCAAGCAAGAACAGCTCTCAGAAGGGGTGCCAGCACCTGGCAAAATCAAAGCTTTGAAGATGGGCCTCCCCATTGATAGAAGTCTTTGCATAAGTATCCTCCTATCTTCTCTGATGCCTTTCCAGTGTCAGCAAAGTGAGAGCTACAAAACCAGGAGCGGGGTGGGATCCCTGTGCTGCTCCAGCACTGGAACAGCAGGTCTTGGGATTGCTGGAGGCAACCACCCAGCCCTGAGATGGGTCCCACTGACCTCCCGTGTGACTCAGGGGGCTGCCAGGTGAATCCCAGAGATCTCACGGGGTGGTTGGAGAGGTTATCCCACCCCCACTTCCCCTCCTCTCTGTGCTCCCCCTGCCCTGCAGAGCACCGCGAGCGCTGCAGGGGAAACCCAGAGCTCCATGGAGAGGGAGGGAGGGAGGGAGGGTTTTCTCCCTGACTCTGTTTCCCTGTGCCGCAGGGGCAGGAACATCCTGCAGGGAACATCCTGCAGGGAACATCCTGCAGGGGCAGGGCGAGGTGAGGACGGGGCAGTAGCAGCATCAGAAGCTCTTGCAGATCTCACCTGCTGAGCCCTAACAAGGAAAGTTCTTCTTTCTGGAGCTCCCTGAAGAAGATGGTGGTGTGGCAAATGAGGGAAATGCCATGAGCTGTCTTCACTGTGTAACTGGGACATCTTCCAGTGAAGCACAATGCTTTCAACCACCTCCTCCCCTGACTTTCCCGAAAAGAGAATTGGTCACTTCATCTTCTTCCCAGAACCAGCCTCTGCTCCTCTTCCTCAGGCTGTTCCTCACCACAGCAATGCTTCTCCTGCGCCAGGCAGGGCATTAGATGGCTCACAAATTATTTTATTTTTATTTGATTGGGTACTCTTTTACTTTAATGTATAACCTGCTGAATTACAAGGAAGAAAATCTTTTCTTTTCTAAATTCTTTCTTACAGAGAAGTCTTAAAGCTCTCATTTTCCCTCATCCCCAAAAGATTTCCACTAGCAAGGCATAAGAAACAGGAAGGAGTGAGGTTTCATCTCACTTTTCTACCTTTCCTCTAATCAAGCAACACTCCCTGGCACCCTGCACTACCTGTCTTGGAGCCTGTTTTGGGGTGAGGGTTGTCCTCTGGGCAGGAAGGATGGGGGTGGAAATGAAAAGAAAAACCCACAGGCTCTCCCTGGGAAGAGGAACTGGGAGTGCAGTGGTTTGGGCACACGGTGAGGTGTCCATGAAATCCCTTGGATAAAGAGCAGGAGGAGTCTGTGTGACACTTTCTGGTTGTGTTTATTAGGAGACCAACACGCTCTCTGCTCCTCAGAGCATGGCTGATGAGATCTGCTGCTCCTCTCCTGTCTTTCTCCACACCCTAGAAGATCCACTCTTCATAATTTTGGGGTGTTTTGGGAGGGAAGTGATGCTTGCATTGAAACAGGAGAGGGTCCTGTGGGAAAAAGGGATCCCTCTCAGTGTCTCTCATGAGGATCACTTCTGCTCTTTGCTCTTCACAGAGGGAAGCTCAGCTGGGTTATTTTCATCATTTCAAAATGTTTCACTTCTGAGCAAGGAATTCAATGCTTTTGTCCACCAGGCCCCGAACTGGAACAGTCCCTTAAACATTAAACTGGAAATATGTTAAAACTGCATATTATGGTCTTAATGAATTATCTGTTTTAGAAGGGGGAAACAGTGAAGAATTGCTGGCGTAAGTGTAGAATAAGATTTTTCAAAGGAATTACCCCAGCCAAGGCCCAGGATAAAAGTATTTTCAATAATAGCATTAGACCAAGAAGCAGCACAGCAAGAAATGCCAACTGTAGTCTCTAAATGCTTAAGCAACTTGAAATCTAAAGATGAAAAGGCACTGTACACTATTTACTCTTCTTAATGCTGAATTGTACAGAAGTACATTTATATTTTATACCTCTTTGAACTGGGAAATATGTATAATTCCCACAAGAGGATAAAGTATTTTTGCACTGAAGGATTAGAGAGGTGCTGTTTAAAAGACAGTTTCAGGTGCAGCTCTAAAGGGGTCTTTGACAGTCGGTCTGGCCACTGCTCTTGTTCTTTCATTCCAGCCCAAAACTGGTGCATCACGTCTGCGTTTCGCGAGTGAAGGCGCTGGAGGGGAACGTCAGCAGTCCGAGCAGATCTTAAGCAAATTGCCGCTATTTGAAGGCAGAGTTCTGCTTCAGAATCAAGAGGCTGATAAATGTCTTTGAGTGCTTCCCAGCCTTTGTGACGGTCTCCACCAGGGTGACCCGCCGGACCTCATCCGTGCGCGGCCACCGCCGTTGAGAGGCGCTTCCACCGCGGGCCAGCTCCTCCAGCTGGGGATGGGAAGCACTGGCCCTTGTGGAATTCTCCCGTTTGAACCCAACCTGGCGTCTCCTCAGAGGCATTTCTCTGCTGGGAGGTGATTAGGAGTGACGAGCCTCTGGTAATGCAATCTATGATTTGAATGAAGCCGCTGCCGCGTCCCGCAGGTGACGCCTTTGTGGCCACGCTCGGAGGAAGAGCGCGAGGAAGGGTCGCTCCTGCCTTTAAACCTCCTCACTGCACACAGAGGGGAGAAAAGACAAACAAAAGCCAGGCAGTTCGACTTGCACCATCGTTTAACAAGTTCTGTCGGCTCGGCTGGAGCGGCAGGAAAGGGACACTGCCCCTTCCGAAACGAGTCGGTTTGATTTGATGGAATGTGTCATCAGATCCGACCACGAGTCTAATAAGGCCAGAAATATTTCCTTGGGATGACAGAATCCCATTTATCGGAAGGTTCTCTCTCCCCTGATGTCACCTGCTCTTGGGCAGGGTGGCTGAGGGGATGCCAGGCAGGCTCAGCCCCTCCACCCGCGCTCCCGTGGGCTCGTGCTTGGCTGATTGTAGGGAATTTTTATTTTCCGTGGATCCAGCACTTCCAGAGGGCTCTGGCCGTGGGGTTGGTGCTGGTGGGAGGGAGCAGGGCTTTGCCTCCTTCAGGCAGGGATGGGGCAGGGAGTTCTAACCAGCAAATATCAGTTTGAAGCCTCCATTGTAGCAGCCCACCGTGGGGAGGGGGAGAGGAGCAGATAATGAGCTGCTGCATGATCAACCGCGAGAAGAAGGTATAAAAGATATAGACCATTAGAAAAGAACAAGGCTTTAAATGCCATCTGAGATTTTAGCTGAAAAGGCCTTTATTAGGTTAAAAAAAAATCTACATTTAACAATATAGAGTACCCAGTCCTGTAGATTTCTACCGCAAACTCCTCTGAAGTAAACTACAAAGGATTGTGATGTTTCTTCTTTCAGACTTTTTTTTTTTATATGAACTTTTTTTAAGGCACCGTATCCCAGTGAACTATCCTCCATTTCTTTTTCTTGCTGAAGCTGCAGATGTACATTATGCTAGTGTGAAAAAAAGCTAATTAAACTGCATAGACTCTGCAGGAGGCAGAGAAGGCCTGCAGTGCACGGGGGATGATTGATTTGGACTGTCACACAGCTCTGCTGGGTGTCATAACTTAGTGACAAATAAAGGATTACAGTGTCCCAGAGTAACTCTCTCCCTTTTATTGTTCACCAGACATCAAAGGACAAAAGCATATTAGCATTTTTAATAAGTAGTTAGGTCAGTCGTGGCTTACAGTTTGGAATTACTTTCTGTAAAACCAAAAAAAAAAAAAAAGAAAGAAAAACTAAACTTATTGGTAGATTAAAAAATATAATACCCACAAGGCAGGAGCGATTCTTCCATTGCTTTCGATTGGGAGTGCATTATTTGTTTAAAACACGTGGGGAATTCCAGTTCCCAGCCCATTGTCTGAAAGTGAGATTTCTAGCTATAAAAATAATATTAAGAAGTTGAAAACATTTTATCAACAAAGCAATTACTGAACTTCTAGCATGCAAAGCCTATGTGTTGAATTATTTGTGCATTTTCATGGGGAGCTTATTGTTTTCTGCTTGCAATTAAAAGTATAAATTTTTTACTTTTTTTTAAAAATCACCTTATCTCTAATGAACATGTATCCCTGGAAATAAAGTTGGGGGTATCTTGTATTTTTAAGAAAGCATAATAACAACAATTCGAGGGTGTTTACTTTGAATAAACAGCAGTCAGATATGAAAATATGAACCGGGATGGAATAATGAGGCTGGTGTTTTTATCAGGATATAATTAGCTCAGCATAATTGTTAACCTCTCCCTTTGGAATGGGCAGAGCCTTTTTGGATGGCGCTGCTCTGTGCACGGGGACAGAATGGCACGGGTGGGATAAAATTTTTGGGAATGGTGGGCAGGTCTTTGGGCACCAGGCTGTGCAAACCCCCAAGAGCAGCTGGAAAATGTCCCCTCCCCGATGGAAATGCCCAAGTGACTTTGAGATGTTTGCAAACATCACACAGGGCTGGAGCTAACCTTTCTAGAGGAGGATTTGGCTGCAAACGCTGCTCTCTGTGGTGGAGATGATCAGAACCGGAGCTGCAGTGAGAGGTGAGGCTGGAGGGCTCCAGAGATGCTGCTCCATCCATGCCCAGGGCTCACCAACATCTCCCACCCTCCCTGGGGAGGGAAAGGCTGAGCTAAGCTGCAAACTCCACTCTCTCTCCCTCTCAAGAGTCACCCAAACACTGTCCACATGCAAGACGCAGCCACTAAATTCAGTTTATTTACCCCAAAGCACTGTGACACATTTTTGGCTGGCTGGTGTCGCTGTTATCAGTTGCCATCCCAGCGCTGTCATTAGCAGGGTGCTGTGATTTTTTGGGCTGCTTTTTGGGAAATTAACCCTTTGCTGGCTGGCTTTCCTTATCTCGGTGCTCCTTCACCTGCAGCGTTTCATTGGAGTGAGATCCGGCACTAGGAGCACCAAGGATGGTTTTGGAGCCCCATTTTCTGCACCTACCCTGCTGAACAGGAGAGGGATTCCAGAGTTTCTGCTTCATTCTGCTGGAAAATGCCACATTTCGATGGGACACTTGGCTCAGCTCGTCTCAGATGTGTCCCCTTCTCTCGTCACCAGCGAGAGCCACCGGTGCCACCAGACTCCACCAAAGGGACAACTGCATCCTTCTGTATGGACTGTCCTGGGGGAAACTGCCATTTCTCCCATTTATCTCCTAAATTTCTGGTTTTCTTGCCCCTTCCTTCCTTTCCTGCAGCAGTACCACTGCCTTCCTGCCCCACCAGGACTGAGAGGATTCCCTCTGTCAAGGGCAGCAGCTGCTGGAGTGGAAAAGCTGCTTTAGGAAAGAATAATGTGTATTTTTAAGCTGTCTCTTTATATAGTTTAGGATCTGAAAATGAGGACGAGAGCCAAGACCTCTGTGGAGTTCCAGCAAATATTCCATGGATTATCAATGGTGCAAGACCACATTTGGGGAACTACTGGAATGGGCCATAACAGCTGTAAAGCAGATACAGTTTTCTTATTATCCCTGGAGAGGTGTTTCCTCTTTTTTTACAACTATTCTTTTAATACTTCTTAGATGAAAACTTCATTTGCTTGGTATGAAATTACCTTTAAAAAAAAATAATCAAAGAACTTCACTTTCCTTTACAAGAAAAAAACTTGGCACTTGGATACCTGTGTGATGGACACCTTATAAATACCTGTGATAAATTTTAAAAAATTATAAGAAATCTTTCATTTTCAGAGAAGAGAAACTGTTTCTCAATTCAGATTAAACAATATTATTAAATATCATCTTGTCCCTACACAAAAGTCACTTAAGACAAAGATGTCCAAGGACAGAAAAATATTTACCCATCTGTGGGAGCCAAAACACTCGGATGAGGTGTGGGAATTTTTGATGGTGGAATTTCCACCTAAATTTAATTTCCTTTCTTTGATTCAAATAAAACCTTCCATTTAATTTTAGAGCAGCGCTTTTTAGTAAATCCAAGCTTGCCATTCTTCAGGGCACTTAAACCTACATCCAGAGATGAATTTTGCGGTGTGAATCCATCACCTCTATCCGTGTGAGCTGGTCCCAAAGTGTTTGGAATATTGTGCATTCTTGGGGCTGCAAGGACATGATGGAAGACTCTGTCCTCGTGTTACAGACAAGCTGTAAATCTCAACAGGACACGGGATCTGAACGTCGGAGACCCTTAATCTTGGCAGGAGTCAGCAAGTCCCTTCTGTACTCACACTACAAAGGCGATTTGCATGAGGATTGTTGCAAACTCTCTTCCTCGGGATCTTATTTTTTATAAGCGATTTCCTCCTTTCCCTAAAAAAGAGACAACAGCGTGAACTGATTTATTTTCCATCAGACACATCAGCATAATTTACGCATACCTGCTCTGTGTTTTCCAGTTATTTTTCTCGACCTTTCTGGGTTCTGGGAGTCTCTTCCTGCTTGTGCTCGCTTATTCTTGTAATTTGGGAGGCTCCTGCATATTTGAAAGCGATGGCTTCATTTGTTTTTCCAAGTTCTTACTGAATCACTTGTTGGTGCACAAGTGACATTCCAAGCAGCAGATTAATGAAAGCGCCTTTCTTCTTTGTGCGAGCCGTGTTACGTCAGAAATCTCTCCACACGCACACCAGTTCCAGTTATCTGATTGATACACTTAGACATCACGCATGAAATATGCCTTTATTCATGTATTTGTGTCTATAAACTGAAAAGGAGCCTTTATTCTGGAGGAAGAGTCCTGCAGCTCGGCGCTGAACCGCGCGGCTCCGTCAACAGTTGAGCTGGACGCTGTCCAAAACTTGGCCTTATCTCTTCCAGCAACGTCGGTGTGAGGAACCGCAAGAGGTGAATTCTGAAACGTCCATTTGGGGAAGAAAAAAACCAAAAAAACTACCCAAAAAACCAGCCACAAAGTCATGATGTCACTCCAAACGCATGGCTGGGAGATCCCTCGGCTGTGGGGTGCTCGTGATGCCAAGGGGAAGCAAAGGGCAGGGTTTGTCTTGCTGCCTAAAGGACAGGCTCCCTGAAACAGAGGCCAAGGCAAATTAGGAGTATAAAATCAGACAATTTATTCAAGGCCTGCAAAGGCCTTGAAGGTCCATTTGGGCAAGCAAAGTCCCCATCGGGGACAACACCCAAAATGGACACTGGGCCATGGCCCTTCACCTTTGATAAGTTCTGTCCCATTATTGGTCCTTAATTCTCCAATCTCACCCTCAGGTGATGATGTTCACCACCCCAGGCCTGCTCCCCCAGCTCACAGTTGTTTATATATTTTCAGGCCCTAAGGCAACGACTATGTCCTTGAATCTGTGTTCAGAGAGCCTTGTTTGGCCAAAGGTGCTGGAGCAGAGGATTTCAGCACTTTGTGAGAAGCACAGAACTGCAGCAAGTTACAGACACATGGAGAGTAAAAAACTAGAAATACTGAAGGCATCGGCCTGACCCTAAAATCGTCACCTGAGGACTTGGCTCTTGGGGTTCCATGTGCTGCATGGGGTGAGATGGGAGCAGGGAAAGGATCCTCTGGGGCCAGCCCATGTCAGATGTGATGCAGAACCACACCCCAGACCAGCTGGGGTTGTGCCCACGGCTGCTGGAGCTGCTCGGTGTGGGGATGAAGGTGAGGATGAAGGCTTGCTGGGGATGTTTATCCCACAGGAGCCTCAGCCAGGGGAGAACACCACCAGGTTTGGATGTTCTCTCTCCCCCAAAGCCCTCCTGGCCCACAAGGCAGGACCTGACGGGCAGAGTAGAACCTGGTGGAGAGTGATTAGACCACAAATAAAATGCTCTGGTTATGAGTCTGAGAGGAAAATCCTGCCCAGAGAAGCTGTGGCTGCCCCTGGATCCCTGGCAGTGTCCAAGGCCAGGCTGGACAGGGCTTGGAGCAGCCTGGGACAGTGGAAAATGTCCCTGCCCATGGCAGGGGTGGCACTGGATGAGCTCTAGGGTCTCTTCCCACCCAAACCATTCTCTGTTCAGAGGCTCACAGGCTGCCCTTGCTGGGACAGGGCAAGTCACAGGGCTCAGGATGTCATTTTGTGGTCAGGTTTATGGCTGCAGGTGTCCTCCCTGCTGACACCAGCTGGGACCAGGAGCCTTCAGCCTGGATGGTCTGATGTGACCTCAGGGTGCTGTTTCCTTGACTGTTTTTTTATCCCAGGCATGGATTTCTGGGTAGGAAGCTGAGGTGGGTTTTCCTTCCATGCTGCAGGAGGAGCTGGTGGCAGTTTGGACCAGTTGAAAATCTAAGAAGCAAATTTTAGTTCTGTAAGAGTCAGCAGTGTTCAAACCATGACATGTCCCACCAACTTCTGGAGGAGTTTGTGCTGGGCCGGCCCTGGCATCCATAATTTCCAACCCCATCCCAGGACTTTGACTTCTCTTTGAAAAACACCCAAAAACTGCTCAGAGAGCCCATTTGCTGAAAGATTTCCATAATCCATGAGCCATAAACAACCTCACACGAAGCAGGACCTTAACAGGCAGGCCTGGCACAGAAGCCAAAGCCCACAGGGGCTTAATTTCTCTCCTGTCCTTCCCCAAAGTGGGCCACAGTTAATGCCAAAAGGGGTTTATGCTATTACTGCAAGAGCTCTTGGATCAAGCATTTCACTCACAAGCTTCCTATTTACTTCCCTGCTTTAACACTCTGCTGATTTAAGCACATGGAGCTCTGGAAGGAAGCAGCAGCATTTGCAAAAAAAAAAAAAAAAAAAAGCTTTTATAGAAATATTTGTGCATCCTGTGCAAAAGCAAAGCCTCACAATGGACAAGAGGAGAAGGAAAGCCCAAAGTAATTTTTAACCAGATGCTCTAAAATATGGGGGGGAAAGCAAAATGATGGCAGGGCAATGCAAATACCTGAGTGTGGTATACCTATATATATATATATATGTATATGTGTGTATATATATATATATCAGCATTTGAAGGGGTTACATGGACCTAGGGATGTTTTGGGGGAGCACAGAACAGTTTTCATGCTTGTGAAGCAGCAGAACACTTTTCCTCCCCCTTTTCGTTTTTTTCAGCTGAGAGACGAATGAGCTAAAATGACAGAGACAGAATGGAAAAAATAAGCAGACTTGGATCTGGACTAAACGTACTCACAGGACAGAATGTTAATTTTACCCAGATTTGGTTTCACTTGGGGAAAAAAAAAAAAAAATAGCATTTTGTCTCTCGTAGCTGTCTGCATAATGAGTAAATGTGGCACTTCCCAGTGTCACCACAGCAGTGACAGACCAGCCCAGGCTGGAGATTTCTCCACTAATTCCCTTCCATTGGAGACATTTCCTATCAGGACATGGCCCCTCCAAGCACATCAGGGGTGAAGCTGAGAGCCTTCACTCCAAGCTCTCTTGCTCTGGTTGGCTTGAATCAAACCTTAATTAAAATAGAATTTAATTAAGAATATTGAGTCAATTAATAAGACACTTAAACGATTACACAAAGTGAACTGCAAAGAGTTTGATGCTTCATCTCCTGCCTTAGCTAATTCCTGATTTGATGAAGATTCCCAGCCACCCATCAGGTAATTAGCATTTGATTGGGTCATGAGGTATTTTTAACCAACCACCCCTTCCAGAGAGCGCTGCCTCCTCCTGTAGAAATTGAATATTTCAAATGTACTTTTGAGAAAAACAACTAAATTCCTCCTCCCAAAAAGCAACTTAAGGGAAAGTTATAGTAGGAATATAAACGGCAATATGATATTTTTTTAATTGACTTATTTGAATAAAAATAAGCAAATGTTGTGGAAAGTGTGATTGTGAACAGTGCTGGTGGCCAGCTAAGGGGCCTGTTGTCCTTTTGGGGTATGATCCTTTTAGGGAGAAGCTGGTGGTGACTCTTCTGCAGTGGGAAGATGTCCTGGGACACCCTGGGGCACCCCAGGACACCCAGGGATATTCAGGGACACCCCAGGACACCCAGGGCACCCAGGACACCCCAGGACACTCCAGGAATACTCAGGGACACCCAGGGACACCCAGGAATACCCAGGGACATCCAGGGACACCCCAGGACACCCAGGGACACCCAGGGACATCCAGGGACACCCAGGACACTCCAGGAATACCCAGGGATACCCAGGGACACCCCAGGACATCCAGGAACACCCCAGGACACCCAGGGACACTCAGGGACATCCAGGGACACCCCAGGACACCCAGGGACACCCAGGGACATCCACTCTGCTTCATGTCAGAGTTCTTCCCTGGGCAGAGCAGAACTGAGACCGAGGGCGAGAGCCAGGGACCAAAATCCAGGGACTCTGAGGTTTCTGGGGAATCTGGCAGGAGATGTGGTGTCATCCATGATCCATGTCATCCATGGAAGGGAAAAATCAGCTTGTCTGTAAGACCCTGCTGTTCTGTTCCTCTGTGGCATCCTCTGGTTCAGTCTAAAGCAGCATTTTCAGCGGAGGAAGTGTAATTTCTATTTGCCTTGCACACAGAAAGGCCTCATCACGACATCAGGGGATGTCCAAAGGGGGCCTGACCTCCCCTCATAGCAGAAACATTAAAATATTCTGCTGCAGGATCACAGCGACATCTGAAACTTTCCTTCATTTTCTTCCCCCTCCTTTTTTCTCATCTCTTTGGGTCCTTTGGCCCATATGTTGCTAATTTTCTGTCTTTTCAAAGCACTCTGTTTCATTTAAAGTCAGAATACATTCTATTCATCACCACGAATTCTAGGGAAAAAAGAGATCTCGAAGGTCAGTGTTCCCCTTAATGTATAAAATAAATGAGCAAAGCACTGGTTTTTTCCTTTAGCTTATTACTTTTTCTTAATCTACTTTTTAGGTCTACTGTGGGAGATCACAGGAGGGACTTAAGCAGTTGCTCTTAGAAAGGATTCTTATATATTCTTGCAAGAAAGGAGTCCTTCAAAACCGCGTGTCTTTGTAGTTGGATGTGCTGGGGCAGACTTCAACTGAGCGAGTTAGTGGTCAGCGAGCTGGGGTGCCACTGCAGTGACATCCGCCAGTACCCAAAGGACTTCACTCCCCAGGAGCTCACTTCCACTCGCTGTCCATCACGTCTGCCCAGGAAAAGAGATTCCTTCTTCTTCGTTAAGATATTCAACCCACACCTTGAAATCTGTGCCAAGGAGAGTAATGAGAGAAATCCATGGCGTTCGGTTTTTTGCAGTAATAATTCACTAGATCTTCCCAACGGGCAAGTTACGCTGTTAAAAGGACTCAAACCCAAGGAAAGCGCGTAAGATGATGTGCTTGTTTAAATTTTCAATGGTGGGTTCTTTGCAGGAAGCCATCATGGGATGAAATTCTAGAAGGCCTCGTGGCAGATCTGCAGCCCGCAAAGAGTTAATGGCAGCACTTGCCCACTGTTTTCTTGCTTTTCCGCCATCTGTGGTGACAAAAGCTGCTCTGTCCCCAGCTGTGACAGCGACAGCAGCCCTGGGCCAGCCCACGTCAGCCCTCGCAGGCTGCAGTGACCCAGGAGGCACAGCCAAACCCAAAGTCAACTCGAGAGCCAGCTGAACCTTTCTCTACAAAACCTCAGACCACATCAAAACGCCCGGATTTGTGCTCTGTTATGAGCCGGGGGTTTGGGCCAAGTTAGTTAAAACGCTCATCAGGACTCAGATCTTTGCAGCGGATCTGGGCCTGAGAACTGAGCTAACCCTGCTGGAGTTCAAAGCAGCCGGGAGGCAAGTCTGGAGTGGGACCACGGGTGGATGGTGGATGGATTTCCCCCGTTCCCATTGCTGCTTCACGCCGAGGATGGCCTCGCTTGGGAACCTGAATCACCCGAAAAATTTTGCTGCTGCTCATTTTCTCAGCCACTCAGGCACAAAGCAGGTCCAGCTGAGGCTGCAGCCTCTTCCCTGGGCTTGGATGGATGAGACCTGCACACCTTCCCACCTTAACCCCATTGGGGCAGAGACCTGTGCTCGTTCAGAGCACTCACAGGGTGACTCGAGCTGTAAATAATCCCAGGAAAGTTCCTTTTGGTGCTGCAAGATGTCTAGCCTCATCTGGCAGTACTTCAGGGCTGGCACTTCATCAGGAGATGAACAAAGCCAAGTAATGCAGTACAAGTGAAATTATTACAGTCTGGGGTATTTTCAAAACAAGAGCCTGACCAGAAAAAGAAAAAAAAAGGGGAAAAAAAAAAAAAAAGAAGAAGAAAAAAAGAAGGAAGGAGCAGGCAGGGAGGGGCTTTAGCAGCTGATAGCTTTGAGCTGTAAATTTGGTACAAATAACATTTCTGGCTGCTTTGAACAAGTACAGAAGTTGCATATCTGCAAGTGAAAGTTTCTTGCTTTGCAGAACGGCCCCATCAATCTAAATTAGGAATGTTTGGTGGGAACCAGGAGCGATGCTGAGGGAACCTCAGCCTGAACACCAGTCAGCTGCTCTTGGATGCCTTTTCACCACGGCCATTTGATCTCTCTCGAGGCTGATACGAGCCCTGCAGACGCGGAATGAGTTCTTTTTGAACAACATCCCGTGACGTTTCTGCATCTGCAATGGAAAACTGCGGCAATGAAAGGAAACAGGGTCTTTTAGGTCTTGTTTCTGTCTCTGCCGCTGATTTGTGCATGACCCTGGGCAAGTCAAAAAGCATCCCTGACCTCAGTTTACCTAGTGAGAGGATGGGAGTGGCAACGCCGCAGCCTCTGCAGTCTCCCCGATCTCACCAGCGCCAGTTTCCTCCGCTGGCTGAGACAAGTGAATCATTCCTCTGCCCATCCACAGAGGGAAGGATCTCATTCCTGATCCCAAAGAACCTCTCTGGACATTCTGAGGGGAACACACAGCTCAGTGTTGGAGAGAATTATAACTCGCTCCTGACCCCTGAGCTTTCCCAGGCGAGCGTGTGCTGGGCTAATCCATCAGGATATCACTCACTGATCACCTGATGCTTTCCTTGAGATCCTCTCCTTGCTTTCGACCAAGAAACAAAATTGCTCTTAGAAAAGGACACACATTTTAAGCCTGACTTTTCCATCTTGAGCTGCGTTCGGCTTGCACACAATTAATTTAACACCCAGCTGGTGGTAAAATTAGGTGCATCCTGAGCATTATGTTTTTAAAATTGCTTTCTTAATGCTTTCTGCTCTATCAGGGCTGTCCTGCTGAGGAAAGGGCTAATATCTTCCCCCAAATTGAACTTTTCTCTCAGCACTGCCGTACAACCAAGAACAATATCCCTGTTGTAAAGATGACTTTTTATCAAAGGTACCCAACAGGCTCTCTGGAATTCCTGCAAATCTTCCACGTCTGGAGGAGTTTCAGACCCACAGCTTCTGGGTTCGTTAGACCTTGATGGGGACAGTGTCCATGAGCATCTCCCCAGTGCCTTTCCAGGCAGGATTTTGACATCCAGCTTATTGTGGAGCTGCTGCTTCCTGAAATGGAGATGGAATTCTGGCTCTGGGAGCCGCGAAACCAAACAGGCAGCAAAATCTGCAGTGAGTTACAATTTTCTTAACCTGCAAGGCAGGGAGGGAGGGAGAGAAGAACTCTATACGAGACATCCCATGTCTGATTATACTCCACACATCCACGGCTATTGAAACTCTCTGATTCCCCTGTTTGAGATTTAGCTGCAACATCCCATTTGTTCCAAGCAGATATGTAAAGTCTCCTTGGTATTCAGGTTCATTTAAAGATTTACATTTTGTATTTCCTTGCTCTTTTTCTGACGATGTACATAAAACAGAATTGTAAATGTTTAGGAAAATCAAAGCTATTCTTAGATGCTTGCAATTCCACTAAGTTTGTATTCTCTAATTTGCACCATGAAAGGAAAAGGAAATCTGGGAGAGGAGCTTGTAGTTTGCTTTTTGAGGTTTTCTTCACTGCATTTCCATTGAAACTTGGGGCTCAGAGTTATGTTTCCCAAGGCATTTTGAAAGTTTCCTCAGTAACCCTTTCCTCCAAAGGATGAGGCTGCAGCCACCTCTCCTACCTTTCCAGAGGGCTCTAGTGGAGAGTTTTAAAATTATTCACAACAGAACCAGCTCTGGGATATGTCCAGAAGCTCAGCTAAACTCCTCTATCCTGGAAAAATTGGTGATAAATGAGTGAATTCTGGGTTTTTTTTACATAAACACTGCAGTTTCCATGGTGCTGAGGCATAGCCATGGCTGGAATAAAGATGGTTCTTAATCTCACGAGCCAAAAGGCCAATCCATCTCTTCCCAGAGCCTGTGGCTAGCCCCACTGGTGTTCCCAGATCCACAGTCCATCCCTGGGTATTTACGTCAAAGGTTGTAAACTACCACGGGGAAGAAGCAGTTTCAGATTAGGATCTCTGGAAGAAAATCACTCCCCGGGTAAATCCAACCTAGATGAAATCTGCCCTTCTTTTTTCTTCTTTCTACACAGTCAACACCTTGAGAAAGTTCAGCCCCGTGATGCCAGCTGGGAAGGGAAATGCTGAACAAAATTCCCAACCAGCAGAACAAGAATTTTCAAAGGAATGAGAATTGCGTTCCCTGAAGCGCAGCCCCGACACTGCTTTGGGCCTCTGCTTCTGAAAATGAAAATTAAAAAAAAAAAAAGAAAAAAAATAAATAAATAGGGTTCTGACTTCACCTTTTGCCCAGGTTGGCAGCTCTGTGGGAAAGGTGAGTTTATCTAAACTAAAGTGTTGCAGTCACTGCGTGGCTTGGTGAACTGCACTCTCTGGAGTGAAACTCAGGAAAATAAAGCCTTCTTTCCTGCTCTGCCACCTGTCTGATGGAAAAACTGAACACTTTCCTCCCAGCTTGTGCAGTAATGGGAATTTCTCATCCAGAGAAAATTTCTCCTATCAGAAATATTCCTCTGAATTAGGAAAAAAATTATGTGTATATATCTATCAGAGATGTGGGATTTTCCACAAATCGAAAATATCATTTTTGGAGAACATGAAGGAGAACACCCAAAGTTCAGCTGTGTCCCCGTGCCCTTCCCAGGGAGCAGTGAGATCCCCTGGCTGTGACCAGGGATGCTCTGTGAGTCTGCAGCCCTAAGGAACCTGCCCTGAAGCTACTGATGAAAAACATCAGATGAAAATTTGCCAGAACAGATTCTTTCTGGTGCAGATTTTTTTTTTTTTATTCTCTTTTTAAACCACAGAAGTGCTACCGACTGGCACGGGGAGCGCACGTGCTGAGGGCAAACTCGTGCCTGCTGGGGACACTCACCAGTGCTGCTCAGCCAAGGCCTTGTGACTGTCCCTTGCCCAAAAACGTGCTGGATGTCCCCTCCAGCCCAGCTGGCCAAAGGGCAGGCGTTCAGCACATCTGGGTGAGGTTAGAGGAATTTGGCCTGGCGTTTTACCTCTGCAAGGCAGCGCTGGAGGAATTCTTTGCACATATGAACTATCTCATGCTCACCAAACCACTTATTAGTTTCAGGCACTGGCCCCTGTGTTATTATGGCCTTGATAACTTTATTAAATTCAGCCCCAGCTTATTCATCTTGCAGAACGGCCTTAACTATTTGTAGATATTTTAAAGTAGCCATCCTTGCGCTGTGATCGCTTCCAGACCTCGCTGAGAGACACGCATGTGTTTGAAATGCCTGCTTTCCTTCTCCATTTCACCATAAAGTAGCCAATTTAATTTTGCACAATACCCTTTGATAACAACCATGTGTGTGTGTCTTCAGCGTTTATATACTTCAGAGAAGGTACTGCTTGGTCAGTGTGAGATAATTTCACAAAGAAAAGCGGAACCAGATGTTCCTCCTTTCGGCTTGGCTTCTCCCTCCGCCTATCTTGTTTCTAATGTCAATCTCCACTCGGGTTTTCCATTACCTTGGGAAGGGGATATCTTTAGGCTTTGTGTTTTCATTAGCAGCGCGCCTGACAAAGCGCTGCGAGTAGCTGAGGTGGATGATTATCAGCTTAGCACCTCTCAGATCGTTATCGAGCCCTAATGATGCTCAGGGGACAGAGCAGAGGTGTGTGCTGGGTGGGTTTCCAGGGGAATTTCAGAGGGAAAGGTCACCTTTTGCTCCCAAATCCCGAGGATGGTGTCCGGATGCTTGGGGTGCAACCTTGATATGCCAGGGAGGAGTGAAGGGCGTCTAGGAAATGTGCAGGAGAACCTTCAGGTGAGCAGATGTCCTCACCCAGGTGCCTGAACAGGCAGTTTTAGCCACGGTTACCTGGTGATGCCTTTTTCCTGTCCTGTTGCCACCTGGCTGGAAGGGCCCAGGTGGATGTGGCAGCACTTGGGTGGATGTGTGAGCTGGAGGTCAGGAAATGAAGGGGAGTTTCCCTGGGGCTGTAAAGTGGAAGGGTGGGGAGGACAGAGGGATTTGCTGATGGAAAGAGGAGTTAAGCTGTGTAGAGCACAGCTGGGACATCCCTCACGGCATCTGGGGTGGAACCTGCAGCCTGGGAGAGCAGCTACAGGAGTGCTGGGGACCAGGAGAGCCCACGGCCACCGAGGCCACCAGTGGAAAGCAGGAGGCAACATTTTAGAATCACCATGGCCAAGAGGTGACCATGAGTGAATGCGGTGTCCTCTTCCTCGCCCCACCAAACCCTGGGCTCGCTGGGGTCTCCTCCCTGCCTGGCCATCAGGGTTGAACCAAACGATCTCCAGCTCTGGAATTCCAGTGGAACTGGGTTGGATTCCATGGACACATTGCTCTGCACCAGCCACCACCACTTCAGGGGGCCTGGGCAGCAAAACTGGGCTTCCTCATCGTCCCCATGGGCTGTCACCCACCGGCTCAGAGCCTGCATTCCAGGAGAGGCAGGAGCTCGGTGTCTGCCTGGTTATCAGCACTGTCCTGCCAACCACCCAGCCCGTGGCAGTGACACCAAAAACCACTGTGAGAGCACAGCAGGGCACAGATGGAGCAGAGCCCAGCGGTGTGGAGCTGCCCAGCAGCGCCAGTGCCAGGCTGCAAAGCTCTGAGCGCCTCATCCCCAGGTGCTTCCACCTTGACACAGCTGTTATTAAGCTCCATTATGAGAACAGCACTCTGTGATGCTCCCGTGACTCACTCGTCTTGTGACATCCTGGCAGGGACAGCCCTTGGCCACGTTGAGTGCTGGCGGGCCCGAGGCTCTTGGAAGGAGCCGCTATTGCAGGGAGTGGCTGGCCTGGAGCACAGCTGCCTCTTGGGAGCCAGGCAGGGATGGATTCCTTCTCCTCGGGCCCATGGAGACCTCGGGATGGCTCCAAGGACAACGGCAGGAGGCTGTCAAGGACCTCCAAGGAAGACCAACCCCCTTGGCTTTGAGGACATCACACGATTTCTGCTCATTGCCTTCCTCCACTCCTTTTTATTTGGGTTAGAATATGAGCTCAGCGTGAGCCTTGCATGTATTTTAGTGAAATCATCCCAAATTTGCGGAAAACCTTATAGAGGCGTGAGCTGATCTCATGAGTCATGCTCATTGCTGTGAATGCTCCATGGCATATGGCAAAGCACAGGAACGGGACACACTCCCCAAGCAGCTGGCTGGAGTCGTGAAAATCCTGTTACTGCCTGGCACGTAGGCCAATGAGCAAAGGTCCTGCAGAAAGAAGTCCTGATAATCACCATTTCTTAGGGACTAATCCTAAATGCCTCCGCTCCCTGTCACTGCTTGCGGTAATAACAGCAGGTGCCCATGAAGAATCCTTTTCCCAGCACCTCCTTCATGTCTTTGCTTTCCAAGAGGGAAGTTGAAAGCCTTTCTGACAAGGATACAGAAAAAACACTATCAATTTTTTAGAAGTCTTTTTCTCTTGAATTGTCAACTGTTTGTGATTTTCTTTTTTTTCTTTCCTTTTTTTTTCTTTTTTTTTTTTTTTTTTTTTTTTTGTTGCAGCTGTTAAAAAAGTAATTTTGTCACTCAATGCACTTTCAATCCAGTAAATTGTAGGAGAAGGCAATTCCACTGGAGGCCTAGCTGGAAGGAAGGAGAGATATTTGCTTAATACATGCTTAGCTGGCAATCATCTTGGCAGTGTCTTAGCCCTGCTGCAGTCAAGGTGGCTTTCATCACTGGAGGTATAATTTGTCTCTGCCTTTCCAATTGCTCCTTCCTCTCATCTCCTGCTCCAGTTTACCTGAACTCATAAAACTCCAGCTCCTGCCTCAAGCTGGTGAGGTGCACAGAGATGAGGAGCTGATCAGCGTGGTGGCAACTCTGAATGGTCCATGCTGGTGTCTACTGGGAGGTGCTGGTGGCAGCAGAGCTCTGCCTCTGTTCCAGGCTGGCTGTGACCTTCATGCCTTCAGGGCTCCTGGGGCAGCCACCCACAGTCAATTGTTCCATTGATTTCAGAGGCTATCAGAGGAGATCTTTGGTTCCTGAGGGCAGGATTATCAGCCTGGGGTATCTAAGGTGAGGGCTCAGCTCTGCATGAAGGTGTGTAGATAAGGGACTGGATTTTTTGGGAGGGTGAGCTGAGGTATTCAGCGCCGCTGCAAATTCTGTTTACAAATTCAGGCACGGAAATCCTCATCTCCAGGTGTTACCCACTGGCCTCAGGTGCATAACTCGGGTCCCCCAGTTTGAAAACTGGGGGGAATTTGAAAAATTCTTCAAAGCACCTCCTGCAAAGTGTAAATCTTTGTCACCCTCCAGGGATGTCCCTGCACCACATCTGGCCCATGCCACCTCCAGCAGAACCCAGACCTTGTGTCACCGCGTCATCACACGTGAGTGATGGAAGATTGTCTGTGCAAAGACAATTTCCAGGAATATTATGATGATTTCCATACAGTTACAGAAATTGTGCAGTCTAATTTAAACCTTGTAATGCAAAGCACTCTGAAAAGCCCAAAAAGGTGCCTTTGAAAAGAGGCTGGTTAAGCCCCCCATGCCCCTGCTGCTCTCCCTCGCCCCTCTGTCATGCCAACACCCTTGTCCTTATTTTCTAGGTCATCCAGGCATGGCTTTCTCTCCTGTGAAAATGCTCAGGTCATTTGTTAGTGACAACAGGAGACGGATCTTTTGGTGATGTAAATCAATGTCACTTCAAAGCTTCAATGGAGCGATACTTATTTACACCTTCAGATATCAGATCCCCGTGTTTTGCTTTTATGTGTGTCAAAGTTCTTTTTTCCTGAAAGGTAACGTTTTGTTGCAAATTTCTATAATTAATCAACCTCATTTCTATGGCAATAGATACTATACAAATTAATAAAATAAATATTCCAGCACAGTTTAATTCTGGTGAAGCCAGGCTATAAACCTTTCCATCATTCCTCATTATGAAGGCAGCAAAACGTGCTTAACAGAATATCTTATCAAAATTAGTGAAAACATTAAACTTCCCAAAAAAACCTTCTTTTGAAAAGTTGTTCTAAGCAAGTTTCTAAAATCTCAGAAGTATTAAATCCTCATTAATATAAGCTCAATGTATTTATGGTGTCAAAAATGTGTTTTATAAAAGCCAAAAGCAGAGTTGCACAAGTTGCCTCATTATCAATAATCTAGCATCGTCCCTTTTATGTGTCATTTCTTTACACAATATACTATCATTTATGACTTTTAGCAAATACATCATGGCAAAGGATTACTCTCATCAGAGGCAGTCTTTGAAAAGGATATGCTAATTTCTAGAGAGCAAGAAAACATCAAAACAGTGCCAGCAAATAGCCAAGGGACTTTCATGTCTTAATATCCTTCAGAAGTGCTTTATCTCCTAGTGCAACGTGTATCATAGTATAAACAGGAAATGAAACAGCCAAGGCATCAAAGAACCACCAGTGCATGGCTGTAATTTTAGATCAGGTTTAATAAAGGTTATCTGCAGCAGGCTAATCAAACAAAAGGGTGTATGTTTTAAAGCGCCATTTGATAATTTTCATTTAAGGCTCCCGATCAAAGAGATCCTAACAATGTCTTACTGACTCCAGATAGATCCCTTTGCCTCACTTTTCAAAGTAGCTTCGTTTATTGCTGGTAAAACTGGTTTTGATGTTCTAATTTTTTAGGTGGAGGAGAGATCAGAAACCGCTCTGGTTTCCTGTGCACCTTAATTTGAAAAGCAATAGAAAGAGAGCTGAGAAGGAAATGAGCAAACACAGCGAGGATCAGGAAGATCTCAGGGTCACTCTGTGAGCTCTCTGCGGATTGTGGTGCCCAGACAGGGCTCCCATCCCAAACAGGGTGCAGGGAGAGCAGGCAAACCCGGACAAGGCCACTGACTGCTTAATGGGGAGGCAAAATACCCTGCGAGGGAGAGACTGAGAGGGAAAAAAGGAATAGCTTGATCTTGGCTGGCTGCCGAGGAAAGCAGGAGGAGCCAGAGCGGCTGATTTTGTGACACTTCTTGTCCTTGGCCACCAGGAGAAGCTCCACTGGCATCATCCACGCACCCCTGAGGAAGGGAAAATGGCAATTTGACTATCCTAGGGATGGTCAAAAGGACTATCCTTTTGTCCTACCCTAGGATAGAACCTGCAGAGCTTTTGCCTTGTGCTTGTAAGCGATTCCTGGATTGCACTTCCAGGCCAAACCTGATTCAAGTTCCTGGAAAAAAGGGCTGCTTGCTGAATTCTGAAAGTGGAGTAATCCCAGTAGGAGAGACGGAGAGAATCTACCCTCTTGTAGTAAGGGGGAGGCTTCTTTGGGATGCCAGTGTAGTCTTCAGTATTCCTGGTTTATTAATTATTCTGTTTGGGGAGCAAAGAGGGAGATGAAAAATTTCTCCAAATGAGAGCTTATCAAAATGGTTTTATTTCTGGCAAGGCTGATATATCCAAGGAACTAAACATAGTTCTAATATTTTGTCAAAGCTTTCTGCACCACTCAAGCCCAGGGATGTTTCAAACTGATTTCCACACAAAGATGTTTCCCATTAAATAGGAATGCTTGCCTTGAAAATAAATATCTCCCTGCCATGGGAGGGTTATGGTGGGATGGCTCATGGAAGAGCAGGAAAAGTTTACAACCATCCCAGTTATCAGGTCCAGGAAGGTCTGACTGTTTTGGGGAGAGATCTCAGCTTTTTGGGACCAGCCTTCCTCAGCTGTGTCCAGGGGCTGGGCAGGCTCAGCACCTTCTTTGCATCAATGGGGGTTTTGTGACTTGTGCGTTTGTAAAGTTTGTTGTTATTTTTCACGTTCAGAAATCCGAAGCTCTGTGTGGGGGGGGAGTTCTAAAGAATAATCCAAATAAATAAAAAATTCACCCTTGGGTGCACTTAATGTGGTTGGTAAGAAATGTGCTGACTCCCAAACGTTCTCCTTCCCACACACTTCACAAAACGCTAGTTTTATTCATATAAATGTGGATATACTTCCTGCTGATGCTCTCTTAAATATTTCAAAGTATCCTTACGAACCAACACACTTTTATCGTGGTATTTGTAGGAGCACAAGACCTTCGTTGTACCCATCCAGCACAGTTTGCTCAGTCCTCAGTTTGCTTCTCTTCCCTTTCAAGTGAATTTTAAATTACCAAAGAAGTGCTGATAGTCACAAAAATCTAGTTATTGGCCATGAAAACTCAACCATAAGTAATCTCCCCAAAACCAGTCCCATGAAATATTCATGCTCCGTTCCAGGCGCGGCGGTCGCTTCCGACAGTTTCGGGAGAAGTGAAATGGTGACTCCTCCTCTTGGAGAAATTAGGATGCTGCCAAACTGCTTGGCAGGATAATCTGCTAAAAAACAAAAAATCAGGGCTGGTTGATTAAAATCCCCCCAGCGAGGGCTAGGGTCCCACCACGAGCACCGGGGACACAAGTGCTGATATCCTTTCGGCAGCTCCGTATCGATCCCCGACGGATCTGCAGCCACCCCAGATCCCTCCTCTGCTGGATTGCTGCCTCCAGCACAGACACCGATCGATAGTGACTGAAGGCTGGTAATGGCCAAATGTCAGGGACTTCTCAGCAGCTTTTTTGAACTAATATTGGTGCTCCCTAATCCCGTTATCAAAGGATACCATGAAAAACGCCATGACGGCGGGCACGAGCTGCCAGCCTTTCGCAGATTCATAAACTCGAGGCCACAAGAAGCCACTTAATAATCTCTTTTTTTTTCTGCTGACCTTTATTTTGTGTGCCATTAGATTTCACCCGTATCAAGTGCAATAACTGGCGTCTGACTGGGGTACAACTTGTGCTTGGCACGAGCATATCTTCAAAGGAGGAAAGCGGTCCTGATTGAAGGCATCGGAGCTGGACACTTCACCACCCCTTGGCAGATTAACTTGGTGGTTATGACAGTTTATTTCTGGGCACTCTTCTGCCCGAGGAAGTTAACTCAGGGCGAGGGAATGTGTGTGAGTAAAGACAACAATCCCTTTCTACTTAACCGTCTGCAGACACGAGCCCAGGCACAACAGCCATTCACAAACACTCCACAATGACTGCTGTGTCTACAGGCTTTATTTTGACTTTGTCTGCCTCGGGTTTCACCCTCTGGTCCTTTTTAGCGTGTTCCCCTCCTAACCAGAGAGCTGTGATTTGCACTGATGTGCTTTTTCACGCCTCGTGCCCATCTTCTGCTTCGTAATGGTCCCAAGGGCCGCACATGATTCCTCAGGTCACCTCCAAATCTTTCCTGTCCATTCCAGAGAGTGGCTGAAATTCTGGCCCAGCTTTACTCTGACCAACAGACACTTTGAAGGCTGGACTTGATGATTTTGGAGGCATTTTCCAACCCTGATGATTCCATGATTTTATTTCTCTAGGCTCACGCCTTGCTCGCCTGTCGATGCATTGAGCTTGGAGGGGTTCTGATCATCACCCAGACAGTCACAGAGCCATCCCTCTGGCACGTGGCCCAGGGCAAAGTCACCCACAGGTGTCCCTGGCTGCAAGGTTGGGGCTTTCACCACCCCTGGAGGTGTTATTTAAGGAGCTGTGCCTGCCCTGAGTGCTCGAGCCGTGTGCCTCCAGCACATCCAGAGCTCATGGCTTTGTCCACGGTTTGTCCAGGACCTCTTCCCAGGACTTTGGGAAAATGTGGACACGAGCTGGCAGGTGGCAAATAAAATATACATGGTATAAAACATGCCTGAGCTCAGCAAATGGTGTGCCTAAGTCCTAAAATTATCCAAGACTGTCTCCATAATTTTTATGGGAGAAAATTAAGTCTTCAAAGCAGGAAGGAATTTGAACTATCCCCAGTTCAAAGAAAATTGCCACATGCCGACAAACATTAAGAATGATAATATTTTGCTAAAGCCCCAGTCAATCTTTGTGTGGTTTCTCTGCATTTCCTTTCCCATTGCTGTTTGTTGCTCCTACATCCACATTCACACTGGGAGGTGAAGGAGGAAAAAATCCCCATTGAAAAGAGAAGAAAAAAGTCATTTTAATCTGATGCAATGCCCTGGGATGTGGTTTGACTCAGGGACACTGAGTCCTGGGCAGGATGCTTCTTCCAAGCATCTCTGGAGCATTTGCTGGGTACCAGAACATCCCAGCCTAAAGAGGAGCTGTCAAACCTCTAATCAATCTGTCTTATTAACAACTGTAATTAAAAGCATTAAGCAAATGCACTAAGGGCTGCTCTGGAACAGTGTTAACACCTGTGTTTGCCTCAGTGTTAAAGTAATTGCTTCAATTACACTTTTAGGCTATTAAATATCTGTGTGTGCTCAGGGAACGTGGAGAAAAAATAGAAGGACCTGCGAAATGAATTTTGGTGATGTATTTTGAAGTACAACAGCACAATTCTCAGTGCTGCCCTAGCAGCAAAGGAGGAGGGCAGAGATGAGGAGAAAGGACAAACACATCTCTTTCACGCTGGTCTGGAGGCAAAATTAAACTCTGCCTGCCCCCTCTACAGAATTATTTTTCTGTATTATTATTATATAATTATTTTTATTAAGCAGGGGGATGTGGCAAGTTTCTGGATGGCTTCATCAAGCAGGAGAGCAAGGAGAGACCATCCCATAGCTCCAGCCTCTTCTCATGCATCGCTTGTGGCTTCAAGCTGCAGGGACTTCTGCAGGCACCATTTTACATTTGTTTATTAACCGAGGAGTGGAAAAGTCTGAACCAGAACATGTGATGCAAACTCCCCCTCCACACGCCCCTCCACGCATCTTTTCCAGAAGGCTGAGCTGACTCCCATCCACAGCTTGGTCCCATATGTGAGAAAAGGATCCAGGCTTGGAAACCTCAGCTGGAGCAGCCGTGGTTTGCCTCTGCATCCCAAGGAAGGACCTGCCCCTATTCAAACTCCTCCTCACTCCGGTTATTTACTGCATAAAACCCTCTTGCCCGTGGCCTCACAGCTCTGCCAAAGCTCTGCACAAACCCGAGCTGTGATTTTAATCCAGAACTGAATTCCCGTTTGCTTCCCTCCGAACAGAGGCTGCCGTGCACATCAGCAGTGGTTAATGGTTACCCTGAGGTCACCAGGGGCTGTGAAAGGAATGGCCACCGAGGGATGAGGATGGGAGAGCTGAGCCCTCCCCAGCAGTGCCCTGCTCCCAAAGCTGCTCCAGGGGCAGAAAATCAGGAATGCTGCTTCCCATTACCCAGTTTGCCCTGAAGGAGCTTGGCTACTTCGGCAGTGCGGGTGACATTAAACAGATGAAGCACAAAAATGGCTCAAATATGATTATAATACATGTGCGGAGCTGTCTCACCCCCCTTTCAACTTGCACCATATGAAAATAACCTCATCAAAACAGAAAGGCTTTTAGGGACGAGGTTAATTGCAAAAATAGCTCTAAATAAAATAATCATAAGGCCCCAAATGTTGTTATTAGTGTGAGCCAGCAGCTTGCTCCGAAACCTACAGAACAAAAAAGTTTGCTTTGCACTTACAAACCATGCCATAGAATAGATAAATCATAACTATCTGCGGGGATAAATGTGGAGCTGGGTTTTAATATGAACCAGGTTATTATCTGTGCACCTAAATCTCTGTCACTTGAGAGTCTGAAGTCAAACCCCAGATCATCCATTGATGAAGGAAGGGAAGGGAAGGGAAGGGAAGGGAAGGGAAGGGAAGGGAAGGGAAGGGAAGGGAAGGGAAGGG
Organism: Acanthiza pusilla; assembly: GCA_036630365.1. Lineage (NCBI taxonomy): Eukaryota > Metazoa > Chordata > Aves > Passeriformes > Acanthizidae > Acanthiza > Acanthiza pusilla. The sequence goes on along the minus strand of JAXCHO010000010.1, from coordinate 2,341,819 downwards.
AAGGGAAGGGAAGGGAAGGGAAGGGAAGGGAAGGGAAGGGAAGGGAAGGGAAGGGAAGGGAAGGGAAGGGAAGGGAAGGGAAGGGAAGGGAAGGGAAGGGAAGGGAAGGGAAGGGAAGGGAAGGGAAGGGAAGGGAAAGGGGAAAGGGGAAAGGGGAAAGGGGAAAGGGGAAAGGGAAAAGGGGAAAGGGAAAAGGGGAAAGGGGAAAGGGGAAAGGGGAAAGGGGAAAGGGGAAAGGGGAAAGGGGAAAGGGGAAAGGGGAAAGGGGAAAGGGGAAAGGGGAAAGGGGAAAGGGGAAAGGGGAAAGGGGAAAGGGGAAAGGGGAAAGGGGAAAGGGGAAAGGGGAAAGGGGGCACATCTGGATGCAACAATAGGCCCCCCTAAACCCTTCTTTCAGGGTGTACTGGTCAAAATCCCCGCTCTGGCCATCTCCTCTGAATTTCCCAACGGGCTGAAGGTGGAGTTGGGCATTGTCTCTCCTTTACAGCCCTGTGTAGGAACCTTCCCCTGGACTGCACGAGGCTGTGTTGAATCTTCACCACAAGGCTTAAAAAACCACAGGAGGACTCCTATGAGGTTTTTTCATGTGTGTGAGGAGAGCAGAGACCTTCAGAGAAGATTTGTGGCCCTTGTGACCACCTCGGGTGGGATTCTCCATCCCCCCGGTGTGAGCACAGGGCTGGGCGAGACTCAGAACTTCTGACAGAGCTTTGCTCTCAAAGTTGGGTTTGTTTGATGACTCCGAGGGGTGCTGAGCCACCTGGATGGGAGCCAAGGAAAATGATGTAAATCCTGCGAAGTAAACCTGCCCCCTCCCGCAGTCACGTGCCATTTAATTGTTTTGCATTTTATTTCACCCAACGGCCCCAATCCACCAGCCTGACAAGCAACATGGCATGGAAACCCTTCTGGTTTGCTTTCCATCTCTGCTTCTCCCCTACCAAGTGCCTCATGCTGCAATTTTTAGGAAGGTTATTAAAAAGTTTGGGAACTGAATCAGCTTGGAGAGCAGATGTCCCCAAAGACCAAGGTAGTTTGTGATTGCTGCTCTGTGGATGACTCAGGTCCCTGAAGTTCAACTTGAGAACCTTTTTAATTTCCCATCCCCCAGTCAGAGACAGCTTTAGCTCATTCCAGCATCTCTCCATCCAGGCCATCCCCCAAATCCCACGGGAAGGGGAGTGGATTTAGGGAAAGCCATGGGAGCAAGAGAGTGACCAGTGAGTGTTGTCACCTCTTTTTTTAATTTCCTTTTTATTTTCACACCAACATTTGCTTTCCCATCGCCAGCTAATTCATTCCTCAGCACTCCAAGGTCAAGCTGTGGTGGCTTGAGGGAATCTAAAGCTGCTCACAGGAAAGACAAGGACCCAATCACAGGTGATGCAGAGGCCAACATAACCCCACTGAGCATCTCCCTCTGTTTCACAGGATTCAATTTCTTCCTTCCAGGATGAAATTCCTCTCCCCTGGTGAAGGCCCAGCATTGTGTTTCCAGGCTGCTTCCTTCCAGCACTGTTCCTTGGGAATATTTCACAGGATTAAGCTGGCATTTGGGTTCCTAGCCAGATTTTTGGGATGTTGCACTATTAGATGGCCAGAGGGAGGTGGGGAACATAGGAAGTCCATTAAAGACAGGAGAAAAAGGCTCTGGGAAGTGATAAAATAACTCCAGTCTTCTCTCAAGCTGCTTCTCAGAGAATGGAAGTGCCACCAGCAGCACAATCTCACTCTTCCCATTCCAGCAGGGGAGGAGGTGCAGAGAAAAACCAGTTTTCCTCTGAACCTCTTAATCCTGATCTGCCCCAGCTGGGTAGGGGCAGGCAGGTTTGATGTCAGCCCTTCAGGGGGAGAAGGGGCAGAAATGCCTCTCTCAGCCCCGTGTGGGTTTGTTAATTCAGGTAAATGCTCCCAGAGGGGATGCGCTGAGCGCTGCTGGGGCTGCCTTGGGACTTCTGGCAGGGAAACTCCTCTGGCACCTGAAACAGCTGGTCCTGCAGCTCCCTGGGGACTTTTCAGGAGGTAAGATCCTAAATTTGTTCTCTGCTTTAATGAACTTTGTTGCTCTGAGGTGGGGAGGGAGTTCTGCCCTCGGTTGTCCTCGTGTTTGTGCTGCTGGGGCTGGAGGGAGCTCATCGCTGCTCTGGATCTCGCAGGATTTGGGGCTCTTGCTGTTTCCAGTGGGAGTCGATGCAAACAAATCCTGCTGGTTTGATCCACGTGGGTGACAGCAGCCCTGGAGGTTTGAAATAATGCTAAGAGCAAACTTCATTAAACTCGCTGTGTGTCATGTGGCCTTCTTGCAAAAATCAAACCCAGCGTCCGCAGCCGGAGCTGCACAAAACCCACGAGGCCCCGTGGTGAACCCACTTTGGACTGCGAGATTTTTTTTTGGGGTTTCATTGCCGGTCATTAATTTTTTGCACAAGTGCTGCACACGTAGGTAGGTGCAGTTTTTACGAGCCATCCAAAGTGAAGCGCCAGAGTTTTTGAAGTTTGCGGCGTCGCAGATTAATTCAAGACTTTTAGGATCTACTCGCGATGGACTTTGTAGGGTGCGGGAGGAGGAGGCTGGGAATCATCTCCTGGGTTGTTCAGAGTCGCCGGATGTGCAATAGTTGGTGAAATGAGCTGCTTTATCTGGGTGTGACAGGTTAAAATATGTTTCAAGAGCTGTAAAAATTCTTACAGGAAGATTGGAGTCCAGGGCCTTGGACGGAAGAGATTAAAACCATTTTGTGGGTTTGGTAGGTTAAGGGCGCGTTTTGTTTTAATTGAATTTGCTCCCAAATTTGTCTATCAGTGGCGCATAAAGCACAAAACGCACCTGTGGGCTGTGTGAATCAGCTGAGCAGGGAGGAAACGCGTTTTGCCAGCGCTGACCCTGCAGAGTACGTGCGTGTTTTGGCTGCTGGGTTATGACAACACAGAGGGGACATTTCAGAGCCCTCAATGACATCTGCAGCCTCGCAGGAATGTGTCAGATAGTTAATTATTGTGTTGAGCTGTAATTCTATCGCGCCAGAACATAAGTAGTTTGTTTGGGTTCTCTTTCCTCCCCCCCTCCCCCTTCACCGAAGATAAAGGAGTTAAGTTTAATCATTAAATCTCCATCTTGATCCATGTAGGTCACGCACCGAACCAAAGTCAGATAACGCAGCATTTAGCAACCTTATCTCCCTTACAATAAAGAGCAAGCAGGAAGCCGACTTTGTTGTCTGTTCTATTTTTTAATATACGTTTATTTAAAGAAAAGCCATCTCGAAAATGGGGAGGGGGGGATGAGATCTTCCAAACAGCAGCTTCTGTAAACAGGATGAAATCAGATAAAGAAATTACTGTAAAAATATTGCCTCATCTCTAAAGCTCAGAACTTTTTTTCTTTTGCTCTTTTTTATCTTTGAGAAAGATAATGAAAGAGGAAGCTTGAAACCACATTTCCATTGATGTTTGAATACACAACTGCTGGATTTAAGAACTGCAGGAGATCAAAGAGAATGGTTTTCATTCCGATAAAATTATAGCAGTTCTGGTATAGGGTGATGGGCTCATTTATGAACTCTACGACACAAATAGTTGTTAAGGCACCTTTTTTTTCCCTTTCCTCTGCTAAGAACTAAATGAAAAATGCCTGGAATTCCTAAGGATTAATTAGGAGTGTGGCTAATAACGTTATAATAGATACATACTAAGAGCGTACATCTCTCTTTAGGACATTCTCCGGGAGCACAAAACATCTGTACAATTCAAAGGCAATGGGAATGCCTTTTCCTTGCCACTGTACACTGCAGTTCCCGTGACATGAAAACTTAGCAGCATCAGCTTACAGAAGTGTGTATCCTGACACCACGCCGTGGCGATTTAATTTTTTATTAACGCACACTTTGACATTCATTACGGAGCACAAGCCGCAAGTTAAAGCCATTCACGGACGCAGGGCTAACACAATTATTTATCACAGGTTCTATTATGCCCTTAAACTGCACAGTGAAAGTTATCAGGAAAGGTTTGTGAAATGCAGGAGTGATAGAGCTGTGATGGAGTGGGAGATCTGAGGCTGTGATCCTGTGGAATATCCTTGGAGGCTTCCTGTGCCTGTGGAGGGATCTGTTGACCAAGGAAGGCTGTGTTTTAGTTCTTAGGGGATTTTTGGTTTGTTTTGGGTTTTTTGGGGGTTTTTTGGGTGGGTTTTTTTTTTGTTTTTTCTTTGTCTTTTTGGTTTTGGGGTGGGTTTTTTTTTTTGTTTGGTTTTTTTGGGCTTTTTTTTTTTGTTGTTTTTTTTGGGTTTTTTTTTTGCTTTCGTTTTTGTTTTTCTTTTTGAGAGCTGAGGATATCAGGGCTTGTGTCAGCTGCAGCATTGTAACCTCGCATTTGCATGCCCTGGGGATGTGAATGTGCTTTAACACAGTTCATGCAGAAATGAATTTGTCCACGGCAGCCACAGAGCCCTGCTCGGCACAGAATCCACTCTGGTGGATACTGATCCACTTTTTCTTACACTTCCAAATTTGAAGTTTCACAAAAAATCATATTCTGGGTTGGTCACAGTGCAGTAAGGAAAACATAAACTTTTTCAGCAGGACAAAGTGGTGTTTGCTCCTGGTGCAACCTGCTGTAGGGTGGGCACAGCCACTCGTTACGAGATTGCTCTAAAAGGCTTTTTTTTGGTATTTTTTGAAGCAGACAGAGCCTGACCCAGTCTGCCAGCTGAGCCCCATCTCACCTCCTTTCTCCATTAGTCTTTTTATTAGAACCTTGAGCAGAATGTGGTTCTTGTGGCCTCACTTCTGCCTTATCAGATGTGGCTTGTACCTCAAAGCAGCTCAGAAATGGGTGAGCTTTTACTCTGAATCATTTTATTTAGGGTTTTGTTGGTTTTTTTTTTCTGGCAGACTGCCCTGTGTGATGATGCCCAGTGGAAAGGATAATGTTGCTTCAACTTAAAAATAGCTTGTGTTTTCAGGGTGGGCACAGAGGACAGCTTGTGCAATTAAAATGGTGATTATTGAAGTCATGCCTAATAAAGTCATCTGTGACTTGCTGAACTCAAGTTAATGACCATGAAATCCATCGTTAATAACAGAACAGCCATTAGTGGGATGGGTGATGTGCCAAAGGTAGCCAATGGAAGGCAATAAAAATATCAAAAGTTAATGTTTGACAGCTTAAACTGTCACTTGAATATGTTGTCCCCATGGTGACTGTTTGAAGTTTGCATTTTATTTTTAAAATGCCTTTTAAGAGCTTCTTGATAGCTTTAAATTTCCAGCGAGGCTCACCTCGTGCTTGGAATTCAGTGCTGAGATTGATCAGTGGTGCTTGAACCCCTGTGTGTGTTTATGTCCAGTTTTGGAGCTGGCTGAAAATTATCAAAGCACCTCCAGGTCTCCATCCTGCTCAGCAGGAGCTGGAGGGGAGAGTGGAACTGGGGTCAGAGCACAAAATTGGGTAAAATGCACTTTGTAAGAGCAGGCATCGTGAAAAAAAAAAAAAGAAAAATCCTGATGGGAGGGTTTGGGATGTACCTGGAGAGCACAGCTCATCCCAGGCACCCACGTGCTGTGAAATGCTCCAGGAATTGGTAGGGAAAATGCACAAATTCATTTTGCAAATGTAGGATGTGTTGTAGGGAAAGAAGATCCTTAAATGCCTTCCCAAATAGAGCCACTCAGGAGAAATACAGCCTGGTTTAAAACCAGAGCTTGAGAGCTTTGGATGGATGTGGCACCAGGGTGAGATGGGATCCAGTCCTGTTCCCAGCAGAGCAATGCTGATGCTCACGGTAGTAACGGAGTAGTAAAGGAGTAGTAAGTGCACCTGCAGGACTTGAATTTTGAGCGTTTCTGCCTCAAAAGTGATGGGTCTGTTAGAGAAAACACAGCGCTGCAAAACAGCTTTAAATTCCTCTTGAAAAGATGATTTGTTTGTGACTTCTCCGAGCGTGTCAGTCTAGCACAGGAGTGCAAACCACTCCATAAATATTGCAGTGACAATGAACAATGCCTGGTGCTCCTCGGATATTCCTGCTGGGATCCCAATCCTGGGGACACGCTCACCTGGAAGAGAGGCAGGGATTTCCCAAACCTTTCCATGCTGCTGGCCCACGTCTTCCTTAAATCCTGTGGGACAGATGGACAACTTAAGGGAGAAACACCAATGTGAAGGAAAATGGGAAAGTTCTTGTGGATGCTTCTCCTGAAATGGCAGTGAGGGAGGCCACAGCTCCGAGGGCTCTGCTGTCCCCTGAGGACAGTGGGAAGTGTTGATGGAGGGTGCTGAGGCAGGGTGAAGCTCCAGCGCGGGAAACATGAGGTTCCTGGAGCCAGGAAATAAATGGAATTCCTTCAGGCTTTTTGCAGAATGACGCTTTTCACTCCATGGCATCCCAGCTGCTCCTCCCAAGGATCTGTGTGCTCAGGATGGGATTCCTGCAGGTGCCATGGGTGCTGAGAGCAATAACCTGGCACATCCTGGCATTGGGGCTGGTTTAGCTTCCTTTCCACTGGCATCCCTTGAAACTGTTGTAAACCAAAAACAGTGTTTGCTTCTGACTAAAAAATTCAGAATAATTCTGGAAACACCGAGGAAAAACAGAGTTTTTCCTGCAGCATCCATGGCACCTGCAGGAATCCCACCCCAAACACACAAATCCTGCCACCTCTGCTCTGTCCCTGTCCCTTTCTCGAGGACACCCAGGCACCCAGCTCCCTTTAATCTTTTCCCCTTGCAGGCTCCCAACAAATCCCTCAGGGGACACAGATGTACAGATGAGGAGGAGGAGGAGCACAGTGTCCCTGTGTGCTCTCCTGTTGCTCTCTCTCCATCCTGAGGCGCTCACGGCGCTCTCTCAGAAGTGCATTTTCCATACAGATTGTCCACCTGAGGATATGGGATCCCTTTGGAGGCTTTGGTTGGGTTAATTGAGTTTCACTGCACAGGGAAATGATGCTCCCTGGGTTTTTACACCTGTGTAAACTGAGGCACGGAGAGGTTACTCATTTGCAGGAAAGTCCAGAGGCATTTTTGCAAGAGTTCTGGTTTGGGGGGTGGTATTTCCTCAAGAAAGAAAAAAAAAAAAAAAAAAGAGAAGTCCTAAAAATTAGGAGGGAAAAATCCAAAGCCAGAAAAGCCTCAGAAAATGGGAAATAATTTTTCAGAAAGCTACACATTGAAGCAATTTTAAATAAAGCATTTGGAAACAAAGCACAGCGCTTAGCCCAAAATTAAAATCTTCTGGTGGGGAATAGGTTCTGCTTCAAACACCGTGATCTTAAACCTGGGTCAGCCCTCGGTTTAAGAAGGAGCAGGAGGATTTTCAGTGCTAAATTGGAACTGCCAAAGGGGCGAGCAGCACAAACAAGAAGGGAGAAGGGAAGGATGCTGCGGGGGAAGGATTTTGGGAGCCATTCTGAGCTGCGGACAGGGAGGCGCAGGGCCTGTGAGAATCCCTCAGCCTGGCTGAGAAAAGCAGTTTTGTTTAGCCAAGCCTCCGATTAAACACGAGTTTGAGAAGTCAGAGTTTCAGCAGGCTGCTCTCGAGCTGTGAACAAGCTGCTGCTGTCTGGGTGGAGAATGACGCTGCTGTCACCTGTGTTTTGGGGACACCAGGGAGCAAGTCTGGCTCCTCGGAGATGGCATGGGCTTGGGGTGAAGCTGTGAAATCACCTGCAGTGAGCAATGTCAACCTCAGCTGATGCCTTCAAGTATTTCTAGTTTTTTACTCTCCATGTATCTGTAACTTGCTGCAGTTCTGTGTTTCTCACAAAGTGCTGAAATCCTCTGTTCCAGCATGGTGGTGATGTTTTTCCCACCATGGTGGTCCTTGAAGGTGATATCTACAGGAGCCATCGGTGGGGCTGTCACTGATCACAGCTGTTGGAGTCCCTCACGGTGTCCAGGCATCCCTGCACAGTTCTGAAGGCTCTGTGCTGCCTCTTCTTCCTCTCCAGAGCTGGAGATGCTGCTTTCACCCTCCTTGCAGCAAGCGTGAGGATGAGGGCTGTGAGTGCAGCACTTCCCTTGCTCCATGGCCACCTCTGACTGTCCAGGAATCTGCTGAGGAGCAGAGCTCCTCGTGGGGTGTGAGGAGGTCACTTCTGACTCCCCAGGAACCTGCTGGAGGAGCAAGGAGCCCTTGTGGGGTGCAAGGAGGTCACCTCTGCCTCTCCAGGAATCGCTGGAGGAGCAAGGAGCCCTTGTGGGGTGTGAGGAGGTCACCTCTGCCTCTCCAGGAACCTGCTGGAGGAGCAAGGAGCTCCATGTGGGGTGCGAGAAGGTCACCTGTGACTCTCCAGGAATCTGCTGGAGGAGCAAGGAGCCCTTGTGGGGTGCAAGGAGGTCACCTTTGCCTCTCCAGGAATCGCTGGAGGAGCAAGGAGCCCTTGTGGGGTGTGAGGAGGTCACCTCTGCCTCTCCAGGAATCGCTGGAGGAGCAAGGAGCTCCTTGTGGGGTGTGAGAAGGTCACCTGTGACTGTCCAGGAATCTGCTGAGGAGCAAGGAGCCCTTGTGTGGTACGAGAAGGTCACCTGTGACTCTTCAGGAATCTGCTGGAGGAGCAGAGCTCCTTGTGGGCTGTGAGGAGGTCACGGAGGAGGCAGGAGGAAGGAGAGGGTCCAGCATTCCCACCCTGGGCTGTGTTAAGCCAGGACTGGACCAGCTGGGGACTGGCCAAGAGGGGTGTCCAGCCCCAAATGTGTCCCCTGACCCTTGCCAGGACACTGGTGCTCTGTGTGGCTATGCAATCAGGGGTGTTAGAGCTGCAAATGACGTTGGTCACCACTTTGCAGAGCAGGAGGTTTATCTGTGGGCAATTCATGTCCCACAGAAGCCGGGGAAAAGAAAGCAATAATTGGAGCTCGTGCCCATTTAAAATACCTCACATCAGAACTGAAGAACTGAAGCCTGTTTTTTCCATTGCAGAAATTATTTGGCCTTGAACCATCCAGACCTCACTTGCTATTCTGCAATTGAATAGAGCCTTTTGTGAGGATTTTTTAAAAATAATTACTACAAAGCACTTCAAGAGGAATTCTGATTGTCGTCTAGTTTTCATTTCATGCTTTCATGACATTTTTGTTCAAGGATGAATCTTTTATGAAATGTCTGTTTTAGGTTACACCCTCCAGAACCTTATTATTTGCCTTAAAAATTCCATCAGGGGCAGGCGAATATTCTTTAAGCTCTCCCATTAGTATAACTAAATTCATCAGAGTAATATTACTATTCATGCAAAATAGGTGTCGTCTTTCTTTAAACCTCTTGGCAAGTGGTTAAACTGATTTTAACAAGTATGCAGTGCCAACTTCTTAAAGCTTTGAAAAGTCTGAAGATTCCCAGGCTGGAAAGGACTATTTACATGGTTAAAATTATACACATATCCCCTCTACTTAAAACTGTCCCCTCATCACTTAAGACCCTTGCAAATCCATTCTGACTTCAAAAGAAGAAAAAGTTCCTCTTCCAAGAATTTTTTTTTTCCTCCCTGTTAGCTCAGCCTAGGATTTCCAGGTTGTGAGAGCCACCGAGTTTAGCTCGAGGGCCAAACTGAGCTTGGAGTTTCATGGGTGCTTCTGCCATGGATAGAGAGAGGAAATTAATGGAAGGCCTTGCTTTTTTAAAGCCTATTGAAAATGTAATTGTAGAGAGAAAAGATTTTGGAGATGCCATTGTCCACTCCTGTAACACATCAGGAAATCCTGAGGGACATTTTCTCCCAAGCTGATGGTCAGGTTTAGAAATTACACCTTGACTCCTTGGCTGTCCCCACCTGCCCAAATCCTGACTCCTTCCCTCAGCCTCTGCCATGAATGACTCCGAGTGACCCCAAAGCTCCCAAAAGGAGCACTTCAAAGTTGTATCCACGATGAATTCATGGGAACTAATTGTTTTAATTCATAGAAAATTGAGGGCGGGGCGTTTTCAAGTGTATTCAGGCAAGGAGCAGGAACCACAGCCGAGGGCAGCACAGGCAGAACCCACCCAAAGGAGCTGAAATCTCTCCACAGAGCAGTAAATTTGAAGTGCCATTAAAAGATTAAAAGGACTGTTCTCATCTGAGATCTGTAAGTTATTTGACTGCTCTCAGGGAGCTGCTCTGGCCTGAATTATGGATCTTTATTACTTTCCCTCCTGGCCTGGAAACCTCTTGATAAATTCATTGAAATTCTGATTTTCCCATGAAGGTATCACAGGAACGTCAGGGACTCCTGTATTTGTTCAGGATGCTGGTCTCGTCTCCATGCTCATGCTGGAGATGTCTCAAGCCTGAGGAAGTTTCTGATCCTAGCAGGAGAAATGTAGGATTTGATAAAGTGCTCTGGCATGGGAATCACACAAGCTACATGTGCTCCTATCGTGTCCCTGTGCTTTATTTTAATTTCTAACTGTTTTGAGCTGGGCTAATCTGCAAAATGGAGTGATATTTTCAGGAGAATGCTGCAAGTCATGTGCTAGGCACGTCTGTGGAAGTCCTCTCGTTTTGACAAACATAAGACAAAAAGCTGAGACACCAACAAATTGCCTCGAGGCCAAAAGTTGCTCCCATCTCGTGTTTCCATCTGAGTCATTATTGAAAAAAATAAAGAGATATATGTATATATATATATATAATACGGTGGGGGAATGGGGTGAATGGTCAACCACAATGCAGAGATGCAGATTGGGATCTAAATGGCTCTAAAGTTCAGCAGGGCTTGGGATCCTGAGAAGGTTCAAAGCCATCTCGGGGTTACTGCTGTGCTTGTTGTTGTACCTGTCTGACTTGCAGAGCGACCAGGGCAATATCTTTCTCGAAAGCCTCTCATTAGAGAAAATACGAATTACAGAAAGTAACTCAATACCTACCCAGGCTCCTTGCCATACTGCCTACCCACTTTCTTCAAAGGAAAGTTATCCTGTATTTTGTGTGGATAAATCAGCACACAAAGGGAAATATGTGTGTTTGTGAGCCCAGCAATCAGCTGGGAATCTGCACTGGGGGAGAGGATGGAGATGATGGAGAGATGCTGACTGTAACAGAGTTGGGTCAAAAAGCCTCCATCTTGATTTGCTGCTAATATTTTCAAGATCAAATATTGTTTTAGTAAAACCAAAAAACCAAAAACCAAAAAAAAAAACCAAAACCAAAACCAAACCAAACCAAACCAAAACAAAACAGAAAAAAAAAGGCTAGGAATTTTATGGTGCACTTGTCTGGTTGTAAAGGTGTCCAGGCTGATGGAACGGCTTTTATTGTTCTTCCCGGGTGAGACAGGAGGGTGGTCGAGCTCAGGGCTGGAGGGGACCTGCCATCCCTTGTGCCCCATCATTGTGCCCGTTTGTGGCACGTCCCACAGTGCCACCCCAGGACTCTTCTCAGGTGCTTTTGTAATAACCACAAACACCGGGGAGAGCAACAACTGCTCACGGGGCTCTGTAAATCGGTGCTGTGGGGTCCACAGAGCAGAATGACTCTGTGTGGTGGTTCAGCAGTCTCTGGGCTCTGAGCGGAGCAGGATCCACACGTTATTGTGCACGGCACCTCGGGGTACCTGGGCCCTGAAAGGAAAAACCCTTTTGTTTTCTAGATTGGTTGGTGAAAATTAGAATATTCCGCACAGAATACGATTTATTGTATTGTAAGCAGCAACCACGGTACTTTTTCTATTCCGTATTCTGTATCCTGTATCCTGTACTTCTCTCTCACCTCTCTGACCTGCTCTGGGCTGTGCCTGGCGGCTCATAGCAGGTCTCCTACCCCCATGCGCTTTGTCATAATAAACCCCATGCTCTAAGACTAAAATCCAGAAGTCTCTTATCTCCGTCCTGGCCGTCTGAAGCACCCACACCGCAGACAGCAATCCTGGAGATCCAAGCCCTACACCCTTTTACAACAAATCCATCTCCGCGCTTCCTATCAAGCGCCCTGCGTTTGTTTTCCAGGCTTCTGAGCTGTGTTTCATGGCCTGAACGGAGCCATTAGGAGAATCCCCAGGAGCTGCTGGTGGCTGCAGCTGGGGCTGGGCTGGAATTGCTTCCCAGGACACGCAGGGAGTGAATGGCTGAGCTCCTTGCCGCACTCCCAGCCCGGAGTGACCAGCTCATGACAGCACTAATTAAGCAGCAGACAACTCTCACTTTCAAAGCAAAGCTGCTGTCAGCAGGGGAAGGGAGAAATCCCTTTCCCTTGGCGGGAGGCTGGTTAGTGGGACAGGGCTGGACAAAACCAGGGAAGCGCAAAGCGCTCAGCCTGGCTCCCTCCGTACAATGGGACGTGGGGCTTTGAAATGCAAAAGTTACCTTCCCGAAGAGGGGAGAAGTGGTGAAGAACAGAACCAAATTGCGCCGCTCTGATCTTTTATTTTATTTTTTTATCAAGGCTGTTTAAGGATCTTTTGATCTCGCTGAGGTATTTATTATCGTGGGCTATTTGTCTGCAAATAGTCTGACACTGAGCCAGGCTGGGCCAGGTGAGGTTCAGGTTGAGGAAATGAGGAAAAATTCCTGCATTGGAAGAGTGGTTAAGCACTGGAACAGGCTCCCCAGGGGAACAGTGGCATCCCCATCCCTGGAAGTGTTCAAAAATCGAGTAGATCTGGCACTTTGTGATGTGGTTTAGTGGCCGTGGTGGTAATTCAGTCCAAGGTTGGACTCAGTGGTCTTGGAGGTCTTTTCCAGCCTGAATGTTCCTCAAAGAATGACGACTCAAAGAATGATGACTTCACTGAGATCCAAAGAGAATTCTCTCTGTGCTGCATGACTCTGGGCTGTGGTGTGAGAGGAGGTGGGTGTGGACCCCCATCAGACGTGAAAGGACCACGAACAGGGCAGGATCTCCATCCTGATGGGATGGGGCTCCCCAGGATGTGCCTCTGTCCGAGCCCCAGGCAAAGCTGAGATCAACAAATTAAGTTTTGGTGCCAGAACGGATTTTGCCCTGTCCCCAGTAGAAGGAGCATCAGCTGAGCTCACCTCGGGGCGCGCTGGCTCTAAGGGACAGGGACAGAACAAGGTCTCCCTTGGGGTGGAGGGGCTCTGTCCCAGACCTGCTCCTGCTCAAAGTGAATTTCAAAGTGGAATTCAAACCCTTGCCTGGCCCCTCTGGAGCATCAAACATTGCTGAGGTGAATCCATCACCCTCTGAGGGTCCTGAGGGGTGACAGGACCACCAGACCTCCTCGAGCCCATCAGAACTGAGGTTTTCAGGGACTCAGCCCCAAAATCCTGTGCTCATTACCCCAAGGGATATCAGCAGGTCCTTTTGTCCTCAGTAAATCTGCAGCACCCGTGCAGGTAATCAGAGAGGGAGGCTGTGCTAATTAACCTCCTAACGTGGGGCCAGGGAAATCTCACCTGGAATATCCATCCCCCGAGCACCCGAAGAGCAGAGCAATGTCAACAAATTGGACGGGATTCAGGGAAGAGCAATAAAAATGATGAAAGGGCTGGACTGATTTATGAGGAAGGATTAAAAGAGTTACATATGTTTATCTTGGCAAAATGATGACTAAGGGTGGGATACGGTGTCTGTCTGAGTGTGAGAGGGGTGTAAATGCCCCGGGAGGATGGGAATTATTTAGCCTGGTTCAAGTGGGAGTAATAAGATTAAATAAAGGAAATAATCTTTGTGACTTGGTAGAGGGAAAAATTCTCCAAAGTTAGAGCCGAGTTCCCGTGTGGAATAATCTCCCAAAGGAAATAGGTGAAGCCTCAGGGCTTGGATGGTTGGAGGGGAGTTAGGGGAGCAGAGCACCGGGAAAACAACACGTGAGGTGGGAAATGCCAATTCCTGGGATTCAGCCACGCCATGAGAGCAGTTAGGACATTTATATCCAGCCCCAGCCAGTGCTTTGATGTGGGCAGAGGGGAAAAAACCCCAACCGACCCAACAAAAGCTGTACACATTTTCTTCATACTTAAAAACTGCAAATTCAAAAGGGAAGAAATTCAAACCCTTTGTGCAAGCTTCCCAAAGGGTGCCACTGCCAGGGAAGGGCTGCGAAATCCCAGCCCATGGCACGGTGGGGGAAGCAGTGACCTCGTGCATCCCACACAGCCCCTGTGTGACAAACCAGCTCAGGGTCGGGTGGGAACCAAAATAAAGCCATTAGCAGACTCCCGGTTACCCTAACAGCTCATATTTGCACAGTGCCCTGGTTTATAATAATTAAAAGAAGAAGGCTTTTCCCCCGTAATTGTGAAAAGAAGTTAAGGGATTAAAAAAAAAAAAAAAAAAGGTAATATGAAGAGAGCAACCCCACATTACAAACAAGAACCATATGTTGACTTATCATGGGAAATATGTAAATACAGGCTCGAGCTGATCCGGAGCACATGTTGTTAGTCATGAAGCAGCTATTTAAAATTCCATGGCTGGATCATTAACTTCACAGTATCCTTTATGGAAGACAACAGAGGGCTAATCATCGGAGTGGCACTGGAAATAGCCTTTTTCTGGAGGAATCTCATTGAGCTGGATTTTATAGGAAGCCCTTTGTGATCCGTCAGCTGAATCTGCGCTGGTGACCTGGGATGTGGCTTCACCTTGGCCTGGCTCAGAAATTCCCTTTGGATCCTTGGGAATTGTCCATTCCCATTCCCATTCCCATTCCCATCCCACCTGGGAGCAGCACAGCCCCGGGAAGCTCTAACCCATGGCTCTCCTCGAGGTCCCATTAGGATCGTGGTTTAGCTCGAAGGGTGTGGGGATCGATCACACCCAGGAAGGTTTGTCCCGAGGTTCCTCCGGAGCTGTGGCCGTGCAGAGCTGCTGTTCACATCTTTGCTTCGCTGCATATTTTCTTAGTCATGGCGGGCAGGTCACTTCTGCCTCTCATCTCTTCCTTTCCTCAGTCGATCCAGACAAGACGAGCTCTCTCTGGGGCCAGCTGTGATCAAAGGAGGGCTCGATTGAAAGAGATTCCATAATTAGGGAAAAAACTCATAAAATGCAAGGAAGAGATCCTGGGCCCCAGAGAAGGCTCTGCCTTAAGCAAACGCTTTAGAGCAGGGAAAGGATGGATTTAGATGAACGCAGTCACTGGGATTGGCCTCGCCTCGTCCCTCCTGGGCTGCACAAGGACAAAAACCTCCCAGGGGCTGTTCTGTGTCCCTTTTCTGGGGTTTTTGTGCAGCAGCAGCTGCAGAGAGGCCTGGTGGGAGGCTGAGCAGGCTGCAGGGGTTAAAAACATTGCTCAGCCTGCAAATTGGGACCAAACACATCGGCAGCCTCCGTTTCCACCCCAGAGCGCTGGCGGGAGGCAGCTTTTCGCAAAAGTCCTGATTTGCACATGCTTGGGTATTGCTCAATGGTTTAAAGAAAAAAAAAAAAAAGAAAAAGAAAATCTGTTTCTGTGCTATCCTGGACAAAATTCAGAGCCCATCTTGGCCAGATGAGAGCTCAGTAGTGCCCAAGGTGAGCTCCCTTTCCAGGGCTGAGGGAGTCCAGGCATTTCCCCAGTCAGGTTTTGGGTGCTGTCAGCTCTCTGGGAGATGCTGTCGGTGTTCCATGGGCTGGGCCTGTTTTGGGGAGATGAGAAGGGCTGAATTCAGGAGCAGCTCAGCCCCAGCACAGCATCGCTGCACATACCTCTGGGGCTGCTGAGGAGTGCCAGGTGCAAGACAGACCCCCTGCTATTGGAAAGGCCTCTACAGACTTTATCACAGGGCAGAACAAACATGATTTCCCCATCAGATTTAACTTTTTTTGCAGTAATTTGGAAGGACAGCAGGAAAGGGAACAATTTTGATCACTCGCTGCTCTGGCAGCAGCTCTTGGGCAGGGGTGACTTGGCCAAGATCTGCTCTTGGCATCTTCAGTGAGTGCCCTGCCACCCCCAAAACTGCCCCAGCATCATTCCTGAGCCCTCATCCCACCTGCAGCCCCGAGGGCATCACCCAAACCCCCCGAGCTCCATGTCCCTGCACGGGTCAAGTGCCACCGATGCCATCTCGGGGCAAGGCTGACGATCAGAGAGGACAAGCAGCACGAGGACGGGGGAAGAAAGGAGTCTGGGGGGAACAAACCATCAAAAAAGTTGTTGGAAGAAGGCAGAGCTAAAGGAGCAGCTTAAAGGAAGCCATTAATATTAATTCAGGGAGATAACAGGAGTTCAATGACCGCATGAAAGAGCAGAGAAATCACAACTGTGAGTGCAGGAGGCACTGGGAGGACGGGAGCTGCTCTGAGAGGCTCCACGTTGAGCAAACTCCAGGGCTGTGGGTCTGGAGAGCTGCTGATGGGACAGGGGAAATCCAGGGGGAACAGGGCAGAAAACTGTCACCAAAGGGGTTGGCTTTGTGGGGTGTCCTGGTGCCCTTGACTCAGCCGTGCCCTGACCCCAAGGTGCTGCTCAGAGTTCAGGTTTGCAGCTCCCCTTGTGCTGGACGAGACTGGGGAGCAATCAGGGGTCAGTGCAAGGCTGGGCCCCAGCATTACTGGTTAATTGTTGCTCTGATTTTCTGATATTCGTGGAGATTCGTGAAAGCTCGCAGGGAAGTCAGGCAGGCAGCACCAAGATGGCGAAAAGAGAAACTTTATTTATGAGGACTTCTTTATATATCCGTTAATAGTCTGATAATTATTGGTCAATAGTTTTTCCACCCCTATAACGATTGGTTACAACTCTAGAGCATCCAGCACCAAAACAAAGAGATCAGAAAGCACAAGAATGCAACTTATCTCTATTCTCCATGAGAAAGAAGAGAAAGATTTTAAAACAGTGCAACTGCAGTTAATTAATGGCTAATTATGTGCAGAGCTGGGATCTGCTCTGATGAACTGTGCCAGGGACAAAGCCAATGCAAGGTGAGGTCTGGTGGTGACGATCATCTCATGTTGGAACCCCACCCAACCCCACCCCAGCATCTCCTGCAAACCTTCCCCTCCCAGCAGTGTCGGCTCAGGGTTTTCTTTATCCAGGGCTGGATCAGGTGCCTGAACTGCCACATTCAAGTGTGTTCCCCAAGCTGTCCTGGCTTTGTCCTCAGAGTGCCCAGCTGGGAGCCCAAAGCCCCCGGGGAGCCCTGCAGAGCTGCTGCCCCTCCGGTTCAGTGTCTGATTTCCTTCTGCCTCTGCATCTTGTTTAGTTTTTATCTCTGCTATTGGCCTTGTTTTCTGTTCAGCCCTGGCAATTATCCCTAAAGGAACATTGCTCCCTTTTTTATTATTATTATTATTATTATTATTATTATTATTATTATTATTATTATTATTATTATTATTATTATTTTCCTGTGCTTTTGCTGTTCATGGAGAGGTCCAGGTGGGGTTTGGAGGAATGGATAGAAGGAGAGGATTTGCCAGGCCTGGGGACCAGGGTGTGGTTGGTGATGCTGTCAGGAGAGTGTCCCCATTGTCTCCCCACCGTGTCCCCACTCCGTGCCAGGCGTTGCCCCCACCCCATGGCCACATCCAGAGCTGGGTCACAGTCAGTTCCTGCCTTTCTTCTCTACTCTGTGCAGGTTCAGTTTAAGAGGGAATCACAAATCTGGCATCTTCTGTCCTCCCCGTGCTCGAGTTGACAGCCTAAGCCTGGCTTATTTTATGCCTCCTATTAAATAACTTGAAAGTAACTTTGTTAAAACAATATATTGCACACAAACGCAGCAATTCCCCAAAAAGGCAGCGCTGGCAGGATTCCCTTTGTCCCTTTTGCAGCAAAATCACATTAAAAATATGAAAGGTTCACAAATATGAACAAAAGCAATCAGCCCCAGCAGGATGTTGGTGTGGGGCAGGACGTGTCTGAGTGTCCCTCCAGCCCCAGGTGACAGCAGTGGGTGGCTGGAGTGGTGACGGGGCTGAGATGACCCAGGAGTGATTTGGGGCTGGGGATTTGCACGACAGCCCAAATTTGGGGGCCTGTGGGACACAAGACCTTCCTGAGGAGCTGTGGATGAGCAGGCAGGAAGCTGGAGCTGAACTTTGGGGTCTCCTGATAACAGAGTTTGTTTAAACTTCCATGATATTTTGAGAGGAAGCAATATTTGCTCTTTTGTTGGTTTTTTTGGGGTTTTTTTTCTTTGGTTTTTTTCTTCTGTTTTGACAGTTTTGTTTCACTGGGGCAGTTTTATGAGGAGCATTTTATTATTTTACTATGTTATTCATCTGCATTTTAATTGCACACAATAAAACTTGAAAGCTCCCAGCAGAGAAAATCCTATAGTACTTCCCAT
Source organism: Acanthiza pusilla (assembly GCA_036630365.1). Lineage (NCBI taxonomy): Eukaryota > Metazoa > Chordata > Aves > Passeriformes > Acanthizidae > Acanthiza > Acanthiza pusilla. The sequence goes on along the minus strand of JAXCHO010000010.1, from coordinate 2,323,665 downwards.
CCTGTCCCACTGGGGATGAATTGCTGGGGTCACATCGTTTGTCAACAATCAGGGCCGAGCCCTTTGTAAGAAACACTGATTTTCCTGAACTATAAAAGTGATGACTTTGAGTTGGCGCTGTCAAATGGTTAAACTAAACCTGCCCTCGTTGGGGTGTGTTTGGAACGGGGCTGGTATTGTTTGCAGGCAGGATGAGAGAGATCAAGAGCACCAAGTCTTCCTGGTGAAATGTCATCCCAAAATCCCTGATCTTGATGAAATTTGTCATCCCAAAATCCCTGATCTTGATGAAATTTGTCATCCCAAAATCCCTGATCTTGATGAAATTTGTCATCTGAAAATCCCTGATAAATGCTGGCACCAGCTCCCCTGTACCAGCACAATTCTGCAGAGAATTGTCTAAAACTCCTTCACATTCACGCAGTGCATTGGTTTTGTTCTCTAATCACCAAACCCCAAAATTCCCAGTGAAATGCTTGTGGATATATCCCTGAAAAACTTCCCTGTGATGCTTGGAGAGAATTCCCTGGGGGCTGAGCCCACCCTGAGCCTGGTTCCTCACCCAGCCAGACCCCACAGTGCCACCAGAACCTGCAAATTCTGCAGAAAACACCCCAAAATCCATCTCTGCGTCAGAGTTTAGACCTTCTGTGCATGAGCCATGGAGCTTGTGCTGGTTCCTCACAAGCTCACATCCAGCATCTTATGCTTGAAGGATTATGGTCTGTAAATCACTTTACTCTCTACCTCTCGGTGGCTCTCCCTTGCCTTAGACTCTCTTTCTCCATGTAATTATTAAAGGAAAAAAAAAAAGTAATCCAAAGTGTTCATGCAGAAAGGGAAGCAGCTCAAATTGCATCCAGAAAAAAAAAAAAAAGGGATTCTTCTATGAAAACATCATCCCTCCATTCCCTCTGCCCGCCCCCAGCTGATATTTAAGGGATCAGAAGCAGCATTGCAAGGCAGCATTTAAATCAGCCCAGCTCCACGAACTCCTGCACCTGTGTTTCTCATCAAACCTGCTACCAAAAGGACTGGTTAAAAGTGCTTTGATCTGACTTTAAATATCCCAAAACATCGGGAACTGGAGGTATTTTAATCTGATTTTACTGGAACTGCGCCGATTTAAGGAAAACAGAGCCCGAAATTAAGTTCATATTTTCCGTCAGTCCCCGGAGTCTGGAAGGAGGAGATTTTTGCTGGGAGTGGGGATGGCAGCAGGATAACTGCAGCTCTCCACCCTGGCTGTGGCTGCTTGCAGGAGCATCTTTGAAGCAACGCTTTGCCCTCAGCTGTGCACAGGAAGAAATTTCCTGCTCCTTCTTTTTTTAAGATTTTTTTTTGGTGGTGTTTTTTTTTTTTTTCTTCAGTTTCTTTCCCCACTGCATTTAAAATCTGAGTTTGTCTCTGTAATTATAAAGCAGGTGACACATTTTTCCCTCACCCTTCACAGCGACCATCTCCTCAGTCTAGAGGATGCTCTTTCTTGTCCTCAGGTCTGAACGTGGTGACCCTGACACAAAATCCTCCGTGTGATTTAAATGCCCAGGGCCTGATCTCACCTTGACCTCCCCTACCCCATCAGACACACCTTTTTCCCTCAAGGGAATCCTAGAAATCCTCTCTCTGTTCATCCATCCATCCATCATCCATCCATCCCTGTCCATCCATCCATCCATCCATCCATCCATTGTCCATCCATCCCTGTCCATCCATCCATCCCTGTCCATCCATCCATCCATCCATCCATCATCCATCCATCCATCATCCATCATCCATCATCCATCATCCATCATCCATCCATCCATCCATCCATCATCCATCCATCCATCATCCATCCATCATCCATCCATCCATTCATCCATCCATCCATCCATCCATCCATCCATCCATCCATCATCCATCCATCCATCCATCCATCCATCCATCCATCATCCATCCATCCATCCATCCATCCATCCATCCTTGTCCATCCATCATCCATCCATCATCCATCCCTGTCCATCCATCATCCATCCATCCATCCATCCATCCATCCATCATCCATCCATCCATCCATCCATCCATCCATCCTTGTCCATCCATCATCCATCATCCATCCATCCATCCCTGTCCATCCATCCATCATCCATCCATCCATCCATCCATCCATCCATCATCCATCCATCCATCCATCATCCATCCATCCATCCATCCATTCATCATCCATCCATCCATCCATCCCTGTCCATCCATCCATCCCTGTCCATCCATCCATCCCTGTCCATCCATCCCTCCATCCATCCATCCATCCATCCATCCATCCATCCATCCATCTATCCATCCATCCATCATCCCTCCATCCATCCATCCATCCATCCATCTATCCATCCATCCATCATCCCTCCATCCATCCATCCATCCATCATCCATCCATCCATCCATCCATCCATCCATCCATCCATCCCCATCCTGCTGCAGCCTGCAGCCCTATGAGCATGGAGATGTTCTCTGGAGCTTCTCTCATTATCTCCCAGCTTTGTCTGCAGAGCAGGACAGAGCCAGAACCTCAAGCCCGCCCCTGTTTGTTGCCTGCACATCAGATTTTCCCTCCCCTTGGATGTGTTTGTGCGAGGGCTCTGACACAGCTCTATTTTTAGCTTTCTCTCCTCCATCAGAGGTGTGGCTGATGTCACCTGGCAGCCCCCCTGACTCCAAGCCAAGCACCCAGCCTGGAGAAAAGCTTTAATAAGGAGTTTATTCTCAGGCTACCTGCTCAGCAGATGTTTCTGTTTGCTTTGGTTTGTGTTTACTTTAATTCTGCTCCTAATGTGCCTTTTACAACATCTTCTGGCAGTGCTTCTAGACCCCTCTGTTGTTAGAGGCAGAGCTCGGGCGGCTCTGAGCCGCGTTATCTTCAGATCTCTGCAGTCAGACTTCAGAACTTGCTCAAACGCTCAGCTGTGAGCTTTTTTCCCAGGGCAGCACAGGATTTTCCCAGTTCCTCTCCTTGCCCTTGCAGGGATTGTGGCATTTTGCTGGGAACAGCCTCTGACCCTTCAAGGCTGACCCTTCCCCAGCCACAACCACCAGGACCAAGCTGCAGATTCCCCTTCACCTTCCCCTTCACATCCTTGATTTTAAAAAGTGGGAAATCTTTTCGGCAAATATTTCCCCTTTACTTCACTCCTGGATAAAAATCCTTGACTTTAAAAAGTGGGAATTTTTTTTTGGCAAATATTTCCCCTTCACCTGACTCCTGGATAAAAATCCTTGACTTTAAAAAGTGGGATTTTTTTTTTTTTTTTTTTAAGGCAAATGAGGCTGGCTGAAGGAGAAAGAGATGTACAAGCACAGAAAAGAACGAGCCTGCTCTCGGTGTGGTGCTAGGCTCATCAAAAATAAGATGCATGGCCAGACAGAGCAGGCTGGAGGATTATCTCCCATCCTGAGGGGGAAAAAAAAAAAGACTTTTGGTTTCCCCAATGGCCGATTGTTTGGCTGGACATTGATTGAGAGCTGAGGCCCAGATAAAGGCTCGAGGGTTGGTGATAATATCAAAAAGGCAGTCGGAGTCTGGGGCCAGCCAAGTTGTCATTTCCTAATTCTGCTGCTGCTGCTGTCATCCAGCCTTCTGGGGCACTGCAGAGTCTGGAGTGAACTCTTAAAAAGTATTTTAAAAAATCATGGCAAACTCTTATTCCAGAGTGGTTCTCTCTACTGCAGCCCCAGCTCAGCCTGCTCTTGGATATTGTGCTAAACTTCAGCATTTGATCAAAAAAAAAAAAAGAAAAAAAGAAAAATAAAGATAAAACACATAGGTAGAAATCAATGGAGCCTTTAAAGACTGTGCTGTGAAAAAGGCTGCACTTCGCTGTTGTCTTTCTGAACCCTGTGAAATGCTGGGAAACTGTTTTTAATAAACAAGAGTTCAAACAGTGGGGCTCCGTAGCCAACAGTCACGCCTTAAACTCTAAACTTTACATGAAAACTCTCAGATCCCTTTGAACTCTTTTTTTTCTTCCCTGGCAGAGGATTCCAGTGTTTATGCATTTTTTTGAGATTGCTGGCGGGATCATGAGGAGGGTTTTAATATTTTTTTTAAACAATCTCCTGCCTTCAGAAACCATTAATGCCCACTAAGAAACATCAAGGCATTGCTTTGAAGTGCCTTCTGGCTACAGCCCTCTTACACTCTTTGGTTACTGTGCAATCAAATAATTAAATGGAGTCTAAAAAAATTGTTTTACCTGGTAATTAAACACCCCACATCGGACAGTTGCGAGGGGTTTTAAAGGCATTGCAAATCTACAAAGACTCGAAACACAAAGGCACTACATGCTCCCAGAATAAGTGAGTAGGCACTTTCTCCCTGCTTTGGCAACCTTTCACACTGGCAAGGTGAGAGCTCTCCTTCCTCTTCCCCTCATGTCCAAGGTCAGGGCAGCGAATCCCAAAGGAGAAAGGGCAGAGTCGTAAATTAGCACAGCTAAACTCTTGGGCATTTCTTTATTTTTTCTTTTTTTTTTTCTTTTTTTTCATTTGTTTGTTTGCTTTGGAATAAACAGCAAGGAAGAAAAAAGCTGGGAATAGTATTTTGGCTGCTCCATCTGATGTTGGAGGCAATGGAGTCCAGCTTGGGCAGGAGCTGTGTGTGCAGCTCAGGGTGCTTTGGGGATGCCATGGGGATGCCATGGGGACACCGATGCCATGGGGACGCCATGGGGACACAGGGTGGCAGGACCCGCTCCAGCTCATCCCCTGCTGCAAGAACAGCTCGGGGACAGCTTCCAAAGAGCAGGGCGGGGGTGGCAATGGGTGTGAGGGACCCGGTGGCCAATAATAATTCCCTGGCTGGGAGGAGAGGGTGAGGGCGAGGGCCACCTCCTCCTCCGCTGCCGCGGGAACTCCTCTCGCTTTGGACGGGAGCTCTCTGGAACATCGCTGTTTCCCTTCCCAGAAGTTCGCTGAGAAAGTTTTCTCTGCTTCCAACCTAAATTGGCTCTTCCTTCCTGGAGCTCTGCTTTGATCTGGGTGTTTGAATCTCGATGAAAACCCCAGAGCTCTGCCTGGTTTCTGCAGGGTTTGACAGCTGTTGGACTGCTCCAGCCCCTCTGCACTGACCATCCCATCAGCTGTCCCCATTCCTGAACCTTCCGAGGGTCCCCGCTGGTTTCACAGCATCATTCCCAGTGTCTCATCCCCAAACCCCTGTCCTGGCAGGCTGGTGCAGGGTGCTTGGTTGGTCCCTGGAGGTGAAGACCCTCAGGTGCTCTGTGATCCTTCATTGTGCCTGTAGAGGAGAGAGGTTTGCTGTGCAATGCTTTGGGAAAGGCTGTGGTGCTTCTGGAGACACCAGAGACCTTCAGGGGTGCAAGGATCTTAGGAAACCAGAGCTTTGGGAAAGGGTGCTGTGCTTCTGGAGACACCAGAGACCTTTGGGGTGTGAGGATTGTAGGAAACCAAGCTTTGGGAAAGGCACAAATGTCATCTTCCGAGCTCAGCCAGGCTGCTGCAAACACCTTGCGGGGATGGAGGGATTTTGGTGGACTTTTGCTGTTCCTATTTTAGGGACCTGGAGCAGGACAAGCTGTAGGGTTCAGAGATGTTCCAGACTCCTGCAGGGCCCGAGACAAATGTTGAAAGCCAGGATTCCCAGAGGGTCTTTCTGGTTTTTTTAGGGACCAGCGGGGCTCCCTTGCTGGGATGATGCTAAGGGGAAGGGAAGGACCAAGGCAGGACCACCCCCGCCATGCCTCCCATTTATCCTTTGACTTTTGAAGGATTTTGGGGGAACTGAGAGCTCGTTTGGAGGCAGCACAGCAGAAGGAAGAGGAGAGGGAAGGCGAGGAGAGCTGGCAGGGCAGGGGAGAGGGAGCAGGGAGCTGGCAGTGCCGCGACTGCAGATGAGGAGCAGCGCGGGCGCCGTGCATGAGCAATGACAACGCGGTGGTTTCAAAGCAGGACGAGCTGTAGGGTTCAGAGATGTTCCAGACTCCTGCAGGGCCCAAGACAAATGTTGAAAGCCAGAATTCCCAGAGGGTCTTTCTGTTTTCTTTTTAAAAAATAATAATAATAATAATAAAAAAAGGGAAGATCTACCTGTCAAATCTTATCATGTGAAGAGCTGAATTAAGGAAGGTAAAATTTAATGGGCTTTCTTCCCTAAAAATAGATCTTCTCATGAAAGAGATGAAGGGCATTGCCCAGGGAGGTCAGCCAAAATTGTCTGAAATTATGCTATCACCTAGATCTGATGTCCAAAATTAGCCTCCTCTCTCACTCTGTGAGTTCAGCGCTCCCTGAAGATTAAACACACCACAACACTCATTTAATTTAAAAGAGAGGCTAAAACATATGGCAGGCCATGGTTTAAGAGTTAGAAAAATTCATCCTGGGACTCTTCATTATGCTTAGTAAGATGCTAATGAGGGCGAGGGGGAAAGGAGTGAGTGTGCAGGGCTGGAATTGGGGACAGTGCTGGGAAGAACGGCAAGGACCTGAACCACAGCTGCTCTCACCATCCACAGCTAGTCTGGTCTTTTTTCAGAAGAGGAAGGAAGATGATTTGCCTTAAATAATTCTCCAGCCTCCACTGTGTGGGTGTTTTCTGGGCTCTGTGATTAAGAGAGAGCGTTTGAAAGCAATGGGATAGGAACCTCATTTAAAGACGGTGCGCTCCTTTCTTTCTTTTTTTTTTTTTTTCTCCTTTTTAATTAATCTGAGGTTGCCACCAGAATGGAGCAGTCGGATGAAGGTGTGTGAGGAACACGAGGTTAATGGAAGGTGAGGGAGGAAGGGAATAGAGTTGGCAATACGAGGCAGGCAGAAGGTGAACCTGCAGATGCTCCGGCATGGCTGACTCGGGGGCTTGGAGGAGATAAACTCCCAGGGCAGGGGGAGAAAACAACCTCAGGGAGACCTGGGGGAGCTGGACAAGTTCCTGATGCCAGCACTGGGAAGAAGAGGAGGTTTTGGTGGAATTTCACCAAGGCAGAGCATCCTCCCAGAGCTGGTGCCTCCCGAAGCAACACTGCTCTGTTCATGAAGGGAGGAGGGATTTTATTTTTTATTTATGTTGCTCGAAGCTTGTGGTCTCAGGGGCAGTTTTGGGATGTTTTGCACCCTTTGGGCTTGGGGATGCCAAACATTCAGGGTGGAGAGAGAACAAAACTGTCCCTGCATCAGCTGTGCCCAACCTGGGCCAGCAGAGAGGCTCACGAGCAATTCTGTGCTTCCGAATTTTGTGCTGTTTGTGCTGGGGAGCCAAGCACAGCCTTCCAGGGACCCTGTCCCCAGGGGAGAGCAGAACCAGCCCTGCAGCTGTCCCTCCCCACTCCCCACCGCTCCCAGCCCTGCTTTGGGATGGAGCAAGAGCGTTGTGGCTCATCGCCACACGCCCCAACAAACTCCAGCTGTGAAACACTTGGGAAAGCGTTGCTTTTCCCCGAAAAAAGCCTCGGGGCTAGCTCATGATTCCCAGCCTCCAGGCTGCACATCCCAAACGCTCCCAAGGACTGCGAAAGGTCCATCAACACATTTGGATTGGGCAGCAAGCGGGGCCGGTGTTTTTGTTGGATTGTGACACATGGCTTTGAAGCTCCTCTGGCCACCGCTCACCCAAGCAATTATCCACCACATAGAGGCCACCTACCTCTGTGGGTGCTGTGGGGCTTCAGGAGCCTTTCCTGGCTGCTTTGAAGGAAAAAAAAATTTAAAAAAAAAAATTAAGTGTTAAGAATTAGTGCAATTTGCGCGTGGGGAGTGGTTGGGGATCTCTCACCGCAGCCTTGCTCAAGTTTGCTTCTGCAGAGCAGAGCTCTTGTCATTCTTGTCATTGATGCTTCTCCTCTGGAAAGACCCAAATCAGGACATTTTGGGTCCTAACTCTGGAAAAGGGCACAAATCCGGGACGTTTTGGGTCCCTTCTCCCAACCAGGGACATTCTGGTTCTTTCCTCTGGGAGGACCCAAATCAGGACATCTTGGGTCCTTCCTCTGGAAAAAGACCCCGACCAGGATATTTTGGATCCCTCCTCTGGAAAAAGACCCAAACAGGGATTTTTGGCATCCTTTCTCTGGAGAAGGACCCAAAGTGGAACATTCTGGGTCCCTGCTCTGGAAGGACCTACCACAGGACATTTTGACATCACAAGCAGCTCTGTGGGCACTTTCTTTCTGCATGAATTTACATAGTTTTTGTTAAACCTGATAAACTTCAGCTAAACTTAAAAAAAAAAAAAACACTTGGGTCAAAAAGAGGTTCTTGCTCCCTCCCAATCTTCTGTACTGTGTAAAAAAAATTTTGGTTGGATGTTCCTTTCAAGCTGTAAGAGCAGAACTTTCCCACGCTGCCTCTCCATTTAGCAGGGAACATGCCAGACCTGTAATCACGATCTTTATCCCGAGACAAGCTGAAAAACAAAATGTTTCTGAACTGCTGAAGGTAGGTGAACATTTTTCAGAGTGTCACATATTAAGGTGGTGTCTAACGAGCTCCATGTCCCACTTATAATTGAAACAGAAGAGAGTATTCACTTTTCATTCATTTTAAAAAGACTATTCAAATACCCTTTCATCTCCACTAAACAGCCTGCCATGTATTTGAAGCCATTTTATATATTGTTTCTACAGACATCCAAAAAAACAGAGGTGAGTATTTTGGAACATTGATAGAAAGATGCAAAGGCTTGTGAGGCACTGAATGGCTTCAAGCTGCCTCAAACACATTCATCTTCCCAAGAAGAATTAGGCACAGTGTGATTCATTTTAATAGCAGAAGAAAAATAATACTACGATGTAGTGCTAAGTTCCCAACCTTTGATGGTAGACTAAAAAAAGAGAGAGAGGGGGGAAAAAAAAATCTTTCTTCCCTTATGTTGTTGAAGTCTCCCTACACCCATCCGTTATGTCCAGCTTATCAATTAAGATGAACCCCATGAACTTCAGATGGTTTTTTTAAAACAAGGCACCATCCATTTAAATGTGTAAAACTGCCTGCAGCTCCCTTGAACTGCAGGATTCAGTCCCCAGCTCTGTGTACTCAGTGTGAAGTTGAGCCCTTTGATACAAGTTTTACTGATGTTTTAAATGAAGTCTTCTCAAACACACAAAATAACCCAGATAATTTAAAACCTCACAGAAAAAATAGGGTGGAGAGAGGGAAAGGGGGGAAAAAAAAAGCCCTAGTCAGTGCCATTGGTGTAGCAAAGCACAGGGCTGGCTCTGGTTACCAACAGGACACACCAAGAGCAGTTCCACTATTGCTTTCCCTCCCGCTTGAGCTGGGGACGGTCTGGGTGACAGCTGGGACACAAATCCATCCCTGGCATGGGCAGCTCCCTGAGGAACGAACTCAGCTCGTTCAGCTGTAAAATAGCGTTTGTGCCATCAATATGGGGGAGAAGAGGGTGCACAGGGAGGAAATCTTTTAAAATAGTGTTTGTGCCATCAATATGGGCGAGGGGAAGGCACATGGGGAGGAGATCCCTGTGCTTGTCCTGCTCAGCAGCTCCCGGCAAATCTCACCCCAGGCCATCTTGGTCAGGGCTGCACAGAGCTAAGTTTTGGTCAGGGCTTTACAGAACTGAGTTTTGATCAGGGTTTTACAGAGCTGGGCTTTGGTCAGGGCTTTACAGAGCTGGGCTTTGGTCAGGGCTGTACAGAGCTGCCTTTACTCCATCACAGGATGCAGGTGAGCAGCCCCAGCCCAATCCCATCTGGGGAAGGCCATGACCATCCCCAAAACCCAATGCTGACCCCATCAGATGCGCCATGAGAGGAGCTCCAGCCTGGAGACCACCACCTCCCTCCGAATGTCACCCCTTGGATCCACCAGGTGATGTCACCCCTTGGCCCCACCAGGTGATGTCACCCCTTGGCCCCACCAGGTGATGTCACACCTTGGCCCCACCAGGTGAGCTCAGCAGTGCAGGCTGAAGCAAGACCAGGCTAAATTTGCAGGTGATTCCCTGAAGGAGCTGTAAATTATTTAATCCTCACACCGAAGAGCAGCTCCAGCACCTGCCAAGGCAGGAAAGCTCTTTCCAGTTACCACCATACTTGAGGGAAAAAAACCCTTTTAAGGCATTTAAAAAAAAGTCAAGACAATGTTAATTTGAAAAATATAAAATTTTAATAAAGGCTACATCTCTTAATTACAATAATTATTGTACCAAGTAATTTTTTTTTAAATGAAACTCTTTATAATGCATAATTTACAGTATAAGTAGAACAAAATGCCATGGCAAAAGTCATGAGTACAGGACTTGTAATAAAAGGCATAAAATATATTTATACATAAACCCCTTAAACAAACAAGGGAAAGCTTGAACCCTGAATATAGGGCGACGCATGGTCTGTAACACCATGCAGGCACAGGTACTGTACTGATTAAATTTAAAAAACACTAGAGATAGTGTATTAATATTTCCACCATACGTTTTCTACAATATATACAGACTTACACAAAGTAGCAATGGCAAACAGAATGCACAGATTAACTTAATCAACACAAAACCCAACTGTTGAAATGCAAGGTCTCTTCTCGGGAAAGGGCTGTTCTGTCCCAAAAAAAAACGCCAACCCCACGGAACCTTCGCCCGCGTCTCCCTCGGCCTCACGTGGGTGTTCAAGGTAAGGCAAAGAAAAACCCAACCAGAAAAATAAAAAAACCCAAGCAAACCCCACCACACCAGGACTCACACGCTCCACGCCTTGAAATACAAGTAGTGCTAACATTGAGCAGCTAAAAACCTCAGCTCCGTGGAGCACACAAAGGTTTGTAAGCTTTTGGTGTGCTAAATACGGACATGGGAATGGGATGGCTCCTCCTACAGCTCTCCCAGGCTCGGGGTTCTGCTCTACCTTGGACACCACTGAGAGCAGCAAAGCAAAAACCTCACCCCACTGAAATCCATGGACAAAATAACCACTTCTTGTTGGTGTTGTTCTATTGCATCTAAATAGAGTTAATGCTTAAGACCTTTATTTCAAATTAGAGCAGCATAGATTAAAATGCACCGGTCTCTAGATGAATGGTAGGACAGTATTTTTGTTTCGGCTTTTATTATTATTATTAATTATTAATTATTATTATTAATATTATTTCTTTAGGAAAGTTTTATCTTCACTCGGAGAAATACTGGGCACAACCTCACTCCTTCCCTCCTCCCCCTTCAAAAAAAAAAACCCAAAAACCATCACGAATGAGCTCATCGCCAAACTCCTAAATTTTAGATAGTGGGAAAAACGTAAAAAAATAAAATAATCCTTCCTCCCCTCACCCCACTTTCCCAGCCCCTCTCTTCTCCATTGTTAAAGCAGCATATCCAAAAACTGGACTTAAGGGAAAACAGACTGTTCAATAAATATCAATAAGGATTACTGTTAAGGTAAGCTATACACAGTTTCTCTTAGTCCATAGATTTCAGATCCCCAGGAAATCATATATTATGTATGGAAGTCTCTCAAACACGGTCTGCATCTCCAATAGCCAACAGTGGTCATGTTTCTAATAAATAGTCCAGGGTTTTTATCATCTCAGTACCCAACTCATGAATAATAAATGCCATTTTTTTCCTCTAAGGCTAATTCAGCAAAGTCTTCATAGACTTCACTTTTTTTTTTCTTCATTGGTTCAAAACTTTTCCTTCAGAGTTTTTTTTTTTCTTTCCTTTCCTCGTCATCACTACTGTTGTGTGTCCAAAGACTTTTCTAGCTTAACTCTTCTCCAGAAACTCAGATGCCATCAATCGATTCTCTCCACCTTCCCGAGGATCCTTCCTTCGTACATGGGCAGGATGGTTTCGTCCTCCCAAATCTCCTCGAACACCGCCCCGCAGTCGAACTCGTCGCTGGCTTTTTTGAAGTAGTATCTGAGGTAAAGAGAATTAAAGCACGGTTTAAAATTATTAAAAAAAAAATAAAATTAAAAGGTAAAAAAGTAAAGGATGCTTTGCCGGTTCTTTTAACCACAACATTTCCAGTTTCTCCATCCTGAGGATGTTCCTCCAGGAACACCTCAGGGGTGCTCAGGTCTGGGGATCTGAAAGCATCCCCACGGGGGTGAGATGGGATGGAAGGAGCAGGGCTGTGAATGCTCCTCAGGGGTGACAGCAGCTTCTCCAGAGAGGAGATTACACACCCTGCCAGTGGATATCCCCAGTCATAAGGAAAATGAGAAAGCGCAGCGATTTCTGGTCAAATATCTCATTTGAAAATAAATAAATAGGATTTCAAAGCCAAGCATTCTTAAGGTTCCACTCTCTCCCCACCTCCTTTCTTTCATGTGTTTTCTCCTTTCAAAGCTGAAGCCCAACATTAAAATTAGCAACTGTTATTAAAAGGACGGATTAAAAGCAAACCATCCCAGCTTCCTGCAAGGCAGGAGCTGAAACTCTGCGGTGTTCCCGCTGGAGGAAAACACCCCAGCCTTGGAACAACCCCATCCCCGAGTCCCTGCTAAGTGACAGAAACTCCTGCCTGAGCTTCCCGGGGCTGGGGAGCAGTGGAGAGCCATGGGCCAGCCCTGGGCCGTGACACGGAGAGGTCAAGCAGCAGTGTCCTGCATTCCTGTCTTTTGCTCCGGGTCCTTAGATCATGAAGCCAACGCTGGCGGAGACAAAAAGCACCCCCACCCCTCCTGTGTCAAACAGTAAGGACCCCTCTATTATCCTGAATTAGACCGTTCAGCTTCTTGATTAAAGGTTCCTTTTATCCCGTTTGGAGCTTTCTTCCTTCTAAGGCTGCTTAATTGCATATGCACAAATGAAGGGCTTCCATTCACAGGGGTAGCATTTAGGGAGTCTGTCCGTCTGCCGCCGAACACCTCCTCGGAGATGCTTTCCCTCGGAAAAGGGCCTTGCCATCTGATTGCCAGCGATGGAAAATACCTCATCAGATGGCTTACAAAGAAAAATATATGTATCTATTAAAAAAGTTTTAAAAAATCTAAAAAAAAAAAAAAAAATATATATATATATATATATATATATATAAAAATATATATATATTACCCCTCCCCTGTAGTTTCCAGACAACTTGGGTTGGCAGATGTTTGTCAGGGGAAAAAATGGGGTTTGTAATTACAATTTTCTCAGGATGGGGAAGGAAATCAAATGAAGCTCACTTTCACTGCTAAAACTGGAAGAGCCACAGCAGGGCCTTGGAGTCTGACATTTTATTTAGTGACTGCTCTGTGATGCATTTTTAAAACAGTCACATTGCCCTGCAAATCTCTTTTCAGGGTACATTAAAATTGTTTAGGCAGGGGGATAAAAGATCCCTCTTTTCGGTCAAAGAGATGAAACCACCTCCAGTTAGTCCAGGTATGGTTAGGATGTGTTTTTGTGAAGTCCTTCCAAGCAGAATTGACACATGTTGCATCTTTAATGGCTCAGTAAGGAAAAAACAGATTATTTAAGTCCTTCAGAGCCTGCACTCATGGAAGTCAATGGCCCAAGTCCCACCAACTTCCACACTGCAGGTCAAGGCCACAATTCCTCAGGACAGCTGCCTTGAAATAAATCCAAAGAAACCCCAAGGAAAGTTTGAATGAATGACAAAGAACTTTCCCTTGCCTCTCGCCTGTCCTGATAACAGCCGCTCGTCCTAAGAACTTCCTCCCCAAGCCCAAGCCCTCGCTGTGTTTACAAAATTTTTATTTGAGAAAACACGCTATGACCTTTTACATAATTACAACCTCATTTCGCAGAGAAACGGGGAAAAATAAGAAAAGGAGGAGTCAAAGCAAAAAGAAAAAAAAAATTAAAAATCCACCCCCACAACATCTTCAAACAAGTCACTCTGCTCTTATTTGCTCAGCAATGGGCTTTCCATTGAAACATATTTTATGTGGCAAGCTTTGCTCCTTTTTTTTTTTAAATTTTATTTTTTGGGACATCTGGCACCAATCGAGGCGCGGGCCCGGCCTTACAGCTCCGTTTTGAACCGCTGCCATCCCCAGATTACCCGACACCACCCACTTTTTTCTGTGCCTGTATGTTTGTTTTTTGTTAACGCCATCAGTATTAAATCACTGCTTAATTCCTTCTTCTTTTTTTGTAATTTTTTTTTTTTTTTTTTTGGGGTGGGGGGAGGATGGAAAGCCAAGGCAGAGCTTCCCTCGCGGGGCTCTGGCATCGCGGGAGCCCGAGGTACCCGCCTCGCAAACTGATCCAATCAATAAAGAATTTGGAGAGTGGAGCATTTCTGCATGTCTTTGTGCATTAAATGAAAGGCAAGGGCTTCAAAGACATGCTTATTAAATGTGCCTTAAAAAGAAATCAATGCCAGATGTGACCAAAGCAGCCTAGTTAGTGCCTCCCCGTAACACACACGCTACTCCGGGCACTGCGGACCTCTCCCCTGAAGGTCACCCGCAGTTTCACTCAAAGTCCAGCCAAAAGTCAAAGCTTAGATCAAAATGATTCCCTGGAGGTGCACACATTTGTGTAATTAGTTTCACCTTGTGTCTGTGCAAGATAAAATACTGGGCACGTACCCAAGTTCCTTTTATAAATTTCTGTATTGTCTTTACCCAGGTGTAAAGGGGTGAGATCTAAGCAAAACATTGTTTCATCCTTGTCAGTCACTTAAAAACATTTTCTAAAGTAATTACAGTCTGACAAGGCACAAATAATTGCACCTGGAGGGGCTTTGGGCCACAGAGGTTTTAGTAGCCTAGTCCTGCACTTGGGCATCACACACAAAATGTCACAGAAAACAAACATTAACAAAAGTTGGGTTTTTTTGGGGGGTGGGACTACCCAGGGCAGAGCAGTGGTGAGGCCAAGGAAATCGCTCTGCAAATGAGGAGGAGCACAGTGGGAGAGGCTTTAGGGGATGGAAAATGGCACAAGGGTGCCTGAAACCAGGGGAGCTCTCCTGCAGGGCTCCCAGGATGGGTGAACTCGCAGGTTGTGCCATCCAAAGGCAGCCACATGGGCTGCCAAGGTGGTTTTGGGGAGGAATTGTCAATATTTCAGCCCCAATGTGCAGCAGACATAGAGAGAGCCCAGCCTGGAATCCTCCAGCCTGAGAGTGCTCAGGGAACCCAAGGACTTTGGGACTTCCCAAAGGTCAGAGAGCCCAGAGATGGGGCAGCAAGATGGGAATTCCTTGTCCCAAACCCAAGTGACCGCTTGGAGGTTAAATCCGAGGCTGCCACTGACAGGACAACGCACCCAGCTCTTTGAAGCACCACCAGATTCAGTGCAAATCCCAAAAAACAGCTGGAATGTCCCTCTCCTGCTCAGCCTGCAGGAGAAATGCCCCACAGAGGATCCCAAGAAATGCCCAGACCCACTGGGAAAGGGCAGCAAAACAGAGCCAAGGTGAAGCTATTGCCATGGGAACTGCAGGAGCAGAGGAAGCAGCAAACTGGTTAAACTGGGAGCTGGGACCCAAACCAGCAGGGTTTGTTGGTGTTCCTGAGGAGGAACTGGGTATTGCTGGTGGAGCTTGCCCTGCAGGGCAGAGGATTTTTCCTCCCCTAATGAAGAGAAAAGTGAGTGATCTCCATCTCCGTGTCCCTCAGCAGCACCATCCCACCCCTGACCCCATTTAGAGCCAAAAAATAATCCCAAATTAGTCAATTAAACAACAGGCAAAGCAGGAGGCCAGCACCAAGAGGAACGCTGAGCCCAGCCTGGAATCTGAATCCCACAAAGCCATCCCAGACTTCCTGGGATTCAATATTTTGGAGAAGGGCTGGAGCGCAGTCCTGATGCAGCTGGGGAGGAGACAGCCCTGCAGCCAAGGCACCTTCCTCCAATTCCTGCCCCTGGTTTGGGTGGGAAGAGCCCAAAATGATCTACAGCCCCCGAAAATCCAAAGTGCCACTGCAGCAGCCCTGCAGAGTACCTGCTGATTCTTTCAAGTTGCTGTGACACACTGAAGAACAAACAAATCACACATTCTTACCTGTAATTTCCCTTTTTGCTCAGCTGTTCTTTAAAGTGCCCAAGTGTCAGGCTCTGGGCCTTTAACATCCTCCTGTAGGGAATTTCTTCTCCGCAAAAAAAATAGGTGACAACCAGCTCACCAGACTGAGAGGTGTGAACAACTGGCAGTTTCTTTGGCTCTTTGTGACTGCAAAACAGAAAATACACATAAAACCCTCTGTTTTTCCGTCTGAGAACAGGCTGTTTCACCACACTGCAGCCAGCAGCGCTCCTGCCACGCGGAATGCTGTCAGAAATACCCTGGGCGTGACCTGAAAATCAGATATTCCTGCACTGGCTGGGAATTTGTTGGGATTTGTGTGTTTGCACAGCCCTTTGTTGGGCTTCCACAGTGGGAATCACGGAATGGTTTGGGTTGGAAGGGACATTAAATCATCCAGTGCCACCCCTGCCATGGGCAGGGACATTTCCACTGTCCCAGGATGCTCCAAGCCCTGTCCAGCCTGGCCTTGGACATTCCCAGGGCTCCAGGGGCAGCCACAGCTTCTCTGGGAATTCCATTCCAGGGCCTGCCCACCCTCCCAGGGAACAATTTCTCCCTAATATCCAACACAAATCCACCCTCCTTCAGCACTGCACACCCAGGATTTTAAAGGCTCTTTTCATCTGCCCTCACCTCCCAAACCTTCTCCTCATGGCCAAACCCACCTGCAAGCAGCAGGTCACAAACCAAACCCCAGCCCCAGACCCTTCACCTCAAGCCCCCAGGTGATCTTGTTTTCCCCAGTGAGGATAAAATTAACTGGATTCTGCCATTTGCACCCAAGCAACGCTTCTTAAAGAATAATTAAAACAATATTACCCAGCAAAATGGCAACACTCTAGTGAATACCATGCAGCCAAATCTACAACTGCTTCTGAGGCAATGTACACTTGGCATGTCAAAAGGTCACAAAGTGTTAGTCCGCAGTAATTTAGTCTTCCTAATTTGTTCTAAGTCTTTGTAGAGTGGTTTCAGAAAAAAAGCTGCTAGCAAAGACAGCTGGTGGACTTAAGGTCAACCAATTAAAAATGAAAGGCTCTAGTCAGGTGGCTCAGTCTGGACTTCAAACATTACTCATTGCTTAAGATGAAGAGGGTAAGAAAGAAAACTTTAATTATTTAGGCCATTTTAGACCTCTCTGTAGCAGATTTCTTGTTAAAAGAACCATCCTGTAATTAGACTAATCCAATCTTTGTCCACTTTACAGGAATGCAAGTTAAAAAGAGCCAGAGACAAGATTTGAAAATGTTTTGTTCTTTCTTTAAGAAGAATGTTTGAAAGACGAAAATTTCAGATATGAGAATTTCCTCTCTTTTCAAAGCGCAATCCATTTAATGAAAATATAATTATGAGATATATATATATATTTATTTATTTCCCAATCCTTTTCTGCACGTGCAATACTCACTCTTCTGTCGTCAGACTTGCATTGCAGAAAGGGGTGCTTCCCCCCTGAATGGCAGCGGAGTGGTTTCGGTCCCTCTGTTGATTTGTGGCTGAACATCTGAAGTGGGGAGGGGGAAATCAAGTGGGGAAAAAGAGGGGGGGGAGAAAGAAAAAGAGAACAACGTTATGAAAAAAAATTGTTGAAATACACTCTTCTTAATTGAAGTCTCTTGTGGGTCGTTAAGTTCGCTCTTTGTATCAAGCCTCACATGTTGTAAACAATCAAAGGAAGAATTAAAAACGCTGTGGGCTAATTTATCCCTCCATACCCAAATGAACGATAACCAGTCCAATTCCCCACTTGGTATGTAGCTGGAGCCTGTCCCAGAGGAAAAACGGGCAAATTACAGCCATCAAAGAGTGGAAGTAACAGTCTCGGATCCCAACTATTTGTGCCGTGCAGGGCGGGGTCGGAAGCAGGAGGCTCATCCTCCTTCACAGGCTGACCCTCCGCCCGGACACATCCACGTCCACCCCGGACACCTCCCCCAGCCCCACAGGACAAGGAACGTCCTTCCTACCGTGGCTTCTGCGGCTTGGAGACCTCGGCCAGGCGGCGACACGCTTCCTCCAGCTGGGCCAGCGTGTTGGGCGGCGTCAGCGGCGGCATGGCGGGGTCCTGCACGAAGGGGTGGGCGGGCTGCGCCCCGCGCGGGTGGCTGCCCGTCCCCCACGGGTGGTGCCGCCCGGGAGCCCCCTTGGCGCACTCGGAGCTGTAGGCCTTCTTTGTGCTTTGTGCGCTTGGGGAAGGGAAGGAGTCGGGTTAGAAAAGCTGGAAAATATGACTTTAATAGCAGCTCCTATTCTGCTCGCTCCCTCTCAAAAGTCTGTCATAACATGAAAGGAGGTTTATTGCCAAAAACATGACATTTTTGTGGTTTTTCTGGTTCTGCGGAACAGCTTTTGTATTAAACCGGAGGAGCAAAGAGTCTCATTTGTTTTTAGCGATTGTAAAAATAGACAGCCCATGTAATATATAAATATTTACCGGGAGCGATATTGCGGCAGACAGCTGCGTATTTACCTATGGGGCTTGTGCTTATTTTGTCTCTCGCTCTCCAGCATCCACTGCCAGACGTTCTGCGCCCGATCCGCTTCGCCCCCCGGGAGCTGCACCCCACCAGGGCCGGGCAGCCCCCCATCCCCAGCCAGGGGGGCCACGCTGTCCACTCCTCGGCCCGGCCTCTTCAGCAGCGTCCCCGTCCTGCTGGTGGCACAAAGGGACATCGTCAGCCCCGGTCCCCATCACCACACGCGGGTGACGCTTTGGGGAAGGCACAACGGAGTTGGAGGTGACTTACCCGAAGGGCTCCAGCGCAGGGAGAGGAGGGTCGGTGTTTTTGGGGTGGCCCTTGCACTTGGGGTAGCAGTAGTAGTCGCCCGCCGGGCAGCAGCACTGCACGCGCTGCGCCGCCTCGGCCTCGATCTGCTCCTTGCTCTTGGGCACGGTGTGGTGGTGGATGTAGTGGTGGTGGACGTGCTTGGTGGTCTGCTTGGTGACGAAGCCCTTGGCCAGCAGGGCGCAGGCGGCCAGCGAGGCCGTGCCGGGCGGCAGCTTGCCCGCGGGCAGGCGGTCGGGCGAGCGGGCGCGGGGGCTGTGCCGGCCCACGCCGGGCGATTGGCAGCCGGGGGTCTTCAGCACGCGGGACAGGTGCTCGTCCAGGATGGCCTGCGGGTCCTCCTCGTAGCTGCCCGAGGGCAGGAGCGACAGCGGGTGCTGGGGGTGCTGTGGGTTCGCCATCTCCCGGCTGCTCGGCAGGCCGGCGGCGAGCTCGGCGCCCTCCTTCTCCTCGTCCTGCCGGACAGGGGTGGCAGGGATCAATGGCAGGGCACGGGGAGCTGGCACGGATGTCCCCCCGGAGGGCACGGCTCCCTCCCGCCGCCCGCCCGGGTGGCACGCGGAGCTCGCCACGCTAATCCTCCCTCCTACCTCCTTGATCTGCTGCAGCCTCTCCTCCAGACAGTCCATGGTCTCCTGCTCCTGCTTCAGCTTCTCCAGGCGGGAAATGAGCTCGGCGGCGAAGGCGGCGGGCTCCACCGGGGTCATCTCCTTGGGAAGCCGGTGGGTCCTCTACAAGGAGCGGGGACAGAAGGCACAAGGCAATGTTTAGCGGGCGGCGCGGGGCGCGGGCGCTTCGCCGCCGCGGCATCGCCGGCCCCGCCACGCTTGTTGTGTCTCCATGTTTGGATGAAAAGACGACCGCAACTAGGCATGGTCTGCTCTGGATTTTTATGAGCTAGTGCTGTGGCCTCATGGAGTGACATCCTCCCCACCAGCGTTTGCCTTCGGCAGGAGCAGTTGGTCGCACTCTGAGGAACCCCGCTTGTTCTCTCTGTAGTACAACCAGCCCATCAGTAGCTACTCTGAAGTAGAAAATCTTCAAAGACTGTTGTCAAACATCAAAAAAAAAAAAGGAAAAAAAAAAAAAAGAAAAAAAAAAAGAAAAACCTCTGAGGTGGGAGGGAGAGACTTTAACTAAAGGAATAAAGTGAGTATAAACAGAAAGGAGTTGGAAATTAAAAAAAATAAGATGGGGGAGAAAAAGGGAAAGGAGGGAAAGAAGAAAAAAAAAAAAAAAAAAAGAAGTCAAACGGTTGCAGATCAGAGAAGTGCTGGTAATTTATTTCCTGGCTACACACTGGGCACCTTTGAGGTAGTGTTGTCTCAACAGTGTCCTAGATCTCTTCCCCCCCCCTCCATCTCTTTGTACAGAAAATGAAGAAAGCTGCTGCAGGCTAGCGGTGCTACACTGCTGAGCTTGGCTGCCTCAAGCAGATCTATCAAGGGAAAAAGGGAACATCTCCAAATCAAGTGCAGAATATAAAAAGGCAAAACGCGAATTTCTGCCAGAAGAAGCAAACATGGCAGGAAAAGGGGAGGAAAGGAAAAAAAAAGGAGGAAAAAGAAACCACCCACTCGACTCTGCCCTCCCTCCTGCCATCCCCACGCACCCCACTCCTCGCCCCCACTCTCCCTCTATTTCCCCCCCCCGAAAGCAGAAAGCTGAACTGCCAACTCTTTCACATACTACCCACCAGATGAGGTGGGGCCTCTCTCCGGCAACCACTTAGCTCCAGAAATGATGTGAGGGTAGAAAAAGGCCACTCTGCTGGAAATTGTCACTCTTACACAAGCTGGCTCTATTCAGTCCCTGATCAAAGCACTGCCTTACAGAGAAAGTCGATTTGCACGCCCTGGGACAAAATAATCTAATTTACAAGCTCAGGCTATAGAACTTTCTTTAGGAAGGAAGGGGAAAAAAAAATACCAAAAAGAAAAACCACATAAACCACCCCCCCCCCTTCCACCAGAAATATCATCTATGACTTCTTGCTGCTTAAGACAGCAGAAAGAGGAATTTTAGCATATTAATCTCAAGACAAGATAAGTTTATACTTGTCTGTGTAAACAGTTTATTCACTGCAGGAATCGAGAGGCTTCGAGTCAACTGAATTAGCAAGTCAGCGAGTTAATTTTCAAGAGCAGGGCAGCGCCACGCATCGGATCCCCTCAAAGCCAGGCACGGATCTGCTGCCAAGGTCTCTTTTGGGAGACCCTGCTCCCCCCCAGCTCACAGACAGTGCTGCGCACGAGGCCGAGCGCTGCTCAGCACTGCAGGGGTGTCAGGGCGGTGCCCAGAGCCTTCCAAGATTCCCAACACACGCAACTGGGACATCTCCACTTGGGATTCACCCAGCAGAACAAAGTCAGTGCCCCTGAGAGCTCCTAAGCAGCACCAGGTTTTGGGAAGGACCAAGATGTGACCGTGCACAGGTTTTTGGGAGGATGCTGGGAGCACGTGGCTCCTGCCCAACACCAGCAGCACTCTCCTCTGACATCACCAGAGGAGAAACAGCAATGCTCTCCTCCCCTGCTCCCTCCCCTCCACGTGGGGCTGTCCCCAGCCCCAGCATTGCCCACCCAGCCCCGGCAGCTCCCGCCCAGACTCACCGGAAAATGAGGTAGAGAAACTTGACCGTTGGCCTTGACGCTCCGGTGCATCTCCCGCTGGAGCTGCTTCTTGCTCCCGATCCGGTACGGGGGGATCCCATCTCTGCACATGGAAGAGAGGCCACCGTCAGCTGGGGCTGTCCCCGCGCTCTGAGACACCTCTCCATCCCCTCTGGAGCCACCCAGGCAGCCGCAGGGCCTCGCTCCCAGAGGTGCTGAGCCCTCTGGATGTCACCTGAAGCCTCCAATATCCGGCGGCGTGGGAAGTGCCTGTGCCACCCAAGGGTGCGCACGGATGGGCAGGAACTAAGCAAAAGCTGAAGGCAACTCCACGTGGGCAGAGATCCACAGATCCCATCAGCCCCACTGCCAAGGCCCTTCCAACACCTGGTTTCTGCTTCTGACCTTTAATTTTAGCTTTTTCCCCACTGAATTATGCTCTCTAGGACTCCTCAAGCTCTGGAACACCCCAGGGAGTGTTGGCACAGGAGGCTGGGGATGGATGGCCATGCAGAGGCTGCTCCCCATCTCTGGCCCTGTTTGAGATGCAGGATGTTTCCCCTGCCCTGAGGCTGGCTGGCACAGGACACCTCCAGGTGTCACCTCTGCTCGGGACACACTCCCCAGAGCCACCCCAGCTCCTGCCAGGGAGCCACAGGGAGAGCCCAGGCCAGGAGCTGCAGATCTCCCTGGGAACAGCCCCCTGCACATCCCATGCAGGCACCACAGGGCGTCTGGCTTTAAAAAAATTACCCCGGCGAGGATGAAAGGACCTTCCACAGACTGCGGGGCCAGCAGGAAGAGCATGCCTGGAGATCCTGAATGTCTAATTCCACCCCTTCCCTCAGACTGGCTGAATAACCTTGATCTGCAGCGCTGTCCCTTTCATCCACCTGCCCCCACACCTGACTCATCTCCCGAGAGGAGAAAATAACTCCAGCCCCAGGAGGAGCAGACAGCACTGGCCCCACGCTGCTGCTGGAGGAGCCAGCGTGGCACAGTGTCCCTGAGTGTCCCCTCCCGTGGCCACGCTGATGGTGGGCACACAGAACACCCTCCCAGGGACACCATGTCCCTCCCTGGAGGAGGACGATGAGATGCCACCACTCAAGGCAGGCGATGGCAGAGCTTTGTGACAATCCTGGCCAAAGCCTTTGGTTGCCATTAAGTTGCTTTAATGAGCAAGATTAAGCTGCAGAGCCTGGAGTGAGGGATCAGAACAATCCCACCTTAATAAACTTGGAGAAATCTTTCTAATGAAAACGAGCATGCTGGGAGGCCCTTGATGGCACCAGATGAGCACCAGCCTCCTCTGGACACAGCTTGTGAGCACACAGGACACGGGAAGGGAAGGAGCTGGCTGTCCCCATGTCCCCACTGCACAGCACAGGGCTCCAGGAGCTTTCTGGAGGAGCAGAACAGCCAACACAGACCAATGGCCACCAACCGTGGCCAGAGTTGGCCACCAAGCACCTCTCCACTGCTCCATGAAGCATTTCTGCTCCACAAACCTGTGGAGCAACAGGGCCTGGGGCACATGACATGTCTTAGATTTTGGGGGAGGATGGAGAAAGCAAATCTGAGGTGAAAACCTTCAGAGATGCATTTTGTTAACCAAGGCTTCCCGAGTCGAGGTGCTCTCAGGGAACATCTTCAGCTTCATACAAAACTGCTCCTTGCCCCTAGAATTGCTCTGGTTGCAGCAGAGAGCCCCACATCAAACCTCCAGCTCGCTGCTTCCACAGCCCTGCCTTGGCAGGAGAGCTCTGAGACTTGCACCAACACGCAGAGTCAAAAAACAAGGATTAAAAAACCCCAGAGGTATTTCTCTGGGATGGGAAGGCTGTGGAGCAGCTTGGGGAAGTCAGCCTGGGGAATGGGAAGGGACTCCAGCAGCCACTCTGCTGAGTGCTGTCTAAAGCCTCTCCCAAAAACAGAGGGAAAATGGACAAGTCCAGGGGCGAAGGGGTGACCAACGAGTGACCCCTGACTGCAGGAGGGACAGATGGACAGAGCTGGAGCCAGGACCAGTCCAGCAAGAGATCTGGGGGGCAGGGGGACCCCTGGTGCTGCAGCAGAGCCCCCAGCCAGGAGAAAGCACCTCTGAAATGAGAGGGCTGAACTTGGGCAGAGGTTTTGGGGCAGGCCAAGGGTTAACTCCAGCTCCCCAGGTGCCACCTCTCCCCTGCTCCAACGTTTGCACTCACTTTCTTGGCTACTAAAAGCTTTGGGCTGAAGAGCTACAGAGTTGAGGCACTAAATAGTAGAGTTTAATTATAAACATTTCAGCTAACCAGGCTGGGGCTAAGCCAATCTGTTTCTGGGGGAAACACTAGTTTGAAGTCTTCTACCCAGTCAGCTGCCATTTAAGCTGAGCCAATTATCTTAGCCTTTTGACTCAGATGTGCCTGACCTAACCTGAATGTAGTTTTACTGCTGCTTTGAAATATCAGACTCATGCGCATATGCATTCACTCCCATCTTCATTTGGCAACGGCTCTGAAACAAGCCTCTGATCTTGCCAACATCAAAAGCCTGGTTTGTAAGATAAGGTAATATTTGAAGTTTGCTCAGCAGCATTCCCCTGTGTCCAAAGTAAATCCATAAATAAGATATAAGCAAATAAAAAAAAAAAATCCCCTTTCCTCCCCCCCCCCCCCAATCAAGAAATGGAAATAGAAATTTGCATGATGCTTTGTGGCTATTACAGAATATATAGGGACAGACTGATCCCTGGCATCTGGAATAAAATAAAGAAGGCAGATTATGCATTATTTGGAGATTTCTCCTAATCCCAGTGCAGTTCAGACTTAGATTTATTTAAAAAAAAAGCCAAAAAAAACCCCTCCAAACTCACTTTACTGCTATGTCTGACAGACTTTTCCAGAACAAGTTTTTCCTCTTCAGTTGATACCAATATGAGCCAAAAGAACTAATTTGCATTCGCTCCGCTGGAACAGAACAAGCTCAGGTCCCCTGTCCCAGGGCACAAAACCTGACACAGGCTGAGCACCTGGGCTCAGCCAGGGTGGTTCTGTGCCCCAAAATACTCCCAACACCTCCAGCTCCCAGCAGAGCCGGGTGCCAGCAGCGCCTGCAAACCCCAGAGAGATGTTGGCAGCAGCCCTGCTCCTCTGCAAGAAGTTCCACGCCATCCTTAACTCCAAGCCCAGCTTCCAGAGCTGCCAGGTCACCTCTCCCCCTCCCAAAGCCAGCCCGGTGCCCCAAGGACGGAGCAGGAAATGTCCCTCTCTGCCACCCCCAGGCCTCCCCGCCGCCCCCCAGCCTGGAGCTGCGGGCAGTTTAATCAGCCAAGCTTCCCCAAACTCTCACAGCCTGCGCGGGCCATTGTTACAGCAGGAAAAAACAGGCAGCTCCTTTCAGGCGCTGCTTTATGGGGAGCTCCTATTCACTTGTTCAAGCAAATTTCAAAGCGGGCTGCTGCCCTCTCATCCCCGCTAAGCTCCCCTGGACTAACAATGGGCTGAAAGCGATTCAGTTAAGCCTTTCATCCACCATGCACTTTATTTCTCACTCAGTGCTCTCATCTGTATAAGGCCTACAATTGGCATTGCTGTGAAGAGAGGGTATAATCCTAGCCCTGTGAATCCCAAGTGACCCTACACTGGTCCAGAAATGACTAACCCAATGAATGCTCTGTTGACACATGATCACATACAACCAGAGCCAGTAAGAAGAAATAAAGAAGTCACCCTATGATTCAGCTCTTTTATTTAATGCCAATATTGTTCAATAAGGGAATCTGCTGGGACAACAAACTATTTTTTTCCGTAGTATCAGTTCAAAACACACATGTGCGTAAAAAAAAAAAAAAAAAAAAAAAGAGCTTTTTGTTTATGCATCGAGGATTTTTGGTAAATCCTGTTTTCCGTTGTGCATCTTCACGCATGTTGACTTTAAAAACCCAGCATGGAAACCTCTCCAAGGAACACACAGGGACCACTGGACATGTCTGACACAGACACTGGAGAAGTTTCAGGATGAAGGACTAGGGATGCAGCACTCTGCTTACAGGTGGGCTTTTCTAGAGCACGTGCACTTAAGAGAAGACCATGAAACACAAACAGCACCATCTGCCTTCTGCTCAGCTGGAGAAAAAGATCCTCAGGAGCACTAAGCGAGCCTCACTGTCCCCTCTACAGAAACAAAAGCACCATTTCTGTCCTGCTGGGGAAAGCAAACTGACAGTCAAACCCTGCTCTCCACTGCACACTCCTCAGCAGCCAGGAGAAGACAGATCCTGCAATTCCTGGGCTCGACCACAGCATCATCTCTCATCCCTGTACACTCCTGAAACACCCAGACCTGATCCATGCAGCTCTATCCAAATGGCTCTTTGAAGACTGCCCCAGCAGCTCTAGACGAGCAGCTATTTGCCCCTTCAGGTCACTGGCCCTATTAATGTACATTCTGGCATTAATGACGAGCGTTAATTACAGCAAGTACTTCCTACAGGAAGTAATCTCCTTCTCTTTGATGACTGATAACTAGTTAAGGAAGCCTGGCCTTAAGACAAAGGCTCAGGGAGATTCACCCGCTCCTTGGGTTAGTCAGGCAGCACCACGAGCCAGGGCAGAACATGTTTGCTCAGCTGCAGAATGGCAAGAGAGGGATTCATCATTTCCCTCCATCCGATACCTGCGGCGACGGCGCGAGGAGAGAGAGGTGGCCATGGCCTGGCTGGGGCACACACCTCCTCTGGGGCGAGCAGGGTGATGGCCCAGCGCTCCCCTAAGCCCCGCGGTGTAGTTGCACTGTTTTAAAATCTTTCTCTTCTTTCTCGTGGAGAATAGAGATAAGTTGCATTCTTGTGCTTTCTAATCTCTTTGCTTTGGTACTGGATGCTCTAGCATTGTAACCAATCGTTATGGGGGTGGAAAAACTATCGACCAATAATTATCAGGCTATTAATGGATATATAAAGAAGTTCCTGTAAATAAAGTTTCTCTTTTCGCCATCTTGTGTGCTGCCTGCCTGACTTCCCTGCGAGTTTCCACGAATCTCCACGAATATCAGAAAATCAGAGCAACACCACTGGGCATCCCGAAACAGGACACCCCTAGAGGTGTCCCTCCCGAAACGCGGCCAGCAGCAGATACTCACACACTGCTGTCCGTCATCGACATGGAGTCGTCCGTCAGGGCATCGCTGGAGATCTCGCTGTCGTTGGCGCTGGTGGCCGGCGCGAACACATAGCCCGAGTTCACGTGGTAGGGGTTAACGGGGTCGTTCCTCTTGAAGGACCTGGGGACAGGCAGAGCAGGAATCCCGTTAGACAGGCCTGGGTTTCACGGCAGCACCATCCTTAGGGGAGCCATGCTCATCACCTGCTCGACCTCTTTGGGAGGAACCAACCATCCGCTGCTCAGAGCTCAGCCAGGACACTGCCTGAGCCAGGACACACTGCCTAACACACTCTGAGCCCAGCTGCAAAAATGGCACTTTGACCATCTTCTAAATCATTCTGGAAAGCCCCAGGAAGCACCTCTGCATCCTTTGATACCCTGAAAAACCCAGTCCTTAAGGCTTGGTGCTGCACTGCTGAGGTCAGCAGGAGTTTTGCTGTTGGCATCAGCAGGGAGAGGACCAAGAAGTTCACAGCTCAAGTCCCACTGAAAGGCACGAGGAACCAGCTACCAATGCTTAGTTCTACCCTGAAGACAAGGGTTAGGATCCCTTTGGAAACACAAGTTATTGGTATCTGAACTGCCTGGAACCACAGGGGCAGGACCCCCACATGTCCCAGGCGCAGGGCAGGGCTGAGATCTGCCAAACAAAAGGTGACCCCAAAGATGATGACACCTTCCTGGCACTACAAAAACACACAATGGAGCATCCCAGATTTTAGGAGAACCTCCTGCTCGTGGTTTTCTGGCATGCAGTTGGCTGGGGAAGAGGAGGAGGGATGGGGATGTGAGGAGAGGTTGTACTAATGAGTTACCGACACCAACACCTCTGGATTCAGCTGGAGAAGCAAACCCAAAGCCCAGCCTGGATGCCTGAGCCGAGCACTCAAGAGCAGCCCTGTGAAATACCCATGGGCAGTGCCAGGGGCCGTGCTGGAGCTGCCAGGTCAGCAGGGCAGGGTCACTGGGGGCCCCTGGGCATCCCCCTGCCCGCTGCCTCCCCCAGTGCAGCCTCCCAGCCAGGATCAATATACATATCCTGGCAGGTGATAAGGGGATTATGCAGGGAGGTTTGAAAGCTGCATGTTGAGGTGCACATTTTGTTCCTCTTCCAGGGCAAGATGGGGTTGTTAAGCTTCTGCCTTTGTATATCAAAGCAAAAGGCCTTGTCATCTGATAAGGACTGCTGATTTTAATAATTAGGGCCACTTACCCAGGACTTGGGGGCCTAAGGAATGTGCCAGCAGGCTCGGCAGGTTTTTTTTAATGGGCTTTCCATCTCCCTGCCCCCCTGGGGCTGCAGGGACCAGCTGGGTTTATATGACAGCACTGCCCCACTCTCCATCTCCATCCTCATCCCTGTGCCCCCATCACCCCATCCCTCAGCACCAAAACCAGGAGCCTCTGCAAGGCTTAAATTTTTTTTAAAAAGTAAGGGGAAGGAAAAAAACTGGAAAAAAAAAGGAGGGGGAAGGCTGGTGGGGAAGATGGGCCTCTCTGGTATGAGCGGCGCGGGGCTGGCTGCAGGCAGGTATTCAGCCCAGCCGGGGCTGCATTCCTTTCCAAGGAGGCCAAGGCATTTCTGATGGGGAGATCAAGATGTTAAAAAATATATATCTGGGAAGAAGAAGAAGAAGGGGGAAAAAAATGAGATAGTAAGGAATGCCACAGGAAAGAAGTTAAATCTTCAAAGAGAAATTAATTCCACATGTGGGTGAAAGCGAAGCAATCCTGCTGCTACTACAAGAAAGTTCCTCTAAAAACTATGGAGTCTTCCGCTCCGGTTCAGGGGGGTGTGCAGTCCCAGAGACCCCTCCGAGGGCCTTGCTGGGCTTTTGGGTCAACGTGGAAGGGATTCAGCTCTTCCCACTATTGGAGCTGAAACCATCCCAGGTCCTGA
This sequence comes from Acanthiza pusilla, assembly GCA_036630365.1. NCBI lineage: Eukaryota > Metazoa > Chordata > Aves > Passeriformes > Acanthizidae > Acanthiza > Acanthiza pusilla. Next base: position 2,295,294 of record JAXCHO010000010.1, on the reverse strand, counting down.
GAGCATCTGAGGACCACCAGGCTCAGGATGCTCCATGAAGCTCAGGGGTGCAGGATGCTCCCCAGGACAGCACCAGCGCCTTGCTGGGAGGTGTCTGTCCCCCTGGTCACACCCAGAGGGCTGATGTGCCCTGCTGCTGTCACAGCAGGAGCCCTGCAGAGGCTCAGGTGGGGGCGGAGGCAGCGGCTCCGGATGGATGTGGCACAGGGAGAGGAGGTGTGGCCAAAGATATCATCAGAGAAAGTGATAGAAAGAACTAACTCATCTTCCCAGCAGCACTGGGCTGCAGCATCATTCACCCATCAACACCTCCTGGACAAAAAAAAAAAAAATAATAACCCCTGAAGCTGACATATTTTAAAGTCCTCACCCCTGCTCCACATCCAGCACCACCCCACAGAAACCTCCCCATGGTTCTTTCAGAAAACCAGTGGGGGCTGCTCAGCTATGTTTCATGTTTTTCGGGCTTTTTTTTCCTTTTTAATTTGACCACCTTACTCCAGTAATTGCACCCAGATGCATCAAGTTGCCTGCGAGGGTTTTAAATTCCAGGGAAAGCGGTGGTCTCCTGCCACAGATGCTGCGCACACAAACACAGCCCGGCTCCAAACTCAATATGCAAAGTGTTTTCAGCTGTCAGGTAGCAGTTGCTCTGGAGCTTCAAGGAGAATGTCTGATGTTTCTCAGCCTATTCTTATCTTGATGCGATGACACACAGCATGTAACTCTCTCTCCCTCTGCTATGTTAGGCAATGGCCATATCAGAGGTATTATAATGCCATGAAAATTTCAGGGGGGCTCGTGGTTGTATCCCCCTGTTATGAGGGTGCAATTTCACAGTGTGGGTTTGTTGGTTTTTTTTTTTTTTTTTTTACTGTCAGATTGCTTTTAGAAATAAAAGCACTCAGGCAGGTTAAATCACAGACTTATACAGAGGGAGAAAAACTGTACAAGGAGCAGTTGGAGGCAGCATTGAATCTCATTAAGTATTTCCTTGGGACAAACATCACTGGGCTACCATGGGTTTAAAAACACAAAAAAAAAGAAAAAGGCAAAAAAACCCCACACATGCACAAACCTGAAAAAAGAAAAAAAGTATATATTTTAACACAACTATGTTAATCACAGCTTCCATGCTCTAATTGTAGAACACTGCTTGGAGCATAGCTTTACAATGGCATCATTTACTTTGATAATTGAAGCCAAACTCGGTTCCAATAACTTCACACACAAGGAGCTGCAGCGGCGGGTCCTTTCAAAGGCCAGGAAGCACTGGGAGCCGGCACGAGGCCATCTGCGAGCCCCAGCACGGCCAGTCCCACTGATGCTGGAGCCTAATGGGAGGCAGATGAGTCCACCTTGGGCTGAGCAGACCCACGGTACCCCAGCGGCACAGCAAAGCCAGAGGCGCTCTCTGTGTACACAAAGTCGTGCGTGATAAATTTAGAAGCGCGTATAAATAATAGCTGGAATTCCTGGAGCATGGGGCCAGGTCCAGCACGGCAGCGTGGGGAGGCCACTTTTAACCACACCACAGCCCAGAGGGGAGGGGAGTCGCCTGGGAGGGCAAGAGGGAGGTTCTGCTTTTAAAATATTCCCTCTATCAGGGCTCCAAACACACAGGCAGCGGTTTGCGAGCGCCTGCCTCCCAGCCAGGTGCAAACTCTGTGTTTTCACTGTATATTTTCTCCTGTTCCTGTCCATCAGCGGCGCCAGGCCCAAGAAAATCTTTCAGCTTGTCCGGTTCCTGCAGGCTCCTCGCTGTGGGTTCGGCCGTGACTCCGTGCCCTGGGGTGTCCAGGTGGTCTCCCACGCTGGTGGGACACCAGGCTGGCCTGAGACCACTGCGCTCCCCCCGCCAGGTGGGCTCAGCCCAGAGCTGCAATAATCACACTGAAACCCACCGAGGCGAACGGCCAGAGCCTGCGCAGCCCACGGCGCACGGAGCAGAAATTCCTTAATTCCAACACACACATGAGGGAGGTGTGGTTTGGCCACTCACCAGGAAAAGACTTTGTGCGAGCCTCAGCTCCAATCCCAGCCGCAATCCTAAGGGCTGAGTGATGAGAGATAACCCATCCATATGCTCATCAGCTCCGAGCACATGCATGCACAAGTGGCTCCACAAATGGGAGGAACTGAGCAGCATCTCAGCTTGACCTCCCCTCTCTTTGCATTGAGAGCTCTTGGCCCCATGGAGAGCAAAAGCTCCTGGAAATTCAACAGAAGGTGATCAAAGCAAAACGCACTACCTAATGTCCTAGGAGGGTAGATCTGACATGTGAGGAGCAAGCTGCATTAATCCCTGGACAAAAAAGAGAAGAAAAGAAAGAGGGGGGAGAGAAAAGAAAAGTAAAAAAAGCCCAGCACTAATCAGGCAAGCAGCCACGGCGCTGTGAGCTCTCCTGGACAAGGCACATGTGGGTTTAGCAGGGCCTGCAGCTCTGCTAGAACATACAGCCAAGCCCTTCCAGCTCTGAATCCCAACAAAGGCTCAGAGATAAAAGCATCAAACATCCCCCTCCTGGAAAGCCAGCGAAGGGCAGCAGTTCAAACCAAGTTCTGGAGAACAGCAGATGCTCAGGCAGCAGCACTCAGGCACGAGATGAGGATCCCAAAGCCCAAGTCCTGCACGGAGCAGCTGCCAGTGCTGCCCCCCCCCGCAGTCCCCAGCAGGAGGGGTCCAGAGGCCACGCCAGGATGGGGAGCATCCCTTCTGTCCCCACCGGGATGGAGAGCAACCCTTCTGTCCCCTCTGGGATGGACATCCCTTCTGTCCCCACTGGGATGGAGCACATCCCTTCTGTCCCCAGACAGGGATGGAGAGCAACCCTTCTGTCCCCACACCAGGATGGAGAGCATCCCTTCTGTCCCCACTGGGATGGGGAGCATCCCTTCTGTCCCCACCAGGATGGAGAGCAACCCTTCTGTCCCCTCCGGGATGGACATCCCTTCTGTCCCCACTGGGATGGAGCACATCCCTTCTGTCCCCAGACAGGGATGGAGAGCAACCCTTCTGTCCCCAGACAGGGATGGAGAGCAACCCTTCTGTCCCCACCGGGATGGACAGCACCCCTTCTGTCCCCATGCAGGGACGGGGAGCACCCCTTCTGTCCCCACTGGGATGGAGAGCATCCCTTCTGTCCCCATGCTGGGATGGACATCCCTTCTGTCCCCACACAGGGATGGAGAGCATCCGTTCTGTCCCCACCAGGATGGAGAGCATCCCTTCTGTCCCCACCGGGATGGACAGCACCCCTTCTGTCCCCACCAGGATGGACAGTACCCCTTCTGTCCCCATGCAGGGATGGGGAGCATCCCTTCTGTCCCCATTGGGATGGAACACATCCCTTCTGTCCCCACTGGGATGGAGAGCATCCCTTCTGTCCCCACACAGGGATGGACATCCCTTCTATCCCCACACAGGGACAGACATCCCTTCTGTCCCCACACAGGGATGGACATCCTTTCCGTCCCCACCAGGATGGTGCACATCCCTTCCGTCCCCACCAGGATGGAGCACATCCCTTCTGTCCCCACCAGGATGGAGCACATCCCTCCTGTCCCCACCAGGACGGAGCACATCCCTCCTGTCCCCACCAGGATGGAGCACATCCCTCCTGTCCCCACGCCAGCACCTCCATCCCTCCCGGCAGGCAGGACAGCCTCCAGCACAGGGGCAGAGCAGAGGCCTCTGGCTGGGGAGCACCCTCCGGGGCAGGGGGACCCTGGCAGCACCCAGGGCAGCAGGAGCCAGCCCGGCACAGCCGGAGGCTCTCCGGGGGCAGCAGAGCAGGGCGCGCTCCAGCAAAGCCTCCCCGCCAGAAGCCCGATGCCCTTTGATGTCCATGAATCACAGACACACTCTCAAAATTCCTGTAAACGAGATGTCAAACACTCACCATACCAACCCCCAGGCTCCCGGGCCGGCGGAGGAGAGCGCACATCTGCAGCAGAGCCCTCTCCTCTCAGCCCTGATTCAACAATCCACATTTATGGCAAGGGTGGGGAGAGGAAAGAATACATTTTCAGAGGATTATACAACTCATCATTTGCTCATCGGAGTCTCTCTTTCCCATCCCCCCCGTCACTTGGAGACGGCTCTTACTTTCCTCACCCTTGCACCGCTGTGCCATCAACATTTCCAACAAAAGGGAAGGGTCTGGCAGCGCAGATGCACCCCAGGGCCAGGGCACAAGGACATCCTGTCACCAACCGATGTCCCCACATCCCTGCCGACACAACCACCTCTTAACGAGACTAACTCTAAGCTCACGTCCACCGTGAGAGCACCCAAGACCAACCAAACATCTCTTACTCCACACCTGGAATGCCTCTACCACCCTAAATACTCAAATTTTAGGTATCCTGCATGCACTGGCTCAAAGCCACCCTAGACGGCTGTGACATGACACCACCACCCCACGCCATGGAGAGGCTGCACATCACACGCACACACAGAGTCAAAATAAAAGCAGATTCTGCCCAAGTTGCAGAGTTTGGTGCAGTCAGTGCACACATTTCCTCTTCCACGACCGCACAATTGCTTCCCACATAACCACCATCGTTAAACACCGGTTGATGGTGGAGTTGGGGAACTGGAAGGTTACATTATTCATGTGTCTCTATGATCCACTCCACTACTGCTCTTAATAGGTTTGAAAGTTGAACCAATAATTAATGCATGTCCGGAGGACATAGTTGCTATGAAGTTTTTGATCTATAAAAGAACTGAAAGAGCCAATAGGGCTGCAGAGCACAGGATCTTGTTTTCCTCTGTAGAGGGGGGAAAAACCCCACGCTCAGACAACACCCCACAAATTCCAGGGTTTGGAGGTATGGGGAAGCAGCCGTGCTCCCAGCCCTTCTGGAAGCCCAGACTCCCCTCGATTCCCACCCCAACAACCTTCTGAAAAGCACCCTCAAAGTCCTTAAAGTTAAAACAAAGCACAGTTTCCAGGGGTTCCCTTACCTGTATCCATTCTCGATGGTTTCTGTGGCTCTGACATTCGCTGTAACCCTCAACGTCTTGCTGGATAGTCCAACTACCGAAGGCAAGATTTTGTTTTTAAAGTCTGCACAGCTCCATTCCTCTTCTTCATTCAAGGTCGGGAGATAGCCACAGACAACTTTTAAGCTCCCCAGTCCATTGCTGTTGATGTAAGCGGGATTCTCTCCTCCACTCCGCACATATTCGAGGTATATATCAGAAGTTAAAAACATCTGGTAAGCATTTTCCTCCATCACAGTCTGAATCTCAGTCTGTGCCTGATCAAACATGATGGAATCTATCTGCTGCTTCTTGATGCTGTCCCTTATGTAGGTCTTGGTAGCAGGTTTGAGCTGCTTGGAGACGATGCTGTTGTTCTCGATGTACCTTTTGTAAATAGCTTTGGCTACTCGTAAAGTTTTGGTATCCTTAAGGTCCATCTGCCTGAAGCCATTGCAGGCAAACCAGAAGTCTAAGGTATCCACACATTTTTCCCTTTCCAGAAAGGTCCGAAAAAGATAGGCACCATCTTGATCTCCCAAGAGGGAATGCAAGGATTTGGTCCATCTGGCCAGAGGGGAGTCTGGGGACGCGCTGCCCTCCGGCTCCCCGAGTCCGTTCTCATTCCTCCGCGGGGCAGGAGGCACCGGCATGGCCTTGAAGCTTTGGCTTTTGGGGAGAAACGAGCTGGCGAGTTGCGGGCATGGTGCTTCTCCTTCCTCCCCCGGGACAGGGGGTCGGGGGGCGTCTTCCCTGAAGCTGCTGCTGGGGTCTGGGAGGTGGGCGAGGACCACGGCGCTGCTCATGGCTCCGGAGCTCGCTGGGGAGAGGGGCTCCCACTTGCTTCAGGAGCTGCCTTCTGCCTCTGCCTGCCTCTGCCTGGAGTCAGCAGGGGATCCTCGGAGCCTCCTCTCTGCAAAGGGAAAAGAAAAAAAAAAAAAAAAGGGGGGGGGGGGAAGAAAAAAGGAGTATTGATCTAATCAAAACCAGATCCTCCCAACATCAAAGACAAAAAGTAAACAGGCTTTTCAACTCCTCACAGTCAAAAAAAAAAAAAAAAAAAAAAAAAAAAAAAAAAAAGGGAAGAAAGAAAAGGAGAGAGGGAGGGAGGCAGGGCAGAGGGAGCGCGGCTCTATCGCCAGCCCGATCGCGACTATCAGATCCGCTCCGCTGAACTCCCGGCGCACTTTTAGCGGGGCCGGGGCTGGCGCGGGGGTGTCAGCGCGGCCCCCCCGCTGCCCGGGGCGGCTCGGGGCGTCCCTGCCCCGCATCTGGTTCCCATTTGCCCCGGCCCCAGCCCCCTCCGCTCCGCTCCGCTCCGATCCGCGCTGCCCGACCCGCGCCTGTCCCCCCGCCCGAGCGGCGATTTTGGGGCGCTGCTCTGCGGGAATCACGGCGGAGCAGGGACCGCCCCCTCCCAAAAAAGCACCCCCGGGGGTGGGATGGCAGAGGCGGCCGTACCTGGGCGCTGCGGGGCATCCCGGGCCGGGGCCCCGCGCCCCCCGCATCCCCCTGCGGCCGGGGACATCCCCCTGCCCGGCTCGGGAACAGGGGCACTGCATGGCAGGGGGGCTCGGAGGGACGCAGCCCCCAGCCCCGGGCTCCCCGGCGTGCCAAATAATGGTAATAATAATAATAAAAACAAAAACCTGCTCCAGAAATGGCGACGGGCTGGGAGGAGGGAGGTCGGAGGGAGCTGAGCTGGGGGGAGGAAAGGGGGGAAAAAAAAGTCCGGAGCGACTTGGGAGCCTCCGAGCCGCGAGCAACAGCCGAGCCCGGGCGGGCACGGGCGGCGCGGAGGCTCCGCGCCCGCGGAGGGCGGCAGCGCGGGCACCCCCCAAAAAAATAAAAAAAAAATTAAGATGAAGAAGATAAATGAAATTAGAAGAAAAATCCGTGTCTGAAGGAGAAGCAGCGGCGGCCGCCGCCCCCGAAGTTGGCACTCACCGCCGAGCCCGAGCTCGCTGCGCGGCCCCGCCGCTCCCCGCCGCCGGCAGCGCGCAGGCTGCACCCGCTCCCCCCGCCGGCCTTCCTCCTCCTCCTCCTCCTCCTCGCCTTCCTCCTCCTCCTCCTCTCCTCCCCGGCGGTGCAACCGCATCGGAGAGCATCGGGAAAGAGGGGGGTAAAGGGGAGGGGGGGCTGCGAGGGAAGGAGCCCACTGCGATCCGCGCCTCCCTCCTCCTCTCCCTCCCTCCCTCCCCTGGTTATTTATTTTATTTATTTTAAATACAAAAGCGCAGGTCCCGCCCCCCCTCCTCCCTCCGCCCCCCGCCCCGGGCTCCCCCCGCAGCATCAAAGCGCAGCCCGGCGGAGCGGTCCTGCAAGGGCGGTAGCGCACTGGGGGGAAAAAAAAAAAAATTTAAAAAAAAAAAGAAAAAAGAAAAAGAGGCAGAAACAGGCCCCAAAGAATTTTAAAAATTAAAAAGAGAAAGAGGCAGAGGCCGCGGGAGCAACCCTGACCCTCCCGGGGCTCCGTCCCCCGGGGCATCCCCGGTGCCGGCCGTGCGCGGGGGCGGCCCTAGCGCGGGCGGGGAGGGCGCGTACACCCGCGCTGGTGAGGAAAATAAAATTATTCCATTTTTGGGGGGCAGGATTTATTTTTTGCGCCCTCCTCGCGGCATCCCGCAGCGGCTACAGAGTTGCCAGGACCTTATCAAAGGGAAGCGATCGCAGCCGCCGCTCCGCCGCCTTAAAGGCGCAGCGCCCCTTTTCCTGCGCCGCCCCGCGCATCCTCCGCGCATCCCCCGCGCAGCCCCCGCGCCCTGCCCCAGCCCCCCGCAGCGCTGCGGGGCGGGGAATGCTCCCCGGCATTAAAAACTTTGCGAAAAGTTTTCATGTCGGGGAGAAAACGGGGCGGGTCCCCGTATTTTTTATATATATATATATATATATATATATATATATATATATATATATATATATAAATGTTCATATATATATATATACACACATATATATATGTATGTATATATATGTATGTATAAATCCACGGGCCTGTTTTCGCTCTGCAGGCTAATTAAACAATCCCTGATTGCAATAGAACTGGCACAGCAGCCAAAGCCCGGCCGCAGTTGTGTTCCCATCTCCCGCCCCAGCTGTTAAATATTAACCAGGCACGGAATGGAGGGTTTGGAACTTCATACAAAAGGTTTTAATTAGGGGTTGGCCCCCAAACCTGCCCTCCAGATCCAAGGAGCCTCCTGCCCTCCTCCTCAGCCTGCGAGGCTGGACCTGGGGGCTCCACAATTCCCCCATCAGGAGCTGCCCCTCTGACCAGAGCCCACCTTGGTCTGGCTGGCAGAGCTGGAGTCCAGCTTGGCTTGATTTTTATCATTATTATGGAATCACACACTGGTTTGGGTTGGAGGGGACCTTAAAGCTCATCCCATTCCACCCCTGCCATGGCAGGGACACCTTCCACTGTCCCAGGCTGCCCCAAGCCCTGTCCAGCCTGGCCTTGGACACTGCCAGAGGACAGCCACAGCTTCTCTGGGCACCTGTGCCATGGCCTCCCCACCGTCACAGGGAAGAATTTCTTCCTAATAATCAGTGTAACTCTGCCCCATGTCATTGTCCCCTGTCCTGTCACTCCAGGCAGGGCAGGTGGCAAAGCCTTTGGCAAAAGAAATGGCATTTTCCGTGTTTGCTGTGCCTGGACATCACTGCGGCCCCTTCTGGGAAGTGCAACAGCACAGAGCAGCCCTGGCTGGACCAGTCTTGTCCCCAGAGTCACTCTCTGCCCTGTCCCCCTCCTGTGGCACACTCCTGTGGCACACTCTGCAGCCAGCAGAATCTCCCCCAGTCCCAGCAATCGGAGCGGCCCTGCTCCCACCACCACCGCTGCTCCCAGCAGCCTCATCCCTCCATGGAAAAGGGACATCCCCAGGGGACAGCCAGGCACCCCAGCGAAGCTCCAGTGCTGGTCCCTGGGGCTTGACCTGATCCTAAATGTGTGTTCAGAAAGCAGGACCACAACCACAGACCTGCCCCTCTCCCTTCCCACCCTGCACGGGCTGTTGGAAGAGCTCTTGGTTTGCACCGTCCCTAAATCCAGAGCTGGGACTCACCCCATGCTGTTGGAAGAGCTCTTGGTTTGGATTTTCCCTAAACCCAGAGCTGGGACTCACCCCATGCTGTTGGAAGAGCTCTTGGTTCGGATTGTCCCTAAACCCAGAGCTGGGACTCACCCCATGCTCTTGGAAGAGCTCTTGGTTTAAATTGTCCCTAAATCCAGAGATGGGATTCACCCCATGCTGTTGGAAGAGCTCTTGGTTTGAATTGTCCCTAAATCCAGAGCTGGGATTTACCCCATGCTGTTGGAAGAGCTCTTGGTTCGGATTGTCCCTAAATCCAGAGCTGGGTTCACCCCATGGCACTGAGCTCCTCCAGCTCCAAGCTCTGCTCCGACCTCTCTGCACCACAACAAACCCCAAACACCCCAAGAGTGTGGCAGTGGCCCTGGACATGATGTCCTTTGAAGCCACAATTTTGTCATCTGTGCGATGGCTGAATCCACATGGGAGCCCCGCACGGCAGCATGGCCTGGGCAAGCTGGGCTAATAACGAAATAACATGTGGCTGAATTTGTTGTTGCTGCCCAATCACACATTTTCCAGGCCTGGGAATGGCCACCACTGGGCATGGAAAGCAAATGTCCTGCCAAAGCCACGAGCTGAACAGCCAAAGCCCTTTCTAGGCACAACAAGCAGCTATGAATTATTGGAATTATTAATATTTTTGCAGCTCATAACGCCAAATATCGACGTGCCACTATGCCAGATGCTGCTGAGCATGAGAGAAAGGGGAGAGAATGAGCAGCCTGTGTCCCCTGGGCTCCTTGGGATGGTGACAGTGGTGTCACCTCCAGCCCAGGACCTCCAGCCACCAGAAGGTGACTTGACCACCACTTTCTCCTTACAACTTTCTTTGGAACAATGTTGGATAAAAACCTCTCCGAGTCCCATTTACGGCTACAGCAGAGAAAATTAAGCCATTATAATGGAGGCTAAAAACCTCAGGCTCGTTCCCTTTGGAAGAAAATCTCATTAAGTCTCATTCATTCCATTTCATAAAAACGTCATTTAACCGACGGGTTTTCTCCAAATCCCGTTGTGCAACAGCACTGCCCTGCTCCGATGCCCTGCAAGAGCAGCCTGGAAACTCAGACAGAGACTTCATTTCCCAAATTACCGTGGGTTGTGCATGCAGAAGAGCAGCCCACCCAACACCTGCCTAACTCACCATCCTCTTGATGCCAGCCACCAGCAAGGGACACTTTGGGGACAAACGGAGAGCCCCTGGGGCCGTGGCTCTGTGGGGAAGTGCCTGTCCTGCCCGGAGCGGCGGTGGCCCCGTTCATGTTCTGCGTGTCCAGTCAGGGAGTCTATTTTCTCCTCCTGCCAACAGGGAAGAGTCACGCAGTGCCTGGGATTTGAAAGTAATCCGATGAACTAGGCAGGCGGTGGCAGGTACAGGAAGGTCTTCCAGAGTTTTCTTCATCTTTAGCAGCTTCTGGAAGTCCTTGTTCGCAGATCTACAGGGAATCTCTGTGTTCAGGTAGCAGCTGCAGTCATCAAGAAAGCAGAGTATCTTTGAATTTCCTTCTGATTTTCCAGTCTAAACTCGAATCTGAATTCCCAGGTTGAACAGAGGGGGAAATTAACTATTTATATTTTATTTGTTAGCCCTTCTGCATCTGAGATAAAAACTCAGCTAAATGAGGGAGAAAAGGACTGCAAAAGGCTCTTTAAAGCAGTGTCCTCCAGCCGTGCTCAGCCCTCCTGGTGCCCAGCAAAGGCCAGACACAGCCTGTCCCCTCCTCTCTGCTGCTGCTGTGTGTCATGTTCACAGGCTGCAAAGAAGCTTGAAGTCAGATTGTGGCACCAAAAAGGAATAATTTTAGATTAAAAGAATCAGTTCACAGCGAAGCTCCACAATAAAGAGAAATTAATTTTTTTTTCCCCCTGCGAGCTTTTTTTAGAGCAGGTAGTTAAAAAAAAAAAAAATTTGGGGAAGAAAAAGGAGCATTGCAGATGTGCCAGCCCACAGTCCCTGGGCTCATCCTGACTGCACTGAGCTAGCCTGGCTCCTGCCCTGCCCACTGGGAAGGGTTTTGCTCCAGAGACAGCTCCAGGTTGTTGTCCTCCTGCAGAACAGCAAGGCAGACACCTTAGGGCTGTGCTGTTCATCCCTCTGAGGGGCTCGGTGGAGGTGACGGGGGACCAGGAGCTCAATCAGATCAAATCAAATCGGATCAAATCAAATAAAATCCAATCCAACAGCCCCAGCGCATCGCGGCAGTGCCCTCGTTGTGCTTGTCAGGAGCCGTCAGTGCTAAACCAGGGCAAAGTCAGAGCCCTTCACTGAGCATGGGGAGACTCTGGGGGCCAGGGAAGTCCTTCCTCGTGGAGAGCCCCAAAAGAGCCGAGAGATGCCCCAGAGCCCGAGCAGCCCCAGCACGAGCCAGAGCTCAGTGTGCTGCTGCTCTCTGGCACTGACCTTGCTAATGCAGCCCCAAAGTGCTGAACCATGGCAACATCACAGAATCCCAGGCTGATCTGGGACCTCAAAACTCATCAGTGCCACACCTTCCACCAGCCCAGGCTGCTCCAAGCCCTGTCCTTGGACACTGCCAGGGGATCACCAGGACATTGATGGAAAATAAGGAGGAAACACAAAGCAAGCAAACACAAAGCCCACGCCAGCCCCACCGGGGGTCAAATCGCCTCCAAGACCCTCCAACCCTCTCCACTCCATCTCTGGCCAAGCAGGAGGAGGGCAAAGCCCTATTTTCTCTTCCCACCTTGGCAATTTAGACCCCGAGCCAGAGAGGGGCAGGGGCTCGGGCTCTAAAAATCCCTTTCCCATCAGGAAAAGCCCCCAGTGACAGGCACAGCCCAGGGAGGACCCACGAGGGTAGGAACCAAGCCCAGGAGTGTGGCTGACGTCACCCTCTGTCACCGCTGGCGCTGGTGGCCACGTTGATAACGAGATCAAAGGCTCGAGACTATTTCAACACAAGTGCTGGGAACAGTCTTGATCAAAATAAGAGGAAGGCCCTGTATACAGAAGACATGAGAGGTTTGCAGCCCGCATGTGAACCTTTGAAGCCATTCTCCTTTTTTTTTTTTATAATTTTTTTTTCTTTTTTAAATAAACTAGTTTAACATCATTAGTGTAAGAGGTAGGAGTGTAATCTCCCGACACACTGCAGGCACAGGGTATTATCCACGCACAGACAAGCCTTTCCCGTGGAGGGAAAAAAGCACTGCCAGAGATACTCACAAACAAGACAAGAAAACACACCATTAGTTTTGCGGGATTTGAAGTTCATTCCGTAAACCGACACACTTTTGTTAGCGAGTATGGCCAGATAAGTCCGATACATTTTCTCTCCTATAATCCCTTTACCATTTCCATTCCCCCCTACAGACTCCGTTCCTTGATGTTTTGTTCAGTGCACTCCCTGCTATCTGCACACGCTTGCCCAGATTTTTCAGACTTGAAAGGGGCACCGTATCAGCATTAACCGTTCCAGGAGAGCTGATAAAACACACGCGAGCACTTTGCTATCTATTAACATTTCTGAACTCCTTCCATCACCTGCGCAGAGCAGCGATTGAAGAGAGGGTGGGGGCAAAGGAGGTAAATGAGGAAGTTGGTCATGTATTTATGAGCAACTTCCCATGACTTAGATTTTCCACAACCCCTTCCTCACGTGGCTTTTTCTGCCACCTTCCCGTTGGAGTAACGAGGGCTGCAAGATTCCCCGAGCCTGGAAATGTTCAGGGACAGGTTGAAAAGGATTCGGAGCAGCCTGGTCTGGGGGAAGGTGTCCCTGCACGCAGCCCTTGAAGGCAACATTTAAATCCTACTGAATTTTTTAAGGCAAATATGGATTTTTGGATGGGGAATTGGGCACGGCGGTGGCTTGCGGGGATGCAGGAGGGACATGGGGGGGGTGACAGAGCATCAGTGCCAGCAGAAGGAGATTCCATTCTGCTTTTCATGGAAAAAGGAACCCTTTCCCCAGGCGTGCCCTTCTCAAAGGGCTGTCCTGGTTCTGGATGCTCCTGGAGGAGCACATGGACACTTTTTGGGGCCGATGGTACCTTGGCCTGGCTGCAGAGGAAGGGAAATACAAGATGTGTCACCAGCCTGAGCTGATGTGATTTGATTTCTGCAATTGAATCCGTTTTGTTTTCTGGCTGTGTAAAAATGGCTCCTTGAAAACCCAACTAAGTACGAAGTGCACTCCCTGCAAATCTCAGCGAGGGAAGGAAATCCAAATGTTTTGAGTTTAACTATTAAACATAGTTTCCAGCTAGTGTGCTCAGAATTTGAAATTAAACAAATGAAAGAAACATGTTTCAATGGTTTTATGTAGGCAATAATGTCATTAACAGGAAATAAAGAAATTGGGCTTTGCAGCTGCAGCATGGAGTTTAACCCTTGCCGTGCAGCTCGGTGCTTGCTGGGCTGGCACAGCCCTCTCCCACCCCTGCCTGCTCCTGGGCATCCCAAAAAAACCTCCTGGACCCGAAAATCCTGATCCACACAGCCCTTAGAGCAGGGTGGTAATGGAAAAAGCAGGAGCAGAGACAACGGGTAGGAGGGAACAGCTTTCCTGCCTAGTGGAAAACTTTCAGATCATAAAGTCAAATAAAACTTTTCACTTCCAGGGGGAAAAAAACCCAAACCCAAGCCCTTTGTGCACGGTTATTTTTAGGTGTGCTGTCAGAGCTGAGTACCCTAAAATTCTACCTGCTTTGGTTTGTTTCTGCCTGTCCATTCGATTCTCAGAATTAAGGGCAGTGAAGGGTGTGAGGCTCCAGCCCCTGGTGCTGGCAGGAGCTGGGGGATGCCTCTCACAAGCTGGACCAGTCCTGAGGCCACAAAAGAAATATTAATTTTTTAAGGATGCCTGTATTTCCAGGTGGGAAATGCAGGCTGGAGAGAGGAGGCTTTGCAGGGAGAAAGCCTCACCCCACACCCTCAGACCCTCAGGTCAGCCCTCCTGAGCACTGAGTCCAAACCAGTGCCAAATTCTGGGTGCCATTCCATCTAAAATCACATTGCACTGCTCCCCTTCCTCCCAGTGTATCTACTTTTTGTTTAGTAGATCATCTCTTCCTCTGCCAAAGCCCTATTGATTGTATGAAAAGGTGTTTTCTTCCAGTGTTGGAACCTCCACCATAATCCTTAAATAATTAATATTGGCAGCTTTGTTTCATGAAAAGGAAGGGGAACTTGGTGAGCGTGAGGTTGGTCTCTCTCCTGACTAGACCCAAAAATGGCTGCTTGGATATACATTCCATTAATGATTTTTTTCTCTTTTTTGTAGAAATCATCATTCTGGAGGTGACACCATCAAAATAATATTTTTAATCTTTTTTCTTTTTGCTTTTTAATCGTTTCACAGAAGCCTGGAAATTGCTCACCCAGTGAAATTCTCCCCATAAGAAACTGGGGGGACGGAGAACCTCATATTACTGAAACTCAGGAGAAGCTGAAGTGTTATTAGAGCACATCCCCATCTCTGCACCCCCAGTCCCAAACTATCTTCTGTGTTTTTCTCTCTTTTCCCAGCAGGCCTGAAATTACAACACTTTTAAAAAAATTTAAAAATATTTGGAAGCAAATCCAACTCGAGTCTCGTGTTATCCTGAGAGCATATTCCAGTCCCTCTCACATCACAACTGAGAGTTCCCTCCTTTTTTTGGTAGCATTCACAAGTGAATGGATAATCATTTCCCCAGCACTCTATTCCTCCACAAACCCTCCCAGTTCATGGCACTGAGCAACAAATCCATCCCCAGGAGGCTCCTCTGGCCCTGAAGCAGTTCCCACCTGGCTGGAAAAGGCCAAAACATCCCCTCCACACGTCTAATCAAAGATCTTCTAATCAAACCTGCAGATCACTGTTAGTGAGGATGCACTGGGAGCCCGTGGCAGGAAGCACCGAGGGGAGCAGAGGTCCCAGCTGCTGCTTCCTGAGATAAGTTTGGCTGTAATGGGGACATTTCCACCTGGGGGAAGCCCTAAAACCTCCTAGAAAGCAGTAAAAGCTGAAATCCTGAAAGGAGTAAAAGCTGAAATCCTGACAGAAGGAAAAGCTGAAATCCTGACAGAAGTAAAAGCTGAAATCCTGACAGAAGTAAAAGCTGAAATCCTGGAAGGAGTAAAAGCTGAAATCCTGGAAGGAGTAAAAGCTGAGGGCAGCACAGGTTGGCTGCAGGAGAGCTGTGCTGCTGTGGGGTTTCACAGCTCCAGAAAACACCGATTTGAGGACTTTGTCATAGACACATTTGGGGTCTGTTCACCCCTGGGCATGGAATGGGAATAAGAGTGTCCCCACAAGCCCCTTGAGAGCTGGAAGGAGAGTGCTTCCCTCATCTTCAATTTTGGACAAAGGGATTTGCTTGGGAATGGAAACTCAAACTGTGGAAATCATGGAAATCAAACTTTGACTGTGATCCCCATCCCGTGCCTGGCTGTGTAAATCAGCTAAGAGCTCTGCCAGGATCCATCTCTCCCACTGGAGCCATTGGGACGATGATCAGCTCCCAGAAAAATGGGTCACCTCCTGCTCTGTGCTCCCTGGGGATGGTCCAGGAGGGGCAGCAGCTCCTGTGGGCAGTGAGAAACAAACTGGCCATGAGGGCAGTGATTTTTGAGCACATTTTGTGCAGATCCAGGTCTGCAAGGGCTTGCCTTGGGCATCTGCACATGTTTTGGTGCTGGGTCCCATTTATCCGCCCTGTCTGTGCCATGATAATGGACTCAATGAAAGAAATGTTGAAATTGTTGATTATTCTTCTAGCCACGACTTTAGACAATAAAGTTAGATAAATTCCATAGATTTAAGCAATTCACCATTGTCCTTTCATTACACAGGCACATGCCCAACCCGAGAACAGGGAGAGCAGCTTATATTAAATTGATTTCAGTTCATGGAGAATGTAACATCACAGCAGGCTCAAAACAGAGTTATTTAATGCATTTAAAAGTGTGTGGTTTCCACAAGCTCAGACACGTTGACATCTGCTCTCGAAGGGAGCAGGGATAATGAGGCTCTGCTGTGATACACCTGACACCAGGGTGGCTCTGTCACTCGTGTGAGATGGCAAAACCCTGGGTAGGGACCTGGGGTTGGTCACCAAGCCCTGCTGGGCTGAATAAACTCACTGTGCTCAGCTGGGAGGGCTCTGCCTCCCCAAAATGGAGTTCAGAGTGTCACAGGAGGAGCACCCCATCCCTGGCAGTGTCCCAGGCCAGGCTGGACAGGGCTTGGACACCCTGGAACACCATGGCAGGGGTGGGATGGGATGAGCTTTAAGGTCCTTTCCAACCCGAACCATTCTGGGATTCTGTGACCACCGGAGCTGAGACACAGTTAAACACCCTGGAGCCAAACCCAGCCCTTTGTCCCTGAGTACACTAAAATAATAACCTTTCTAATACTGCCACTACACCATGCAAATCGGGAGGAAAGAATTACACCACTATAAAACCTGCTGTACACCGGTAAGAAAAAAAAAAATTCCAAGTCATTTTTCTTCTCCTGCTGGCTTTAGGGAGGCTGGGGAGGCTCTCCCTGAGCTCTGAGGCTGCACAGAGCCCGGGCAGGGGCTGAGGTGGCAGCAGAGGGGAGCAGGGATGTGTTTTTTGGCAGCAGGGCCAGCCCGTTTCCTTGGGCCACCCCCTTCATTGTGAATGCTTCAGGCATTAGCTCAGGGAACTCACCCGGCTAAAAATAACCCTTCCCGCACAGAAAATAGACAAAGAAAATGGCTATTTATACCCGGGATCAATCCCTGGAGTGATTCACCGTGCGGCCCCCGGAGGGATCAGGCACAGGGAGCTGTGCAGGGACCCCAGCCCGAGTGACCACGGGGACATCCCTGGCGTGGGGACACCCTGACCCCCTTTTGGCTGTAAAACAGCTCAGCGCCCACAGATGACCTTTGTTCCTGTGCTTGTCAGAGGCTGGAGATTGGAGAACTGCAGGGGTTTTTATAATTTTGATTTTAGTTTCCGTGTTTTCAGGTTATAAATATATTTTTTTAGGTTTGCCTCCCCTGGCTCCCCTCCCAGCTGAGTCAGGGATGTTCCTCCATGTGCTGTTTCCAAATTCTTGGGTTTAAATGCCACAGAAAGCCAAAGGGCAAGCTCCAAATGCCCAAAGAGGAGCAGAGGATCAGCTAAATAGTTTGATAAAACTCAGGGAGAATGATCCATCCTCATCTGCCTCAGCAGACAAGTTTAAATATGGATAAAGACAGTTGGAGTAATATAGATGCATTTTTTCCCCTTGTTGTTTTCTGTTTTGACTTCTTTGGGATCATTCAAAGGGAGGTTCAGGCTTTGATCTTCTCTATTGGCAATATTTTCTTCATCTAGGTTTTTATAGTTTGAGAAGAGATGTTACATGCTTGCAAGAGAGACTATCAATATGATGTGGGCCCGAACAAAAAACCTGGTGTCAGGTTCTCCATTTGGAGTGTTACCTCAAGCTTTGAAGTTTGTAATGATTCAAAAGCATCTAGAGCTGCTACAAATGTTAATAAAATTAAAGCCATCTGAAAGTGAGGCTTGCATGTGCCTTTGAAAGTAGGTCTGTGATCAGTTATTACCCTCAATTACCTTGTTGTCCACTCTTTTAGCTCGAGGTTAAACTCTTAACACTTTGCTTTGAAGTGGTTATCCTTTTATCTATGACCGGACTGAGGAATTTAAGGGCAATAATCAATGAGGGCTTCATAAGAATAAAGGGGAGACAAGGCAAGGAAAAGAGGTGTGAATGTGCCCTTCACGGCTGGCTGGGGGTTCGGGGGCTGGGGGGACACAGGAGCCCCGAGAAGAAATAGGAGAAGAGGAAAAAAAAGGAAAAATGAGGGGAAAAAAATGGGGGAATGAAAGAAAAAAAAGAGGAGCCCCAGCAATTTCCAAATCGCTGCTAAAAATAAAGCACAAGCAGCGAGCCGGGGTGGGGCTGGGCGTGGGGAGCACAGCGAGGTGAAGCCTCATCAAAGGTGCGGAGAGATACGATTAAAAATTGGCTTAATCACGGCTTTGATGTGCGCCACGGCACCTCGCCCTCGCCACGGCACGGACACGGGAGGGGTGCCCTGATCCGGGGATGGGACATGAGATGGGACACGGGAGGGGTGCCCTGATCCGGGGATGGGACATGAGATGGGACATGGGAGGGGTGACCTGATCCGGGGACAGGATCTGGGATGGGTGACCTGCTCTGGGGATGGGACATGGGATGGGTGTCCTGATCCGGGGACAGGATCTGGGATGGGTGACCTGATCTGGGGATGGGACACAATAAGGGTGTCCTGATCTGTGGATGGGATATGGGATGGGTGCCCTGATCCAGGGGATGGGACATGGGATGGGTGTCCTGATCTGGGGATGGGACATGGGATGGGACATGGGAGGAGTGCCCTGATCCAGGGATGGGACACGGGATGGGTGTCCTGATCCGGGGACAGGACATGGGATGGGTGCCCTGACCCTGGGATGGGACACAGGGAGGGATCCAGGATGGGTGTCCTGATCCAGGGATGGGACACAGGATGGGTGCCCTGCTGTGGGGATGGGATTTGGGATGGGTGCCCTGATCCAGGGATGGGTGCCCTGCTCTGGGGACAGGACATGGAATGGGTGCCCTGCTCCAGGGAAGGGATCCGGGATGGGAGCCCTGCTCCAGGGAAGGGATCCGGGATGGGTGCCCTGCTCCAGGGAAGGGATCCGGGATGGGTGCCCTGCTCCAGGGAAGGGATCCGGGATGGGTGCCCTGCTCCAGGGAAGGGATCCGGGATGGGTGCCCTGCTCCGGGGACCCTCCCCAGCCCCAGCAATGACCCCACCCCAAATCGAGGGGTCCCCGGGTGCTGGCCCCGGGCGATGCCCAGCAGGATAAGGGCAATCCCTTCTC
This sequence comes from Acanthiza pusilla, assembly GCA_036630365.1. Lineage (NCBI taxonomy): Eukaryota > Metazoa > Chordata > Aves > Passeriformes > Acanthizidae > Acanthiza > Acanthiza pusilla. The sequence continues at coordinate 2,276,357 of JAXCHO010000010.1, read as the reverse complement.
AGGAAGGATTCCATCCCACGCAGGAATCCGGGAACCCTTCCTGCCCCTCCTGGGAGCAGCAGCATCGCTGCACCTGCACTCCAGGGTCACCCAGCAGGCCCTGGGCCACCCATGCCAACACCCACCCCAAAGCCACCACGGGATGTCCCTTCTTGGGGGACAGGGAAGGAGGCTCAGAGCACCCACCTGGCTGCTCTGTCCTGGCCCTGCTGTCCTGGCCCTGCCCCCGGGGCTGCTGGGGACATCCTTGTCCCCCTGTGTGACCCAGCCCTGTCCCCACAGAACCACAGCCAACCTGCGCTTTCACCGTCCGGCCAAAATCACAGCAACACTCCCAGCCAGTTCTTTTTCATTTTTTTTGAATCCGAGGTGCCTAGAGCGAGGTGTTGAAACGCATGTTGAGCGCACCACGTCTGGCAGGGGACCAAGCCCACATGGCCTGGGTTTGTGAAGTCCCGAGCACAGGCTCGGTGTGTGCTCAGCATCTCCCGAAAACCTCGCACCGCCGCGCTTTGATCCCGCGCCAGCCTTCCGAGCTGCGTGTCTAATTTAAGGTGCTTGGGTTGGAAAATGTTGACAATTATTGTTACTCTAAAATTAAATCGGTGCTTAATTATCAAAATTGATGGTAACTTAGAGTGGCGTTTTCAAAAGAGCCTCGGGGAGTCAGGAGGAGATTTTCAAAGGCGGTTTAGTGTCTCAGGGCCACGTCTCCCTCCTCGTACCTGCACTTTCTTCCTGACTGCTCCTGCTCCAGCACCTTTTTAAGGCCACCCGAGTCGTGCTGAGATGGAACAAGATGGACCTGAAACCACAGACCAAAATCTCCAGGCCTCCAAATGCACTTGGCTAATTCACGGCGAAAAATCAATTGGCTTTGGGTGCCTAATTCTCCTATAATCCTTTAGATAATCCCAGCTTTAGGCTTTTAGATACTGATAAAAAACCAAACAAACCCCACAATGCAAGAAATTCATGCAGATAGAATAGAAAACAAACATATATTTCGTATAACTTTCAGATACTCTGAACTTAATATGAAGTAGGTTGAGGACAATAGCAATAAAACATTGCTCAAGAGAGAGTAAAGGCACAAGACCGTGAAGCCCGAGGCTGAGAACAGAGTTTCGTAATTAAGTAGCCTCCAGACAACGATTGTCATAGGCAGGCATTGCTCAAGGACCCAGCCATTATTGCTTTCATTATAATTTTTCAGGAGAGGATCTTTTTCTGGCCTGGCTCCACCTTCATTCAGAGCTCCCAGTGGCCCCAGCCCCTAACGAGAAAGAGTTGATTGAGAAACGCTAATGAAGCCTGCAGAGCCACGGCGTGAGGGTGGGCACGTGGCTCTGGGGGTCCAGAGCAGGGCTGGGGACAGAGGTGACACCAGGCAGGGACACCAACACCACACCTGGGATGAAGGAACAGAGGGAGGGCACAGCTCTCCTGCCACAGCCTGGACTGGGGGGGTCACTTGCTGGTCCTGCACATGAAATCCATTGAAAATGTACTGACGGGAAGGGTTTTCCAAAGAAAAAAACCCTTCTGACTCGAAGAAAATCGTGATAACTCAAAGAAAATCCTGATAACTCCCATATTGCAACCAAATACCTTCTTTTTCAAAAAACGCGGTACAACACAGGAGGTGTAGTTTTTGCTCTCTGTGCATTTCCCAGACCCCGATGGCATTTCTCATGGAAGGTTTGGACAAGGAGAGCGTGGGGGAGTGGAGGACACAGGGGCTGGGCCATGGCAGTGCCACTCACCCCACACGCCGTGTCCACTGCAGATCGCTGCTGTGTCACAGAATTCACACATTCTGGGGTTTGGCTGAAACCAGCCCGGGAATTTCAGCTTTGCTACAGAGGGGAGGAAAAAAGCATGAATGAGAAACTCCTCCCCGCTTGTAGAAAACTTTGATTTCCCATCAAAACTCCAATTTGACTAAGAAGTTCCAGTTGATCATCGCTGCCCCAGCTGGTGCTGAGTGAGTCCCACTGGAAGGGCAGGATTAACTCCCATCCCCTGACGTTACATTGAGCATGACCGTGCCTGTCTGCACTTAACTGCTGACCTATCTTAAACATCCCACTAATTAATATCCTGAACCCAGGTCGTGTTCCAACACGGCCTCATTTTCCAGCGAAGAGCCAAGGAGGATTAGGAACAAATGGGAACAGCCCGAGAGCTTCCTCGCACCCCGAGCCACGGTGGGGCTGCTCTGCCCCAGAGCCCTCCCTGCACCCACCCAGAGGGGCTCCTGGGCCAGCTCATTCCTGGCCGAACAGCAATCCCAAATTGTGGCAGCAGAGCCAGGGCTGAGGGCTCAGTCCTGCTCTGCTGCTCTGATCCTCGGCCAGGTATCAGCACCTGGACACTCAGCGAGCAGGGAGGTAATCCAAGCAGGGAACAAAGGAATAAAGTCCTCCTTGTTCCTGTAAAAATGCTGCTGCTGGAGAGGCGGCCTGGGCTGGGTCAGGGCACAGCCCAGCTCCAGGGGAGCCTCCTCGGCTGCTGGGAACCCATCCATGGAGGGGACAGTGTCCCATCCCATGAGGGCTCTGTCCCATCCCTTGGAGGGCTGGGAACCCCATCCATGGAGGGGACAGTGTCCCATCCCAGGAGGGCTGTGTCCCATCCATGGAGGGGCTCTGTCCCATCCCTTGGAGGGCTCTGTCCCATCCCATGGAGGGCTGGGAACCCCATCCATGGAGGGGACAGTGTCCCATCCCAGGAGGGCTGTGTCCCATCCATGGAGGGGCTCTGTCCCATCCCTTGGAGGGCTCTGTCCCATCCCATGGAGGGCTGGGAACCCCATCCATGGAGGGGACAGTGTCCCATCCCAGGAGGGCTCTGTCCCATCCCACGGAGCGCTGGCTGCAAAGACATCCCCTCTTGCACTGTGATTATTACTTTTTTTTTTTTCCCAGCTCATTATATGGAGGAACAGAGTCGAACACAGCAGAGAAAATGTCTCGGCTCTGCACAATTCCCAATCCCTCCAAAAGCAGCAGGACAGCCGAGCACACCCCCTGTGGCATCTGCGCCCTGAGCTGAGCCCTCGGCACACACAGGGGGATTTTTATCTCCCAGGGGAGCAGCAGTGACCCAGGCACTGCCCCAGAGCTGCTGCTGTGCTCACAGGTGGACAAACCCCAGCTCAGATCCTCCCCAGAGCCAGGCAAACCTTGGAGGGACAGGATCTGCATCCCTAATCCTTGAGAGAAGGAAAAGCAGCACCACCAAAAGCAGTGCCTGGAGGACAGGACCCCTCAGAGCCCCATCTCACCTCCATGGAGGGAGCTCCGCCAGGCACGAGCCATCGGCCAATGAAGATGAATCTTTTAAGGCTTTAATTCATTTTCTGCTCTGCCCAAAATAAAGAGTCCTCTCCGGGATCTGCTCTTGACGGTTCCCCCACCCACCCCAACTCCAGCACCATCCCTCACACCAGATCTTCCCTTTTTGTTTAGGAGAGAAGGCAGATAACAAAAGAGCATCTCCCCTGCCCACGTTTTCCCCATTCCTCCAATGTATTGCCCAAAAGCTCTCCAGGACACTGCGGGGCAGACTGTGGGAATTGCTCCCTCTGCTCCATGACCCAACACCTCTGCCTACACCAAACCTCCCACCTCAGGTGTCCCTAGGGAAGAGCAGGGGACAGTCCCAGGCTCCTGTAACACATCCCATTGTCCCAGAGGGGAGCCAGGGCTGGGTGAAAGCTCTCCGGATCCCCCCGGAGTGGCAGGGGGAGAGGAGAGGCAGAGCCGCCCTGCGCGAGGCCACGACGAGGCTTTGTGACTCCGGAGAGTTGGCAAATCCCCGGATAAAAGGGAAAATATGTTCGTAATAAATAAGGCTGAAGTAACACGTTGCGAAATATTTACTCCCTCGGAAAGGCGGCTGTTTGCTTTCAGTGGAGCTGCATCTGATCCTCTGCCAAGCGGGGCTGAGCGCCTGGAAAAGAGACTTTTCTGTGGTCCAGGGAAAACCAGGTGCCCAGAAAGTGCAGGGACTGTGTGTGCACAGGCACACGTGAGCAGGGGGGACGTGGGCAAGGTCCCGGGGGTCCCCAGCTCCTGAGAGCCACACTAATGCTGCTGTGAGCAGAGCCAGCCCGGAGCTGAAACTTTAATTTTAATGCAACTAATCAGATGTCAGCATAGAGACTGAGGGAAGGAGAATAGAGGGGAGAAAAAAGAAAGAGGTGTTGATAAAATACTTGTTAGAAAGAAAATTGGATTAGTGGTGCCATTCTGGCCATGAAGTTCTTTGAGCCAGAGAAAAGAAATAATAATCTTGTTTCTTTTTTTCCCCCCGTCTCTCTGCAGCCCACAGAAGGCCTCACAGCCAAAACATCAGTCCTTCTAATCTTATTTTCTTTTTTCTAGCATGTATTTTATTAACCCCTTTTCTCATTTAACTGCTATGAATAGCTCAGTGGGTAACATCCTTCTTAGAAAGTGAAAACCTCCTTGGAGATGCAGTGCAAGGAGAGAAATGCAGACAAACTTCCAGCTCCCGCACTCAGAAGAAAAGCCCCCTCTGTAATCCCGTCTGGTGAATCCCAACATTGTACCCCAAGGTAGCCGCCAGCTCCAGGTCCTCTCTTTGGAGCAGGAACAATCAGGGAATTTATCTGGACGCGCCAGGAGATTGCTCGGGCTCTGTAAACTCCGTGGACGTGGAGCAGAGATTAGAAAGTAAATAAACGCCCATGCTGCTGCTCGGGAAAGTGTCTGTGTGTGCATAGAGCACCCTAAAACCAAGGCAGGCGTCTGAATTGCCTTTTTACAGCTTCCCTCTAAATCACCTTTCCTTTCCAGCTTCCCTTGGCGGCTCTCAGCCACGTACAGTGGAATTCCCAGTCCGGACTGGGATGCTCATGGGACTGAGCCCAGCATGTTCTGCTTTATCCCACCAGCCCAGAGCAAGGCTGGATGTGTCCTCCCACACCCAGGGCAGGATTCTGTGTCCCCAGTACAACGTGGGATGTCTAGAAGCTCAGGGACCAGCTCCCCTCTGCGCAGCGGTGATAGCGACATCGCCAAAAGGGCAGAAAAAACATAATTAAAACATCAAATCCGAGGGAGACAGTCCTGCCCTGAGCTGCTCTAAGTGGGAACAGAGATTTGGCCTCTCCATAAAGAAAATACCAGCTCCAGCGAGCTTGGCTGAGCCTCCTTCCCTGCGAGCAGAAACCTTCCTGGGAGAGGAGCGGGAGCGGGATCCGGCCCCGCGCGATATTGGTGTGTTATTTTCCTTGACAGCTGTGGTGCATAGTGGTAAGTGCATGTTTAATTCATTCACAATTTATGGTGTAATGAGAACAATGAATGTGTCTGAGGGAATAATTGCTTCACGGCGGGGATGCTGGAGAGTTCAAGTTGGTTGGCACCTGGACTTTGAATCGGGGCTGGCGGCGATTGGCTCCGGCGGCCCCACAATGGCCCCAGTGACAAAGCTGCGGGGACGGGGAGGGGGTTCAAAGTCACCCCGTGCTCTCCATGGCAGGGGCTGCATCCCAGACCCGTCTGGCCCCAGCTCCCGGGCACCCAGCGAGGGCTGTGCCTGTGGGAGCCGCTTTTCCAACCCGCGTTTATGACGGAATTCTGCTGCGAATCCGCGTCTCTGGAAAACCAACGCTTCCCCCCCGTCTCCCTCTAGGACCCTTTCAGTGCTCGGCCCTGGCTGTGTCTGTCAAACCCTCCTTTTGTTGGGGGTGTGCAGAGGGGGCTGACCCTTTCCAGTGTCCCCAGCAGCCACATGGAGTTTCGGAGGGCTCAGAGGTCAAGAGCATCCATATGGAGGGCCCAGGAGCTCCGTGCGTCTCCCAGCTGTCCCCACGGCAGCTGTGCCTGCAGCCCCCGAACAAAGCTCCTTAGGGGGCTCGTTAGGACACTCGGGGGTTGCTCTGAGCTGTCCTGGAGGAGCCCTGGAATCACAGCACCCCCAGAAGAAGGCACCAGGCTCGGCTCCGTGGACAAACAGCTCCCATCCATCAGACTGGGAGCAGGGAGATGCTGTTATCCATCACAGCTCTCTCCCACAGCTCTGAGCGAGGCCAGGTTTTGAGCCAACAACAAAGAGATGCCGACAAAGCATCCCTCGGGCCTTGGTCCGTGCAGCAGGGTCTGCAGCAGCCCCTCCACAGCCTCCCAGCAGAAATGCCAACCTCATTCCTCAGACAGATGCGCCAAAGCACAAGCAACAAATCTTCCACGCCCCAAATCCACCCTGAGGAGATCAACCATCGACATGGCGCTCTTGGATCCAGCACCAGCTCTGTGAGACTCAGCTGCTGTTGTTAATTATTGCCCCATTACATCGGGGAGCTGTGCTAGAGACCATCAGCACTCGAGCTTTTCCATACATGGGCCGTGCAGGACGGATCTGGGTCCCTGCTCCCCTTCTCCATATGGGAATGCCACGTGCTGGGGATGGGCTCAGCTTTCAGAGATGCTGAGCTGGGAGCCCTGTTACAGATTAACTCCCATGCAAGGCCCTACAAGATGTTTTGAACACGTATGGAACGCTTGGGACGGAATGGAGGCTGCTTTTAGCTGGGGCAACATCTGGGTACGAGCAGATGTGGGCCAGGCTGGTGAGCAAATCAATGCAAGGGCTTTTCTTTAGGGGCTGAAGGCATTTTTCCAAGGGGTTAAGTGGTTTAGGAGCATAAATTCAAAGGACAACTAATTCAGAGTAAAAAGATCGAGGTCTTAGGCTCCTGTGTCCCCTCGAAAACATCCCACCCATCCTCACGAGGGAAACAGCCACAGTGGGGAGTAGAAGACAGAGCTGAGGTGCAGACAGAAACATGAATTTGTAGTCCTGACAGAGAACCTTGTTTTATCCCATCTACTCTGAGGTTAAACACGATGTTCTGTCAAGCCACACACGGAGGAAAACACGGTTTGGCAGCGGCGTCTCGCTCGCGTAACCGCGTCAAACACCGCGCGGGCCCGCGAGGAGAGGCTGCCAGCCCTGCTTTCATCTGCGCTCAGGAACAGCCAGGAGGCAGCCCTGATGGAAATCCAGCACTGCCCTGTCCCCCCTAATGCCCTGATGGAAATCCAGCACCCCCTGTCCCCCCAGTGCCCTGCTGGAAATACAGCAATCCCAGTTCCCTCTGTAATGCCCTGCTGGAAATCCAGCACCCCCTGTGCCTCCTAATTACCTGCTGGAAATGCAGCACTGCCCTGTCCCCCCTAATTCCCTGCTGGAAATGCAGCACTGCCCTGTCCCCCCTAATGCCCTGCTGGAAATACAGCACTGCCCTGTTGGAAATACAGCACTGCCCTGTAATGCCCTGCTGGAAATGCAGCACCCCCTGTGCCCCCTAATTCCCTGATGGAAATCCAGCATTCCCTGTCCCCCCTAATGCCCTGCTGGAAATACAGCACTGCCCTGTCCCCGCTAATTCCCTGCTGGAAATGCAGCACTGCCCTGTCCCTCCAAATGCCCTGCTGGAAATGCAGCACCCCCTGTGCCCCCTAATTCCCTGCTGGAAATACAGCACTGCCCTGTAATGTCCTGATGGAAATCCAGCACTGCCCTGTCCCCCCCAATGCCCTGCCTTGTCACTGCTCTCCCAGAGCTGTTCGCTCTCAGCCCCGACATCGCTCTGCCAGGGAGGGAAAATAACAGACCTGAGTGCTTAGAGGGACCAACTGCATCTTTGCCTCTCCATGGGCAAGAAAAGGTTAAAACCAAAGGTGGCTGCAGATGCAGAGTGAATTTGGGTGAGGTTTGCATCTTCAGCCCCACTCCATCCCCTCCTGAAGCTCAGCTGTGAACTGAGCCCCCCAAAGTCCCATCCCCACAGGAGGATCCAGACCTGCCCCATCCCAATCCCAGCACGGCCCAGATGACAGGTCAGGATACAAACAAACCCTTCCATAATTGCACATCGTTAATTACCAAGGGTGTTTGGGGTTCTTGGAGAACATCAGGTTGCAAAGACGCTCAATCAAAGGGCCCTTGGGGCATTCCAATCAAGGCAGAGCATCAAAACCCAAGAGCTGTTTTGAAAACACAGCTTCAAATGCGCGCTGGGGGCAGGAAAGGCTTCCCCCCCTGCCTGCCCGGGAAGGCTCCTGGCCCCAAAGCCGGCGGCACGCGAGGGCAGAGGCTGTGACCTCGGGGTACAACATCTGCAGGAGCCTCAGGACTCCCAGCACGGCACCCAGGGTGATCCAGCAAGCTTTAGCCTCAGCGAGGTGTTTGCTCTGCTGTGTTTTCCCTCTTGCTCTCCCAAACCCATCCAGGCTGCACCCAGGGTGATCCAGCAAGGCTTTGACCTCAGCGAGGTGTTTCCTCCGCTGTGTTTTCCCTCTTGCTCTCCCAAACCCATCCAGGCTGCCCCTGCATGGAATTGGTTCCTCCCAGCTTGGAAACAATTAGGAGAAAAATCAATTTAGGGAGAAACTTCTGTCGAGGAATTGTGGCTGATAACTGCAACCCCTGGAAATATTTTTAGCTGCACCAACCTATGTATAATGTATAGCTATGCTTTTATAATGATGGAACAGGATTGCAGGTGAGGTATGCAAAGAGGGAGTGAAAACGGCAAAAAGTAAAATTAAAAAAAGTAAAAAAATCACAGATTAAGAAGAGAAGGTAATTAGTAGCACCAAATTCAGGGGAGGGATTTCTCATCACAGTTGGTAACAATGTAGAAGAGGATTTCAGTAATATTTGGGTAGTAGTTATTTTTCTAATAGAGATGATCTTTTTCAGCCAAACCCACTGGATTTGAAGCAGAAAATTAATTCAGGGAAGTTTTAGGAATAGTGTCCCTAAGCCACTTCGGAGTCCCTTTTGGTCTTTAGCTCTCTAAATGCAAGTTCCTAAGCATCCATGCAGCTATTTCACAGCTTTGCACTCAGAGGGGTATGTGTACATTTACTTGGAAATGGCTGTTATATGAAAAAAAGAGAAATAAAGATCCAGACAGATCTGCTCACATCAGTGAGAAAGCTTCTGGGAGCTGCACGAATTAAAAAATATTATTTCAGTTTACACTTGGCATTTCTCTCTCTCTTGCTCACATGCTGTCCCTTACACTGACCCCGTGGTCCAAACCCAGCTTCTCCTGTCACCGAGAGAGTGACAGCAGCACCGAGGGACCATCAGTCCCTCCTCCACTGAGCACTTCCCATCCCATCCTCCTACAGGGTTACCACAACAGCATTTATTTCCCAAAGTGGCACCAAAAACTGCGTTCATATTGCAAGGCTCAGCCCTCTCCATCTGTGAGGACAGAACTGCAGAGAGCAGGGAGGGAAAGCTCCTCAAGGGGCACTGATGCTCAGCTGTCCCCAGGTGCTGACACCCGGAGGTGACACTGAGGTGACCTCCGGTGACTCCTGAGGTGACACTGCTGAGGTGGCACCACACCAAGGCTGGCCCCTGCGCCAGGCTCAGCATCACAGCCCAGTGCAGCACAGATTGGCACAGCAGCTCCTGAAGCTATCCTAAAATCAGGGCTTGCATTGCCTGGAGAGAAAGGATCAGCCCCCACACGAAATACACGAAAGGAAATCACTTACAGCCCTTATCAAATCCACCAGAAAGGCTCAATATGCTGATACCACCAAAAAGAAAGCCCAGTCCACACAGAAATCCACTTCTAGACCATCAACTTACCATGGGAAAAGACTTTGGTCGTCCTTTGCAGACCAGTGTTGGCACCAGCCTTTCTAGAGTCACCCAAGAGCAAAGCTGGAGCTGCTGATGCCAAGGGCTGGACAGGCAGCTCAGAGAGTCCTGGAGGATTTTTCATGCAGGAAGATGGTGGAGATACAGTTATACTCAATGATCTTAAAGTTCTTTTCCACCTAAATGATTCTCTATGTGCAGTGCTGCTGTTTGCAGAAGGGAGCTCCAAGGGAGACATGAAGCAGCCCAGGAATGAGCTGCACTGAAGGCAGGAGCCCACCACCCATCCTGGCTGTGGGGCTGAGACCCCACAAGGTCCTCATTTACCAGCACACCCAGGGGTGGGGATAGGCCTGAACTCAGAGTTTAGTGTTTGCAGATGAGCTTTGCTGAATTAGTGAAGGTTCAGGTGAGAAGTGTCCCCTGGGAAGTGACTGCTTTATCCTACAGCTTTTTGTCCATCAGTTCTGGCCCTGCTGGTGCTGGGCAGGGCGTGGGGTGGGAGCTGGACCCTGCTGCAGGTGCCTGGCTCTGTTTTTACCCTGCCCAATACTTCTATTTCAAACGGCAGTGTTTGTGACACCCAGAGGTGTGGGAGAACCACAGCAAAGCTCTGCACTGGGGCAGCACAGAGCCACCTCCTGTGCTGGAGCAAACCTTGGACTGGGGGGATGCTTTCAGCAGCTGAGCAGAGCAGCAGAATTTCCATTCAGAGTTTTCATGGCAGACTCAGATCTGCACTGAAATCAGGCAGTGACCTCACCCAACAAGGATGAACAAACCAGAAGATGACGAGCAAGTGTCGGTAAGTCTCGGGAGACGTAAGATCATTCCTGAGCACAATTAAACACAGCCCTGCAAACATCCAGCCTCTGACTGATCATGAAATCCACATGGAATCATTTGCCTTCTTAGGTCTGTTTTTCCACCACAATGAGAGTCTGACTGTACAAAAACTGGCTGTATGAAATTGAGGTGGGAGATTTAGATGGGCTCTGAATTTAAAGAGAGAGCGTCAGCTCTGAGGAATCCCTTTCTAAAAACACTTGATCTGGGAGAAGAAAATTCAGCTGTGGTCCTGGGATTGATCCACTGCATCCTCAGTGCCACGGGACACATCTGAGCCTGGGCCAACTCAGTCTCATTCAGGTCCTGCACCCTCCAGCACCTCCCAGCATTCCTCAGTGAAGAGCCCAGGGTGGCATTACATCCTTGATTTCAGCCCAGGATCACTTCCACCAACAGATTCCTTACAGATCCTAAAGTTTTAATAAATTCCTTGAAGACTTTCTTTGGGTAAAACTGAACAAAGTTAACTTCAGTGTTAGTTTGAGACAGTAACAGAATTGGGACCCACAACCTTCTTTTGAAAGGGAGGTCAGCTTTGCCTGGCATTAAACTTCAATATCAGATTGCAATGGGAGAAGAACAAGATTCCTGAATAGATGTCATGAAGTTGGAAATATTCTCACAACTTCACTGCCCAGCTGAGATAAAGGTGTTCCTTCACTTTGCTCCTTCTCCCAACACACATTTCCTTGTTTCCAGTCCCAAGTTCTGAGTCTGAATCATGTGCTGACACAAAGCACATCTCCATTCCCACTGAGCTCTGTGTTTATGGAGCATTTGAAACAAACAGGCTCTTGGGACCCAGCCCTGAGCATAAAATTGTTTTAGAGAGCTGCTCAAAGGAGGTCTCAGCTTTAAATCCCCCTCGTGTGAAGGTGAGCTCTGTGTCCATTTTCTGAAGGGTCTGCTGAAAATACTGCCCTGAATATTGGCCATACCTGGGTTGAAAGGAAAATTAAAGTTTCCTGATATAAGATGGAGCACCCTCAGGAAAGAAAACAACTCTTCTCCCAAGGATGTCTGGAAGGAAGCAGAGCCTTTATGGCCTGTAGCCACAAATTCATGGGATGAACCATCCCACAGTTCATGGGATCAAGGGATGAGCAGAGATTGGCATCAGGGACGGCAGAACAAGGGCACGACACACTGGCTCCACTCTTTTTGTTCCCTGGTTCTCTGTCAGTGAAGGAGAGACCAAGTGTGGCAGCAAACAGTAAATAAATGATATTTTATCCAGGGGCTTGCCTTATTTACATTATGACGAATGCCAGATAACACAACAGAGCCGCACAATCACCGTGTAAAAGTGCCACAAACTGCTCCCAAACACAGCACACTCCCTCCTCCTCTCTACAAGACACATTTTGCAGGATCAGACCCTCATTCAGTTCTTTCAATGCTTTTTCACAATTTTTTTTTCCAGTTTAGGGAGGAAAAGTTTTATTTAATTATCTTTTTTTTTTCTTTTTTTTTTTTTTCTTTTTTTTTTTTTTTGTGGTTTGAATTGACCAACTGCATATCTTCCCCTGGCTTTATCAAAGAAGCCACCAGTACCAGAGCACATCTAATTTTAAGAGGGCTTTAGTAGGCAGACTTAAAATTGATCATGCATTTTAGTTTCAGTAACTTGCAATTTCTGCACGCTTTGATAGTGCACTTTAAAGAACAAGTCTTTAATGACAAAGGCTTAAAGGAAATGACCTTTCTGAAGAAAATATCAAAGCTTGGAAAAGATAGCTCCTTGGAAAAAAAAGGCTGAATTAAAATGACCTTGTGTTCTGAAACTTCTTCATACAATATCTGACGTCTTACTTTGCCTTTGTACCCTCCAAATGGGACCAAGTGTAATTTAGCAGTGTGGTGCCTCCAGTCCATTCTGTGATTTGGGGAGGACTTGCAGCGCATTAAAAGAATTTAAAAAAAAAAAAAAAAAAAAAAAAAAGATCCTACAGAGATTCTCTATCAAGACCTCTCGGCATCAGGATCAAAGCTGTGCGTTTTCTCCAGAAAATTCAATAAATATTTCCTTCTAGTCACCATAAAATATTTTTTTTCTGTGCAGCAAAATCATTTCTCAGTTTGAAACCACCGCAGTCAGGAGAGATTTGGGCAAGGACCAGGAGTATCTGCTGTCCCCAGCACAATTACAGCTCTGTTGCAGACGCAAGCAGAAGGAGGGACCTTGTATCCCTTTTCCTCCAGCTGGGCCAAAAAGGAGCATTTTTGTTCCATGTAACACAAGAACTGTGAGTGGCGCTGAAATAAAGTGTCACCTTGATAAGGGTCACCTCCCTTGGTACTGGTGAAAAATGTTACGGTGACGTTTTCTTGTGGGGTTTTATAGAGGGTGAAACAAGCTTCTCTCACAGAGCAAAATCGGTGAATTAAACAAATATAAAATACAAATTAAGCTCTAAGCACACTCGAGCTGGTTTTGCCAGAGATTGTTTAGGGATGAGGAAGCCAACTCCTGGCTGCTGGCAATGCCTTCCTGAGCTGGGGAAAGAGAGGCAGAGAGCAAATAATAACCGTGGAAATCTTTCTAATCCTTCGGTTTGGACTCTTAACTCTCACTTGTTACAAAAATGATCAGAGCAATGTTAACAACTACACGAGAATTCCACCCAAACTTACATTTAAGTTCTTACAAGGCTCGTAAGCACCTTCAGTGTGGTCCTCAAGCTGTGCTTGATGCTGGAGAGAGTTTCTCAGAGTTTTGAAACCTCCCGACTGACCAACATCTACTTTTCTCTTTATGGCCATCAGTGACATCAGCAACCAAATTCCACCAAAAAGGAGGAAATCCAGGAATTCAAGTAGCTAGAAGAGGATCCATGCGTTTATGGATGTACACCCCTTCCTGCTTTCAAAAGCACTAAAACCACACAGATATAATGGAAAAACACAAGGAAGAGGCAGAATCAAAGATGCCTCATTTCCCTGAGGCATGAGAGGAGCTGTCACTGTCCCCACCAGGGACATCTGGTTATGGGGCCACGTCCAGTGGCACATCCCAGTGCCCACAGCCTGCACCTTCCAGGGTGAAAACATTTCACTGCCCACAATTCACTCAACGCATCCCAACAAATTCCTGCTCCTGCATCGTTCCCTCAGGCCAGGCTTTGTGGCACCTGCCACAGCACCTCCTCCTTTATCAGAGGAGCTGTGACAAGCCCTTATCTGTAATTAGAAGAATCACTTGTTGATTCAAGGAAGGTGGAAAACCTGCCCGGGCTCAGGCTGGGCTGGGAACCGGCAAAGCAGCCAGAGCTGGAGCCAGGGCTGGCACGGAGGAGCAGGGTGGATGGCCCAGCCTGCCAAAGCCTCTCCTCCTTGATCTCGGTGCCAGGAGCAGAGAAGAGCCCAGCTGGTGAGCTGGGAGCTGGCACAGCCACAGCCAGCACGGGCACTCGGGGCAGCGGCAACCTCCGGACTCTGTGGGAGCACGGGAACACCGGGGTGGGGCAGGAGAGGTGGCCACCGCTGCCAGCAGGGTCTCCAGCTGGACTGGGAATAGGAATTTCTGGCTCCTTCTCAAGCGCTGTGCCTTGGTGCCAACACCGCGGGCAGGACGGTGCCCAGGAGAAACAAAGCAGATCCAAATGGACACATCCCAAATGTCCCAATGGACACAACCCAAATGTCACATCCAAATGGACAAATCCCAAATGTCACATCCCAATGAACACATCCCAAATGTCACATCCCAATGAACACATCCCAAATGTCCCAATGGACACATCTCAAACGTCCCAATGGACACATCCCAAATGCCCCAATGGACACAACCCAAATGTCACATCCCAATGGACACATCCCAAATGTCCTGATGGACACAGCCCAAATGTCCCAATGCACACATCCCAAATGTCACATCCCAATGGACACATCCCAAATCTCCCAATGGATGCATCCCAAATGTCACATCCCAATGCACACATCCCAAATGTCACATCCCAATGGACACATCCCAAATCTCCCAATGGATGCATCCCAAATGTCACATCCCAATGGACACATCCCAAATGTCACATCCCAATGGACACATCCCAAACGTCCCAATGGACACATCCTAAATGTCCCAATGGACACATCCCAAGTGTCCCAATGGACACATCCTAAATGTCCCAATGGACACATCCCAAACGTCCCAGTGGACACTGGCTCATGGATGGCCAGGAGATAACAGCGCTGGCCCATGGCTGGGAGGCAGAAAAATGTGACTCTTGGCCATACCTTGGTGACATTTGGGTGACCACAAGCACACTCACTCAGGACATCAGCTCCTTCAGCTTCCCACTGCCCCTCAAACCTCATCCCAGAAAACCCTCTGGAGTCTGCTCTGACTTCCTGGGATCCCACAGAGAGCGGCACACACCCACGCGGCATCGAGGCTGTATCACTTCTGACTCTTTTCCAACAACACCCGTGACTGACCAGGCCATGAGGAAGGAATTCCCTGCTCCCGGAGTATCCAACCCCAACCCCACCAACACTGCCACCGTGGCTCCCATCCTCGTGCCAAGAAAATCCCGTGAATCACAGCACATATTCCCACTGAACAAAGCCATACAAAACCCCCGTGGCTGCTGAGGTGAGTGAGATGCTCGAGCAGGACAATAATGTCAAAACAAAAATGTAAGAAAATAATAATATTTTAATATTATGTAAACACATGGACACGGAACAATGTCAAAATATGTTAAAATATCTTGGACAATAATAATAAAAATAGAAAATGGGGTTTCCTTCATGTTTAAAAGTGAAAAAAATGGTATTGGGAAGGAGTAACAAAAATATTAGTAGAGCAAAGTCTACTTGCTCGGTAAGCGAGCTCAGCGTGGCCTCAAACCGTGTATCAAATGCATAAATCTATAATAAAATAATGATAAAAAAATAATGGAAGGAAGATACAACAAAATTCATGCTGGCATGAGCTATGAATGTGTTTTCATGAAGTTCATTTTTTTGTGCTAACAAAAGAACCACTAATCTTTGCATTATAATTTACAAGAGCCAAATCTTCAAACCTATTCAAAGCAGTCCATTTGGCAATCACACAGATCCCACCGATCCATCGGTTACCTGAAAAGGAAGAGACTTCTGTTAATTACACCTTATTATTTTTATTACAAAAACACAACAGGCTGAAAGCAGGGCTGGGTCCAGTGGGCAGTGGGTCTGGAGCTTTCTATTTATCTAACAAAATTACCTATGCTGGACTTAACACCAAGAATCTACAACATTTTCAGTTTCCAGTTAGTTTTAGCTAATTCCTGTTAACAAATAATTTAGGATTAGCATTTTCTAACAACTGTCACACTGCTAACCTTTTCACAGTTGCTTAAATATCTCACAAATGCTTACCCTATTTTTACAAGCACCCATTCTTAGCTGCAGAAACCCTCACGTGAGATACGAAATACCATCAATGTCTATAAATATAATAAAGATGGAGTGGCTTTCCTAGGAAGTCTCCCTGTACTCACCTCTCCACGTGAATCACTTACTCTAAAGGCACAGCCAGGCTTTTTATGGCTGCAGCACTTGCCATAATTTATATTGGAGGGTGTAAACAGCTGAAAAAAAAAGCTCAGGCTCGTGGAGATCCGGTCCTTTGAAGATGGGATCTGTAATATTCTGCATTGCATCATTGTTTTCTATCTTAAAAGGAGGTGGCATCACCGCAGAGCCGCAGCTGTGCTCGGAGCCACCGCCTCGGCCCCGACGTGCAGGCAAAGCCCAGACTTGCAATGCACCTGCGAGCTCTAATCTTGCTCTAGCAGCACTGACTAAGCACTGGGGAAAGATTCTCAGATGCTTGTTTACGGAAAATAAGGAGCTTTTCAAACTGCACCCGCGTTGGAGCGTTTGAATTAAGCCGTAAAGTTTCAGAACCGAGACCCGCGGGTGGGAAATGGTACAGATGGATCAAAGATAATCCCGTACTTTTTGGCGTGGTAGGCGTTCAGCTCTTCCTGGAGGACTCTTTTCTGCAGAAAACTTACCTGTAAAATACATCCCACATGAAAATAGGGTACAAAATTCCAATTCATATATCACTCATTTCATTAAAGGAATTTTCCTGGTCTCTCCCACCTAAATAAAACGCAGTAACACTTTAGCTGCGTAGAAGAATTAATATTTAATAGAAGGCTGTTCTCCTGGCTTCTCTGGCTGTGGCTTTGCACTCTCCACTCCTTCAGAGTCACACCAGTTGTGAAACACAACCATCTGGGTTGTGCTCCCGTTCTCCTCGCAGCTCCCTGTGCTCTCATCCTGCACTTTAGCTCTCGTGATTGAGGTACTCACCTGTTCTTCAAGTGCATGAAAATTAATGTTTATTAACACACTGCAACCCCTGTTGGCCACCTCACCAGGAGCAGGCAATCAGGCAGCAATCCTTTATATTTAGCAATGTGTTTAGAAAACTTCACCCAAGCCTCAAGTATTTTCTTTTTCTGCTGTTTATTTTTATCCCCGCTCGGTGCTTTTACCCAGCCTATCCTCTTCATCCTCCTCCAACAATAAATAATCCTGACAGGTGCACAGATTCCAGTGCCCTTCTCGTCTGATGTTTTCAAACAGGAATTTCAACAATTTTCAAAGAGCAGGACACCTGTGCTTCAGAGAGAGCCCAGCTCCCCGAGTGGTCTCCGACGCCAGCGCGTGTGGAAACGCAGCCAGCAGCGATGCATTTCTGGGAGAGCACCCAGGTTTTCATGTGTGGAGTTACTTTTGCTCCTTTGAAATGCTGCTGCTGCTGCTGCTTACAGAAGCCCTGCAGGTGGATATCAGATTCTACTTCTTTTTTTTTTCAAACTCATTAAAAGGTGCGGTATTCTTGTATTAACTCAGAGTGACGCTTCCTACCAGGCAGTGCTAATAGTCCATTTAGGAGTCTTTAAAAATAGCTTTTTACTATCAACTGGAAATAGATTTCCCCAGTAGACCCTTAACTCTTTATTTCCCACAACTATTTACATGAGAAAGAGCATCACCCCCATTAGGGATCCCCTGAGGTGGAAGCAGAATGTTTACAACCAGAATGTTGAAGCTGTGTCACCACTTGCACAGAGAAATCTGAGTTTCCACTCTGAAAATTTCCTGCTTCCCTTGAAGGTGGCCTTAGCCTGGGGAAGTGTCTCATGCAGAGCAAAATCTGCTGTGGAATAACCCAAACAGAAAAAAAAGGGGAAATCCCCCAAAGACATCTCCATTGAGAGAGATTGAATAAGGAAGAGAAATGAGAAGCTATAGATCAATAATTTCTTGAAAAATGGTCCTGAAAAGTGGCATGAGGATGTGATGGTAACAGGCCTAAGCTCGTTCATGGTGTCCTCAGGGTTTCTGCTCTTCCCAGAGCTCAGGGAGCTCTGAGTCCCAGGCTGGCACTGTCCCTGTCCCAGCTCTTCCCTCCAGCCAGGACAGACCCCAGAGCCCAGTCCTGCCCAAAGCACAGTCCTGCACACACTGATGGCATTTTCCTTGGACTCCCATTATTCCACAGCTCTGATCACCCTTCTTTATCCTTCCTCATTGGAGTTCAGGCAACGATGACATTTTGCTTTCTTCCAGCTCCCAATCCACTGAATAGAAAAGCCCCAAATAACTTCTGTGGGAACCACATGCAAGAAACACCCCCAATTAATCAGTAATTCCCTATTTCCAATGACATTTGGATATTCCTATCAGGCAATTTAATAGTCTATTTCATATAAATCATCCTGCATTGATCTAGAAGAACTGGTGGTTAGCAATATTCAAGACAAAACATTACAGGGACTCTTTATATAGGAAAATGTAGAAATATCACAATGATCATTTCGACAAATATCTTAAAAGGATATCCAATTTGCTTTATTACATAGGCTGGAAAGAAAATAAAATTATTTCTAATCCTCTTCTTCACCCTTTCCAGGCAGCCTCTAAATGATTCCTTCAGGAGAAACAGGGTAAGGGAGATGAAAGATAACTGTGAGCTGTTTCTGAAAGGTTGAGGAAAAACCCTGATACTGAATCAAGCACAACTTCTCCTGAAAGAAAAATCTGGGACCAGAAGATACAATGTGGTAGCCCTCAAGCTGGAGGAGAAAAGCCTTGTGAAAGATGACTGAGTGGGAAGCATGTGAGTGCTGCCATAATTTGGTTTTGAGACTTATTCAGTATTTTTGGCCAAATTTCAGATGGTCATAAGCTCCTGTCTAGAAGAGAAGGCTTTTATCCAGCCCAAAAAGCTAAAGATGAATAAGAAGAACTTACCTGAGATTTTAAAGATGTAATGGTGTCTTCAAATTCTTTTTTTGAAGATGCTGGCATCAGGCCTTTGAGTATTTTTTCATATTCTTCTCGTATAGTAATCAACTGCAACAAAACAAAGAGAAATTTATATATAAATGGCTGCTCTTAGATGCTGGACAGGAACTTTTTTTGCTTGTTTTGCCCAAATTGGAGACCAAATAAACACAGAATTGTGCTATCAAGGGAGAGGGAAGGAGAGAGAAGAAAGATCAGCAAAGACCTGTAAAGAGCAAAAGAGGTAAAAACGACAAAGAAAGGCAAAAGAAAACATAAGAATAAAAAATAGATGGAGAGGGGAAAAATGAGAAAATAACACGGTCTGAAGGAGCAATAATCATTCTCAAAGCCATCTGAACTGAGCATTCATCCAGACACACCTTGCAAATTGATAGTCAGAAGTTTTCTGTTTGCCTTTGCTGGAATCTGAACCAGCTCAGGAGTGACATTTGTCCCTTGCTCCCTTAGGCAAAGTGAGTTCCTTTTTCCCAAGATATCTTTTACAAAATTTCTCAACTTCTAGGTGCTTTTGTGGACTCTTTTTTTTTTTTTTTTTTAAATTATCATCCATCCTGCAACTATTTTTCATTGCAGTTCACATCTTCCTCAACTTCATGGAGACTACTAAAAATCAAATTAGTAGATTTGAGCATAAACCTGTTCCAAGAGCAGGTGTTCACCCCAAAATGAGGAGCTTTGAATAGAGGGAAATTTTCATTTGCAACTTTATTCAACAGACGCTGAGTCAACAGCAGTCACAGAGCAGAGTCACATGCAGAGAGATCAGGTGGAAGGGCTGTGCTTCTTATCTCTCCAGAGTGGTTGGATTTGATGAATTTTGACCTGGAATAAGATGGAGAGTGTGGTTCAGGCCAGCCCATCACGTTCCTGCTTGGCTGATCAGGGCCTCACATCTGCACTTAACTCCCAATAGGATTAACTGCTTAATTCAAATTAAGCGAGGGCTTTGGTGTTTTTCTGGATTAGCAGTTGAATATGTAAATAAAGGATCAAAGGGCTTCGATATCAGATTAACTCATAAAATATCTTTAAACTTTCAAATGGAATGGTTTTTTTCCCCCCAACGGGTTACACACCAATGCTAGTTTTTAGTTTTTAGTTCCCAAATGGCTAAAATCTACCAAAAACCCAACCCTCAGCCCTACACCTGAAGAAGTTCCAAATCCCAACCTCCAGAGCTTCCCCACGTGAGAACCCCGAGCCGAGTTCATCCCGACACCATCCCATGGGAAAAGCAGCTCGTGCCAAAATCTGCCTCACGCAGTGTGCAATTATCGATACAAAAGGAATAAAACAATCTGATGAAACGTTAGGAAAATTCTCCCTCTGAGTCACCCCGACAGGCAGGAGGAATCGCCAGATCTCTATGCAAATGAGCAATTAGAGGCTTTCCTTGGGAACTGCAAGGAAGTGATGCCACTATGCAAATCTGGAGGGGAAAAAAAAGAGGTGAGACAGGAAACCTCGTTTGAACTCTGCTTGTGTCTAAGCCAGCGATCAAAATTTATGTTTTTGAGAGCTACACCAATAAATTTATGCTACTATTTCTATCAAAGCTTCCAGAGTTATGCGTAAGTGCTCTGCCAGGATAAATATTTTCTGAGCCAACAGCTCATTTGGGTGGGGACCCTGATAGAGCAGAAACATATATTTCAGTTGATTCAACATGTTCCATTTATTCTTGGTGAGACAAGACCAGAAACAGGCAGCTAGAGCAGCAAAATGCTTTTTCCCCCTACATTTTGATTAATAAAGATCTATTCAGTAGGTAAGAGGATCTAGATGATCACCTGGCCAATATGTAGATGCAACAAAATTTTAATACAGCTCTGCGAGGGAAATAATTTTCTAATTGTGCAAGAGTTTTCTTGCAACCAGGTCACTGGTTTTAATAGTTTAATCTGCAGTTATCCTCTAAATAAGAGCTTTCACAATGCTGGGAACACTTGTTATTAACTTTGCAGAGCTGCAAAGGATTGTTCCCTTTTGACAAAGGTGTTTCTTGGAAAGTCAGGAAGAAATATTGTATTGGGCTTTAAAGTCTGGAGATACATGACAGGGTCAGCTGAAAATGGAGAAAGAAAATGAGAAACAAGCCCTGGTAGCTGCAGTTTGGCTTGGGGCTGACTCCTTGCTCTGTTCCAGAGACAAGACATGCACTTTTTTTGCAGTGAAACCTGTTCTTTTGGATTCAATTCCTATTTGTTTGAGAAGACAAAACGCGTTACTTTCAGCTCCGCTCGCTGGTAATTGCATCACAATAAGATGAAAATAAGTGCCCAGCTGTTTCCTGCCGTATTATGGTAAACAACCTGCTGGTATTTTTGGCTGAAGTTGCTATCAAGGTTTATTGACCCAAGAGATTAAAATAGTGCATGGCAAAAGTCTAAATCACTTCTTGCAACTGAAAAATAACATTGAGTGGGCTAATGGATACTCATTTTAATGGCAGAAGTTTTTTATTTTTTAACACTTATTTTTCACCAATGAAAGCTATGTCTGCAGGGATATTTTTTTTTGTGCCTTAAAGGCTTTTTTGTTCTTTTATAGCCTCAAGCTGCCTCCCTAGGATCCACAAATACTGTGTCTCCTCTTGCACTCTTGAGGGATGTTTAAAATTGCAATTCTTCATCCCTCAGGAGGGCTTTAGTCTGCTGGATGAGGATGGCTCTATTTCATTTACTTGTGCTCATTTTTCTTCAGTCCTGAGAAAGCTTTTTTTTTTTTTTTTTTTTTTTTTTTTTTTTTTTTTAATTCATTTTGGTGAGTTGATTTAATCCATGAACCCCCAGGAAGGTTTTATAGCTTTTAATATTAAGCTGCCACACTGGTCTTTGTTTATTCAGGTTGGTGGCTAATATATGAGGTTTAGAGTTTGGCCATCAATCATCTTTGGTGTCAGCAGAAAGCTGAAGTAGCTCATGTGGGCTTGGTCACACAGCAAATTAGTGAAAAAAGGAGAGACAAACAGTCCCACAATTATAGAAAGTGATGCAAAAAGTAGGAGACTTGGAATTTCACAGATTGTGAAAGAGATTTCATTGACCATTCTCAAAGAGATAAAAGTTGGGTTTGATGCCCAGAAGAGAAATATCCACACCTGAGCTTTGCAAACCGAGCAGCCAGGCCTGGCCCAGGGCTTATCAGCAGAATCACAGAATTATTTAGGTTGGGAAAAGCCTTTAAGATGAAGTCCAGCCATGAACCAGCACTGCCAAGGTCACCACGTCCATGCCCTGCACCAGATCCTGCTCAGGCTCCAACACAGCTCTGTGATGCTGAGTTCACCCCTGGGGTAAAACACCCATCTCATTAAAAAAATTAATCTGAAAATTCCAAACCTCCAAACAAACACAATCTTCTCCCAGCTGTAAATGACTTTATCTGAACCAGGGGAGCACAAGGAAACTGCAGAAGAAACTCTGAAGGAAATGAAGGGACCACAGAAAGTTGTTCAAGTTCCTTTAAAAAAATAAATCTCATCTTGAAGGGCACAAAGTTAACGTTGTGTTTATGTCAGATAAAAATCTAAAGGCAGTTGCCTTAACTAGGGTGTTGTGGCTTTTTTATTATCTTAATTTCTGCCTGTTTATAATATTTATGCAGGATAACGTGTGCCAGGAAATACTAGGCTAGTGACCAAAAGGCATAATTAGGATCTTTTAGTTGTTATCAAATTTTCTCCATGTTCCAGGGTGAATAAGATGAGAAAAGTAATTTCCTGTGTCTCTTAAATCCTTTCCTATTTAAACAATTGTGTGCTATTCTGCTGTTTAAAAGAAAAAACTCTTAAAAAAGTTATGGATCTGTTCTGCAACACAAGTCTCAGAATGGAGACAGGAAAGATCTGCTGCAATAAATCTGAAGACAGGTTAGGGTTCCAAAAAGGTAATTATAACCCCTTCAGTCTCAGGGAGATAATTTAATCTCAGAATAAAGTCTCCTCCTTCTAAATGAGAATAGTAATAATAATAGTAATAATAGTAATAGTAATAGTAATAATAATAATAATAATAGCATTGCATAGGTCAGCTTCATTCAGGTGGCGTAAAGATTTACAAAGGAATTTTCTGGAAGTACTGCAAGTGAAGGACAAATTATTACGATGCCATCCCAATTTAAAAAACCCCAATCTACAGGAAAAAAACAACCGGAAGAACCCACCAAAAAATAAAAACCAAAATGCAACTGAAAAAAAACCAAACGAAAATGCCAAGAATGATTAATCACTTCTTGTTTGTGTCCTCCCTAATTGCAGGGACTCCTCCTCGGCTTCTCAGCACTCCTGAAATCTAAGCGAGCACAGCCCCAACTCCCACAAAACCTCTGTGAGTCCAGAAGTGCCCCTTCCTCCCTCAGCTGGCCTGGGGGACACTGAGCGACGTCCTCAACCCGGCAACAAACCAACCAAAATTGGCAATTTCCTTAAATTTCAGATGTCTCCGCTTTCTGCTGCAAGAGAACATTTAAGTGGAGCTTGAAACCATCTGAAATGATTTTTCCTAACGAAGAATCCAACGATGCATCGCTCGTTTCAGCGACGATCAAGGGCCGCACATTTGTCTTTTCAGAAAATAATCAAACCCGAACATCCGCCGCTTTTCAGTCCACATCCTCTCTGGTTTCAGGCAGTGGGAATTTCGGCTCTGACTGCGCGAGGGCCGCTGGAAAACGGTTCTCCCGGATTTAGAGCAATCGCATGCAACTCGATACAAATGTTCTCGAGTTCTTAAGGAAAGTAATGAACGCCATAAATCCCACGAATTTGGCTCAGCTGAAAACGGCGACCGAGCGAGATCAGCTGAGTGAGTTATTTTGTCAAGTGAACACCATGTTGCTCTCCGCTGAGCAAATCCTGCTGGAGCACCTCCCCTGTCCTGACAGTTCCAATAAAGCAGAAATTGGTGGCACAGCCGTCCCCTTTGTTTGTCTGTCTGTAGCCTGTAAACTATCCCAGCATCCAAAACATTTTTGCCTTGTTGTTTTACTAACCCACGGGGACCTCCAGCCCTGCAGAGCTCCTTGCTGAGCCCTGAGTTTGCTGCTCCAGGTCATCATTTTTCTTTTCCCAACCTGCATCCAAGTGGCCTTACAACTTCAGTGGCTTGTATTTCCACCTCTCTCTTTTCTTAACCAAGATCTCCCACCTGGAAAATCCTCTGTTTGTAGTTAAGCAATCTGAGTCCATATAATTCATGGCTGCAAAAGAAGCTTTTTGAAAAAAAAAAAACACCACTGGGCTGCATATGGCAAGAACAGCATTCCTGGGATTACGCGACTTGGAGAGGAATAAAAGCTTTCGCTGTCAACACCATGGAACAACCAGGAATGTTGTGGCTAGAAAATTCACGCTGTTCTCTCAGCCTCCCCCTCTCCAAGGCTCTGCTATTGTTCCAGCTGGGATTTGGAACAATTTCTTCTCCTTCCAGATGACTCCTGGCGGATGCCATCTTTGCTCCCTCAGCTCTTGTCAATGCTGTCCCTTTGCTGGCCCAGGAGGTTGGGATTGCAGCAGGAGGGTCGTCCCCTCCATGGGTTGAGGGGGACACAGGGGGACACCCCACTGACACCCCTGATTGAGAAGAACCAGACCCAAACCAGCCCAGCTGCTCCCCAAAGCTGAAAACACAGAATCACAGAATATCCTGAGCTGGAAGGGACCCACAGGATCATCAGATGTTCATTCCCGGCTCGGGCCATTCCTAATGTGCTATCAGGATAATGAAGTCTGAAATAAAGCTGTGAGCATCTCTGACGCCGCTGCAGGAACACATTTCTGTGTTTCAGCTTTACATTCCAGCACGTGTCACCTTGCACACCATCCCTCCCATCCGGGGTGGCTCAGCAGGGACAGGTTTCGGTGGCTGATTCAGGAGGTGCCAAGTGCTCCCCAACGCCAGCAGGAGCTGACAGAGCCCAGCGGGAGCAGGATCAGGCTCCATGCTCCCACACCACTGCATGAACGAGCAAATCTCTCAAGATAATCATCAGAAGTTCCTTTCACGGCCACCATTTCCAAGAGCAAAATCCCAATTGGAAAAGCAGTGACAGGCTTGTAGAGCCTCGGGGCTGGGGAGAGCCTGCCCAGCTGTGGGCATGGCCAAGGACAGGCAGTGCAGGAGAGCCACGGCTGCGCTGCTGGGATGGAATTGCCATGGATGGAATTGCCATGGATGGAATTGCCATGGGTGGAATTCCCACGGACAGAATTCCCACGGAGGGAATTCCCAAGTATGGAATTCCCATGGACGGAATTCCCACGGGTGGAATTCCCATGGACAGAATTCCCACGGATGGAATTCCCATGGACGGAATTCCCACGGGTGGAATTCCCATGGACAGAATTCCCACGGATGGAATTCCCATGGACGGAATTCTCATGGATGGAATTCCCATGGATGGAATTCCCATGGATGGAATTCCCATGGACAGAATTCCCACGGACGGAATTCCCACGGATGGAATTCCCATGGACGGAATTCCCACGGACGGAATTCCCACGGATGGAATGCCCACGGATGGAGTTCCCATGGATGGAATTCCCATGGACAGAATTCCCACGGACGGAATTCCCACGGATGGAGTTCCCATGGATGGAATTCCCACGGATGGAATGCCCACGGATGGAGTTCCCATGGATGGAATTCCCATGGATGGAATTCCCATGGATGGAATTCCCACGGATGGCACTCGGCGCTGATCACACTGGCAACAAAACGGCACTTGAGGATTTACGTGGAGGTAAAGATCAGCACGAAGTTGGTCTTTTCCAGGCCTTTTTAGCTCCACTGCCTAGAAAGAGAGACTGGGACAGCTCCCTAACTGAGCAGGCATTGCTGGGAGCCTGACTGGAGATGAGGTGTGGCTCCTCTGCTCTTCTGTCATCCCCTGGCTCCTCTAGCCATTCCCATTCCTTCTTTTTTTAAAATTCCCTGCATTAAGCACCACTATCACTGCCCCTTGTAGTCCTACAGCTTCTGAAAGAGCAAAGTTCCCTCAATGGGTAATTTGCAAGCAAACCACAGATGCTCTAAAATGAGGTACTGCCCTCGTAAAAGAAAGATCTCTCTCATTCACTATTATTTAAGACAAAGAGCAAGGAAAGTGACATTTTAAAATACTCTCTAATTCCTGCACGCTGTCATATGCTTCTAGTCTCTTTTGGTAGAATTCCCTTTTCCCTTTTAACTATTTGTCCTGTACTTTCTGTTTGCTGCCTTCCTCCAGCTGGCCACCGATGTCCAACAATTCACTCTGTTCTTATCAGGAGGTGTATATTTGTGTATTTTCCAGTTGTGCCTGATTACCAAAGCTAACATTTGATCACTGACTTCCACACACGCACCATCGTCCTCGACTCTTTTCCCTTTGACAGTTGCACAGTTGGTGAGAGCCTCCTCTCCCGCAGCTCCTGCCATATGGAGCTCCTGGGAACTTTCAACTCCATTGATTTCCAGCTCCTTTCAAATCCCACCTGCAAAGCTGTTTTTCTGTGCTTGAATCTCGGCTTCTGTCTCTTCCTGCTAATCTGAAACCTCGTGCTATACAGAATAATTCACTATATTTGTTGTAATTCTCTTTCCTTTCATAGCCGGCCATTCAAGAAAATTATATACAAATATAAAATGTGTCAAATGCAAAAATTATGATTTATCCTAACAATCTCAGTCTTAACTACAAACTGAGGGGTGCTGTTGTATCGAAGTGATTAATGAATATATCAATGGAACTGTGCATATGGTAGACACCTACTAAGGTAAAAAGTGGTAGAATTGAGCTCCAAATAATGTCTGTGGTCATTTTATGTATTAAAGTCCACAATGCCTCATCCTTGGAAGTGTTCAGGGCTGGACTGGAAGGTCTTTAATGTCCCTTCCACACCACTCTATGAAATCAACATTGCCATGCACCCATGGGGGGCACCTGCACCCACGAAAGGTCCATACAGAGATAGAACCAGGATCAGTCTGATTCCTGCCCACCAGCCTCTACTGGGGAGGCTGAAAAGAGACCCAGGATCCCCTCAGGACTGGATGCTGTGTGTGCCAAACAGCCAGAGCAGTGATCCCAGTCCCATTGGATCCTCCACCGCTTCGCTGTGCCTCTCCAGTGTCTTCTTTTCAATAAAAATATTTTAAATTTGAAATTTTCTCACCGCAAGTAGTTAGAAAAGAAATCCTCTCTTGTGCAGATGTGGAACCATCAGATTCTCAGCCTGTGGGGAGCTATGTCCCTCTGCCTGTTGGTTTCCTGCATTTTTCACAAGGTTTTATGGGAGGAAAGAAAACAGGCGAAGCACACAGATCCCTCCTGACCCTGGGGGTGTCAGCAGAGCAGTGGATGCAGGAGATGACAGAAGGTCCCTCCTCAGTCACACAGAACTGCACAAAACCACTCTTCAAATCCATCCATCCATGCTGGTCACAGTCAGAGACTGTAGAACTATTTTAATGTGACAATATCGGGCGGTGACGTAGCTCTTGAAAGTCACGGTGGAAATTTCTCTCAGGTTCTCCCTCTTCTCCCCACGGCTCCAGAGGCTGCTCTCGGTGAATCACTGCTGTGGTTTAGGATCGTCCACATCCAGGCTGAGCTTCCCATTGCTGTGGGAGCAGAAATGGGTCTCTGGGGGAGAGATTCTGGCAGCATTTCAGTGACGTGGGCTGGAGCCAGCGGAGCAAACAGCAGAATTTCATCACCAGCTCCAGCCCGCGCTGACTGCTCGGATCTGAGTTTCCACAGCATCCCTTGGC
Source organism: Acanthiza pusilla (assembly GCA_036630365.1). NCBI lineage: Eukaryota > Metazoa > Chordata > Aves > Passeriformes > Acanthizidae > Acanthiza > Acanthiza pusilla. The sequence continues at coordinate 2,248,773 of JAXCHO010000010.1, read as the reverse complement.
TCGGTGACACAAGGGCTCCCTCCATCCTCCTCACCTGCAGCTGGCCACAAAGCCAACCTGGGCTTTTAAATAACCCAACCGAGAGCTTATTTGCCTCATTCTGGGCATCTGTAAATTGCTCTGAGAAAGAGAACACTTGGAGAAAGCCTGGGAATTTGAGTCAGGGCCCCAGGTTGCCATCTGATGGTATTTAGAACTCCCTGATATCTCTAAAAATCGCAGAATCACAGAATGGTTGGGGTTGGAAGGGACCTTAAGGATCATCTCATTCCAATCCCACTGCCATGGGCAGGGACACCTTCCATTAGATAATTTCTCAGAAGAAATACAGAAAAAAAGCCCTAAACTAAAGAGGTAATGTTACTCAAGTGTTCCAACCATCACATTAAGAACTACGTGGGACATCAATGTCTATTGCTCATCTGTGTCTCACGGATTCCTCGCTCCCAGCCCCTCAAATCCGCTGGCAGCAGCACTGCTCCCAGCAAGGAGAAGGTGTGGCAAACCTTAGAAGCTTCCCTGTGCTACACTGCGACTGAAATTGCAGAAGGATTCATCACAGCGTTCATCGGAGAACAAATATATTTAGTTGGCATGGAAACAGTAAGTTGGGCTGGATGTGGTAAATATCCAGCAGTCATAAAAAAATCGAGCAAGTCAGGATAATAAACATTAGAAATGAAAACTGGCTGAATGCTTTTGAATCATGGCTCTTTTACAATTATCACTCCTGTTTTCATTTGAACATGAGTGAAATCCACTTAAACTAAGCTGTTCCATTTTATGCCAAATACTTCTATAACATCCTCATTCTGATAACTCCTTTCTCCTTTTTTTATAATCTGTTTGAGGAAAAAGAAATTAAAGGGCTGAAAACCTCCATTGCTATTCTCCTTCATTTCCTCAGCAATATTAATGAATTGAACATAATTGATTTTCTGTCTCAGAATTTCTCTCCTTTAAAACTCTATTTAGGACTTGACTATTCAGAGGTATCCCTGTGGTCTGAGTATCTGTAGTGTTGCTAATTCAGTTGTTTGCAAACATGAGGAACTTTTCCCCCTCTATTATCCCAAATTTTATCTCATACTCAATCCAAATCTATGGCTAGAAATACCAGAACAAGGAATGAAAAGAATGGAGAGGGTTTTTTTGTGAGAAAATTCTCGTGTGTAACTCCCAAAAGACAGATTCTTGGAGCTTTTTAGTAAACTGAGTTGGGGTGATTACCCCTCAAAAAAGAATTTGAAATTAAATGATGTGTGCTGAAGAAATCTAGGTAGTATAGAAAAAAACCACTACCAGGAATTTTTATCCAGGCCCCAATTCAGCAAGACTTGTTGCACATGCCTAAACTCCTGGATTCATTAAGCTCTCAGTGATGTGTGTCATTTTTAATTACACATTCACAGGATGTAAAGTCTCCTGTATGAACAATGGAGATTTTTTAACTGTGACTGACAAATGCACAAAGCCACAGGAATTAAGAAATATGTTGAGTAGGAAATCTTGTCTCACGTTAGATGCAGGCTCACATCAGAGACAACCAAGGGATAAATTCACTCTCAGTGCACGACACAGGAACAGAGCTCAGATGGGATCACTGCACAGGAAGCTGATCCCAGAGTTATGCAGGACTGAGATATTAGAAACTTCAGCTCTGCTTCGCAAGGAAATGGTTTGGACACACCCAAATTTGCCAGAAACCTTCCCAGACTGCTTTAACTGTCTTGTGACCATATATATTTTTAACAACAACAACAAAAATATAAATAAAACTATACAGTACAGGTGAGTTTTTACATTTCCTGCCAGTTTGCCACTTTCCATGAACACAATTATTTATGCCTCAAGAAGATGGACATCTAATTTTTGAAGGAAACATCCAACATTTTGACCTAAAGAAAGATGATACAGCTGTAAGACTCCAATCTTGAAGTGCAGCATTACTGAACATTGAACTGGAAAACAGGGACAGAGACAGGACAAGCTTTATGGAAAAGATAAAACAATTTCGGCCAGCCCTTTTGACAAATGACAAATGTGATTGGAACCCATCACCCAGAGGTCGCTGCCATATGGCACCACTGGAGAGACAACACAGACACATCGACCCACGCTGCAAAATAGGAGAGAAAATTCAACAGGAGTAAACACGAGTTCATCCAAGAACACAAAGGATGGGAGTGGAAAAGCTCCACAAAAACAACAGCTCCTCTCCAACTGCAGCGCCTCTAGAACAGCTCAGGGCTCGCTGACAGCCCAACATATTTTGTGCCCTTTATTTATAGGACAGTTTGTCTCTCTGGATAATTAGAATAACGAAAGGTTGTGCCTGTGTGATCACCAGAGGGCCACTGAAACAAAGAGTTAAACTTTGTGGCTCTGTTGGTCACTCTTAAAGGCTGAAGAGTTATAAGGACATTGCACTGGAAAAACGGCCAACATGGAGCACTGAGATACCACCCAACAAGCCATAACGAGAAACAGCTTTTTAGTTTTAATTAAAAGCACAACAAAATGTTTTTTCATGTCTCATTCATTTGTTTGTTGTTGTTATAGAATCAAAACACAAGATTTTTTCCTTTTAATGAAAAACAGAAGCTCTTTAACCCTCTCTCCTCCTTATTTATAGCCATGTAAAAGCTTGGAAAAGTGGCTTTTGTAATGGCGCCAGCACAAATCTCCATGTTTTATGCAATTCTGATTCAGACAGTATTTGGTAAAAGCAGAAGGCAAGTTACTGCCCTGAATATTTCACCTCCCTGATGAGCTGATGAGTTGTTAACCACTGTTAACACTTGATGAACATGTGTACAGGTAGCCTGGCCAAGCCCAGCAACTGGAAACATGTCAGAGCTGTCACTTCTGCGTTTTATTTCTGGAGAGATAAGCAGAACTAATGAATTAACTGGTCACAGAGAAGACAAATAACAACTTCCAAAATGTCTGTCTGCAAAAGAGACCAAAGCCACCTAAACCAAACCAGCTTCAGTGGCTGCAGCTGCTTCAGAAAGCCCCAGAGGATGAAAGGCAGAGACAAGACCATTGAGGAACTTGGATATGAGTCCTACCAAATCTGCCAACACAACCCTGCAGGAAAAGCTCAAAGATGGACAGCACACTGTGCTTTAAATAACATTCCTGTTTCATTACACTGGAGAACAGGATGTTACCATCTGAACAAGTCCTTTGTTAATTAAGTCTGGACAGGATAGTTCTGTAAACCTACAGAGTTTAGGTTTGGGGCAGATGCTCCTGTAGGAGAAACCTTGAAGGCAGAAAGGGGGGAGCACCTTATGAATCTCCATGTGCAGCCCTCTGCCTCTGTATTTCATGAGTCATTTTTTGTTCCTTCTTCTGGATCCTTCTCAAAATGAGTCAGGAAAAAAAAAAAAAGCAAAATGGCAGTGGCAGAGACTAAAGAAAAACATAAAAAAAAAGACGAAATTTGGAAGAGGACATCCCTCACAGTGTGCAGCCAGTGCTGTTCCCTGGGAGGGACAACCATGCCTTAAAGAGCTGATTTTCCTCTTTCTTTTCCAGGGGACTCTGAAGCCAAAATACAATGCTTTTGGGCCAGCTCACTCCACACCAAATTGCTCTGATGCTGCAGGCACTGCAGCTAAGGATGAGCCTGGCACAACATCTGCACTCGGGGGGCAGAGGGGGACAGGAGGGAACAGCTCACCACCAGCACTAGGAGAGGAAATACAAGGATTAAACGCCAGGGGTGAAAGAGGATTCCCATGTGCCAGGAGGATGACAGAAACTGAGAAAAAAATGTTTGGAAGTAATGATTATTAATCTTGTACAACCAACCCAGTTTATTATCCCTGCAGGTGTGGAGTTAGAAATGCTTTATGTAGGATATGTGCTGCTGTTTACTCAGCACCGAATAAAGTCCTCAAATGCTTCAAAACCTGATTTGTACTGGAAATATATAAATTCCTATCTGATTCAGGTATTCATCACCTGCATATTCTCCTGAGTATTTCAATTTAATCTGGTTTGAATGCAGATCATTGACTTTCTGTTCCAACACTGCCTGTAAACAACACACTCTATTTTGCTCAAAGTACACTAAATAATCTCTGACTTCATTGGAAGTGTCCAGAAAAATTTTAGCACTATTAATCATCTGAAACTGTTTACAGACATGTTTGGACAATGAATGCAGAAGATCAGGACTAAAGATTATTTTTAGCCGTTATTGTCCAATTATAATTCTCTTCATACAAACCATTGAAGAACAGGTTCGAATAGTCTCGGAAACCTCTATTAAAACAGAACAGTCAGTTGAAAACAGTCAGTTCAAAATAAATGCATCATTTAACAGCCAGAATAGCTGAAATACCAACTTGCAACAGAGAGCAGCAGATAAGTATTTGCCTGAAGGGTTCAGACAGTTTAATTCTCTTTTATTACCAACAAAACAGAAAAGAAAGCTAGCTGAGAATTTTGCAGGAAAATATGCGCTTTTGCTTTGAAGCAAGGAATGGTTTTTAACCATTGCAGGGCCTTGCCCGAGGGATGGGCTGGGGATGGGGACAGCACTCAGTACCTGCTCCTGGGCCCGGAGCTCGTTGCGCTGCAGCCTCCTCTGAATGTCGTAGAGCTGCCCACGGTAACTCTCCACCTCGTCCTGCAGGGCCTGCAACGACACCAAGGGATGCAAAACACACGTCAGAAACGTGGGATGGCAGCAAAACCTCCAGGTCACATCTCTCAAAGAGCGGGGGAAGAAAGGGGAGCACTCTGAGTCCAGCTGAACTTGGTGCTAGGATGTGACAGAGCCACTCAAAAAAATCACTTTGCACAGGCAGGGTCATTGATTGAACAGGAGCAGTTACATCTTAAAAGTTCTATCTTATTATAGGCTACACTATTCATACTAAAAATGTAATAAATACCCTCAAAGGTTGGCAGGCAAATAGAAATATTGCAATATTTGCATTTGCAAATGCACCATGTTTTTGTTGTCATCCTATTTGTACAACCTGTGCTTCCTAGGAGCAGTTTTGCACTGTACCAATGTTTTTTTCTTTAAGCCAGAATAATCCTTTCTCTGGAAAACAATGTCTGGAATTTGCAGTGGAAATGTATTCCATATTACTGAAATGGGATGCTGGCTGAGATGAGGGGCTCCCCTCCTGCCCTGTAGTCAAATCCAGCATGTGATCTACAAATAAAGCATAAATGGCAATAAATAAAAGGAATCTTATGATCATGTCACTTCACCACAACTACCCAATCTTTATTTAGTCCAGAAGTAATCACTCCTAAACCAAGCTCATAAAATGCATCAACAAATTTATTTTGTCATGATTGTTCTCCTTATATATTTATTTTTATTCCGGCAGTCACTCAGAGCCTTGATCTTTTTGTTACATGCTTCACAAAGGAACAGCGTGCCCTGAGGAACTGATAGCCTGTGCTATTTCTAACAGATACACACCAAACAAACAATACAAAGTTTCAAAGAAATTTCTTTTTTTTTTTTTTTTTTAAAGTTTCCTACTCATTGTTGGATGTTTGAATACACGCTTAACATTTACTTACACATTTACTAAAAGCTTAGCGGTGTTGTCAGCCTGAATAAAGGCATTGTTAAGTGCAAGTGCTGACTCCAAGAAAAGTGCACAATGTGCATGGGGGATTGACACCAGCACAGAGGCGGCCGTGGCTGCGGAAAGGGAATATTTGGAGTTATCTTTTGTATGGCAGGAAATGGGGGCATTGATACCCATCAGGGAAAGCAGGCCAGGGGCTCGTGCTGCAAATGCCACTGAAGGAGCCGCCAGTGCTGCTTTTGAAAAGCTGAGCTGCACAGAGACCTTCTGCAGAGCACCCTGGAATCACAGGATGATTTATCTCCAGCTAAAAAAGATGTCCAAGGTCACCAAGACCAACCTTTGACCAATCCTACAGTGGTCACTAAACCCAATCGTAGAATTCCACATCTGCTTGTTTTTTGAACGCTTCCACTCCACCATTTCCCTGGGCAAGCTCTTCCAATGTTTCACCACTCTTTCAGCTAAAAAATCTTTCCAAATATCCAACCTAAACCTCCCTTGGTGCCCTGGCTTTTCCCTTGAGAGGAGAGACCAAGGAGCCCCCAGAATATCTGTGCACGACTCAGGAGCATTAGAACTCCTCGTGGCGCAAAGATTTCACAGCAGAAATGCCTCTCTCTTTTCCACAGCACCGAAATCCTGTACTCCCCAATAATTTACAGGATAAAATTGCTATCCAGATAAGATAAGAGGACTACTTATGATAGATCTTGCACGGTGTTTTGAAGTGATGCCAGGCATTAACTTTAAAGTCTTATAGCTATAAGACTGTTGCATGTTCTGGTGCCAAAAATTGTAACTAGACCCAAGCATGAACTTCAAACCTGCCCAGGGATTTTTAGGCTATCACAGCTTCTGAGAAATGTTTAGATCCAGGCTTTGAATATATAACCCATTTTCAACACTCAACAAGTCTTGCAGTACCAGGAATTTGCATTAATATAATGAAATATATGTGGGAATTATGTGTGAATTGTAGGCTTTTTGTTTTCTTTTTGTACATCTATCTTGTGAGGTAAAACACCAACAAGAAAACTTGGATTTAAAAATGAAAATGAGCAACGTAGAGATGCAATAAGGAACAGGGTTATTCCATGTATCAGGAAGATCACCAAAAACCCAATTAATTTGACAAAAATCCTGCCATGACCCCAAAGTGCCCATTCATAACCAGCCCAGGATGACTCTCAGGAACATTCCTGGAGCATGTTTTGGATAAACTACAAAGTATGACCCATCTTCTCCTGCTCTTTCAGATCAGCTTTTCCAGCCCAAACGCTTGGCACGGTGAAAAATAATGAGGGAGGGAACCTCATCACACATCACTCATCCTTTCCTTGTGCTCAACACCAACTTTGACTCTTCCACAGGACTTTGAAGCTGGCCAAGAGATAGCATTTAAATGTAAAAATGTGTACATAGAGATGTATTTGTGTCACAGAACAGATTTGTCTGGTGCCCTGCTCCTTCCTTCCCTCCTTCCTCATTTTTACTTCTCTTATTTACACCAAACTTCTTCTGCAGAGGAGAGGACGAGAGGTTCCTTTAAATCTGAGGGTTTGCAATGCATCTGTAAGTAATTTCATTTGGGAAATTCAGATAACACAGCCTTTGTTAGGTTCACCTACTCTAGATAGTGTTTGCCAGCGCAGAGCACACATGTTTTATTTCATTATGAGAGCAGAAAATGTCTTAAATTTAAATTTAGAAATAAGGTATTTTTACTATAAGTTCAGCAAACTAACAAGTCTTCCAGTTATCCATTCACCATTTGTCCAAACCAGAATTTACTGGATGAATTCACAGACTTTTCCAATCACTGCACGTTGGCAGGTTTTGTATTGGGATGGCAAAAAAACCCTCAACTAACTCCTTGGATCAATCACAAATACCTTGAACTGGACCCTTTCTGGACTATTCCTGTGCTGCATAAATTCCATGAGTAATTAATGCTCATCGGAGTATTCCAGCTATTCTATCAGCACAATGGCAAAAAAAGTAAAACCAAAAGTTCAGCATTTGACCAAAGCCGTGCCAAAGTGAAAAAGTAACATCAGAATCTCATGGTCGCCGGAGATTCCTGCGTGTGATTAACTCTGAAAACAGCAATTAGAAGTGAGCAAGTTTGTTGCCTGCAATTTTAATTTTCTAGAAGGAATCATGAAGGATGTCATGAATAACGCACCTTTTTGAGGATCACACTGAAAATTCTCTCTGTAGTCAAAAAGCCTCACGTGCAGTGGCCAGAGCCTGAATGCTGATGGCAATTCCTGAATCTCAGAACCCTCAAATCTTTTTCTGAATCAGACAGGGAAGCTTTTGCCATGTAGAGCACCCTTAAAAACAGCAGAAGACTTACCCAGGTACACCTCAGAACATCTCTTTTGTAAAATTAAACCATGTTTTCTTTTGTTTAGAAACTTTTGTTTAGTTTCAAAGTGTCACATTCTACCCAAAGAGCAGCAGAACTTACGATTAATAACTGCTGAGATGAAGAAAAAGGGATTTAAAAAATAAAAATCCAGGCCAATTTTTAAGCGTCAGAGGCTTCTTTTTCCCCTGAACAGAACCCAAAACTTGAATTATTTAGTTAAAATTTTCCAGGTTCGAAATGAATTCCCATCCCTCAGCTGTGCTAAGTTGACTTGCATCACTCTTATAAAGACAGAATTTTTTTTTTTTTTTCAGTTAAACGGGCTTTCAAATGCCATGTAAACATGTTTGCTATTGAATGTCTACACCATACCTGACCTTGGAAGTGCTTTGTGTTGGCCAGAGAACAAAGAAATCAAATGTTTTGCTTTCCAGCCCAGATATCCTACACTTTGAAAAGCTCTTAAAAATGTAAATGAGATAATAAGCTCCACTGCAACAATGTGGGTGAATTACAGCTGGAGAAAGGGAAAACTCATTTGATTTATTTCTAAAAATGGAAAGGATCCTAAAATGAAATCATATTGTTTGGGTCGCACACAGCAGCGAGAGGCATGGGAAGGATGGAAGGGAAAAGCGATGGCGTTGAGAAGGCACCGCCGGAAGATTCCGCGCAGATTTTGGGACCTGAGAGGAATTTTTTGGATAAATCCATCACAGCCACCATGATCCAGAGCCATTGGACAGTGATGTGGAAGGAGAAAGGAAGCTCTGAGCTGCATTTTGGGGTAGGCACCTTTTTCCCTTATCCCACTGAGGGTTGATTATCTCCAGGAAAAGGTTTAGTGAAATTTATTTCAGACCCACGGGAGCAGCACAGGCAGAGCTGGGCCCGTGTGGCTCCAGAAAATCTGGAAAATGCACAGGACCAGAGGAATCCAAGGGATACCTGAGGGGCAGAATAAGGCAGTGAAAAAGGATATTTTTGAAAAAAAACAACTTATAAAGCATAGGGTTTTGACAAGGAGCCCTAAAGCGACAAAAAGGTGCAATGCCAGAATTGCAAAATCTCTTGTCGAGGCAGGAATTAATTTTTGGCGTTAGTTACACGGTTTAATCTAAATCAACTAAAAGTGGTGAGGGAAAGAGTTTGAAGAATACCAGGAACAAGTACGAAATGGGAATGTATGAAGGATTTAGTATTTAATATATGAAAATTGATTTGATTATCCCTTAACCACAGCATATTTTTTAAAAGTGTTGGTTTTCCTGAAAGAAAGTTCAGTTCTGAAGAACTCCATGAACAGAAATAACTACTATTCTTAACTTCTCTGTATTGATTATTACTGTGAAGAAGCCATTTACAAAGGTGAGATGTTTTGCTCCTTTAACCTGAAATAATTCCCTATTTTTGGTGTATTCCTGAGAGCAGACAAGGCTTGATTCCTGATCCCATCCCATCCATGGGAAGTCTTGGATCACATTCATTTATCTCTCGGGTCTGAGGGCTGAAAAAATAAGTGACTCTTACAAGAAAAGGAAAATTTTCTAAAAATCATTAAACACCAATGTATTTCCACATTGAAATAGAAAAAGCAGAAAAGGTGCCGTTCATCCTGATCAGATTATGCCAGATAATGGCAGAGCCTTTTTTTAAATAGAAATATGTAATTTTTATTAGCTGTACCAGCAACTCTGCACACATGGATGTGCATCTGTATCAAAAAAAGCCCTCGATATTTATGACCAGCGCAGAGCTACCACTAAAGGTAGTACGAGTTAGCACTTTTCATCTTCAAAGAATTTTTCAAATGTTACCAAATTAATATAATTAGTTAATGAAAGATGCAGCAATAAAAGCTGCCCTAATTACCTACTGTAGTCTTAATTATCTCCTTACTAATGCCCAGAGAAGAAGGCTTCCACTTTACATCCTCAAAACATGTGCCAACAATAATTCTGAATACAGGCCTCTCTTTAAGTGCCTTCTAAATTCAAATTACATCCATTGATGTGTCTTCTCTCCCCGTTCATGAGAAGAAAATCTCTGGAACTTTGGGAAAAAAACCAAACCAAACCCCATGTGAACGTTAATAAAAATGAAATTTTCTTCCAGAAATACACATGGAGAGGCATTAAAATTTTGTCATTAAAACATTTAATTTTCAAAATCTTTATCTCTCCATGAAGTGAGCATTATGGGCTGTCTGGGAACTTTCTTTACACTAAATGGCCTCACAATTTAGAGTCAAACACAACCCCATCCAAAAGGAAGAAGGCCAAGAATCCCATCAAAAATTATCACAGAATTCTTAAAATAATAATTAATTTTACTGAAATATTTCATGGAGATAAATAAATTTATCTGGGTTTATTACTGTTATAAATAAATTGGGCGAATATAATGTACGAAGACCACTGATGTAATGCCATGAGTCAGAGCAAAACAAGGGTGTTTCAAAAAGTGAAATACTGATGTTTGAGCCAAACTTTTGGGGCATCCTCAACGCTTTTTGGGTTTTCGCTGAGCTTTTGCCCATGACACCACAAACAAAAACCTCTGTACTTGGAGTTCTCTCTTGGTTTTGGTGCAAAGCAAAGGAAATCTTCTGGTTTTAACCTAATACATATGTTTGCTGTTCACATATGGCAAAATTCCTTTCTGGTGGGAACTTTTTCACTGTTGTTGCAACACACTATATATCCAAGAAGTCTCCTTTGATGTTGAACTATTGCTCCACTGCTCATTATGCTACTGATTCAATATGAAAGGCAAAATTTCTGTGGTTTCTGTTAAAACAATGGCTTTGTTTTTGCAAACAAAGTTTTCCACAACCTATACGCAGGGGCCAACATTACTGCGAGAGAAAAGAAAATCTATTATTCTACACAGAAAATAGTCACGGTGTTTAATAACAGGAATTATTCCTCTATCCTATAGGTACATTACAATTACCATTATGACTGTACAGAAAAATTAGGCTTTATTGCTCCCCAGGAACTGAGATTAAAATGCCTCAAGCAACATTTGAAATCTCTCTTTCCTATTTCACTTTCACTGATGTCCCAGGCTGTTACCATCAGTCCAACTTCAGGAATGGGTGAATTGGGAACAACTATGGATGGGTAGGGGAAAGAAAGAGACCTGCAAAAGCTGCTCTTCACAGTGTCCTACAATGCAATGACAGCAAATCCGTGAATCTTCATGCCTAATATTTAATTTTAACCACTAAACACTATTTCAGAAGAGCGAACGTGAATTACAACACAGAGTGAAAATGCAAATTGGCAATACCTTTGTAAATGTGTCCCTACAAGAACTGGTTGCCCATTTTCTGCTGCCATTATGGGAAAAAAAGAGTTTCCTCGGTCAGGAATCAGATAAAAGACATCATTTCCTAAGGCACAGAATTCCTCAAGTCCCACTTGGAATAACGTGAGCTCCCATACACACCATGGCGCATTTGGAAGTTTGGCTCACTTTGCTGACATTTCAAAATGGGAATGGAGATTTTGCAGAATTCTCTGAGCTGGGGGCTTTGCCCACTCCCACCAGCCCAGCAGCTCCCAGCTGCACCAGGCCACAGCTTCGGAGATTTGCCAGTCGGAGATGCCCTCAGGAAGTCTGAAAAATCCTTCCCTCGAGGGACTGTGGGAAGAAATAAAGGGGTTCAGGAAGAAAAGGAATAATTTAACTCTAGGAACAGAATCAAGTCGCTCTAGCAGTAGGGGAAAAAAATTTAAAGTAGGTCATTTAACATAAAAGAAAAATATATGCAAACATTTTCTAGTGTGGCAGGCTCTAACATAAGCTATTTTCATTTTTGACAATTCACAGGCAAGAGACTGACTGGCACTACATTATATACTCGGGATCATCAGCATTAGCTCCTGAGCAGCCCCAGAACACCTCCACCTCAGACTCCATCGGGACTGGTGTCTTTTGGAGATTCCCTGAGCACTGTTAGCATTGGCAATATGCCTGTTTCCTCCCGCTTTGCTCCTGTACGATACTGATGTGTTTTCACAATGGACACACCTAGCTGAGCTGACCAAAGATTATTTTCTTGCAAAGTCTTTAGCTCTCTTAGAAAGAAATTCTTGGCTGTGAGGGTGGTGAGGCACAGGTGCCCAGAGCAGCTGTGGCTGCCCCAGGATCCCTGGCAGTGTCCAAGGCCAGGCTGGACAGGGCTTGGAGCAGCCTGGGACAGTGGAAGGTGTCCCTGCCATGGCTGGGGTGGCACTGGGTGGGATTTAAGGTCTCTTCCAACCCAAATCTCTTCAAGATTCTGTGATTCTAAGATATATCCCTAAAACACCTTGATGGCACCAGCAGGGCTACTTGCAGACTCAAAATTAGGCAGGGGCTTAAGCATTTTGCTGAGTCAGGGCTTCACTGCAGGACATTATAAACTCAATTCTTTTGAAAGGCAAAGGATGCCATAAGGTCCTGCAGAGATAACAGTTCAAAGAAAACAGCAGCATAAATTGTAAAGTCGGGCATTTTTTGTCAGGGGGAGCCAAGGAGGGAATTGTTTTGCTTTGTTTGAGTGGCTCAGGTGACAGGAGGGAAAGGGAGGCGAGGTTCAAAGGCTGTAATAAACCTCCTTTCATCTCTTTTCTCAACGGGCCACAAAACCCAACATGCACTTGCCATGTCCAAGCACTGCTTTGTCTACAGCACTTTGGGGCTGCCGTGATGAAGTCAATCAAAAGCCTGTCAGCTCAGAAGAGTTATTCTAATATTTACCTGGAGTATTTTGCAGTTTGCACTAACACTGCCTCCCTTTTTTTCCATCCTCCACGAGGGTCATGGCCAAGAGCATAGCCGAGGATGCAGAAAGGAGAAAAGCACTGAACCGTTTCCCCCTCGCGCTCGCCGAGGTTTGGGCAGAAACACCAATGGTGCACATTTACCAGATAAAATGAATCTTTTAAACCCAAAGATCCCATGACATCTTAAGCACACACTTACGAAGGAGAAGTTCAGAACTCCATTTTAAACCACTTATGAGAGGATTTACCAAGATTCTGCCTAATGTTCAGCTGACGCTTTGTCAAAAACATTTATCACGAAGCTTTTGAAGTTTCTCAGCTCCCCCCGAGTTATTAAAACTTGAACTGCAGAGTTTGTTATCAGCCTCAGAGCACACATCAGGTATTTTTTCAGTCAACCTTTCAGTCTGATTTTGAGACTATTATACAAAATACAACATTCCCAATCAGGTTAATGTCTGACAGATAATGCTGAGCGGGCGGAACAGCCGCGCCTGATTGATCCGCGAGACAATTTTCATTTCCTAATTTGCCTTTTATTAAACACTTTGCAATCAAAGGGAACGGCGAGGAGTCTGCCATTCTCTGAGCAGGTTTCCTGTGAAGACCTGATGTCTCCTTCAACATTTTCAGGCAACTTCTTGAATTTTTGATGCTCTGTCGCGAGAACGTCTAAAACGTCGCGTCGGTGCCGCGCTAGTGAAAAACTGCTATTGTGAATACAAATTAAAACATCTGGTTCTGCTGCTTGCTGTCCTCCTAACAACAGTTCTGCAAAAACAAACATCGGGGGTGCAGGCGGAACTCCCTGCAATGACTGAGAGAATGCCTGAGTCGTGATAAAGCAGATTTATCAATCACTCACCCAACGAGGCAATCTTCCCCTGCCCGGGGCTTCATTCCCAACCGAGTTTATCACCAAACTGCCACTTTAAGTGGGTGTTGGGATACTTTACACCTGGAGGCAGCCCTGAGGTTCCAGCAGAGCCCTGGTGCTCTACAAAGGTCTCCTTAAAATGCATTCCTCGTCACAGAGACACGAAGACCTGGAAATATAAACATTTCTAACAGCAAAGCCTCTTATTTTACTATGCTCTTTTAAAAACAGAAATATGAAAGGCTCAGATATTTCTGATCAATAGGCCAATCTGATTTCCAGTAAGAATGAAAGAAAAGCTATTTATTTTATGCAATCAAGTGCTCAGTATTGCTGCAATTCTCCCATTACATAAAATAACACACATTTTCTTGCACACAGGCACACACAAAGAAATCTAATAATGTCTTTTTACCTTTCAAAGTAACCTTAATCAACAAAATTAACTCGCAAGGCAAACCACTGCTTTTTGAACTGAACAAGAGTGAGCTTGACTCAACACACGTGAGATGTGAGAGGCAGCAAAGTAATATCTGCTAAAATTATGTCTGGAAGCCAAAAATGGGGTGATTCTTGACAGGGGAGGATGCACACTTGGAAACTTGGAAATTCTTTCATTCAAAGTCTTTAATGACCTCCAACCCAATTACACTTGCAACAAGACATGACAATGCAGTTGCTCCTATTTAAAAGTATGTGTGGAAACGGAGCATTTCTGAAGCCCGATTCTTTTTTTTAACTTTTTAATCATGTTGAGATGAAGCTCATTTACTTAAAAAGAAAAAATGAAACAGAACGTCCTCTGCAGCTGGTCAAACAGATTACGAAACTCTAATCTCAGTAGCCTGAGGAAAACCAAAACTGTTTTTCAAGTATCTATTTTATAGAGCATTAGCTTTATACTTTTTAAAAGAGGCATTAACATAACTGATCAGAATGTCCCAGAATGTTTCTGATCTAGTTAATCATATGACGTTATGACAGAGATTCTTGCTGTCATAATGCCAATGTTTCTAAACATTTCTAAAATCCTTTAAGTTCTTTATTTTTTTTCCTTTTCCAAATTAGACATGGGTAAGATCTATTTCTGTTGCTTCAGAAGTTTCTCCTTCCATTTCAGAGCTCCACAAAACTAGTGCAGAATATTTTAGATAGACAGACACACACACACAGAGCAAGGAACAATGTCAGGCTCCATGACCTATTTAAATGTTTCTCTTAGCTTTTTATACAAAACATTTTTACTCGAATTCCTGCACAACTCATTTCTGGGAGTCCCCACCACCCTATTTCCTTAACTCTGTTGTATTCTTTATAGCCAAACCAAATTTAATTATCAGTAAAAAGTCCGAATTTGTCTAGTTTAAATGTATCGGCTTTGTTTCCATTAAATCAACTGTTTAAACATTCAAGCCCCACTTGCTGCATCTCTGAGGATCCATGAATATTGGACAAACTTCCAGCAGGTCTGGGCCCCTCCGAGGCAGCCCTGGAAAGATCAGCTGAGGATTCCCAGGAGAGATTCCTGCCACGAGCACCTCTGCAGCAGAACTGCCTGCACTGGAAACAAACAGCCCACGCTGGACCTCTCGGTGATGAAAATTCCCCCGATATAGGTAAAGAATAAGGTGAGTTTTGAGCTGAAAGACTCTGCTATTTCGGTGTGCAGATCCTTCTGCTGTGGCTTCTTGCAGGAGAGGACCTCAGTCCCACACAGCACAAGTTCTGCTCAGTTACTGTGACTCTCAAAAGCATTCCCAAGATATCCTCTTGCTTTTGCTTCCAAGGAACACCCACAGGGTCATGACAAGGCAGTTGAAACACCCCCAAAAGGCACAAAAAGCTTTTTAAAAAACGTACGTAAATAGTTCCAAATATGCCTATATGGATGACATTTTTAAAATGCAAAAGCATAAAAAGTAACAGGAAACAGATCAGGTTCTGAAGCACCACGAGTTTCTCATTTGTGCAGCAAACATTAACGTCTCTTAGCCAGCCTGCACAGCCACTTCATGCAGCCCAAAAACTTTCCCTTATCACCACTGAGACTAAAATGGCAGGAAGAAGATTATATAGAACAGTGTGAAAGAATTAAGAATTCCTGTGGTCAAAGGTGTTTGCAGGTAGACAATTAAAATCCACTGATAATATACAAATCGTTAAATATCTTTCCGTAATTGCTGTTCTACCTTGCTGAATTACAAGTGCAAAACTAGAAAGGATATGAATGATACTGACATTAGAAACCAAAGTAAGAAGAATTTAAATAGAGCACAAATAGTTTTCTGAAGCCAGAGAGTGTCAATTGACATCTCAGAGTTCTCCTTCCTGCAGAGTCCTGGCTTGGTCCAGAGGTGCAGGTGCTCCTGCAGGTACCCAACATTTGTCAGCCTAAATTTTTATTTAGACAGTTCCATTCTGCCCCTCCCAGGCTTCCCAGCAAGCAAACAAACTCACTTTTTGTGTTTAGTGCTCTTGTTTGTACTTTTACCCTTTCTTACACAACAAACCTGGCAGAGAGCAGAGCAGGGAGAGCTCCCGGGGCTCCTGCTGTGGGTGAAGAAGGTTGGATGCTCATCTGAGGGCACCATCCCGCCCTGAGGGAGCACATCCTCCTCCAGGGCCTCCTCCAGGTGAGATCCTGGTGGTGGGAAGGTGCAGGGGGACAAAGGAGTCACCAAAAGCCAAGCTGGAGCATGGTGGCACAGGTGGGAGGAGCTCGTGGCAGTCCCTGGGCGCTCACGTGGAAAATGGGAAGGAAAACATTTCAGCACTTCAGGATTTAACATCTTCCCCACAATTTTAGCACAAAGTCCTACTGAAATGGAAATGCTGTGCCCCTGAGACAGCGACTCGCAGGAGCCTGGGAGCACTCAGTGATCTCAGAGGTGTTTTCCTGCCTTAATGACTCCGAGTCTGGAGCAGCACCACTGCCCACTTGGCAAATGCCCAAATCACGTGTTTTCCTAAACCACAGGACATCTGCATGAAGTTCTGGTGCTGCCATGTCCCAACTAATTATTTCTCTGAAAAAGGGACTGGTTTGTTTTCCCTGATCTGGTCTAGAAGGACTTGCATCCACTCCTTAAATGACTTCCAGGACACGATGAGTGATGCTCTCCTCCCTCCCCACACCAGGCTTTATTCCTTTGGGATGGTCTGAATTTTAAGACAGCAAACCCCAGGGCAAAACCGAGCTGGGACTCCCTGGCAAATCTCAAAAGGGAAGTGAAGGGCATTGCATGTTTTGTCTTCTAAGGCCAACATGGCCTGGTTTGAAATCCATGATCTCATGCCATGCTGGGCCAGGAAAATGGCACATCCAGGGCATAGGTTTCCAGCATGAAATACAAGTGAGGTGATCTGATGTGACTCTATTCACCTGCCAACAGCCCTGGCAGAAAAATAAACAGGTTCTGAGGATGAGCTGCTGCTGGAGGCAAAGCAGGAACCATTAGAAGAGCTGCCCCGACCTGCGAGGAACTGGTGCTTTTGCTTTGAACTTCAGCAAACCTTAATGAAGTCTTCATAATTGGCAATCCGGGGTTTTCACTGAGGATTTATTTCTCTGGAGGTGCCAAATGCAGGAGACAAATTCAACATTGGAAATACAAATTTTGGATCTTGTAGTTGGTTGTCCAGACTGGTGAAGGCAACTCCAACACCACTGAAGGTCACTCTTTGTGTCGTACCAGAAATTAGATTTATAGTGAATGTGCATCAGGGCTGAACAATTTGGTTTCATAATTATTAAAACATGTTGATTCAATTGAAATTATTGACTTAAGTGTGGTGAAAGCTTAAACTAGAAAGAAGTAGGGACAGTTTTAGTAACAGAAGAAGTTAAAAAGTGGTTGTGTCCTCCTCCTTACTTGGAGGAGTAAGGTTTTGGTTGTGCTTGACTCTTCCCTGCTTTACTGCTCTTCACTCCTCTGTTATCTGCCAGTTTTGGAGGCGATGATGCCAAGAAGTTAATTTAAAGTCCTAAATTTTATCCTGTAAGCAACACTTATTTCAGTTTCCTGAGAATAAATTTCACAGACAGACCCCTGAAGAAGAAAACAGGTGAGCTCTCTTTGCCCTGTAAATCTGTCAGGCTTCCTGAAGAGGCCAAAGACACAAAACTACAGCTGCCTGCACAGAAACACTTCAGAAAAAGCTTCAGCCTTGAGGTTCACAGTCCTCCCAAGCAGCCTCATGTCCTCAGTCTCCTTCATGCATGTTTTCAAGGATCAACAAACCAAATATTTGCTGTCTCAAATCCTGTTCATCAATGAATCAAGACATGATGGTGCAAGAATCAGCAACACTGAACTGCTCCCAGGAAAAACTGCTCACACTGCAATGCAGGATGGACTGTGGACATGAAATGCATATCCACAGGCAACAGGCTCAAGGAATAAAGTGTATTTTCAATAAAACTGATCTAGTTTCCCACCTTATACACACACATATCCTGTATGAACACACCAAGGCAGGTTCCTCGGGCTGCAAGGCAACAAGGGGTATGAACAGAAAATATTCACTGCGCAAATTTTCATGGGAAAAGGAGCAGAGTGCGACACACAGAATAGACTTTTTCCTGTTTCTGGACTCTGGCGCTATTTTGGCTGCCAAAAGTACACAAAATTTCCACTGAAGGGCAAGTCAAACCAATTTCCCCGAGGATGGAGGCATCCGAAAACTCGCTGAGGTTATTCCATTAGTGCCTACGCATTCTCTAAGCGGATGAGCAGCTTCGCTTTGAATCCATGTCAAACCACAAGGACTGGCTGATAATAACATTCAATTAAAATGATCTCGTCCTTCTAGAAAAAACTGGCGAGCGGCTCCACCTCACATTTTCTAGCTGGGCACAAAGGGGCGATTGATGCCGCAAGGAAATGGGATAGGTTTGTATCGAGGAGCCGACGGCTCAGGTTTGGGGACAGTATTTGTAGGTTTAGCCTCTTAACACAAACCTCTGAGATGAAAAAGCCACTTCTGCTGAGCACACAACTGTGAGAAAGAGCTAGAGCTGGCAAACACCAAGCTGAGCTAATTAGACAGGTGTTTGAAAACCCCAAACTTTACACTCAACGCGTATTTGGACCTTTTGATGTCGTGCTTGGTGCTGTTTCACACCACTCGGGGCTACGGAGAGAGGCAGGAGCTGCTCCCCTGCTCGGCTCTGGGGTGAATTTGCCATCTGATCTCCTGAATACACAGATAAAAGTCACCGCAGACTTTTTTTCCCTTTTCAAGTGCAGTACTGTAACTTGGAAAGTTCTTTTATTCTCAACTCCACTGACGCAAGAAAGTGGCAGGAATATGGCAGCTTTGGCTGCTTTCCTTTTGTAGCTCTTTGTAAGTAATCTTTTAATGCTAAGAAAACAATAGGTATTTTCATTTTGGATGGAAAAAACACTCCAGTTATAGAAAATTAAGGCAATGCCTTTCAAAAAGTCTGAAAGTGCTACTGACCACTTGATTCTTCTGCTACCCTGGCTTTAAATATTGGTAAATAGTTACCATGCACAGGTATCAGATTCACCAGGTTTCTCTTGTTACACTTAAGAAAAGCCCAGCTATTATGAAAATGGTTAAGTTTAACAAAGATATTTCTATTTCCCTGTGATCTGCCATTCACAAGCGTTAGCCAGTCATTTTTTTAAAAAACACTCTTGATATTTGATCTTATTGAGTTTCAGTTACATATAAAGCTGGAGAGCCAGCAGAAAATTCTAAGTGGAATCTGAAGATTTCTAAAGTCAACACTCCTTTTGGCAGGAGCATTTTAATGCATAAAGCTGAAATCCTCGGCGACTCTCTCCTGCTGATATCCCCGCAGCCGCCAGCACCGCGATGAGCACAAAACCAAAAGCAACCCAGAGCAGGACTCGCAGCCCTGCGAGAAAAGGATGTTGACACAAATGCTGGAAGTGGTGCAGGCACAATGGGATCAGAGCTGGTGCTGCTCCAGCTCGCTCCTGGGATGAGCCACGCCGCGAGGAAGATCTCTCGGGGAAAAGAGATGCTGATAACACAGCAGGCCCACATCCCCAAACCCTGCTTGCCAAACTCTGTGCCAGGCTTTAGAAACCCTCACTCCGGAGTCAGAAATGTCCGTGGCCTGCGGAAGAACTGCTTTGAAGCCATGGCTCTCCCCAGCACCCTTTGGTCGGTGAAAGCCGCGGTTCGCACAGATTGCGTTTCCACCTCCACGGCTGGAGCAGCCCTGCAGTCAAGGCTGTTCCAGGAGCAGGGAAGGAGGCTGCGTTCCAGGAACTCACTGGAACTGGAACAAAGCACAGCCCTTGGAAAGCCTACACAGCCCTGTGCACAGACTGTTTTACAGATGCCCCATCTTTGGACGACATTAGACACTTGTTTTTATCTTTATCTTTTTTTTCCCCTCTCCAGTGAAATCCCAGACTTTGGAGCTCTTCCTCCCAGGCACTCTGCCTCCTGACTCCTGGGTATCTCCCCAGCTCTGGCTTTTTTAAGCACCACTTTCTCCTCCACATAAAAGTCCTTCTGCTCTTTGGAGAGCGAAACGCCTTTGAAATGCAGCAGTAAACTCCGAGCATCACAGCAGCCTTAACAAAGCTGATTTCCATTTTCTTATACCATAATTCTAAACATTGTCTGCCCTTCTTCACAAGCTGTGTGGGCTTATATCAGTTACAATTTAACTAATAAGAGGGTTTTGTCTGTACCTTTTTAACACCCCTCTCAGTGTTATTACTCCTGTCTTGTCAATTAAAAGCATTGAATTTCATGGCTGCTTTTGAAATTTTTTTCCCAATTTTTCCAGTGCAAAGTTAGTGTAGTCCACATTATTAAAAGAAACTGATAGTTTAGCTGAATATAACCTTATATTTTATGATGCATCTATAGAACCTTTAACTCCGTAATTTGGAGACAGGTGGCATCTCTTCTGCGGCTAACAAGGAATAAAAAAGACTTCATGCAACAAAGTGCCTTCTGGAGGGAAAATAAAACACTGAGGACAACAAGGATAATGCAGGAAAAAGTAAAAATACCAACTTTTAAACCTGCCAGATAAATCTGGACTGCAGTTCAGAGGAAAAGGCAGGCACTAGCTCTAGTCTTTTATAAAACTTGTAAGTCTCATTTTGCTGCTGGCCATGGTAAGTTCTTCAATGTGTTGAGACATGAAAAGTCAAGAAAAATGCCAGAGTGCAAAGCTTGCTGCAGGAAAAAAAAGATGACTCAATTCTTTGTCTCACAAAGCATGTCAAAGATATTATAAAGTACTTACAGATGCTCAGCCACTCGGATTGCCTGGCTGGCCAAACATCTGAAACCCTGTAATTTTGAAGAGAAGGTACTATGCTTCAGACAATGAAATAATATCTGTGGCAGCAGAAAAAGAGATGTGATTTCGAAAGGAAGAGTTTTTTAAAATCCGAATTTCAGTTGTGATCAATAACTATGTAAGCTTAACACAGAAGTCAGCCTATTTTAGTGATGGTTTCTAATGAATGTGTCAATAGAGGCTTTTAAAGACACCCAAGTAATGGAATCACAAGACAGAGCAGAAGCAAGAGTTGAAAACCTCAGGGCTAAACCCTCATTTCTCTAACAGACAGAATTCGGGTGAAACTCCCACTTGCACCAACAAAGACTGTGAAAAACAGATGCCTCAGAGTTTGGATCCCATGTGAAAAAGAAAGCAAAGCCATAAAAGACCTTCAGATTTCATTTACCTTCCCTTTTTGAAGCCATGACTTGCTCTGCTGATCAAACAGAATATAGGAAGTTATGAACAAGATAAAAGTTATTTGCCTGGTAAATTTTAAGGTCTGCTTTACAATGCTAAAGCACCAGTGTTGGTGCCTTGTAATTCCCTGCTAATCAAAGACTCTGCAGAGTTATGAGTGTTATTACAGGCTCAAGTCAGTGACAAAGAAATCAAGAGCCATGAAAAAGCACTCCATGTATTTAACATCAAGATGGTCCCTTACAACTCTTTCTTCCACCATGCCAAATGGTTTATCATGGTAATGTTCAGCCACAAAGGCAATTAGAAGGATTTGAAGTCCCTCTGGAGAACTTTGTGACACGCACATCTCCGAGGCTCGGCGGTGACTGACAGAATTTGGCACGGCTGTGGCCACAGAGCCACCACCAACAGTGGGGCATGTTCTGACCAGATGTCTTACAAGGCATGAGCCAGTGCCAGCAGTGAAATGCTGACCTCCTTTTTGCAGGCACTGCTGGCTAAAAAGGAGGAAAAAAAAAAAATCTCCATTCAAGTTAAAATAGAAAATAAAAGACCTTCATCCAAGCTAAAACAGAAATGCAACAAAATAGTTTTAAAATCTTATCAATAATGTGGGTCTGCTGACAAAAGTTTATTCTGAGGTAGTAATTGAGGTTGTAGAGTTAATTCTGCTACCTCAGTGTATCCTGGGGAATAAGGCAAGTCAAGACTCCCTTACCAAAAATCCTTTGCCATAATAGATCTCTTCACTTTACCTTATGTTTTAGAGTTTCATTTCTAGCTTACACTAAGCTTCCAGGTTTTTTTTTCCCTAATTAATGTCCTCTGTGCTGTCACTCTCACAAGGTCCCAGCCTTCTGAACCACAAATCATTACAGTCTTAATTTCCACCTCTGCCACAAACCTTGGGTGAAGTCAAAGCTCTGTCTCACTTTTAAGCCAGGACTGAAAATGCTCCTCCAGATCAGGGCAGTTTAGGTTCTGTGCTCTCTGATGCCTCTCCTCCCTTAATAAGCGCTAATTAAGGGCATTTAAACTACTTAGATTTACCTTTGCTTGTGACTCTTAAACCAATAAATTAGAATTATGTATTTTTTACTAACTCCTAGCTCTTGCAGAGTGCAATGCTGGTGGTCCAAAAGGTGTTTTGAGGACAAAAAACTAAATACTTCTGCAGGGCTGCAGTCACTCAGTTAATGTTCCTAGAGATCTAATGTGCTTTTCCTTTTAATACAGAAAGTTATTCGTAGTTAGAAGTGGAATTTACTAACAAACATGGCTGATAACGAAATAGAACTAGACACAAAAATTAGCTTGTGCACCAAATTTTTAAAAACACAGTTTTTCTGACAGAGAAATTTGCTATTTTTTACAGCTGCACAGAGGAAATTCACTGTGTTGGTAAAACCCTCAGTGCTTAGCAGAAGAAATGATCCTTTGGCTCCAAGATACAACAGCATCTACCAAATATAAGAGGATGTTAGGAATACTCAATGCCCACAAAGGCCCAGACAATTTCAACCCAGAAGTTTTCCCCTTTGTTCTGCTGTGGCTATAAAACACTTCAACATTTTTTCCCCCCTCAACATTTTTAAACATAACACAGAAAAACAACTGTTTCAAAATTTTTCTCATGAAGGGGAACATTATTATGGGACATTCTTTCCTAGAAATCTTTTAAGTCTTATTTATTAAGAGAATTAATCTGATCATAAGCTGGCTGACATGCAAAGTGTTGAAATATGTCATCTTCCAACCATGCTTTGCTAATGAAATTTTGGTGTTAATTCAGGGATATAACAGAATCCTAGAATCTGTAACAGGAATCAAACAACAATTGTGGTTCATCTGGCAAAAAAAGCATCATTTTCCTCCTTTTCTGTTGTGGGTTTGTCACTGTATGCTCTCCATCATCCATTTCTTTCCAGAATCTACTTTTTGATGTGGAGTCCCCACTTGGCCATCAACTTCAACATTAAAATGCTCTGAACATGTTTTGCAGTTCCAATCCCAGGAACCGTTTTGTACTTTCAATCCCAGAACCCAAAAGGATTTCATAAAAAAAACCCCAAACAACTAAGGCTGGGATTTCATAAATAACCTCAAGGTATCTTTATGATGCACCAACTTCTCCCTCTGCCCAGTCCAGTAACCAAAAGCAGGAGAGGAGTTTGGTAAAGGCTCTGACCATTGGAATTATCAAGCTCCAGGCTGTGGTGGATGGATCACCAAAGGGATGCAAGAAACAAAATTTTAAAAAATAAGTTTACCCCACACTTCACTGCCCAAGGAAGCTCCTGCCAGGAGTTCAGTGCCCAGCTCTGACCTGCTGCAATCCCAGGCTGGAGCTTCACAGAAGGGTAACAGACATGGCACTGAAGCAGCTTTTCCAAAATCTGCAGGGCACTAACAGAGCCCTGATCCCAACGATGCTGAGTTTAGGGCAACGGCTCCTGATCTCGGGGATGGAAGCACACGTGAGGCACAGCACAGGTGAGCACAGCACAGCACAGGTAAGGCACAGCACAGCGCCCAGCTCAGCTCAGTTCAGCTCATCTGTCCCCTCCAGCCCCAGCTCATGTCCCCCCCAGCCCCAGCTCAGCTCATGTCCCCTCCAGCCCCAGCTCATGTCCTCTCCAGCCCCAGCTCATGTCCCCTCCAGCCCCAGCTCATGTCACCCCCAGCCCCAGCTCATGTCCCCCCCAGCCCCAGCTCATGTCCCCTCCAGCCCCCGCTCAGTGTCCTTGGGCTCTGCTCAGGAGGATTTCAGCCCTGCTGAGCTCAAGGCAAAGCCATCTCCGTGGCCCTGAAGGGCGAATTTTGGGGTTTTGGGGTCAGACCTCAGCCGCTTCGGCTCTGCCACGAGACACTGCTGCTCCGTGGCACCCAAAGCGGTCACCCTGTAAGCCACAAGAGAGGAACGTGAAAAGCCAAATTTTTATCCTGATTTTATGAGTGGTGACAAGTTTGACTTACTCTTAGGCCAGACCAACCACTGCCTAACAAAGTGTGCCAAGGCCTTCAAGTGTTTTCTCAAACTGACCCAAACTGAGGCCATGTGAAGCCAAAAAGTGCTGCTCAGATTGGGTTTTCAGGTTGACAAAAGGAGCAAAATGCTCTTGAAAGTTCCATTTCTTTAAGATACTACCTTAAAAAATACTGAGCTGAAGATGGATGCAATTGTGCAATAATAACAAATCAGAAATCTTTTACTAGCAAAGAGAGTCAGGAATTTGAATTAACATCAAAATCATGTATTATGGCATCCACATCTGGATATCACTTTACTGCTTAAATCCAAAACTTCTCTGAGAGCCAGTTGGTTTCTGTAAAAATGCATTTCTCCCTTTGAAAGGAAATAATAATTGGAAGGTCTTACAGGAAGCCACCCAATACCAATAGAGGAAATTGCAATCTGCTCCTCAATGTTAGTTTAAATCACTGTTATATTTAGCAAAGACTCTTTTTTAATGATAGCATTTTCAATAGCTTTTACTACACTGAGCCTCCTCAAAGGCTTACATGATATTAAGAATTGCTTTGTTTGTAGAATGTTTCTTTAATCATCCCTCGAGGTCTTCAGCTTACCCCAGGTTAGATGTTGTTCCCCATCTCCAGGACATCCAAGATTTCACTTGCACCAAAATCCCTTTTTTTTTTCCCTCAGGCTAATGAAAAGCAAAGTATTTCTGCATATGCTTGCCTAGAAGTATGTGTGGTTCTTAAAAATACTAAGTGATCAAATATTAAAACCACCTTTTTCTGTTTCCAGAAGTATATACAGCATTTTAGCTTCCTAGGAATTTTCTGCTTGGGTACCTGGATTTCAGTAAATTTCCATTAAATCAGTGGTTTTGAAGGAAGACTTTTTGGGTTTTTTTAAGCACTGTATTAATGATACTAAACAAAATTCAAGAACTCCAAGGAAAACAGCTCCTCCATTTTCTTCTCCAAGTCAACAAAATCTTTTAAAACCTACTCCCAGCACCAGTGCTAAAAACTCTCTGGGACACTGCTCAGAAATCCTGTGCAGAATTTCCCTGTGGTTTTTATGGATTTCATTACATGGTGAGATAATAACATCAAAATTAAGATTATAATATCTGAACACAGAAGGGTTTCATAGCACCTATAATCATTAGTGTTCACAAACTGGTGTTGCCAACAGCTGAATTATTCCATTGAATGGAACTTCGCTTAAGTGAAATCATAAATTCAACAGTAGAATCTGCATCAGGAGAAAAACAAAAAGCTGCTGAACAATCTAAAGCATGTTTTTCAAACATGTAACTCAAGAAGGTATGATGATAATTTGAATTACAGAACATTTCTGACTTTGTAGAAGATGATTCCACTGTCACAGGGTTCCTCCAGGTCTTGGTGGCCACTGGAGGAGTGGAGAACTACAAACAGTCCATGTTCCTAAGGAGCAAAAACTCACCTGTACCCGAAAATAATGTGATTTACCTGTGTTCTCTATGCAGAGCCTGGTGATAAAATGTCCTTACCTGTGGCAATTCTGTTTGGATAACAGATTATAGCCAACATTTTTATAGTTACACCTTCCACAGAACCATCAGAAAGAAAATTCTTTTCCTCCACAAACACACAAATAAAGGCAGACATTTTCCTTGACAAAAAATGGTGATCATTCAAAAAATTGATGAAAGATAGGAAAAAGCACACTCTGCAGACGATGAGACAGTAATGACAAGCTAATGCAAGTCATTCTATTATAAAGGACAGCATTAACTGCACCATAATCCAACAGATTCCCAACATTTAAAAACTTCCATGGTATCTTTTAGGCACAAAAATTTAAGTAAACTGTAGGAGTTGATTTTTTCATGAGTTTCTACATTTAATAACATAATTCTTTGGTAAGAGTAAATGTCTTTCGAAAGGAAAAAGAGAATTTCTCTTTCTATACAACTTCTCATGAGGTGTTTTCATTGCCAACATGAGCAGATTACATTAGTTCCAAAATTTTTCCGTTGCTCTTTACTACTCTGAGGGAAAAAAAAAAAAAGTGTTTAAAAACTATTTCTGCTCACTTCCACAGGGTGGGATTCTCTGCAGCCACTTCGAATCAAGGTGTCAAAGCAGCAAGAACAGAGTCTGGCTAGTCAGCCTCTTAAAACAACTGAAAAAGGACAAAGAATGCAATTCTGATGCAAAATCCGTAGAAATCTAACAAACAAAAATAACAAATACTTTATTCCATTCTCATCCAGCACAGACTTTGCATACAGATTTCAACGGAAGCTAAGGACAAACTTTCCCTCAGTGCAGCCCAAAACATGAAAGTTGGGAAGGTTTGTGCAAACCAGGCTGCAGCCCAGGCCATGCTGCTGCCTCGCTCTCCTATTTTTCACCTTTTCTCTCTTTCAAGCCCTGAGAGCACAGCACAAAAGTGCTGAAAATAAGCTAAAACATCAGGGCCGGTATAAAAAGGAAGGGAACAGGAAAGATTTGAGTATTTGACTGACGTGGATGGATTAGATGTGCCAAATCCAGGCGTTTTATGCAGGCATATGATCAGCTAGAGGAAAGGGAGCCTGAGTCATCAGCTCCATCAAAGCCAAGGGCTGGGGACGTCTGGGTGAGCGCTGGGAGAACAGGGACCATACCTGCACTCAGAACTTTTAATTACCCTCAGCCAGGCAGCAGCCTCAGCGACTGAAATCCCCAGATTACCTTGATTGCTCTGTCATTATCTGTCATCAGCTGCTGCTTCTCATCTTCCAAGTTCTGCGTAACTTCGCAGAGCCGCTGTTCCGCCGCGAGCTGCTGCCGGCTGCTCTCCTCCTTCAGGGAGGAAATGGTTGTCTTCAGTTCAGCTATCTCCTGGATAAGGAAAGAAAAACAGCGTGTTAAAGCTCCCCTCAATAAAAGATATGTATTCTGCATGTTTTTTTATATAAACACGGCACTGGTGAGCTCTGCAGCCCAAGCTGATGTTTGGGATTAGAAACGCACACGAGCGGGACATGGAATTCCACGCGAAGGAGTAGAGCGAGGCTGTTGATGATGAGAATTGCTGAACGCAAAATATTTGGAAGTGTTTTCTGCTGTGACATTCCAAAATATTTACTCATTGAGAACAAAGCACATCTGTGATCTTCGAACTCCAGCCTGGTCCCCGTCTTCCACCGCTCTGAAATTGGGAGTGTGAGTTTACATTGGGGTGGCGGCGCTCCTTTTCCAGGAGGATATTTTACAGCTTGATAGTGCTGAGAAGAAGAACGCCCACATTCACACGCTGGACTGAAATTTAAACTTGACAGTGAAATTTCTGAGCTGCTGAAAGAAGCAAATTCTGCTGAGCAATACACTGAGGACCTGACTCCACATCCAGGACCTTAAAGTAGACCTTTTAGGTGATTCCCTCGTGATTTGTCGAATTGTATTTGTTTTACCTTTTTCATCACTGGGGAAAGTCATAACTAACCCTGATCCTTTAGGCATATTTACAGAATTTTATACTGACATGTCATCACCCAGCAAAGCACTTAAACATGTGGGAGAGTCCCAGACTTTAATGTATAAATTCAAGCTTAAGGTTAAGCTGATGTAGCAGCACATTACAGTATAATTCTAAAAGAACTTCAGCACACAGGCAGCTCAAGGAGGGACTACCAGCGTGCTTAAACTCTGTATTTGCCAGAGAAACATTTAACTATATTAATTACATGGTTATTTAGGAAAGAAAAATAATTTAAAAAAATCTAACGATAGGCCAGGAGCAGTGTGAGAAGAAATGTGCTACAAATGAAGGTTCTAAAATACTGGGAAAGGGGAAAAGGCCTGACTAAAACCCTGTAGTAAATTTATTTCTCTTTAACTACTTGAAAACCCCAGGAAATAACACAGATTATGTGTAAAACCTACCTTTGTATTTCTGTATTGCTTTTCTAAAAAACAAACACATCTTTAAAAAGATAATGCCCATCAAAAGGAAGGTTATTTGAGACCAGTATGCCAAAGTTTAGAGATTATTTGGATAGAGTGCAACTCTTTAGCCAGAATGAAGCAGTGTCTCTGGGTTTGCAGTTTAGGTCATTGTTTAGGAGACAATTTGCAGAAATGTGGTTTTACCAGAGATGTAACGTGCAGGAGAAAAAATGGATCATATAATTTATGAATTAAAGTGTACCTACAGCACTTTGTTTATGTCCCATTTTGTCACTTTTAAAAGCAAACAAAGCAATGAACTCCTCAATATAACACAAACCTGAGATTGAAAGCTTTTACTGGGTTAAGACCCTGGCCTAGCACAGGAGCTCTGAAATGCACGCAAGGAAATTTCAGCAGGAATTGATGAAGAAAGATCTGCTTTGTGCAGTACTTTTAAGAGCAAGAAATTCTATTTACTTTGCATAAACTTCAGAGGAAATTTCTTGAAATATCTTCTCTGTGTGGGTGTTAAAAGTGAAGGTTCCAAGAGGCCACAGAGAGTAAGATTAGACAGATGTTGTCAGCAACGCGACCACAAGAAAAGCTGCAATCGACCGATCATTAATAGCGAGCTGCAAAAAAACCCCAAACCCAACTGTGTCCAAGTAACTTGGGGGATTTGACTTAAACCCACACAAGGAAAGAAATTCAGCCATCAGGGTGAAACAGCTTTATTGAGCCAAGCAGCCCTGACAGATGATGTATGTGCTGTGTCTGCCCAAAAAATGCCCACGGATTGGGTCTGGCCTCAGCTACAGCAAAGCCACCTCCAGACAAAACATGTCCCCAAACTTCTCCATCCTGAGACTATTCTGCAGGCCAATAAATGTCAGTCTGACAAAATTTATTGTGACATTTAGGTTACGGAGTTCTCACCTTGTGCTACACTACCTACGTGTTCCTGCTGCAACAATTAAAGCAATTTCCCTCATCCCTGGCTCAAAAATTCAGAAATGCTTAAATTATTCCAACTGTCTTTAACAAATGGACCAAGAAGCATTTTTGTATTGACATTAGATTGTGTCTGGCATGGAGAGGTTGCCTTGGTTCCACTCTCATGAGGGTGGCAATGACAAAAGGTAAATTAGAGGAGCCTAAGAGATCTCTTCCTTCAGGTCTGACATAGATTAAATGTTAATTTTTGAGCTTTACCATTTCCTGCTTTTCAGGTTCAGATGGAAAAGATTTTTAAAAAGGTTTTTTTGGTTGTTCTTTCTTTCTTTCTTTATAAATAAGGCTCTCAAAAATTTCTAAACTACTAATTTAGAATTACTGCAAAGGTATTTAGGAGAGAGAGCATTCTCTCTGATTTACCACAGAATCGTGGAATTGCTGAGGGTGGAATGGAGCAGCTCAAAGAAGGATCACCCAGAGCTGCTTGCTCAGGATCAGCCCAGTCAGGTTTTAAGTATCTCCAAGGATGGAGAACCCTCTCTGTATGCAAAACAATGTGTAGAAAATACACATTAGATTTTAGAAATGTAAGACATATTTGTCAATGGTTCTGATAAATGTAATGTGAAAAAGTAACAGCCAATAAATGTCACCAAAACAACTGAAGCCACAATTTTGGACAAGTGTTGCAGAGAATAAGACCACAGGGAGCTGAAAAGCTGAAATCAAAAGTTTTAAATATTTTAAAGGGTTGGTAAAACAGTAAAATTTATAGTTTCTTGTTATTGTCTCACTGATCACTTCTGTTTAGTTTAGAGGCTGATAAACCCTTCTTCATAGTGTTTTTATTGATTTTAAAAGACTATTATTGGACTATTGGCTGCAAACACACTTAGCAAGGCAAGGCAGGCATTCTGGGGCAATGAGGAGAGTGACACCTCCACACAAATCCTTGTGGCAATTTTCTTCTTATTAAAAGCTTAACTTCTGCTTGCATCCCCATCATTTTTCACACTTCAGTACTACCTGCCAGTCAAACTGAAAACTGGAGTATTTAAAAATCTTCCTGTCTTACTATTTTAAAGTATGTATGTAAATTCAACACTCATTTTCATCTCCTGTGCTCTCTGAAGAACAAAAACTCAAGTCAAAACCAGTCTGCCTTCAGGACACTGACATTCCTCAGGGTGTTGTTTTGGGCAGAAATGCAGAACTGGTGGGGATCAATGATAAAGATGAAGAAACCTTGGGTGACGCCACCTTTAACACGAAATGCAAGTCCAGGTTGTGCAACTGCTCCTGATTCTGAGATGTGCTGGATGATGGAGCACCTCACCCTCCTTCCCACCGGCTGGAGGAGGACTCAGTCCTCTCGGGTCCTCAGGAGATGACGATGTCAATGAGAAGATGAAATTCAGAACTCAAAAATACCCCACCTGTGTTTTCTTAACGCCCTTTGTTTTTTCAGTTAAAATCCGCAAGAAGACAGCGGATGTTTGATTTGGCAAGGGGTTATGACTTCTCTTGGCTGTCAAGACTCAAGAGGAGAAGCAACTCCACTTCTCCTCAAGCTCCCGAGTGGAACAGGTTCACCTGAGCTCCTGGCCACCTACCTGCGAGGACTGGGCCAGTTTCTGGCTGTACTCCTCCTCCGTCTGCTTCAGCCGGCTGCTGGCCTGGAACACACACAAGAGACAACGCCATGAGCTCAGACAGAGGACGTGCACAGACACTTTGCCACCGAGCCCTGGGCTTGGCACCTCCTCCACATGCCTATCACCGAGCGCCGGCCCCGCGCCAGCCCCAACGCCCTTTTGTGGCAGCCAAAAAACCGCCAGGGCTTGGCTTTGATCTCGGGCCAACTATTCATCACTTAAAAGAGGGGAGAAATTGTACCTCTGCTGCCAATTATTAGAAAAACATAAAGAGTTCTGCGGGTTTAAACAAAAAAAAAAAAAAAAAAAAAAGGAGAGAATGAGTGTGTGGGGGGGGGGGCAGGGGAAGGAGGCAACACACACAAATGAGTTTATCAGGGTGAATTTGTTTCTGAACAGTGGGAAAAAATGAGGAGAAAGTCCCAGGCACAGTCTGCCAGGGGACAGTGTGACATGGGGGTGCAGCTTCACCTCTCAGTTCTGTGCCTGCCACTGCTCTTTGTCCCATTGCTCGCCCCTTCCTAGGGAAAGGTGGGGATTACTCTGAAAATCCACCCAAGCTGCAGCTGAACCAGCTTGGACAGACAGCTCTTTCCTTGTCCCAGCATTTTTATTCACAACTCACAGCTAAAGAATAAACTAAACTGAAAACAAGGCTGCTTTGTCATATCAGAACCCAACAAGCAAATACTTCTAGCCGCAGGAAAAATAGCTCCTAAGGTGTTTTCTGTCCTCAAATAATTTAATTTCAGAAATAATTTGATAATAATTATACTAACAAAAAAAAAAAAATGCAATTTCATTTCAGGAGAGGAACCTGACTTGTATTTTTCTTGCAGAAACCAGCCCAGCCCAGCCCCACCACGCTGTCCTCAGGTGAACTGCTCGGCGCTCTCCTCTTCTTGGCTCTAAAACTTGAGGACAGGTGTCTCAGACAAATATTTTCTTAGGGGGGACAGAATCTCACGCAGCTGAGTTCTGAAGCAAATTTAAGCTGATTAAGTTTTCAAAATCTATCTGACCTCCTGCTCAAACCTTTGATCTGTCGTCCTTAGTTTTACGGCGCCGCATCCAGCGGCAAAGCCCAGCCCCGCCAGCCTCTCTTTGGGGGGAACACAGAAACCACAGGGGCCCCCAAAGCCTCTGAACCCTGCGTGGATCCATCCCTGCAAACACCAGGGATTTCGGGCAGGAAAAGAGTCTCATTGATTTGATAAATTTGGAGCGACTGCAGATCATCGTGGTGGGGCTGGAACTGTCCTCGGCGATCCGGGCGCTTCTGTAAGGAGCAGCTCAGCCTAAGAACATCACTGCCAGTTCAAAGTAATGCTAAACTTTACACAAAACTGCAATTTCAGATCCTGAATCCCTCAGAATTACAAAATTACGAAACATACAGACGTCTCCAGTTCATCTGTTTGATGGTACTAAGGAATCTACATAAGAAAGTTATCCCAAACCAATTATCAAACTTGTGCATCATTTTTAAGATAACACTGTGGTTTGGTTCTGTGAAAATGGCAATACACATTGGTTTAAAACAGCATCTAGAATAATTCTGGAGAACCAGACAAATGAAATTTCACTTTTTCTACATTTATCACTCAAAAGTCAATCACAAACACTGTAAGGGCCCTTTGTGGGGGTGCATAAATAACGCTCTGCTCCTCTCTGTGCCCAGCCTGACCCACGTTAACACTCATTCTATTGTACTGCAGCCTAGGTTCAGATGATGTTTCACCACCACTGAATGCCATGAAGTGACTGAAACTGCCAGTTTATCTTTAGAGAAAAAAGTAAAAAATAAATTACAGCAACAGCATAAATGACTGGTACTCCCAGAAAGCGAAAGGGACTCATCAAGCACAGATCACATTACAGCTGCTCTCACTCAACTTGCCTGGAATTAAAGTCCTCATCTTTCATAGAAGCAGCTTTATAACCTCCTGAACCCACAGAAGAAATCCCAATAAATAATAAAAAAACACTCAGGACTTTAATAAACAAATTAGAATTCGTTTGCTCACACTGAGTAGAATCAGGCTGACCTCTGAGAGACAGGACAGAGGTGATCCAAAAGAAAGATTCCCTGAATTCCGGTGTTTTATTCCTAACTAAAGGCAAAGAATGGATATCCTACCAGTTTACTTACAGGGAATTGCAACATTTGATTTTATAATGGCTTTAGCAACTTCCAATTAGCACAATATTTACAAGTTTTGTCTCCTGGTCACCAGCAACCATAAATTCATGCATTTACTTCCAGTCCCAAACATCCCTATTCGAGGGGTCTGAATTTCGGAGGTACTGAGCTACCAAAGCTTTCACTGGAGAGGGCACGAGCATATCCAGATGGGCTCTGGTTATCTGAAACTGTTTATCTTGACTCTGGGGCACTGAAAACTATGGACATTCTCTTCCAGCGCCTTAAAGTGTCTTACAGGAAGCCTGGAGAGGGACTTTTCCCAAGGGCATACAGTGATAGGAAAAGGGGGAATGGTTCCCAGTGCCAGAGGGCAGGGACAGATGGGATTTGGGAAGGGATTGTTCCCTCGAGGTTCTCCCCTGGCACAGGTGCCCAGAGGAGCTGTGGCTGCCCCTGGACCCCTGGCAGTGTCCAAGGCCAGGCTGGACAAGGCTTGGAGCAGCCTGGGACAGTGGGAGGTGCCCTGTCCATGGCAGGGCTGGGATGGGATGAGCTCTAAGGTCCCTTCCAGCCCAAACCATCCCACGATTCTGCAGCTCCTGCTGACTTCAGCTTTTCCCCGAGGTCTGTAACACCCAACAGCTCTTGCATCATCACAAACCACAGGAGCAGCTCTGATGAAGGCAGAGATCACGATTTACAGCGCTGGCCAGCTGGAAAGATCCACCTCGTGGGGCTGCCTGAGCACCCTCTTTTCCACTGCCACCTTCTAACTATGCAGAAATATGAAGCTTCTCCTTTATAAAACCTGCAGCTAAAATCACTAATTTAGTACCTCTTCACACAGGCTGTTGCTTTGCAACCAAGGAAGACATAAACCACCTCCCCCTGGGGCAGAGGTAGCACTGCTGGGCACAAAAAATGCCTTTTTACTCTTTTTTTGGTTTAAGGAATGAGTAAATACACACAGAGCTGTGCACAGTGACCATCGGGGGGATTATATCACATTTATCTCGACAAGTGAGAAGTTCACAGTGGCCTGGTGAACACACAGAGCAATTCCTGGGCCCCTTCTTTTCCATCTGCCTGCTGCAAGAAGCACGAGCTGTTTCTGTATTATTTTAAGGGCATTCCCTCCCTTTCAGGTTGCGTGCTATTTCAGAAACATAATGAATAAGAATCCAAGTGGAAGGTGAACATTTGGAGGGTCAGCCAGTGTTCATTAAAGCCGAGCTCTTTTTATAGCAATGGGCAGCACTGCAAATAGAGTTAATGGTCTGAAACCAGTTTTCCGTGTGCGAGAGGTGCTGCTGAAATTCCCACTTGGCAGAGGCTCGTCAGAAATATCAATTGGAATATCCGTTTTTGTAATGAAAAAAGGTTTAAATTGGATAAGCTGCAGAGGAATTCCACTGATTCAAAAATTAACTCCTGTTTAGTTTCACACAGTTAATACATATTTTAGCTAAAATTATCTGATTAGGACGATTTTACATGCAGTTATTTTATATTACAGAGCGAGGACGTTCGCATTAAAAAGATTATGTCCTTGTTGCAGTTAATTGGTTCTAAAAACCAACTGTTAATTCTTTAACAAGCCTTAAAGCATCGTATTGTGGCTGCCGAGCAAAACTGCACCGACTTCAACAAAACATTTCACGTAAAAATTAAAACTGTTATTAGCACTACAGATGTGGTGTCTGAATTAATGGAGGCTGCTCTAACACAGCCCCAATTTCACTTTCTCCTTTCATGAAACTGAGCAGCATCACTAAGAGAAAAAGAGCAAAGGATCCGCGATGGAACCACACCGCAAAAGCACACCGTGTCCTACCCTAATTACAAAGTATTTCAAAGCTATTTTTAAGGCACGATGTGTATTAGAGGGAACTTTTCGTTCCAGCTCTGCTCGATGGAGCACATGCCCTAAAAAGCCCCAAAGTCGCTCCCAGGTCCATCTGCTCCTGGGGTTGGAAGCTGCGTGGGCAACTCCATCCTCCAGCAGCATCCAGGGAGGCATTTGGGATGTCCTGAGCATGGATCAAAAATGCAGTTAGCTGTGGAGAATCTTTGGAATAGCACAGATCTGGGCAATAATGTTAGATATTGGGGAAAAATTCCTCCCTGGGAGGTTCTTCCCTGGCACAGATGTCCAGAGAAGCTGTGGCTGCCCCTGGATCCCTGGCAGTGCCCAAGGCCAGGCTGGACATTGAGGTTTGGAGCAATTTGGGACAGTGGAAGGTGTCCCTGCCATGGCAGGGGTGGCACTGGATGAGTTTTAAAGTCCCTTCCAAGCCAAACAATCGTGGTTTAGAGAAGGGCTTGGCAGTGTTGGGTTTATGGTTGGACTCGATGACCTCAGAGGTCTTTTCCAACCTAAATAATTCCATGTTTCTCTATCGGCCAGCTTTGGAAACAGCTCTCATAACTAGACTTTGATAAATAAATATATATATATATATATACACACAACACCATTTTCACTAATAGAGAAACAGCAGATTTAAGAACTCTTCTGTTCAGGGTCCTAGCTATGAAAGAATAATTTTTCAAACTGCCTGCAACTAGCTAAAAGTGGCCATCCATGAGCTGATCCTCCATAATTAGTTAGATAAAAGTGTAAGCAAAGTTTTAAAAAAAAAAAGAAGAAGAAGAAAAAAAAGGAGGAAAAAATCAAAGGGTGGGGGAAGAAGAAGAAAGAAAACTTGCTCCAGGGAAGAAGCAACTGTTCTCTGATGTGCAGCAAGGAATTTAACATCAAAGAACTAATGTAAATGGGGCCCATTTACCTCAAAAAACAACACACCACTCCACATTCTGGAATATTTCTATTTTAAGTTTGACAGCATTATGCTTTGTACCAAAATTCAAGATTGTGTAATTTGATAGATGTCAGAAGAAAATGACCTTCAGAACGGCTAATGGTGGCAATCTTTGTTATTAAGCATGTTAAAACTCTCTGTACAATATCTGTTTAAACTTCAGAGATCAGCAGATCACCTTTAAAGTTCATCTGATTGTACATAAAAATTCCATTTTGACTCAAAGCCTGAAACATGTATTTTCCTTCTGTGTCTCTAATACTGACAGTGGGTGACTTCCTACCCCAATACTCCTGTTCTTTCTCCTGCTCTCCCCACCAATCACACAGAAATGAAAGCTGGATCTCTGTTCAGCAGTGAAAATAGCACACCAGTTCAAATATGTAATCTGAACCACCCAAAAGACCATTAAAAATAGTTGAATACCCAAAATGATGTTAACAGAATAATTAGTCAAGTACCAAATGACTTCAAGGGTTTTGGAAATGAATGATAGAAATCCCAAAATCCTATTAATATTCTATTTTACATTTCACTTTTGGAGGTCTACAAATCTTTTCCTTTTTATTTTTTTTCATTAAACATACATCTTTGGGAGAAAAAAAAACCCTCTCATTCATGTGTGAAGCACTTTTCATTGGGAAAAACCCAAGAATGAATAGAAATGACTTTGACAGTACCTGCACAGAGAATTGCCTTTCTGCAGCACTCTGCAATTCTGTGCTTAATGGGGGCCCACTGAGAAACTGCTTCTGCAAACTGTGCCTTAGGAAAACTCTCCATCCCAGACTTTTCATTTAAACCAACAGAGTATTTCTAATAATTCTGAAATTATGCAGACGAATTAAATACAGACATTTAACTCTCCCAGAAAGTGTTCTGCGGGACTCCAGGGTGGCTGATGCCCGAGTTACACCAGCCTCACACCAGGGTGTAATTACTACCTCCATCTAAATGGATTTACTAAATATTCCCCAGCATCACTAACGCTGATTTCCAGTCAATATTGCTGTCAGCCAGGCATGTTATTTAAATCAAACCGGCCTAAAACACAAGCCTTGCATACAAGACAAGGATTTAAAGGCAGATTAACAGCCTTGCTTTGCCACATGCAATTGTTTAATACTCGAACTACCCTTTCTAGAGGACAATGGTGAGGGCACCAAGCACTTGAAAGGCTGACAGAGAATTGTGGTTTAATCTGAAGCTGTGCTGGGACATTTTGCCAAAAGATTGCTCGGTGTGATAAGCTCTGGGCTGGGATCATGGACAGCACAGGCAAAGACGGAGGATTTTAGTTTGACTTCCTCTCATCAATCATCTGTGAGATGACAATCAGTGAAATCAGCGCTGTGTTTTGTGGTGACAGATTCCTGCAAATGAAAAGATTCAAATGATCATAACAGATGTCACTGCTCCTCATCTGCCATCCATCACTGGGCAGTTTGGTTTGGGATTTCTCATTCACTTCCTATCCACAGCAATTTCTGGGTCAGGTTTTATATCATGGCAAATTCTTCCTGCAGCTTAACGCTCACGTAAGATGAAGTGAGCAAACCTGGTGAGGATGTGGGGACTGCAGCACTCTCCACTTCAGAGTCCTTGTCCCTCATCCCCATGCCTAAATCACAAATACATTCCTGGATTACCATTTTTAATATTTCCTCGTTTCCTTCTGCTCTGCCCAACCAAAGATAGTTACTTAAATTGCGTTTAAGGCATCATATCAAAAGTGGTGGCATGCTCATTTTCAGAGTTTAAACAAAGAAAACATGCACCCAACAGGAATTACCTGAGCTTTGACAAGCCACATTTACCCCTCAGAAATACAGGCACCTCACTGCTGCTCTGCCATAGAGGAATTCACAAAATCACTCGGGCTCAGACATTCCTGGTACCCAAAGTGCTGTCAGACAGTGAAACCACGAGGGGACAGGCTGGGAAACATCGCTGGAGACACGAGGCAAAGCTAAAGCTTCCTCCACAAATAGAAGGCAACAGCCCCGAGATGTGACACTGAACCATGGCTTGAATCTCACTTAAAGACTGTTTAATCTGAGCTTTACAAAACACGGTTCTTTCAGAAATTGGAGATTTCTGAGGCCAGGCACTTTGTCATTATTTATCAGCTAAATTCACACACCTTGATTTTTGCCAAGGAGAGACTTTAAGGCTCCTGAGAGAATTATAAAGGGACAATAATGACACTTTTGTTTTTTAGATTCTGCTCTGCTGTTAATTTTGGGGCAGCAACAAGCATTTATTAAGATGATAATGAGTAGAAAAGAGTTCTATGTATGTATCATTTCAAGACAGAATCTTTGCTATTAAATAGAAGAAAAACTGGGAACAAAGGGACAAATTCTGTGCCACTAAATTAACTCTGTGCCACTAAATGAACTCGGTATCACTAAGTTAACTCGGTATTATGAAGTTACATCATTAAATGAGAGCCCAAAAAAGTTAAGCTTCTACAGCTGGAAAGACAGACACTGAAAATATGACCAAATCCCCCAACAAATCTATGATCTGAAGCCATCGGTGTTACTTAGCAAGATTATGAAGGATTATTTTTTGTAGTTTTAAATACAACAAAGCTTCCCCAAAAGAGTGACAACTTCCCGGAGCCAAAACGTGCTGAGGAAAAGCTTCCCAAGTCCAGCAAAGGCCCAGTTAAAAAAAAAATATATATATTGCTCAATCATCAAAGCAATTAAAAACATAAATAAGACATTGCAGGACTATCAACATTCCCAGTGTTTAATTATTTATCTGTTCTCCGTCCTGCAGCTGTAGGTCAGAATTAACTCCTCTGAACTGAATACAGGAGAACTCTTTTGGGGATTTGTACCTTATTCATTTTCAAGCAAACATTCAAATTCATTTCAAATTCACACAAGAACTGCAACAGTTTCACCTAAATCAGATTTTCTACAAGTTAAACACCCCTCCTACACTCAGATGTGATTGTGAAACTACTTTGATCTCTGTTCCCAAATTTATTGCTCTGTGTAATCCATGACAAAATATAATGTGATTTACTGTATCTCTATATGACAGCCCAGCAGCTGACAGAACTTAATAATTTAGCATAAGAAAAAAACCCTTCTGGCACCAAAATAT
This sequence comes from Acanthiza pusilla, assembly GCA_036630365.1. Classification (NCBI taxonomy): domain Eukaryota; kingdom Metazoa; phylum Chordata; class Aves; order Passeriformes; family Acanthizidae; genus Acanthiza; species Acanthiza pusilla. The sequence goes on along the minus strand of JAXCHO010000010.1, from coordinate 2,209,845 downwards.
ACAAATCATAATTGAGGCACTTTAGTATCACGTTACAATGAAGCACATGCAGACTGATCATAAGAACTTCAAAACAATTAGAATTCTTTCTCACCCATTTAATGAAGGTGGGTTTTACTCCGTGACATGTTCTGCAGCTGTAAGCATTTCATTTTGGAACACTTCTCTTTCTTCATATTAATGACTCTGAGGGACTAATAACATTGTTTTACCCCTTCCCCATTTCCCAAACACTCCTTCTCCTCCAAAAAAGAAGAAAAAAAAAAGCCACCTGCAGCTTTTCTCTGTTATAATGATGTGAAGGAAGAGTAAATGAGTGTAAACGACATCTTCAAACCATGCCAGAATTTAAATATGGAATTATGTTTTATATTGGAAAACAGACAATGTTTTCCTTATATTGTCACATACATGGGGATGTAAGGATAAGTAAAATTGGTAAATTAGAGAAAATCGTACCTACAAGCAATCAGCCTTCTCCAAGGCACAGGTATTGGTAAAAAACGGAGAGAAGGCGGTCATGATTCAATTGGGCTTTTAAAAATATCGAATAAAGCTGAAATAATAAGCAATTGTGCATTACAAGATAAAGCTGGTGTGGTACAGGTTGTTTGGAGAGCGACGAAAAGCTCGGGAAACTCTTGAAAACATAACTGCAGCAGTCGTTCTGCCACTGAAAAACCTCAGCATTCACCTTCTCCACCATCCCCATGATTTTGTGACTCGATCTCATGAACACACTGCCAAGGCTACAGCCTTGTAGTTGCACTGTTTTAGAAATCTTTCTCTTCTTTCTCAGGGAGAATAGAGATAAGCTGCATTTTTGTACTTTCTTGATTTTTGTGTTTGGTATTAGGTGTTGTATAGCTGTGACTAATGGTTTTAGGAGGTGGATTCTTTGCTGACTAATTGTTGCTAGATTATTAATGAATATATAAGGAAGTTTTTGTAAATTAAGTTTCTTCTTTTGCCATCTTGAGTTCATCTACCTACTTCCTCTGCCAGCTTCTGCGAATCTCAGGAAATCTCTAACCACACAGCCTGAAGTTCTGGGGTGGAGAAAAAGCAGCATGTCCTGTGCTGCAGAACCAGGAGGGGCATTCACCTTCTCCACCATCCCCATGATTTTGTGATTTGATCTCATGAACACACTGCCAAGGCTACAACCTGGAAGTTCTGGGATGGAGAAAAATCAGTGTGCCCTGTGCTGCAGAACCAGGAGGGGCGTTCACCTTCTCCACCATCCCCATGATTTTGTGACTCTTGATCTCATGAACACACTGACAAGGCTACAACCTGGAAGCTCTGGGATGGAGAAAAAGCAGCATGTCCTGTGCTGCAGAACCAGGAGAGGTGTTTGGACACAGACCGTGAAAAAAGAGGAGACAGAGACCTCAAAAAAACCCCACCTGGGAACGCTTCTTCAACAGATATTTGAGATTAATATTGGTTGGTTAAAAACCACCAAACCCTAAAAAATGCAGGCGAACTTCTCTGACAACTCCCCAGCTATGATTGATATGACAGGACACGAGTAAAGTGTGGTGAAGGATGGGCCATATGATCGAGCTCTAATTTTAATCATATCAGTCCTTGCCCTGCTGAAAGTCATCTTTTTAATTCCATCTTTTGTCATCATTTATCATTTAGCTCTTGTCTGGTTCTCATTTCTGAAGAGCATTGCTTCGATCATTTTGATTTTTAACCCTATGGTGCTATTTGTGAAAGCAAATAATGATGCTCGATCTCCCCTCAGACATTAATGAAGATTTTAAAAGTGAGCCTGTTGCTCAGGGGTGCACATTTTTTTTCCTCACAGTGGCAGTTGTACCGATTTCTCTTGGCTCCTAACTCTGGAACCAGGTTGATAAATACAGCTGATGAGCAGACATCTGACCTGTTGTTTTCTGGTTTGTTTTTTCTGAGTTTTTTTCTTTTTTTGAAGGAGATAAAGCAGAGTAACTCTGTGAATAACTGCAGCTCTTGCTTTGAAACATCTCCAGCAGGGAGAGTGCCATAAATTCTCTTCAGTCTTATTTGAGTGAAATATCCCTGAGATGATTCTACCATCCTTTTCTTCAAGTTTGGCTCTGTTGATTGAAGACTCTTCCAAATGGCTCCCCCGAGGGATGATGCAATTCCTGTGACCGTGTTCCTGCCCCACCATCATCTTGCTTTTTCTTTGGAGGAATCAGAAGGAGCAGTGGAAAAAGGGACACACTACAGAGGAAACTGCTTTCAAAAAGATTTGTTGAAAGGTACTATCAAGACAGATTAAATCATTTGCACTTTTTGTGCTAAGACACGTTAAAAACCTTTGCTCTTTTTGAAATATATTTCTTTCTTCTTGATCTTTTGGCATTATGTTTTGCTTTTACTTGATCTTTTGGCAGCACATTTCTGGTTTTGCTAGATTTTCTCCAACAAAGCCAAAGTGCTATGCTCGTTTTTATTAATATTAGTTGGTGAATCACTATCACTGTGTCAGAAACGTTCAAGAACCAAGCGTAATTTAATGTACACAGACTCTACAAAACAAAAGCAATAAAAATATTACTACTCTGGAACAGAGAGATAATATCATAGACAATAGTTCTTAGATTATAATGAAAAAAAAATTAAGAGACTTGGGAAACATCCAACTCTTCTTGGTAAGAATTGGAAGCTCTTTGAATTATTCATAGCTGGGGTCTGAGCTAAATTATTGATGTAATAGACTCAAACAAACATTTTTTTAAAAAGGCACATCTACAAGTGGTCGAGATCCTGACTGCATTCAGCAAGGACACAAACGTAGGTCTGCATTACAATTAGACACAATTTAATGAGATCATTGCACTTGGGAAGAATGTACGTCCACATTTTCCGGTTGACCTATTTGCCCCCATGTAAATAATGGGGAAATCACTGCAGTGAGTGTGACAACAGCTCCTCCACCAACACAGCCATCTAAGTGTGCCTTCAGTGCTCAAGTTAACGAAGTGAAAGGTGTCAGATCAAAGATCCCATCGCATCCAGCTCTCAGGAGGTCTTAGGGACAAAGATGGAACCGTTTTTGGTGTTAATGAAATGCGGAGTTGGCAGAGAAGAACCAGAGCTGGAGAGACAGGACTCAGAAATGTGAACTCGTGGAAGGCACAGAAGGCTTTGCACTTTATGAGCAGAAGGAACTGCTATGGGGAAACTCAATACTTTTAATCAAGTATCTCTTGGAGATCTTTCATCTCAGAAGATGTCATATTCCTTCCCTTCATCTTCCATTTCTTTGCCAGTGCTGAACAGTGTGACATCATCTGCAACAGTGCCAGAACAGATACTGTGAATCACAGATATTCCTGCATATGCAGCATGAAAATATGCCCAAGGAGTTCCATCCAGCTGGGCTGTGCTGGGGCTGTGCTGGGTGAGGAATTAATCCAGCACCACAGAGCTCCAGGCTGATGGAGGGACTGTAATGCTCTCTAGGGCACATTATCAGTACCTTATTTGCTAATTATAGCAAGAAGTTGCTCTCTAGGGCACATTATCAGTACCTTATTTGCTAATTATAGCAAGAAGTTGCTAAAAAAATAGGTATCCAACTATAGGACAGTGCCTCAAGAGTTCTGAAAAGGGCCATTACAAAAACATTATATTGCAACAAAACTGTCATATAGAATAATTATTCCTAATTAGGGAAAGGGGCACTTACACTTAACTTTAAGGTCCCCAAGGATCTCAGTTTCATGAGGACTTCACAGCAGATACAGATGGAGGGATTGGAACAGGTAAAGACCGTAAACATCAGATTTGATTTAAAATCTCAGAAATTCATACAACGAATATCAATGTCATTAAAGTCTACAAGCATGATCTGCATGGCTCTGGCCAGGTTTTATGCCACCTTGGTTCCCATCTCTCCAGCTCCCTTCCATCAGAACAACTGCAGTCCCCAAACTAAAGTGTTTAACTTGTTTTGGGATTTTTTTTTGACTACAGCTCTGTCCTGTAATCGAATATCATGTGTGTTCAGTACAGTCAATACACAAAAATGTAAATTACTTTGCCACAAGAAAAGCAGCACTGAAAGAGAATTAGATGTTCCTGGAACCTGAATAAACCTTTAACAGAATGAGTCAAAATATCTATTTAAATATAGAAAAGAAGTCAATAAAAAACTAAACACTGAAAGTTATTTAGAGAGAGGAAAAAAAACCATCATCACCTTCTCCCACTCCAATTTACTCATGTGTGCTGCTCAAAGGGAGCTTTTTTATGGGATATTTTCAGTGTTCCAAGGTTGCTTGGGAGACCTTCCACTATCCCAGGCTGCTCCAGCCTGGCCTTGGACATTCCCAGGGATCCAGGGGCAGCCACAGCTTCTCTGGGAATTCCATCCCAGCCCCTCCCACCTCACAGGGAACGATTTCTTTCCAATAGGGAGAAACACTTTGCAGGAAAATGATCCTAAAACTTCAGTCAGCTCAACTAAGTGTGTACAGAAAATGCTGAAAACACATCAGGATCTTACAGGACCAAAGCAGGAAAAAACATGCACAATCCTAGCAACATCCCAGGAATCTCCAAAAGACACCAATCCTGATGAACCCTGAAGTGCAAAGGGAATGCTCTGGAACTGATAATTCAATAAAGAATGTGCGAGCTTAAAGCTGAGATTTTTAAGCAACAGAAAATGAAAGACCTCAATAAATCAATAAATAAATTGACCCCATTATTCAAATAAATGAGTCCCTGACTACTGAAAAGCTCTCCAAAAATACCAACAAATATTTGAATGTTCAATGAAACTTAATGAAAACTCTTCCCTCCCATTTCTGCCCCTCACTGTCCTTTCCCACCCCAGGGAAGGCAATGCCAGAGGAATCCTGGATCTCCTTCTAGCCATTTGCACTTCTGTTTTTCTACATTCGCACCATTTGCACTTCTGTTTTTCTTGCCACTGAAGTATGAATCATTCCTTTTGTATTTCCTCGCGATCCGCAAAGACACAAAGCAATCCGCACAGAAATCGACATTTTTCCCAGAGCAGCTCACAGGGGAATGAGATCCCTCACTTGAGAATGGACTGACCTTCAGAAAATCTGGGCACTCAGATGTTCCACGCCTAAACTGTGAAATTCAGCTTCCCACTGGACTTTTAAGCAATCTTCATAGCATTGGCACAAAAAATATTAAATTTAGAGAACAAATTTTTCTCCCACATTGTCCTAAATTTCAAGGTAACAAGATCCGGTAGAAAAATAAGAAGTTTTTACAAAAACAAGTTTCAAGGCTCATGTTGCAATTAAAATGCTTTTTTTCCCCCTCTTGGATAAAATCATCTTCATCAAAGTTCTGTGGACTGTAATAGGATCAAGATTGGAACTAAATTAGCTGAAAACTGTTACCTTTGAGCTTTAAATGGAGTTTGCCCTCTAAGCTACTTTGAGTTTTGGATTTTGTGGCCAATTTCCACAGCTGTACATTTGCAAGACAGAAATTAAACAGAATAGGTAATGGAGATTTGAAGGTAATGCCAGGTATATTCACACGTCTGAAAGACTTTTCAACAGAGATACTTTTTTCTTTTCCCCTCCTATCTTTTGCTCAACATGTGCTCTTCAGATTAGGGTAAAAATAGGGAAGTAGGTTAAAGAAGAAAAAAATACAATAGCAGTTAATATAGCTTAAAATTAGCAAATTTTTTGAAAAATAGAAAAAAATCCAACAAATTAAAGAAAACCAGTATTTCTGACAGAAATGACAATTCAAGACTATTAAAGATATTGCCCTATGAAGGATTATTTGTAACTTTAATTTGAGAATGTAAAGAAGTTAACTTTTCTTTTGCTATACTACACATGTAAAAAAAGATCAAAGAAAGAAAAGAATTGAGATTCAAATTCCATTTTTAAGCAAAAATGACAATGTCTTCCTGAGTTAAAATTAATCCTTTAATGATGAATTTCAAAGGTTTAAATACTTTCTGTGACCTTGGCTTTAAATAATTATGCCAAGCAGAGCTTTCCTTACATTCAGAAAAGATTCTGAATTGTTGATCACAGCCATTTTAATGGCTTCAGGCTGGCTGATTTCCAGCATAATCCTCCGAATGCTCTTTAAAATTACAGACCAAGAACCTGACGCAGGTAAATGAAATGTCACTTGCACAAAGGCTGCTCAAACACTCCGTGCAGATCGTTAATTTGTGCCACCGCACATCCCCTCGCAAGAAAATGTGTGATTTAGTGCCTTAATGCAATGTATAAAAGAGACTTCAACAACTATCTGCTTACACATACACAGAGTCTACCATAAATATTAAGTAGGGTTTTTTTAGTTGAGCTTTTGAAATAAAACTTGCATGTTTTAGCTCCCTAAAGGGGAGAATACTTGAGTGCAAGGCATGGCTCCAAGGGGAGGCTTGGCAAGCACAGGTGTGGGCACTGACCCCACGGAACAGGACATGAATTTGAAACAAAAATTTCTATTTTCAAATCTCACCCAGAGCCCTTTCTCACTTGATGTACACAGGGAAAATCAGACCAGCCACGGTGAGCAAGTAGACAAAATTTCCTTGCAGTTTTAGCCTGAGTTTTTCCCTCCTTGCCCTCTTTTTAAGGGAGAAAAGCTTGGGTAGGCACAACCACCCTTCCTCCTGCCTCTGTTCCAGCCAAGGGAGGTCAGCCCAGTCCTGGCTGCCTTCACCTGGGAAATCACCTGTGGTTTTAAAGTCCTGAGCGCCTCATGGCACCTTCCACCCCCCGGGAGGTGCGGCCCAGCCCTGGCGTGCCCAGAGCCAAGGATAGAACCACAGATCCCAGAACCACAGATCCCAGAACCACAGATCCCAGAACCACAGATCCCAGAACCACAGATCCCAAAACCACAGATCCCAAAGCCACAGATCCCAGAACCACAGATCCCAAAGCCACAGACCCCAGAACCACAGATTCCAGAACCACAGACCCCAGAACCACAGAACGTCTCACACTCGTGCTGTGACTCTGGCATCCCATGGTCTCCATCTGCTTTTTCAACTCAAGTGACCCCTGAATGTTTTTCCTTTGGGGAACTTTGCCCAGCTGACTTTTGGGGTGATTGCCTCCCTCTTGCCCCACAGAGCTCTTTGTGAATCCCTTACCTTGTCCAAGGCCTTCTCTGTCTCTGCCATGTGCTGCTTTCTCAGGTCTGAGATCACTTTTTCCATCTCCTTCTTCACACTCTTCAGCGCCGCCTCCTTTTCTCGCGCTATCTTCAGCTTCTCCTCGTCCTTCTGGATGCTCAGGTCCAGCAGCTGCTGGTTCCGCTGGGCGTTCGCCTGAATCAGCTCTTCCCTCAGCTTGCAGATTTGCCTCTCCAAACCACAGATCACCTGCGAGGAAGAACAAACTGAGTGACAGAACCCAAACTCACAACCAAAAACCCGCTTGGTTTCCTCTGACAGGCTGAGCTGGGGCAGGAGCAGACTCAAAGATTCCTGATCTCTCTTCTTGCTCTTCCCTTTCTCTTCGTGCACACAGATAAATAAAGCTCTGCAGTTGCACTGTTTTAAAATCTTTCCCTTCTTTCTCATGGAGAATAGAGATAAGTTGCATTCTTGTGCTTTCTAATCTCTTTGTTTTGGTACTGGATGCTCTAGAGTTGTAACCAATCGTTAGAGGGGGTGGAAAAACTATCAACCAATAATTATTAGATTCTTATTGAATATATAAAGAAGTTCTTGTAAATAAACTCTCCCTTTTCGCCATCTTGTGTGCTGCCTGCCTGACTTCCCTGCGAGCTTCCACGAACCTCCATGAATATCAGAAAATCAGAGCAACACAGCTCCCCCTGCCCAAGGCATTGGTAAGATATATCTTTTCAGAGGACAAACTGAGTTGGTGGCACACAATCACGATATATCCTATCCATGCCTCCTTTTTTTCATCCTTAAGAAATGACCTGCTGCCTTCTGATGAGGTATCAGAGCATTATCAATCATTTATCAATGCTCTGGCCCCCGACTGGAGCATCAAAGTGACAGATAAAGCTGTGCCACTCCCAATGCCAAAGAATTCACACTGCTGCTTCACACAGGAGTCCACACACCCCAAACTGCAGATTACTCCTGCCTACAACTCTTACTAGTGACTTTTCTAACTCCATTTCTTCTGTAGGTTCTTCACTAAAGTCCAGGAGCATCAAATTTGGGACATCAAGCAGTGTCCTTAGAGCTGAGTGTGATGGATGACACTGAAAGCACACGGATGTATTCATTCATAAATGCCATTCTCAAAATGAGCACTGTCACTAGAAAATCTCACACAGGATTTCTCCCCATGCCCTCCCTGTTTCACAAGAAACTTTGGAGCTGCCTGGAATTCTTTCAGAGAATGTGACAATGCTGAGACCAGAAATTGATGTTCCACAAAACAAATGTAACTCAGCTCAAGCTTATTAAAGGTTTCACAAGAAAATCTGAGGAAAAGCAGTGTATATTTCAAGTTCCCATTGTCCTGCAATTCCAGTTACTGATTCTGGAACTCTGGACTTGTCTTTCTCTCCAAGTGCTATTTTTCTTCTTCAGACATTTTTAATACACTGTCTATACTCAGCTAAACCATCTATTTGCAGCCTCTGAGAACCACATTACTACAAAACTTTGAAAAAGAAACATTTGTTTCTGACCAAAGTCAGGACATGAACGACTATCAGATCTATTGCCTTGTACATTAATCTCCCAAGACAGATTCCTATAAATACTGTGATCTGAGGGAGAGAAAAAAAATCAAGGCTTGAAAGTTTGCCTATTTTTCAAGCTATTTGAACTATATGGTGTAATAAAAGACATCATCTCCCTTCAAACCTTCAGCTTGTCCTTCAGCTCTCACAGCTGTAACATGTATTAAATAATATTAACCATCTCAAAAACTTATTTTGCTTCCATGCTTTCTTAATTACTCACTGGCAGTAGTCCCTACTATGTCAAAGGTAAGATTGTGTGCATGGTGGAGAAGGAATGAGCTTGTCATTTGTGTACAGAACTCGAACACAGGCCACATATTTCAGCCCTATCAGCATTATCTCGAACATATGGTTCATATACTCTAATCTGCACTAGATCCTTTCCTTCCTTTCCTGAGCTTTTCCTCTACACATGTTTAATTTCTTATTAAAATCTGTATACAGACTAAAAACGTAAAGTGCGTCTCAGTGGGTGATTATAATCCACAGTGTACTTTTCTAATTCTTTCGGAAAATGATTTCATCTCAAGATCACAGGACATGACAGCCTGCCTGGCTTTTCCTAACCAAGGCAGCACTAACTTGATGAAGATAAGAACTGCTGATGGATGATATGGTCTGAGTTCCAAACTGACACATGCAGAATTTGGGGTTTTTAACAGCTGCCCCAGTGCAAGTCCCGCCTGGAATAGTCACAATTATCTTTTAATCTGTGAGAGTTCTTTTTGAAAGCTCATTCCCTCACTTTCCTTTTTTTTTCCCATCCTTCTTTCTATTTAAAAATAAAAACTTCCTTTAGTTACGCCCCCAACATACACTCGTAAGTGAAACTAAGAAATTACATTGCTCAGAAGTTCCCTAAAAAGTTTGTTAAAATATTTATGACAAGAAATCAGGTCTGACTTTCTATAATACAGGAAAAACTCATTCATAAATGACATTACAAGCCAAAACAAAGACTGGGTGCATTCTTGACTCAACTGTTACACCTTTTAAGCTTTACTTCATTCTTCATTCAATGGTTCTTAGAGAATGAAACAGAATCCAGTGTTTCCTGCAAGGAGAAAGTAACAGCTCCCAGCCCTGTGAGCCAAAACTGGGGAGTGCTATAGGTAAAGTAACAGTAATTAATATGCAAAGGAGCATTAATGTTGGACCTAATAGATGGCAAAAGCAGATTTGGTTCTATTAGGGAAGAAGAAAGGCTCTGAAGACGGGGTGATGGCAGCGAAACTAATATGATTAAAGGAGTCCCTTTGGAGCAACTTCACTGCGAGTAAGATGATGTTAAGAGACATCTAATCTCTCCAAAGTGACTGGAAAAAGCTTATATTGGGGATCACAGACACAGTTCTTGTCAATTACTTTCAAATAAGTCCAGTTCTCCCAGGCAGATTAGTTTTTCCCATAAACAAAGTCAGAAGCAGCTTACACCCGAACAACTCAGCGCGGAGACAACTTTGTGTGACACGGATATCTCCCAACTGCTGCAGGAAATGAATCCCCAACTTTCCAGCACTAAGACTCTGCTATCCCACATGCCAGGTTTAATAAACTATTATTAGACTTAAATGTAGGCAAATTAAGGGGAAAAAAAAAAAAAAAGCCCTGAGATGACTTAATTCTGAGTTGCGAAAAATCCATGAAATATAAAACTTATGAGCAACTGTCTTTCCTTAAGGATTCTGTGGGAAAATAAAAGCTGCAGTTACAAAATCTCACTTCTGGTGCTGGAAATCTGAGGGCAGGATGGTTTCTTTGTAACACTGAGTCCTCTTTCTCAGCATTGGGTTCTCAAATTCTCCTCTGGCTGCCCAAATCTCCGTTTGGAACCAAATGGTTTGCACAGTCCAAACAACAAGTCGAGTACAAGAGCTGCTGTGAGAAAAACACACCTTGAGCACCCCATCTGAGCAAATTATTGTTGTGCTAAACAAGGATTAAACAGAAATAAAGACTCTCAGTATGTAATAGGGCCAGAATGTTCCTGCCTTTTCTGGATCAAAGTGTTATGGTCTCTATTTCGGTTGTGTGGGTACGAGCACACAAAATAAGAGAGATCTCATCTATTTTAGAAAGGATGAAGAAGTTTCTAGCAATTCCCAGGATGGTCATGCCACAGGAACATGCCCCAAACAAGGAAGGATTCTGTAAAATGACTATTAATCCAACAAATGGAAAGACAACACCGCTATCCCAAAAGGAGAAAAAATACACAAACTGTGACTGAGCAGAGATTTCATGTAAGTTTATATGACATACTTGTATGTCCCTTAGTTGAAGAAACTGCTGGCCAAGGTGGTGATTTCTATTTCTGTTTCAAAGAAATAACTTAGAATTCTAACTAAGAATATCTGTGCTGAACTAGTGTCATAAAAAGGGTGGGTCATAAGCCCACAGCAATTTGCCTGCCGGGAAAAAATAGACTTGAAAGAAAAAGAAGAAGGTTGGTCACTCACTTTGGCCTATTTAAAATGCCAATAAACGTACTGTGTGTTATTTGGAAGGAAAACATGTGCTCTTAATTTTAAAAAGTAAATTGCCTAAGAAAATATAAAGTTGGCAAAAAGTTTAAATTAAAATCTGTTGCTGATGTCTGAAACTCTGCTCCAGTCACAGGGATGAGAAATGGACCGAATGACTGCAGCCTAATTAAAAACAATAATAACACAAATTCCCTTTATTTTTCAGGAGCTCCTGCTTCACCCCCATGAAGCATTTCCTTGGAGGAGTTTCTGAGGAGCTGGAGCATCCCCACACTCAGGGATGATCCCTGTCTGCCTCCCCTCAGGGCATTACACACCAAACCACGCTCAGCTCCACCGCCCAGGGCATTTCAAACTCACTAAAAAAAAAGCCATGCAGAGTTAAGATGAAATGCACCCCTAATTTACTGCCCAGGGCTCAGATCTGGAGCCACTGAGGTGTTGCTCCAGCAGATTTACAGTGAGTGACGAAGATCTCCAGCAGATGAAGCTGCAATAACCCTCCCTGCTCTGCTGGAACAGAGCATCACTGTTCAACCCCCCTGTGCTTCTCCAGGGGCTCCTGACAGCTCTTCAAACTGAGTTTCACAGTTTTCTGCTCTGGGATAACTTGGCCTCGGTCAGAGATGACTAAGGTGCAATTTGCTGTGTTTGATTTTGCTGGAGTGCAACATTTTAAAAAAACCTACACCAAATTGCCCCATAACCTCTGAGCAGCAGCACGGACTGATGGAGGATCCCAAAGATCCTTTCTAGGATGATAACCTCAAATATCAGCTTGTAATAGCAGCCCTGTGTGACCCACAGGTCTGCAGCTTCTGCCCCTGTCTGCCAAGAGCTTCTCAGCATTTCCTCCTCTGGATGAACATTAAAATGAGCAGAGTGCTGTGGAACCATCAGCTGATCCCTCTGGAAGGGACATTTGTCTCTCTGTGCCCTGCTAAAGGGACATTTGTCTCTCTGTGCCCTGCTAAAAGGACTTTTTCTTTGTGCCCTGCCACTGCCGTGGGGTGACAGCCATGGATGAGGTACTCCTAACATTTGTTATTGGGCACTGATTATTTTTGAAAGGAGATCAGCGCAGTCAGGGGAAAGGCAGTGTGGAGTAAAAACAAATCTCACTTTGATGATGAAGAACTGAAAGGAAAATAAGGAGCAAAGCAGAAACCTGCAGTGATTCAGGGGTGACAGAGTCCCTTTTTACCCACGATCAGTGCAGTGGCCACAAGAGGAGGATGAAGTGTCCTGGCCCAACAGTATTTTACACATTTACTGTAAAATACCTCAGAAGGGATTATCTGCTGGAAGTGGGAATCTGAACAACTTTGTTTTTCTTGGGAGTAAACAAAGCTTTATCAAATGCTGGGAAACAGATCATACAAGTCTCTCTACCATCACAAAAACAACCAGTGCATTTAACATAGAAGAATTCTGAAAAATAAACAAATATTTGCAGCTCTAAGCTTAGGAAAAAAGTGTAGCTGTAAGAACTTCAAATGTGTGCAATGCTGATTTGTGTTTAGAACAAAATCAGTTTATATTAATGAGTTTTTCTGCTGCAGCTTCTGCAAGTCACAACAATCCTTCTTACAACTGATCTTATTCTGGTTTTGAGGAACTATCCTCATGATTTTTACCCTCTGCACTCTGCTAACCAAGGGCCAGGCACAGTCCTAATGACTCTCTGATCTTTCTGTCCACAAACCATCCTCCTGAACCTGACTCCCTGGTCCCATTCCTGCTTTTCTCCATGCCCAAGGAATTCCAACTGGCCAGTTCAGCCAGCTGGCAGCTATTTGTGCCTCCTTTGTGATGAACTCAATCACGTCCATTTAAACAACTGTATGAAAAATATCTTCTATACCATGGCAATTTCAATTAAAATATGCCAAGAATTTATTATCCTTTTTTTTTTCTTGGGACTCGTAAAATCAGCAATTTGTCAATATTATGAATCCTTTAAAAGATGAGATTTCCTTTGCAAAGAAAACCAGTGGCACATTATCACATGGGTAATGATGTGGCAGAGCACAAATTAGCAGGGATAAGTAATAAACAGCCATTTAGCTTTCACAGCACAATCTATTACACTGTCAACTTTAAATGCCTTTTGGGTAAGAACACACAGGCCCATAAATGTGGTATTTAAGGGAGCAGATAAATGAAACGGTGTGAAATGAAGTGAAAATGAACAACAGTTCAGTGAGCAGCAGGTTGGGCTCAGTTCCTGAGAGAAATGATCATTCCAAGAGCATGGGGCTGTGCAAGCTCCTACAGGAGAAATTACGGAACTTAGCACCCCCAACATGATAAATAGTCCTGAGCAGTGATCTAGATTTCCTGGAAACACTAAAATATCAGCTCCAATACTCAGAGATGCATTTTATTGTATGCTTATACAGTATTCTGTGCACTCTGAAGTGGCTCTTGAGGGGAAAAAAATCTGCCCGGAATGTTGGTGCCACTGCACAACTTCTTAAAAAGGAGCCATCTTTATCCTGTACATCTATCTATCCATCTCTATCTATCTATCTCTCTATCTCTCTATCTATATCTATATCTATCTATCTATCTATCTATCTATCTATCTATCTCTCTATCTCTATCTATATCTATTTATCTATATCTATCTATCTATCTATATCTCTAGATCTATCTATATCTCTAGATCTATATCTATCTATATCTCTATCTCTATCTATATCTATCTATATATCAATCAATCAATCTATACCTACCTATCAATATCTATGTATCAATCTATCTCTATCTATCTCTATCTCTATCTATCTATATCTCTATCTAGATCTATATCTATCTATATCTATCGATCAATCCATCTATCTCTATCTATCTATATCTATCAATCTATCTATATCTATCTATATCTATCTATCTATCTACCTATCTATCTCTATACATATCTATCTATATTTCTAGATCTCCTCTACGTGCCTACATTGCAGTGAAGGGGTGAAGTTATCAAGACATCCAAAATTGAAATGGCCACAGTTTATAAATCAGGTTGGATCTGATCGAGTTTAGGTCTTGTAGGAGACCAAACTGCACCTGCACAGCCCCGAGGAGGGACAATTCTTTAGGCTCAGACAGATGTCAAAAAACCTTCTCAAAAAACCTTCAGTGACAGCACCAAGGGTGAACTGTGTGTGGCTCAGCAGGGTCAGATCTCAATCCCCACACCCAGGACTTATGCAAAGGTCCATCAATTCCATCTCCACACGAGCTCAACTTCTCTCACCTTTGCAAACATTCCTCTGACATCTCTCTTGAAAATATCCCCTGGGATTTGTAATGGGAGGTGTTGAGCTGCTAACTTACATATTTATTTCATTAATTTTAACGGCATTAAGCTGCTTTTAAAGGTCAAGCCTCTTTGGTAAGATTCTTTACTTGGGCTATTCCAGCACTATGCATGCTCTGGAAAATGCCTCTAACATTTATGAACCTGATAAAAGTTTATTCCTCCTAACCCTGCTTATCCTGTAACTCCCAGGCTCTCAGTCTGGGCTCTGGTTTAACCCCATCCTGCCTGTGCAGTGATGCTGGAGGGTAAACACCACTTTTTTTTCACCTCAGGTATCCAAACCATGGCCAAGACCAGCCTCACCACAGCTCCATCATTGAACATCATCCCAAGGAAAGTCCAGCATCCCTTAAGAGGAGATTTTACTTTTTAGCAATGTATTTGCTCTGTCTTGTTTAATCCTGTTAAGCATTTCCTGAAACACAGGGGAAGTGTTGACTCATGAAGAACAATAGTTACCTTCTGCTCAGCTCCATTTTCAGTAAAACTAATGAAAAATGAGTGTACCTGTGCCATTCCTATAAATAAACACGCTTAGGCAACAATTCCACAGGTAATCCAACCCCCAAACTGTTCACTAACTTTGCCAGGTATTTCTGAAAAGAAACACATAACCTACAGGTATTGAAATGCCAATAGGAAAAGGGACACTGAAAATATTTGCCACATTCTGATTTCTACATCCTAAAAAGGGGCAGCACATTTTTGAGATCTGCTGTCATTAAGCAAAACACAAATTTCAATTTTTTTTTTTTGCAAAAGGAGTGCACTGGAATAGATTCGGACTTTTCCAGAAGCCAGGCTTAGCTGCCTAAATCCCAGTTAATGTAAATGGCACTTAAGCTACAAACTGAGCTTAAAAAAAAAAGGAGGGAGGGGAAGAAAGAAAGCAAATCAGACATCCACTTGAAGAGCTCCACAAAGAGCTTAAAATTAACGGAGCTTATTTCGATTTCTTAATTTACATAAGTACATTTGATTCCAATTTAGTTAACAGCAGCTAGAAAGCAGAACTTCACCGAGGTTGGTTATTGTCACTGCCTGCCCAACAAAATGAGTTTCAGTCAAAGGGAAGAACCTCGAGCTCACACGTGGAAGAAAACAATGCAGGGAACTGGTGAGCCAAAGGATTACTCACCAAGTTGAAATTGAGATAAATGTAAATACATTTTCCATTTCACTGTTCTAAGACCTGCAACAGACTTGGCCCTCTTGCCTGGAAGACTGATCCAGAGCAGTTTCTCCTTCCCTGATTTACTGTGTTTGCTTTGAAACAGATTAGCGAGAAAAAAATTAAAAATTCCGCCTTCTTTCTCCTCTCCTTTTATCTGATGAAAGGAATGTTTACCTTTGTATTCTTCTTTGTGCAAACAAAATGATTCGAATGAAACTGCTAAGGGACCTACCAGGAAAGGGCTCATTTCCTCCTGTCTTTCTGCTAAGAATTTTAATGGGGACACTCAAATGGGCACAGAACAATCTGCATAACTGCATTAATGGAACTTAAATATGATGGAGATAAAAAATAAATCAGCCATAAACACCTGTTTAATGCAGCAATCCCCTAAAATAGCACATAATAGCAAAATATAGATAAAATACAAAGTGCTAAAAAAAAATGAAAATCTACATGTATTACCAGGTTTTCTGCATCACGCAAACCCTAACAATCCATCCCCAAATGATGATTGATGAAAATCATACCAGAAGTCTTCCCTGTTTTCCATTATGAAAAATCCTAAAGCTTTAATTTCTGCATTTCAGGATGTGAAAGGAAAATATTCCTCTCAGATGAATATTCGAGATACGTTCGGTTCTGAAATAACATCGGAGTAGAACTACTAATATTTAAGAAGGACAAGAATTTCCTGCAATGGAATCCAGAAATGGAGCCTAGAGATCCTGCAATGGACTGGGAAGAACTTATCTTCAATCTCAAAGCATTCTGTGTCCAGCATCCCCTAAGTCAAAGCTTTTAGAAAACATTTGCAATTAAATTTTCCACACATGAAATTTAAAAGCATTAACATTTCCTGAACAATATGCAATTCTGATTTAAATGCAGACACGATGTATTACAGACTTAAGGATTACTACAGGCATTCATCTCTATGAGGCAGCAAAATTAAATTCCCAATTTGTTCCCAGAAGAGGAACATGCTGCATTGTCTATGATAATGTCTTTGTCTGCCAACTAATGAGGAGACTTCACTGTGATTAGAAAAGCCAAAACAACTCCACGCCTCTAAAAAACACCTCGAAAAGCATCACACACTTTTATTTTGGATGCGTTTGTCGCTCAAAACGCACATCTTTTGAATATTCCAAAGTTTTATGCCATGCATCCCATAAAGGTTTTATGACAACTTTGATGGAAATGGCATTAGATGCAAAACCAGACAGCACAAACCAAAGACAAGGTGCAGATAAAAAGCCTCAGTCATGAGCTGTTCCTGCATAAAATATGTCCCTCCTTCAATTTCTGAGGTTCATCCTTGTAGAAAAGCCATTGGGACAGCAGCTCCTGTTCAGGCCCCTGCCCTGCCCATCTCAGCAGGTGCTTGAGAGCACTCCCAGCTCACACACCTCTGTCCGAGCTCTGCCCTGCTTTTTAGGAGGTGAAAAAGAGAAATTATTCAAAACTGCAGCATAATCACAGCAAGCCA
This sequence comes from Acanthiza pusilla, assembly GCA_036630365.1. NCBI lineage: Eukaryota > Metazoa > Chordata > Aves > Passeriformes > Acanthizidae > Acanthiza > Acanthiza pusilla. The sequence goes on along the minus strand of JAXCHO010000010.1, from coordinate 2,192,662 downwards.
ACTGAGGAACCCAACGCTGTCACTGCCTGGGCCAACAAGAGAGGATTTCAACGCAGCACCTGAGCTCTGCTCAAGAACACACAGCAGCAGGAACCTCTCTCATTTAAATCTGCTGTCACACTGCTACACTGAGGGTGACAGTCTCTAACCAAACGTGAAGCCCTTGTTCTCAGCCTCCTGAACGGCAATAAGTGTGGGCAGAAATCCTGAAATCCAGCAGCTCCAGAAATAAAAGTTGTGTCACTCACAGGTTTAGACTTGAAAGAAATAATCAGCTTCTAACTGTACAGATCCCCCCTTTCTGCACAGCAGCAACAACGGCTGCAGCATTTCTGTGGCAAATTCTCATCCTCACTTCAGCTCCTTACACAAATAAGATGAAGAATTACACACACAGGTCCAACTTTTGGCTTTCTCCTTTTCAAATCAATTCCTCAGTGGGAGAAGCACATTCAGTAGACTATGGTGAGTGACAATCCTGATATGAACACATAAATGTGTCACCTCCACCTGAGAGCCTAGAGAAGGTGGTGTTCAATCAGCTCAGGTGGAACTGAGGGCATCAGGTGATGGCACCCAGAGGTTCAGGTGTCCCTCTCTGCACCTTCACTTGGACAATTCCCATCACCTCCACAGGAGCTCTCCCGAGCTCGGACACCTTTTGGGAGCCTCCTGCTCCACAGCTCCCAGTTCAGAAAGATGGGATCAATCAAGGATGATCCATCCAAAAGAAATGAAACTGTGCAGAACATTTCCTCTCTTGAAATCGAGAGGTTTTTTGGCTCAGTATCTTCCTCTGGCACCTTTCTGTTGATCTCTGTCCTTTTCATCCTTCTCTCTTTGTCCTTGAATTCAGTTGATGCCACTTCATTTTCTGAATGACAAATAGGCCACTGCATCCTGGGGCAGGAATTTCTTCAGATTTATTTATGTAACTGTTTTGGATCTACTGTACTCTGCATAAATATTAATACACAGTTTAAACATAAAAATCTAAATACATACTAAACATGCAGACTCTACGAAATAGCAGTAAAATAAACTAACCCAGCAAATATATCTATTTATACAGGTCCATGTTTATATTTACTACTCCCTCAAAAAAAAAAAAAAAAAGAAAAAACAACCAAACCCAAAACACAACACTAAAATTGCATTAAGAGATGAGGAACAATGTATTAGTCCTAAACTGAATATTCTGGCAGGGAACAACAGCAGTGGGAAGGGTTTGAAGGAGAAACTGTTGGCTGAAGGCAGAGCACCAAATGGAGAAATGGAGCCATCTCCTTCCTGTCACAGCCTTCTGAGGGGACAGAATTTGCAGACTTTCGAAATCTGCTGCTTTCCTTCCCTGGAAAGCATCACTGTTTCGAAGGACACAGCCTCACTATGTGAAAATAAGAAATCATGACTTTGTACACATTCTTACTAATGAAAAGATCAGGGGGCTCTGTAAAGATTGTTTCTTGGATACCTTGAGGTGGTAGTTTTGACAAATGGCTCTGATGCACTTGTGAGACAGAGATTTCGGTTCTCCCCACACACAGGCCTAATTACCACATTAATGAAGGCTTTGGCTATAAAGGGAGAGCAGGGCTGTCTCTGCTAAACCTCCTTGAAACTCAGCACAGCAAAACAAACATTGCCTCCCATATAAATGGCTGCTTTAGGAGCCATTACTGATTAATCCTCAGTGTTTCCTCGCAGCCTCTGATGCCAAGGAAATGTTATCACAAGGGTTTGTTTGCACAGCTTTAGCAATGATAGTAATCCACTAAGTATCCAGCACAATACTCAGGTAGAGCAGGTAAGAATTAATTGGTGCCTTTCCCACCCCCCCCCCCAGAATTTCAGATGCTGAAACTGTTTTTCCCTTCATTGAACCAGCTCGGCCTAGACTGGCTTGTCCCGCAGTGACATGTATATTGAATACAAATCAGACAGCAGAGCTTTAAATCTGTGTTGCAGCTCTCATTTCCAATTCGAGAACTGTACTATAATCATAAGCTTCTGGTGGATGAAAGGAAATCAGCTCTCTGAATATTAGCTAATGCCACATTTGCAAGTCCTGAAGAGATCTGTGCTGTTTAAAAAAAAAAAAAAATAGAAAAAAAAAATAGATCATTTCTCGTGAACCTATATATATGAATCGCTTTGTACTGCTCGACTGATAGAAGCGATGCCTGTGCTGGGATTAAACCCTTTTCATCATAAAACCTCATCTGGTTCGGAGTCCAAGTCCATCAAACCTTTTCCCTTTAAAGTCCCGCCTTTGATTCTACATCAATTTATTCAAACCGCAGCTGGGTGGCTGAAAACGAAAGGACAGCATCATTTAAACCAACCATGTTCCTAACTTGAAAGAAGGACTATAATTAAAAAAATGGGCATAAAAGAATGGAAATGGGATAATATTTTTTAATGGTAGTTCAAAGGCCGACAGATGTCAGAGCCTTTGAAGATGTCAGTACACTGAGCAAGGAGTTGCCATTAAATAGTTTGCCTGAGAGGTGAAGCAGCTTTTTAATGACTGAAAAAGCCCTTGCAGACACATCCTTGTGTTTTTAATTTGTCAGAGTTTCTGCACTATTTTCTGATTAATGACACATGATTATAACTGCATAGCACACATATTTTTATACTTTGTTAAATGAATACTTTATTCCACATTCCTTCAGTGCCAGATAAAAACAGGAAAGCTTTACTACAGAGTCCAAAACTATTCAGATTGCTCAAATATTTATGGTAATTTGAGGGGATTGGCCAGATCCAGAGCTTCTATGTGTTGCTACCTTTTGTTCTTTAATGGAGCTATTACTACTGCCATCACAATATGCATGCATTAAGTGAGCATGTGACCCAGTAATGCATTGTGCCCTTCTTGTGCCCTAAACAATCAGAGCTTTCATAATTCACTGATGAACAAAGTCATCAAATCAAAATAACATTTAGAAAAATCCCAGGATTGATCCCGAACAATACGAACAATGGCTGCCAACGTATTGTAAGTGGAAAATAACTTTTCCAAGGAAAGAAAGCATATTGCTAGGAAACATCATGTTCACAAGAAAAACACCAATATTTAGAAATGCAGATAAAGTCCCCATCTTGGGCTGAGAAGATGCTCCTGCAACATCCTTCATCTCTCTCTTAACATATGCAAATTTTTTCTATTTTCCCCATGAATGGAAAATGTAGTAGCCTGAAACACAGGGACAATTTCTTTTGCTGCCAGGAATGAGCTCTCCCATCACTACAAGAGCTTTTTGTGGATGCCTGCCAAGCTGAGCAGGTACAGCCCAGGGACAGGGACAGGAAAAGCCAGCACGGTGTGCCCTGCCTTGGATCACACCTCAGAGCATCATTCATCCCAGAACACACTCATTACAAGGGAATTTGATTAATGTGCTGTTCCTTCTGCTCTTCTAGCCTAGATTCAGCTTGTAATTGGATCACAAATAGAAATGTGATGGACTCAGCTAAAAATGTACAGATTGGAGGTACTGGGGCAGAGCTCTGTGAAATGAGTTGCTGTTCTGCCCTGAACGCTGACATGATTTCGTAAGGAGGAATATTTGGCTCCTTGCAGTCCATATCCTTCAGGAATCTCTCTGTAACATCCCCAGCAGGGGAGGAGGTAGCTCTGGACACTCTCTGCTCCTCCTGGGTGTGCGGAGGGAGATGAAGGGAGCTGTGAGCCACGGGTGCTCTGCTGTGTGTCCCAAACACTGCACTCTGATCCTGCTGCAAAAGCAAGCACTGGAAGGTTTGGAAAGGAAAAGACTATGGCGGCAGAGAGAAAAAGCATAATTCTGAAAAGGAATTCTGCCACATTATTGACTGAAAACAGAGGCCTGCTAGGAAAAAACATGTTAGGATTTCACTATAAAGAACATGGAGGACTGGACTACTTTCAGTACAAACAACAGTGACCCCATTCCCAACTAACCCGCAGCCTTCCTTCTTCAGTTATTCCAAAGTTCCCCTCAAAGACAGCTTCATTTAAAAAGCAAAACAAAGCCCAACCTACCACACATCATTAGAGCACTTGATTATATCATTAATCTCACGAAGACTTGAAAACCAAGCCTGAATTAATGTTACATTCCACGCTTTTCCTAGGAAATAAATGGCACGTGGGAGCAGGCAGGAAGCTGCTCAGCAGGATGGGGTGGAGCAGCCCCTGGGGACACCCATCCAGCAGGGAAGAGCTCATTCCCTCCTCCATCCCCATCCCAGGGGTTTGGCAGCTCCTAGATCCCCGCGGTGCTCAGCAGAGCTGGGACAGGGCACGCTGCAGATGGGATCAAGCAAGGGAGTGAGAGCCACACATCCAAAAGGCCCTTGGTGGCATCACAGCAGAGAAATCTGATCAAAATTCAGTTCTTATTTTGGCGCTGTGGGAAAAATAGCAAAATCAAATGTTGAATTTCGTGCTATTATAGCTGAGCTGAAACAAACCCCCGGAGAACAAAGAAAAGGCACTTCTCTAAGCTGTGGGACTTTCTACAGAATTCCCAATTAATTATACAAACTAAAGGAATGTTACTCACAAAAGAAGCATCAGAATCCTAAACATTACAAAATTCTTCTAAATTGGGAAATATCAGACATCCTGAAAATAATGTTTTTCCATAAGCCCCATGTAAGCAGACAAAGCTGAGCCATTCAGACTCTATCCATTAGAGGGCAATAATACATATACACACACTCATACACATATATATACAAACACACTCCCTCATGCATCCCAAACTGATTTTAGCAGGAAAAAAAATGAGTATTTTCTCTCTAATATTACCAATGGTATATTGACAGCTTGGGTTGTGCTCCCTCCTCTCCCCCTGCACTCCCCAACAAGAGCATTCAACAGATAAAAGGTACAATAACAAATTATTCTTTAAATTTGCTTTCCCCCAAGGAAATCCATGCAATTCCCAGCTTCAGAAGGCTTGCAGTTAGTTCTTACTAAACTTGGGTAGGCTGAACAAGCAGCATGTCTGTAAGCACGGAAATCATCACAGGAATTCCCAAACTTTGAACAGACCAAACCACTCTTCACGTGCTCATCTCCCACCTACGTCAAACCCTTTTCCTTTCCCCACAGTGACACGAGAACCTTTGATAAGAGCAGCCACTGCAGATATGGCAAGGGCCCAGCACACTTTGAATCTTAGTGCTCCAGATATACCAAGAAAAGGCATTTTTGGATGTGTCTTCTGCTTCCCTGCTCAAACCATGCCAACCTCCTGAGAAACCACTGAGAAACCTTGTTTACCTCAGGTCCCCAACCTTCTGCTGCCCTGCCTGCAGCATCCCACAAGCACAATTCTGAGATCAGCTCCCTGGGACAGGAAGTGTCTGTTGTGCCATGTTTGCACTGCCACGACATCGACTCAGACCCCCGAGAGGATTCCAGCAATACAAATAATTACCAGCAGCCCCTAAACTACTGCTTGTCAACATCTCATTAGTTACAGGACTGCTGGAGTTCACAGGAACTCCTTAATGACCAGTAATTCCTGGGAGCATCCACACTCCATTGATTTGTGCTTGGGGTGGCATTTTTCCTTTCGTTTGTTCCCAGGCTTTTTGCTTGTTCCTGTTTTGGTTTTTTGTTTTTTTTTTTAAACATGTTACTCCGCAATTATCAATCTCTATTTCCTTAGAAACAGCAATTCAGGTAACAATTTCATCTACCAGCTTATCGCTTTCATCAGCTGCTGAATAAATATTCATTTTACATTAAACTAGAGGTTTAACTGAAGACCTGAATTCAACTTCATAAGGTCCAAGATGAAGATGCAGAGTGACACTTTGGTCATGCTGCTGTCCCAGACAGGACACAGGTGCCCTCCAGCCCAGAATTCCCTAAGGACACCAAAGACAGCAGAACATGCAGCTTCCTTCAAATCTCCCAGTGTATCCATGTTTGCAGCAGCTGCCTTTCCAAAAATCACTTTCTCCGCTATTTCTCTTTTCGAAATTCATTTTACAGATGCCAGTACAGCAGAAAGCACAGAGTACAAAAGAATTCAAGCTGTCAGAGACAACTTTAGAAGAATTGTATCACCCGCGTGGAAGATGGAGTTCACTCTTCGTGGGATTTTCAGATCTGTTTCAAGTGAAAACACTGTGTCAGGGGGTTTTGTCCCTTTTTTTTTTTTTAAACTACCTTAGTGGTGATTTTATGAACTCCGAAGAACAACTCTGAAACCTGCAAACGGAATATTCACAATCAGGCCAATATTTTAGGGGTCAAAAGTAAAGTTTTCTTATTTGCAGTATTTTAGGAGGACTTCCAGACACATGAACACAAATTACTCTGAGATATGTAATTGCAGTTTGAAATATATTGTTTTCTCCATTAAACAGAAATCTACAGCATCCCTGACATCGATTTCTGTCATTTTGTCATGATAAACACTCAGATATTAAGTACCTTCCACATCATGCACCCAGGCATGATTCCAATTAGTGCTGAATAGAAGACAAAATGTCAGCTTAATAAGCTTCAATTTGCAGAGTCTTTGAACATTCGATGATATCATCACTTTGCCAATCATTTCTTGTACTTTGGCTTCTTTTTTTCCATCTCACCCTCCCTGTCAAAAGGAAGTCTTTCAAATCCACAGAAAGGGAAGACATGAACAGCGTCAGTCATTGGTCTGACTGAGCTAAAAGATCCAAAAATGACTCCCCAATACATCAACAGAGAACTATGATGTGCACAATATTCCCTCAAAGCTAATTTGCTGCCAACATGTAGAGTAATTGGGGGAAAAAAGTCTACTTTAAAGTCATACTGTGAAAAATATTTTTTCGCATGAAATCAACACTAAAGACCTTAAATCACTGTCACAGTCTGTGCCACTCGTTCAAATGAAGAAACAGTTTTTGTTCAGGTAAGGTGACAATCATTTCTTCAAAGGTGAATGGGCCAGGGAACAGCTCTGCCGTCTGCCTCGATACTGGAAATAATCACTGTACTTTAAAATAATGGATTTTATTTCTAATTTGTTTCTTAGAAAAAAAGGAAAAAGGTTTCCAAGAAGAAAAAGACAAATTGCAGAGAAGGTATGCAGAGTTCTGCGAGCTCGAATGTCCAGGCCAGCACAAGCCCACAGCCCTCAGCTGAGGACACACGATGTTTTCTGTCTGGAATATCCCCAAATGCAGAACCTCAAATCCCTGCTCTTATCTGGGTGTGAGGGAAAACAGAACCACCAAATGGCAGCAGAAAAGCCAAGAGATAAGGCAGCAGGATGGGAGGTGTGGAGCGATACCAAGGCCCACGTGGGCTCTCCAGGGCTGTGCCAGGGCAGCTGTGACTGCTTGAGAGCTCCAGTTCCGAGCTGGAGATGGGAAATGGGAATTCCTGAGCTGAACCCTTGCAGGAGGTGCTCACAGAGCACACAGCCAGTGATCCAGGGTTCACCAGCCAGCTCCAGCAGACTCCTGGCACTGCACAAGCTGTCCCTTTCCTTTGGCTCTCACACCCCACAGAACCCTTTGAGGAGCCCTTTGCTGGCACCTCTTTGTCACCCACGGCTCACAAGTGGCAGGGGACAAAGCCCAGCCCAGCCTGGGGTGCTCTGGTTGGAAGGGATAGATCTGAACTTCCTGGGGCTGGGAGCACACGCAGGCAGGGCTGAAAGGGTGCAGAGCTTTTGGCTGCCCCTCCACGGGATGGGACAGCAAATTCCATCCTTCTGAGGCAGCAAAGCCTTTGAGGAGTTGCTACAGACGCTGGGGCTGGGCTGGTGGGGAAACAGCTGCAGAGATTTTGCTGGTGAAATACTCAGCCCTGTGTCTGTGCCAGCAGCATCGTCCCAGCCCCGCAGAGAGCCCACCCGGGGGCCTGGGGCTTTCCCCCTGCAGCTCCTGTCTGCAGAACTGAGCAAAACCAGAGAAATCTCCCTTTTTTTTCCTGTGGAGGAACAGCAGAGCGCTGGTGGGGCACCAGGGCGGTGCAATCTGCCATGAGCATCTCAGCTGCAATTTGTTACTGCTTTTCCACTTGAAGGTTCCTTTCTAACACTTTAATGTGGGAGCGTGCGGGGCTGTATGGATGGGCTCATATTTCTCAGCTGACATATCTTCAGCCAAAGTATGTCAGCTACAGGAGAGGGCAAGGCTTTGCACTGGCTCTGGGATTTCTTCTTCCCCCATCAGAAACCACATAAAAGAAAAATACAAATAAATCAGCTCTCCAAAATCGCTATTTATTACCTCATCATGAAACTGTCTACTGGACCCTGCAGTGGTATTGAGTAATATCATTACTTAAACCATAAAGAGGTTGTATTTATTACTCAAAATTGGGAAAATTAGCATCCATATGGATCTTATTGTTTTACGAGCAGTACCGCTGCCAAAACAAGTGGTGTTAACATTCCAAACTGCAGATTGTCACCATTTCTCGCCCAGTGTCTCATTCTTTCACTTGGTATTTAAAATACCTTTGAATCGAGGAACTGAGCAGATCATAGAACCTCTCCTATCAGATATAGATCATTTAACAGCCAGACTACTGTTCAAAACGTGATTTATGGTGGTAGTGAGTGAACGGAATTAACATCTGATGACCTAAGGAAGAGAGACTAAATTGATTTTGGATAATCTTTCTTTAGAAAAGGGATAAGAGAAAAAGCACACTCTAAGAAATGTAACTACTTAATTTGCAATCCATAGCACCTTAGTAGGTTATCACAGGCAGAATATCCCAAGCTCCATCCCTGGAAAAATCATGGAGTAAGACACCATGAAATTAATTCCCAGGCACAGGAAGAATAAAAGGGTCACTGGGAACAGCCAACATGGATAAACCAAGGGCAAAGAAGGCTTGGATGGAGTGATTGTCTTCTGCAGCGAAAAGGGGGAACTGTCAGGGTTATTTATCTTGATTTTAGCAAGGTTTTGATAGAGACTGTACCGTGTCTGTACAGTCAGACTGAAGAGACACCGGAGGGGTGTCCTGTGGTGTGAGCACAGAGCTCACTGCACCCCGGGCTCTGCAGAGGAGGAGTCACGAGTCAGCCAACAAGTGGCACTTCTCAAAGCCAAACGGGGCTGAAAGAGCGGAACATCTGCTCCAAAACCCTGCATGAAGGACAAATGACCCAGTGCCACACTGTGGGTGGCATTTCCTGGCATTTCCAGCCAGCGTGGAGAGCAGGGTGCCATCCACTGGGACCTCAAACCCTGCGACATGAGCAATGGCCACTGCAGGAAGTTCACCAAACCAGGTTTATCCATCCTGGAGAACTAAACACCAAAGAGAAATCCATTTGCTCTCTTCAGCTGAGCGTAAGGAATTGTAGAGAAGACGGAGGAAGACTTCTTGAAGGAAGGGCAAGAACCCACAGATCCAAATTTTAACAACAATTCCAGCTGGAAATAAAGGAAAGGGGATTTCACACTGGATTGGTAAAGCACTGGAGCATATGGCTCAAGAAGGCTGTGAAATCTCCACCAGGGCAGATTTTTCAAAACTCAGCTGGACTTGGCCCTGAGCAACATGATGAGGTTTTGAAGTCAGACCTGCTTTGAGCAGGAGGTTGGGCACGGTGACCTCCAGAGGTCCTTCCAACCCAAATTATTCTATGATGCTGTGAAAAAACTCCAGAATGAACGCTGGTCTCCCATTAGAGGATGTCCCCTCGGCCACTCAGGGGAATGTTTGAAGTGGATGGCACTGCTGTTTTCCAAATTGCTGCACTTGTTCTATGGACTAGGAGAAGCCAACTTCCTTCTATGTAACAACTATCCCGAACACGTTAGAAGGTAACGCTAAAAAGCAGTTTTCAAAAGAGCTAAAAACCATTAATAAAGTTGTGAGCAAGCATTCCCTCCTCTGTACAGCAGACCTTTACTGAATAAATTCAGCTGTAATATTTGGAACAATCCAATATCACCAAAATTACACTCTGAAGATTTAGGCACAATTGGAAACAATATCAACAAGCAAATTCAGAGCCTGGCTTTGCCATACACTGATCTTTACATAGAAAGCACATGCTCCTTCTGCTTCCAAATCAAGAGATTCTATTGACCATTTCTGCAGACTAACACAGCATTTTTGCCTCTCTGCTTAGAAATTACATTTCACCACCTCAAATGCTGCAGTTACTGCCTGTTTGTGCCTGTACCTGTTCGTACTTGATAATTTCTGACATCAGTATTCCTTTATACAACTTTAATTTGAAGAACAATTTCACACCACGTACATCTTATTGTCTATTAGTGTTAATCATTGCTTGCAGCCACAAGGAATGCACACAAACTCTGCATGCAAAGCCACACCTAGCGGATGTGTTAAAACCTGGCATAAAGACCCTTTACATCTCACTGATGAGCAAAACTGATCTCATTTCTATTCAGAGGAATTATTCTATGTTTATTAACATCTATGCAGGAAATAATCACTTTTTCCTGATCAAGGAGTGCTGGTAAAAAATAAAATTACTGCCATATGATCTACACCCTGCCCCTAGACAAGTGAAATTACCCACTCCACCTTCTCAGCTGCCAATATTTAAAATTAAACAAAAAAAGAACATAAAAACACTGATTGCAATGTCATAATAACGATAAGATACATTCAATTTCATATTATAGAAACAGAAAGTCCATTTTGCTGAAAAGAACTCCATCTCAGATTTAGAGTTCATATTATGTGATGAGCTAGTTTCTATGGCAACTGCTTTCTCTTTTACATACACTGTAGACAGCACAAAATGTCTGTTGTCTCCTAAGTTAACTTAACATTTTTAATCAGCAGATGACAATTTATGCACTATTAATGCATGGCTTCCAAAAATGTCTTTAAATATTTCAAGTGCTGGGTAGCTCGAACTACAAAAGGAGAAAGTAAAGTCACGCCTCCCATTCCAAATTCCTCACAATCCAATTTCAGTCCTAATTAAAAGAGTGACAGTCGAGGAAAAACACGGGAGACATCAGAGCTGATCACCCACGATGGCACAAGGACACTTTAAAGGTTGCACGAAGTGAGGAAGTGGCAGATGTTTGCAGCTGGACCAACAGGCGTTTGAAAGGTGTCCCGAGCTGAGGCAGCAGCGTGGCCAGAGAGACACAGGACCACAAAGCCATTTCTCCAAGAAATGGAGAAATCCAAGTGGAATGCAATCCAAGCAGCAAGGTGAGCTCACCTGAGCAGGGGAGGGGATTTTCTCAGGACATCCCTGATGGAGGGAGCCCTGAGCCTGCACCGTCTGCTTCAGTCCAGAGCTCATTTTTACCTCTTATCCCAAGCATTATTTTAATGTAATTAAATTATTTTAAGCCCAAACTCTTCCCACAGCTCCTCTGCATTTACTCAAAGTGCAGTGACAACCAGCTCTGTGGACTACCAGTATTTGAGTATTTCCACAAAAAACTGTTGCATTTGAGCATTTCACAGCAATACTCTGAGTGAAAGGCCACTGTGAGTATCTCTGAGAGCCATCCTCAGATCCCTGATTTCAGCAGATATTCCCCACAATGGGATCCATCGCAGCCCTGAGTCAGCAGACTGTGAACAACCACCAAGGAAAACCACACAAGTGCTGCAACAAATATTTGGTACTTCAAACACGTTACATCAACAGTCATGTTCATTATCCTGGGCTGCCTGGTGGTAAATTAAACATGCTGCAATATAGCCAAAAGCTTTTGTTTGGGAAAGGCTAAAAGGGAAGGGCTGTCTGTCTACAGGAGTCTGACTGGCAGCCCAAGAGCGACTCTCCAAGTAAAACACAACAAACTAATATTTAGATTGCAACTCCACGATTTAGATTGGCTGCAGAGAAAGCCTGCATAGCAGGCAATGCACTACTTCTCATGCCAAAGACATCCTTCTGCTAAGAAAAGGAAAGGAAGTAGAAGAAAAAAAAAAGAGTAATGTAATTTATTTACTCCAAATTGTAAACAGGAGTGACTTCACCATCAGCACCTGAATGTTTCTCAAGTTATGTCTATCTGTACTCTCCAGATCCGCTCCAGAAAATTGCTTCCACTGATACTGGCAGAATAACCATGTGGGAACTGCTGTTTGGAGATATTAAAGCAATTCCATGAAGCAGAAGGGTTGATCAGTGATTTATCTGTAGGTAACAAGATTCTTTCAGATCAAAGCTGAAGAAAGCCTCCTATTCTGAAAAAAGTGCTCCTCAAATCCTTCATATTGAGACAGTACTGAAAAGTTAATGCTACAGCAATATTTACATACAGACAGAAGGAGGGCATATGTTGGGTATTTAGTTATCAATAAACATATAGGTAATGTCTCTATTGGGTTTTTCCCCTGTATTTTCTCTTGTCAATACCTGACAGAGTCCTGCAGCAGACACACATCAGCACAGCCACCCTTCACACATTCATGGAGCCAAGGTAAATGTCTTCTTTTGCCCCCAATTCGTTGATACATTAATTATCTGCACAGAACCCTAAAGATACACCAAGAACCTCCTGAAATGAAAATAACTATCACTTCTGGAATGAAAATAGTGACTGCTACTGTTTTTTTATTTCAACTCCACATGCTCAAACAGCTCAGAATTAACTCAGACAAAACCAGGTGCGAAGCAATAGATGCAGAAAGATCGTTGATTCCAAGTGCAAAGAAGCAAATTTCCAAAGAGAAGCCAGAAAAGAAGTGATGGGGTGTGGTGTTCATGGGACACCAGGGAAGGAGCTGCTGATCTCTGACAGGGAAAGCAAAGCAGGATGGTAAAGGCCAAGGGAATTATGGAAAGTTCAAAAAGTAAGAGAGGAAAAAGGAAACAGGTACTGCAGCCCGGGATAACACCTTATTAACTCTTCTTGCCACCTCCAGCCTGTTTGTTGAGGTTTTCTGTAACAAGCTCTGCTCTCAATGTTTGTATTCACACAGCTTCAGAACTACTCAAGGTTTTCCTTTCCCAACCAATAAGCGTTTTCCGAGAGCCCCAAGACACCCCAAAAGAGCAGCTATCTCTTACAGCAGCCTCATTTTTGAGAGCACAAACGCTGCCTGTTAAAATTAAACACCGTGACATCAGTGACACGCGCGGGCAGAACGTGCCCGAGCACTCAGCTCCTCTTGACCCAATTACAACTGGATGAACACTGTGGACTGGCCAATTATTTCATAACAGAACCTGGAAAGAGGATTCTGCTTCCTCATGGAAACTTTCTTTCCTCTCCTTTAGTGCCAAGCGCCGCATTTGAAGTTACGGGGGTGCGTTTTATTTCTTCTTCTTGCCCAAAGGTCAGCGGTGGAAGAACGAGCATGAAAATGATCCAACTCTGAACGGCAGCTGGAACATTGAAATCTTTGAGCTCATCGAGGGCATGTGTCAGATGCTGGCGAGAGAGGACATTCAAAAGATAAAGAGGAAATACAAGGGCACAAGTGGCACCGCAGACACCTCAGCCCCTCCGCTTCAGTTATTAAAATCTCCTAACATTGCTATCTCATTTCGCCAACTGGATCTGTTCTTCTCTGTAACCTGAAGTCTTGCTTCAGAAAATCACTGATTCTTCTGAGTGTTCTTACTAAAACAAAGGAAGATCTCTGCCATGCAAGGAGCTCCCTGCTTTGTGAACTAATGTATAAACTAAAATTATTTAGGGAGGTGTGGAATGAATGAGCAACCAAAGCGTAACTCGAGAATGCTCCGAAGGAAAATCCAGAAAATAAAAAAAAAAATCTGAATTAAATAGAAGTAGGGATTCAAAACTACCCTTTAAAAAATCATAATCCTGTGTGATTAGCTACTGTTTAAAGAATAACAATATTATGGCAGTTCATAGAAAACATATAGGATTTAAAAGCCTCCAAGAACACAGCATGGCACAAAAGCCTTTGTACTGCTTTAACTTTTATTGACCTACAAGTCAATTTACTCCTCCCCAAGCATTACAATCCCAGGTGAAAAAATCAGAGCAAGCCTCCTAGAAATGGAGAAATCCAAGTGGAATGCAATTGTTAGCCAGAAATTTATCAGCAACACAAAAGGTGATACGCATAAATCAAATACCTTTCTTGAAAATGTATCAAACTTATACTTCAAGAAGCAGTAACATTGTTTTATATTTAATTAAAATCTAGCAATGCACTGAAATATTTATTTTTATAAGCTAGTTTTGATTAAAGCATTAATAAATGTATTCATATTTGAATCAAATCTAACTATTTTGTACACTGTCTTTCACCCTATCTCAAGACGGATGTGAAAGTAGCGACCTTGGATACGCAATAAAAGAATGAAATTAATCTTTACAGTATTAGTACAAAAAATTGATCTGCAGTACTCAGTCATAGCTGTCTTTAGGAATATAGTGAGAAATACATATTTTAAACACACATATTAAGAAATACGTACTCGCTACTCTTTCATATGGAAAAGGATTTAAGAAAGACTTCCAGTGAATACCTTTAATAACGGCGCTTTCACATCATTCACCCAACACTGAGTAGATAGGTCCTTCAAACCAAGCTACTCATATGTGATTAACACTAATTATTATTTAAATTTTTCCAATAACCCAGCAAATCCACTTTTCATTTCGTGAAGCAAAATGGCCTCCGCTCCGATTTCATCTCACCTTCACCGGGACACAAAGCAGTCCTAAAAATTACCGCTGTCAAAGATGCTTCCAATTTAACAGGTTTTTGAAATGCAGTGTTGTTAAATACCCATTAAATGATTGGGTTGTCTTTGTTAAGAGACTGACAAATGTTTCATAAAGGACATTGGCCATTAGTCACGTCACACGTCCAAAACACGTATTTTTAGTAAACATGTGCAAAGATTTTTTAAAAAATATTAAAAATCTGTGCTATAATTCTGTAAGAAACACCAGTATTGTCTGTTGAGCTCACTGCAAAGACAGAGGTGGATTCGAATACAAAGACCAGAGGAAGGAACGAAGAGCAATTTATTTTCCCAAATGGAAAAATCTGCGTCCTTGAAAGCTGGGAGAGTCTCACTAGAATTTAAACAAACAACAGCTCTTCTAGTCAAAGCAACTGCCTTTTCTTCCCTGATTTACATGTCATTTTCATGGCAGCGATGTTCAAATGACTGTACAGGGATATTCAAACTACAAAGAAAAGCTCTGTAAAAAGACCAAACTCTGCTTTTGAGACTGTTCAGACTCCCCCATTAGCTGCGAAAATTCCCAGCTTTCCAGGGAGCACCTGTGGTAGCATCACTGACCCCCTGCAAACAGAAAGCACAACCAAACTTTGGCCTCCAACCTTTGCCAGAAATGACCCCCAACAGCACAAACCAGAGCTGGACTTGCAGACACCTCCCAGTTCTCGGAATTTGCTTAAGAGAGTCCTTTCCCTTTGTATTCAGCGTTACAGAGCAATACAGGAACTGGGATGAATGAGCACTGGTGTGTAGACAGAATAATTCTATTTAATTCCAAAACTGCCTTTTTTTAACCTGGGAGTTACAGCTCTGTCTTTGTCCGCAAAAAAACCAAACCCAACAGCAGGAATTCAGGTGAGAGGAGGCTACAACTCTGCAAAGACTCGCAAACAGATCCAGAGCTGAGATCAGTCTATCTTGGGCCAAAATAAAAAATGCAAAGATAAAACCCAATCCCTTGAACCATTTAAGTCTTTGTTCACTCTTACAATACAGCGGAAAATAAAAGGCGAGGTTTAATTTTTTTTCAGAGGCCACCTGAGTATTCCCTTCCCAAGCGTTCTCACAAAGTATATCCCGTTTTCGTTGGAAAACCACAATGGTGGAAATGGAAAAGTAAGTCCTGTCTTTGCAATATTATCTCTCAACCTCCCCCAAGAAGCCATTTGCTGTCTAACACACCTCTTTAAGCCAGATTTCGGTAGCCTGAGCCGTCCAAAGTAAAAAAACCGATTGATTTCAAAAGTAAATTTTCAATTCAGTTTCACTTAGCTACATTAGAGGTGCTGGTTAAAGCCACAGCCTAGCAGTCTACAGGAAATGAGTGAAAATGCCTCCTAGTCTGAGCCTAACATCGCATAGGGAAGGTGGTGGTGCGCGGAAAACGTGTCATTAACGATGCTTTACCAAAATGTCCAGTTTTGGTATAAAATAATCCATGCGTGATAAGCAATTCTAACGCTGATTAGGAAAGATTATTTCCTAAAAACTCTTTAAACTAGAAAATCACCTTCGTTTTTTAAATATTGCCATTGCAGGCCTTTTTAATAAAGGCTCTTAGAAAAACATACCATGCCATCCTTACAAAATAGATTGAAAAAAAGGCAATAAGATGGTTTTTGAAGTGAAAACTCATAAAGATCATTTTCCATGCTGACAGTGTGCATTTCATCCAGAAGTTTGAAGAGTCAAATGCTACCCCAGCTGGGGGTTATTCTGCCAAATGGCTTCCAACAGTGACCACAGAGATGGAGGATGGGAGGGGTGCGTGTGTGTAGGAAAATAAACGTGATGGTAAGCGACCCCAAACCCACATCATCTTATCAAACATCCGACACACGGCCCCAAACACACAATGCAAATCTAGAATACAAAAACTGAAACAAAAAAAGACATGAACAAAAGGAAATAAAGCCATTCGTGAGTTACCTGCAGAGATTTAAAACAAAAAAAAGCACACAAACGAAGCAGATATAATTCACATGGATTTGCCCAGGAAGGAGAAAAGGAGGGGTGAGTGTGAGGGCTGGGGGGGGAAAAAGAACAGATACCTTTTTTTCTTAAACAAATCCATCATGAAAGAAAATGAGACAAGATTATAAATAGGCCGAGTTATAGCGCACCATGGGATTTTTAATCTGGCTACCTGTGGTTTTTGCAGTTAAAGCCCTATTCAGCAGTGGGAAGGGAGGGGGGAAGCGGAAAAAAAAAAAAGATAAAAAAAAGAAAAACGAAATCACGTTTATGTGCCAGTTTCGCAAATGCTCCCCCAGCGAGCACCACCAACAATGCTGGCAAACAGGAAACACTCATTATCAGCAATTTCTAATAAGCGGACGCCTTTCGAGCGTTATTGATCATTACCTGGCCGTCTCGTTTCCTGCTTTCTTGAGTTTGACTCTCGTGCTCTGCCATGGCAGCGCGGAGCTGTTTCTCCAGTTTCTCGATCTCCCGTTGATGGTCTCGGACCAGGCAGTCCCGCACTGCGTTGTGCTGCTGGAATAGGTGCGTCTTCTCCTGTTCATGCTCCAGCTTCAGCTCCACTATCTGATTGGACAGGGAGGAGTACAGTTCATCAATAGAACATCCTTGTCGTCATGACAACTCGTCTACAGCTTAATTTCCCCCTTAATTTCATCAAGTTGGCAATTTTATTTTTACGTCACTATTACCTCACCTCTTAAAAAGCCACCGTTAGCGTGACAGAATTCCTCCAGACAATCCCAACAATGGAGACAACCGAGCAAATCCAGCGCATCCTTACCCAATTTGTTGGTACAAATGTCGGAGCGTACGAAAAAATAATATAAGGAAAAAAAAAAAGGGAGGCATTGTCGCATTGTGTGGCGGGTGCCCCCGTATCCCGCTGCTGCTCCTCAGCAGGACCGAGGATCCTAAATGGTTAAATAGGCAGCCTGCTCGCCCCTTTGCTTAAGTATACACACAGACAACCCCCCACCCCAGCAATTAAAGCTTTGCAAGATTTCTTTATGATTTCCAAAGCGAACACTCTTCCTGCGATATTCCTCAACGCTGGCGCATGGAGTTGTCTTTTATTTTTTTCCCTTTTAAATTAAAAAAAAAGAAAAAAAAGGCAAGAAAATTATAAAAAAACAAAGCTCTATTATCCTGTTGTCAGCTACGCTATCCCAACATAAACAGATGTATGTGTTCCAGAAGGGCACCTGCTGTGCCGCAAGCTTGCACCATGATTTCATAAGAAGCCCTCTATTCTCAGGAGCCGTTCCCAGTCCGCACCACACTGGATGCTGTGACCTTGGCCACTCTTAGCCTCTCCCCGCTTGCCTGAATGGCAGCCCGAGACCAAGGGCCTGGTTGCCGCAGCTTTGATATTAATCCTCCCGCCTGCGCACAAAGGCACCCTACCTGGCCTGCACACTGGAGCGGCCAGGCCGCCTTTGAAGCAGGTGATGAATAGGGACGGCAGGAAGCCGCTTCCCCACTGAACTCCGGGCCACACAGCTGCTAAGAACAGTCACTTGGATTTTTCTTCAGTTTTGGTGGATTTCGGAGAAGGAGGAGGGGGGGCGAAGTAAGAAAAATAACACAAAAAAAGAAAAAAAAGAAATCTCTTATCATGAACATGGTGGGGTATTTTCAGCATGAGAAAGGAGGAAAAAAAGAGCGGACGGGAGGAGCCGCTGTGTGAGCGCCGAGAGCGCCTGGCACCTTATCTTAAAGCTGTAGCATTCAATTCTGGAAGGATATCAGCTGTTTGCCCGGATTCCGCGGGGAAAATTTGAAGCGAAGTTAAAAGAAATTTTAAAAAAAGGGCGTTTTCTCAACCTGCAGATCAGCGTACTGCAAGTTTAAAAGGAAAATGTGCCATCCGTGCTGCGATCGGGAGCATCCTCCCGCAAACGGAGAGAGGAGAACAGATGCAATATTGCACGGTTTAGTGTATCTACATTATTTAATAACGCTAAAGAGCTCATTAAGAGATGCCTGAAGCCCCTGCAGGGGTTAACCCCTCACATCATCCATGCTGGGCCTGGGATCCTCACACAAAGTTCTTTACGCCAGGTTTTTGCTCAAGGTTTCTGTACAAAACTGGTTTCTCTCGGATGCTCGCGGTGTCCATCCTGTGCCTAAGAGAAAGAGTTGTTGCTCGCTAAAATAACTGGAGAGCCTTTGCCTGATTTAGGAGAAAAAAGTGTTTAGTGTTTCTTCATAAGTCAGACCTGATTAAAAAGAAATCGTGTCAATAGGAGAGGCCTTTTCCTTCAATCATTTTGTTGTCTTAATTATTGGGTTTTCAGCTGGTTGTGCCATGTAGGTCTGGGGTGAGGCAGCTTGCTGTAGGAACTTCAATTACTGAGATTGTCACTTTTTGAACAGAAGACAGGGAATGTGACCCAGAGGGGACAAGGGACAGATCCTCCTTGTCCAGCTCTTTACACCGACCAAAGTCAATAGTTGGATTTGGTAATCTCCTCACTTAAAGCATTTATAGAGACAAAGTTTTGTAATTTAATAGGTGGGACGAGCAAAAGGTCCTTCAGCAGGTGGGGTGTTCCCTGAGAACAGAATGGGTGGTACCAGGAGCAGAGGTGTTTTACAAAAGACAAATTTGTTGAAGAAAAATCAAAAAACCTCCTCACTTAAAGCCACAAATTCCCCACGGTTTTGGTTGATATTTTAAGAGATTTCTGGCAGGGAGTAGAGGTGGAGAAACAGGAGATGAGAGAAAGGATGAGGACCAGAGCATTTTCATCCCTCAAAGACCTCTGAACCCATCTTCCCTAATGAATATTAGCAGGTATTCCACATTCCCAACCAACAAAACAAATAACACAAAGTGACTGAGCAGCCATTCCCTGAAGCTCCTGCTCTCCTCAGAACTGCTGCCAAGCACTACAGCTTCTCTTCCACTCCTCCCTCTCTCATTCTCGTATTGTTATTGGGCTGTTTTTTAAAGGAAAAAAAATTAATGTACCAAAAAAACAGAAAGAGAAAATCCATGCTGCTTTCCAGCAACAACAGGACTTCTTCATCACAGGAAACTGCATGAAAACTGTATTAATTCTTCATAAACCAGACAGATCCTGTCTCCTCTTTGAGGTAGAGAGTGCCTTTATGAATGATATAACAAAACCAGCTCCTTCAAAAACTCTGCCGTGTTGAGATCTGGCTGCATCCAGCCCTGGAAGCTGAGCACTTCATCAGATCACATTCAAGTGTCTGCTCCAATCCAGCATTTCCCTGTCCCGAGGACAGGCAGGGGTAGGTGCTATACATTTCAGCCAGACAAGCAACACGACACTCACAATGGGCATTAGGGGCGACGCTGAAAGGAAACATTCATTAAATAATCGTGTGCGCCCTATTACCATAATCACATGGCATTCATTGTGCCTTGGATGTTTCCTCATCTTGTCCTCCCAAAGATGAAAATCTCTTATTCCCTTCCCTGTGCATCTGTTCCCATCTCCAGCCATGGCCTGGACACAAAACCAAGCAGGAATGTCTGTCTGACCTGGGAGAGCCTTTCTTACTGCTGTTCTTATCAAGGAACACAAATATTTGAAAATTTTGGTCTCTTCTTGCCTGAATTCTTCATTCCTTAATTCTCTCTACACAGTATGATAGAACCACATTCAATGCACCAGCCAACAGGTGATTTACTAAACCATCAGAATTACAGAATTTACTCACCAGAATTACACTATTTAGCTTTTAATTACACAATTCCTTTCAAATTTACTTTTAATTTGAATTTAAAGTTAAATGTCCTTACTCTCGCAGAAGGAAGAATTTTAAGAAGAAAACGAAATTCTTAACAAAGAGCTGAAAAAGATTAATCCAAGAGCTGTGAGAGTCTCTTCTCATTGACTCCCAGATATACACAAAAGGTGCCAAACAAATCTGGCAACGTTCATCATGCCCAGGATGCGATGAACACAGGCAGATGGAACCGCACTCGTTGCTTTAGGACAACTTGCTAAAACAAGAGACAACCTAACCCAGAGCTAAGGTGAAATCTGCTGCTGTTAGCACACCTGAAGAACAGAGATCAACAACAAACACTGCTGATTGCAGGAGGTGTTTTCAGAAGCCAAGTGCTTGTAATATAATCAACGCCAGCAATTACCTTTTGGAAGTCCCTAATTTAGACAAGACCTTCTACTACCCAGTTTCTGTTTTTACATCACACGCTAAGTTTAGGCTTTTCAATTTTAGAACAATTTCAACTTGTTCTCAAGAACAAGCACCCCTTTGAAATTCACTTTACAGTCCCCAAAGGAAGGAGAGGAAATTAGTTAGCTCACTACCTCTTTGAAAAATGTAACTGCTACAATAAATATTTGACACCAAAGTATGAAAATTCATGTAAATTTATGTCTGCAATTCCAGAAATATTTAAAGCAACACCTATATAAAATACAGTTTTGCAAGGCAGGATGATTTTATAAGCACTGTTTTGGCATGACTGAAGTGAGGGCTGGAGAAGCCACCAATGCATTGCATGCGTCACGGCAAAGAACGGAGCTGAACTCACTCTGCAGCCCACCTAGGGCACGGCTGTTTTCAGTGTTCCTATCTTAGAAGCATTTCAGTGTTTGTAAATCAGGTGTCTGCCTCACCACCCTGCTCAAAACCAGCCCCATGCTGTGCCCAGGCAGGGCACACAGTGTCATCTGTGCCCAAATAACAACTCCAGCAAAACCCAGCATTTTCTGGCTCCTAAGCCTATAAATGAACGTGGCTGTTCCGTGAGGATATGGGGATTACCCATCTCTGCAAACACTGCTAAAAGCAATCTGATCTGGCAGGCTGCAGGACGGACTATTAATCATATTGTGGGCTGGTTTAGCATAACTTTGGGGCAGAAAAGGAGAATCTTCACTGCAAGTTGAGGGAGAAAACCAGAACCCCTTCTACCAGAACTCCTTTGCAGCAGGTAAATTAAACGGATTTTAATCTACCTTTTTTTTTGAGATTTTTCTATAAGTTGAAATGCAAAGGTTCTCCCAAGATATAAGGGCTGTAATGAGCCAAGGGCAAATGGGACAGTGAAAAATATATTTGTGCAGAACCACACATTACCAGTGAAGCAGTAAGTCCATGTGGGGTAATATACATGACTTTCTATTTCATTGCAGGCTGCAATAATTTAATTGGCAGGATTGTGTTTCCTGTAATACTTACACCTTCTCACCAACCAGTAATAATTCTATTTCAACTGCAAACTAAGAATTGCAAGGAATTCTCAGAAAGAAACAAGCTGGTCTTTAGCCAAGCTGAAGTTTGATTTATCCTCCCCTAAAACAATGCACCTGAATGGTCTCACTCTCACTATATAAAATTATATTCCTGATCTGTACATTTTTACTTCTAAACGCTTTTCAGAATTTTAATATTTTTAAAGTATGGGCAGCACAAACCCCACCTCAATGCTTCCAATTTTCCCAATCTTCCTGGCATGAGTAAATTTATTTTTAAATCATAGAACCACAGAATTGTTTGGGCTGGAAGGGACCCTAAAGCTCATCCAATTCCAACCCCTGCCATGGCAGGGACACCTTTCACTGTCCCAGGTTCCTCCAAGCCCTGTCCAACCTGGCCTTGGACACTGCCAGGGATGGGGCAGCCACAGCTGCTCTGGGCACCTGTGCCAGGGCCTCACCAGCCTTACAGCAAAGGTTCTTCCTAATATCCACCCTAAACCTGCCCTCCTTCAGCCTCAGGCCGTTCCTCCTTGTCCTAGCACTGCACGCCCTTGTGAAAAATCCCTCTCCAGCCTTCGTGTAACAATACATTGCAAATGGAGCTGCATCCCTGCAATTAAATCCCACTCGGTCCCACGATGAACATCAGGAGGTGCCTCCCCTCCCCAGATCTCCCTCACCTCATCCATGGCAGGCTGCAAACAGCAATTTTTCCTTCCAACCAACAGCCCTGAGCCACTGCCACTGCCCGTGTGCAGCATTCTGGTATGGAATTCACTGCGCTCTGAGTTTGGTGAATTCACCGCACGCTCTGTGTTTGGGGAATTCACCATGAGCTCTGTGTTTGGTGAGTTCACTGCGTGCTCTGTGTTTGGTGAATTCACCATGAGCTCTGTGTTTGGTGAATTCACCGCACGCTCTGTGTTTGGGGAATTCACCATGAGCTCTGTGTTTGGTGAATTCACCGCACACTCTGTGTTTGGGGAATTCACCGCGCATTCTGTGTTTGGGGAATTCACCATGCAGTCTGTGTTTGGTGAATTCACCATGCACTCTGTGTTTGGGGAATTCACCGCGCACTCTGTGTTTGGGGAATTCACCATGAGCTCTGTGTTTGGTGAATTCACCGCATGCTCTGTGTTTGGGGAATTCACCGCACGCTCTGTGTTTGGGGAATTCACCGTGCGCTCTGTGTTTGGGGTTCGGGGTTTATCCAAAGCCCCCTCTGAGCACAGCACTGACCCCACAGCCCTTTGCCTGCCTCGTGTTCACTGCAGGCATTCGTTTGTGCTCCTGCATCGCCTCCCTCTCCTCTCCCTCCTCCCCTCAAAGTGTTGACTACACAGGGAGCTCAGCTTTTAACTCTGAATCACACACGAGTTCGGTGCCTGAAGGAGACAGTGCACGTACCCATCTGTCTGGTTAACAACTCTGTAAACAGCACTGGTACCAGGAGAAGATTTCCACCCACTCTCCACTTGGAGGTTAAATTCATCTCCTTTTCCCATTTGTGAGTTTTAGCTATAAAGTAAAAAGTTGATGTTGATTGAAGAAACTATTCCTCAGATATTCTGCACAAATGGTATTCATCTGTGTGTTAGGATGGTTCAAAGGAAACGTTTATGCATCCTAGATTAATTTATTAAATGAAATTTATGCAGCTTGTTGCTGATGACATGAAAAATTTCGAGCTTCTACTAACGTGCTCACTTGGCCTCCTTGCAAGAACAGACTGTATTTCAATTATCTTAGAGTACAGACAAAGAGGAGAGGAACAAAGCTTCTCACAAAGACTCTCTCCTTCTAACTAAACCAGCATACTAAAAATGAAAATAAGTGGCCAGGTTAATGCAGAGCTAAGGAACTCTTGGAACGTCGGTCCGTCTGAGGAACAGCGGATTTCAAACAGGTCTTTGCAAGTGTTTCCTTCACTTGGGTGGGTAACGGATTGGTAAAAGAGAAGACAGAAAAACATAGAAAAGGAAGAACGAGGCCAGAAGAAGAATGAGGGTGGAAGTCCAGTGGCAGGAACTCTCAAAGGAACAAAGGTGTGGGGACAAAAGCAGCTGAAGGTTAAATATTTTATCCCTATGAGTGTCAATTACAAAATTAATATTTTACCTGAGAGAACCTCACTCTTTTCTTTAAATTAACCTCACTAGAAAGTTATGAAAGACAAGAAGATCTACAGAATATTCTTCCTCTCAATAACACTTTCCTCTGCTCCAGCACTGCTAAAATAAGAACAGTTTCCCAACACCACTTCAGATATTGTCCTTGCTGCTGGCAGGTAACATTACAAACATGCTTTTTTCACTTTTAACCAGCTATTTTGCACTTCTTTACCTCACTTTCTTTATTATTAAAGGCATACTTAAGCTCAACCACAGCTTTGTCTTGCTCCCAACTTAAAGGCATCGTCTATTGACTTGTGTTAATAAGCGTAATTTCAAAGCAATTTCATTAAATACCCAGGAAAATATTTCTGAAGGTGTCTCTTTCTTTCCTATTTCGATAAGTAGGACAAGCTGACAACTCCAATTTCTCCACAACTTTTACAGAAGTCAGAACCCAACAATAAATGTCACAAGAAAGGATTTCCTGAGATACAGGGAGATTCTTTAGCTATCATGGAACAACTTTCCACTTTCCTATGGAAGCATGAATAATTATTTTTAAATGGAATAAACACAGTTAATGACGAACCAGACCAAAAGGATTATTTATATATTTAGGCTGGCATCTGATCTCAGAGTGTGGCCATAACTCATCAGCTAACACTGTCGTGCTATCACAATAACTCATCAGCTGTTTCATTGTGTGCTCTCTCCCTGCTGGGAAAATAAAATTTCCTACACTTCGGCTCTCTTACTAATCTTGTGTCTCATTTATTTCACATTCACTCAGTCACAGCACTTCAGCAACTGTTTACAGCAAAAATGGGTGTAACAGTGATCACAGTCATTATTAATGGGTTGGGTTTTTTTTAAAGGACAAGCTAATGTCATTCAAGCATCAGGATCACATTAAATTCACTGAAAGTGTTCCATTCTTGACAATTTATGAAAATCTGCTTGAAACAAAGGTGAGTATGTGTTTAAGTGTTCTGGGAAATGTCCCAGAATGAAGCCCTGTCCCACCTCTGCCACGGAACCACCACGCCCCACAAGAGAAAGTGCTCAACCGAAAAGATACGGGAAAAAAACAGCAAATTCCTTAACTTTTCTGTCAAATTGGACTAAAATCCATTACAGAAAGCCTGGGCACATGATCTTTCAAACATTCAGGCTGGTAGAAGACGAACTCATCAGAAACACTCCCCAGGTATTTTCAGCTAAATTGAGGATGTAATTAGAAAGTAGGGGAAAAAATGAAAAAAAAGAAAAAAGGGAGGGGGTGCAAAAAAACCAAACAACCTTTCTTCCTGTGCTGACAGTGCCATAAAGCCCAACTATAGATACTGCAACCATTTCAAAGGCAGGAAAGGCTGAGGCCTTCACTGTGCTGTCCACTGGCTTTGAAGTGCCGAAAGCAGCTGCTCCCAGCAGATAGGAACTGTGGTGCTGCTGGAGTTATTTTTTTTTCTTCAAAATACACTTTCAAATCTAACAGCTGCAAGTAGAACAAAGTTGAGCTAAAGTATATTTAAAGAAGAAAAAAAAAAAAAGAGCCACCAGCTTCTCTCGAAGTGTGTTCTCAGTGGATACTTCAAAAGCAAGTGGCACTGAATCAGATGGAGCTGGAACCAGGAGGGACACGTGACAGCTGAAACCAAATACTGCAAGATCCAAAAGGTCCTTTTTGCTTTATGAATGGATTCGAGTGCATTTGAAAAGTTAACAAAACGTTAACTGCAATGGTTTTGTCCAAATTTCTTTTGAAGTAAAAGATGAATAGGTATCAATATATCAGGTAATTTGTTGTTATAAATACCAGATAAATGTCAGTATGCAGCATATCAGTGTGTCCCATCTGCAGGCAGAGATATCTCTCAGCCTTACAATGAACAGTCCATGTTCACAGCAGTTATTTTTTTAAAAATCAATATTCAAGGAGAGCCCTGTGACATCAACCATTCCTATGAAGCAGAGAAGTGAAATCACTGCTCCAAGTGTCTGCACTTCCAAAATGTTTCTCTGATTGGAGAAATGGATAACACTTCAGCTAATTTGTTTCTTCATTACCAATTTGATTAAAACTATGGGCAACTGAATTGTCCAGGGTTCTGTCAGTGCTACCCATGCCACTCACCATGACAGCCAACCAGAAATAGATCTGTAGGGCAATTTCCCTTCCCTTTATGCCTAAATTCTATTTGACAATGAGATTCAGACACTTGAGACAGAACATCTCAAAGCAATTACTGCACTTCTCAGGTAGCTAAAATATCCAGGGTTTTGGTTGGGTGTCTATTTCCAACTGGAAGTCTGCAGGAGCTCTCAAAACGTATCCCCACTTCTAATTTACTGCTCTATTTAAACAATTTAAATCAGTCCATTCCTCGCCAAGTAACAACCAAAGAAATACGCAGTAAAACAAGGCAAGGAAAAGTCTGCTTTAAAAACGGCTTAGAAGTTCTGAAGCATAAATAGAGAGCAGTGCAGAGAAACAGAAGTTGGAAGTACTGAAAGGAAATTTTCAGAGTGGAAGAACTGAGCTCATCCTGCTCCGTGGTGGGGCTGGAGGGGCTTTGTGCTGCAGAAAGGGCCCTACAAAAGAACGTTCCCAGTGATAACCCACTGCAATCTGCAGGAAAAGTCACATATTCTTCATGCTCACCGACTTTCAGAGAACATTCCAGATGAAGTACAAAGAGAAATAAATTTTTTAAAAGGACATAAACAGGATTCCAGGGAAAATTCTTCTGAGGCTTCCATTGTTTAGGGCTGAAACCCTTGGGTTCCAGTGATGTTTCATAAAGCTTAGCTGTTCTTTCTTACAGTAAAAGCAACTATCCTAAATAAAATAAATGGGAAGCAGTAAACATCTCCTCTGTTTACCACAACAAAGCAATGTAAAAAGATCCACCAAAACAATTTTAACTCATAGTAATTTCTTGGTTTGTGGGGTTTTTTGACACAGTCTCCAGAAGGTCTGAGTATAAGAAGACACATAAAACCAAGCCATGACAATATGAGACATCATCATTTGCCTTTGGTGTGCAAACTCAGCTGAGTGTTTGGCAGAAAATTTTATCTATGGCTTCGAGTATCTTACCATGGACAGTAAAACAAAAAATATTACCATTTGTAGGTAGGAACAGGAATGTTGTAACTCCTGATACACTGCAGATTAGCATTTATCTCTAGAGATCACGATCCTAAACCTGGGAATAAAATCTTTGAAAAGCTGCTTACTTTGGACTTTAAGGATGGACTACAAATGATGAGAAGTGTAAAGAAAAAAGTGAGTCAAATATATTGCTAAATGTGACAAAATGATTAAATAAAAAATTCTGCCTCAAGGCACACACCCAACTGACCCTGACGTTTCCAATCACGCTCCTTTCAGTGTGCCCTCGACACCTCCAACTTCCTCACCTTCACTGCACAAATCCTCACTATCTCTGAGAATCCCTAAATCCAGGAATCATCATAAATTACATCAGCCAGTTAAGCTGAACACCTGTGGGATGTCCCTCACCATTGCAGAGGCCAACGTGTCACCTCCGTCAGGTGGTGGCACGTGGTGACAGTGACAGCTCAGAGCGAGGACAGGGAAATGCTTTGATCTGACCCAACCAACCCCTCCTGTTCCAAGAGCCGCACACAAAACACACCATTGTTCCTGCCCAGTGCACACGAGGGTGTCTCTCAATACCCACCAAAGTGATTTTGTTCCTTAATTCCCTGAAAAAGCCCTTTCCAGATGGAGCAGAGCAGGCCTGGCACCAAAGCCAACTGTGCGTTTCATCCTCTCACGGCACAGAAGATAAACAGAAACGAGACCACATTTCCCTGGTGGAAACACAAGCTTATATCCACACAAGAACAGTGATAAGAGAGAACTTTTACAGATTAACCACCTCATTCCTGTGAAGTGCTCAAAAAAACCTTTCAGTCCCTCAGCAGGTGTGACCAACAAAGGCCACTTTGGTTTCCTGACCAAGAACAACCTCACACCAGAGTCTGATGGTGCAGCTCCCGAGTCTGTAAAGTGCAATTATTTCTCTGCTTGTACTTTTTCCCCCTTTACACTTGACAGCACTACTGAACAAAACCTTCTTGTCTCCACCCAAATGTTTCCTGAATATTTCCCAACCCTGAAATTACATTACAAAGAAGAAAATCACGATCAGTGGGCCAAAACAAGCATTTGTATGAACACTCCCCGTGTCAAAAATGATAAAAAGAATGAACGGCTGTTTCTTGACAAGAAGAAAAACAGATAATGCATTAAATAATTTAACTTGGTAATTATGAAAATAGGTGTTGCCACCTGTAAGCCTGGGAAACAATTTAAGTGTCGGAGGTACAAAGGATTGTGAAGAGGAAACAAAAAGTGTTTTCTGTGTAGGTTCTTGCCCCTCCATCCCCCATCACAAAATTGCATATCTACAAATTGTGTTTTTATAGGAAATACAGCAACACAGAGTGACCTACAGCTGCAGGAAGGGGTGGCCCTCCTCCCCTCCACCTGCAGGAGCAAAGCAACTGACCTGTTGTTCATATCTTTTCTTGATCTCATCCAACTGCCAGGAGAATTCTTGGGCTTGCTTTTCCCGGAGCAATTTTGATCTGCTTAGATCTGCTTCAACCTCTGCCATCTACATGGGAAAAGAAAGGGAATATTTAATTTATTTTTTTTTTTAAAGGCAGAGCTTGAAATGTTCTGACATTTCTACAGTTGTTTGTAAACCATCAAAGAGGCGAATATCACTTGTTGGGAATGACAACAACACCATTTGTATGTGGTGAAAATGAATATTCAGTCATGACAGGATTATTAGTTACTCAAGGACACAGTGATCACTGTCATGCCACTCCTTAATTACAAAGTACTGGCTCGGTTTTTCACTCAATAATAGTGAATATCCCATCAAAATTAAATGAATATTTGTTCTAGACATATTTAAGAATCAAATATATCTCACTTAAAAATGTATCGCCTGTGGAAATTCAAGGGAAATCATGTGCGAGTCAGAGCATAAACTACACATTTAAAGCAAGTTTACATTAAATCAGAAAATAACTTAAAATAACTTAAAAGGGAATTATTTGGCTGCAAGTTAAGTCCTCTGAAGATAGTCATCGCCTCTGAATGAGTCCCACAGATTCCAGCACACAGCATCAAGGAAGCAATTTCACAACTCAA
This sequence comes from Acanthiza pusilla, assembly GCA_036630365.1. Classification (NCBI taxonomy): domain Eukaryota; kingdom Metazoa; phylum Chordata; class Aves; order Passeriformes; family Acanthizidae; genus Acanthiza; species Acanthiza pusilla. Next base: position 2,163,513 of record JAXCHO010000010.1, on the reverse strand, counting down.
TTAACAAAGGCTTTTGTATCAAAAGCACAACTGTTAGCTGCACATTAGGCATGTTTCCAAGGGAATATATACATATATATATATAAATATATATCTGTAGATTATTCCGCTGCAGTGCACACTCATCAATGACTTTTAGCTCTAGATCCCAACACAAGCAGTGAATAAACTGTGTCCCTAAAAAAAATCTCCCTAAAACAGAAAAGAGGCGTAGGGCTCCGAAGGACCAGTGCTGCCCAAGCCCATCTGCTTCACAAAAAGAAGAAACCCATGAATTCCTGAAGCACGAGCCAAAATCCTGCTTGGCCTAAGGGAGTGCTCAGTGCTCAACAGAAGTCTGTGCCAATTGGCCTGGACAGCACTCCCCAGCCAGGAAGGAGGAGAAAAGGCAGCGCTCAGAGTGGGAAAAGCATTTTATTGCAGAGCACTCCAGCAAGGGAGGAAAGGACTGGAGTAGGAGCAGTTGGCCAAATAGAAAGTGGAAAAAGGGACTAGTGAGGAAGCAGCTCCTGAACCTCACTGCTACTATCTGCCGTCAAGAAAAGGACTGCAATCGATGTTTTATGAATAATTTTCTTTCGGCTCCGAACTTAAATTGCACATCCATGGCCATATTTTACTCAGGTCAGTAAAACCCAGAAAAATAACAGATCTAGTTACTGCACTGAAGGATTTTTTTAAGGGAATGAAAACATTCTGAAAGGTGAAATAGTAAAAACATATGCAAAGATGCTTTAAATCTACTGGTGTTTGCAATTTACTCATTAGGTCACATTCATATATTTCCAATAACTCTAACAAAGGCTTTTGATCATTATTCGCCAAACCCAGGAAGGCCCAGATCTAAAGTACCATGACACAGTCTATGTATTTTTTCTCTTTTTTTTTTTTAGTTACTACTGGAAAAAATGCAGATCTTGCTGTTAAACACGTGCCACCCACCCAGCAGTGGACATCAGGTGACACTTAATAATCACAAGCTTGACAAAATAGGAAGCAGATGGCAAAAAAAACACCATAGAGCCAAACTAATGAATCAAATATTGATTGCAACAACTGAAAATGACCCCATTCTACTCATCTCCATAATGAACCTTATCGCACACCAAAAAGGGGTTTGGAAGCCCAGGATTTCTAATGTAGATAAAAGGACAGCGTTGCTATGGCTACTGCAGTTGTTGTTTTATAAGTGATACATTCTGCCTCAAAACATAGAATTTTCCAGTGTGCTCCAATGTACTGAGGGATTTATCTAAGAGTATGTGGACACAGAAGAATGAGAGAGGCCAAAGCTATCGAGAGGGATTTCTTTTGATGTATTTCCTTGGACCTTGTTCCTGCAGAATAAAACCACTCAACTGTACAAGATCATTTAACGTTTCTAGATTTTAGCACCCACATATGGACAGAGTAAACCTATGGCTGATTCATGGAGTTCAGCAAAATTCATTTTCAAAATTTCCCAGAATGTAGCAATATTCTGAAAGAAATTTACTGTCAGTTTAAAATTACAATTAACTATGTTTTCCAAATTCTTTTGCATTTTCTTATGTTTTGGACTGGTTTTTTTTGCTGAAGGTTTTTAAAGTGAATGTAACTATTATTAACCTTTCTAGAATTAGACAACATCCCTTTTGGAGCAGAACTGGGACTATTTTGAGTCATTAGGAAGAAATTGCAGGAGGGTCACACAGTACACAAAATGTCGAATTAAAATTGTAGGATTTGTTGTATTGCCCCCGTGGGTCTGGTTTGCTGAACACATCTTGCTTCTCCTAAGTTTGTTCTTGGTTTTTTTGGGTTTTTGTGTTGTTGTTGGGTTTTTTTGTTGTTGTTTTTTGGGGGGTTTGGGTTTGTTTGGGTTTTTTTTAAATTTCCAAATTCTATTATTTGCTATCTGCATGGGTCTTTAAAATATCAGTGGTGAGAATTTTTGAAAAGCTTTGAGAATAGCAAAAAGGGAATTTCCTCAATCTGTCGTCAGCCATCCATTGCAGTCCCAGCCTGCAGCACCCTCCTGTCAGCAGCGAGCTTTGGTCATGGTAGGTGAGGCTGGAATTCATAATCCAGAATTACAAACTGGAGTTATGTCTGGAGATCTCAACCACACGAGGGAGTAAAGGAAATGTCCCTTCTCTCCCTTCTTTTTGATCACCTGTTGCTTGTTCCTCATTTCACTCCTCGGGCTGCTTTTGTAAAGTCCCAGGAGAATGGTTTAACTCCTGTTTGCTTCCTAAGAAATTTAAGGCACTAAAATCCCTGATTTTCAGGGCCAGAAAAATGGCTTTTCCCATCCTCTGCACATGAGTGCCAGCAGCCACCACGGCTCTGCCCCTGTTTGGGCTCACACTGATTACAGGAGCTCATTAACGAAGACAGAGCGGCTTCCAAAAGAGTAGGAAGAGACACACATTTAAGTGGGAAATGACAAACGCCGTTCCATAGGGTGTATAAACTAACCCTTTATACTCTCACTCCTGAAAAATCCCTAATCAGTATCACAACTGCAGATATCTTTATAACAATGACAATTCCGGCTTTGTTAGAAAGATGAAACACCCGCCACCATCCCTTTCTGACTCGCTGCAAAGACACTACATCGTGAAAGATTTTGATGTAGCACTCTCAAGTGGAGCATGTTTCTGGCATTATAAGATCAGAATCCGCTATCCCACTGCGCCAGAGTTTCAGAAAGGCTGGCATTGTGACCTCCTCACCCGCTGTTTCATTTCAGCAGAGTCTTTCTCTGAGTTCAGCTCCACCTGCCGCTTAAACTCCTCCAGGGCAGCGCCTGCCTGCTGGGCCTGCAGCCTCTGTACCTCCGTCACCCGCCTCAGCTGCTCCTCCTTCTCCCTAGAAAGTCACAGAAAATTTTCAGAGTTCAAGTATCAAATAAAAGAACAAGTGTGCTGGTGTAAAAGAGAGGCCTTTAACCCGATCAGTTTAAAATAGTATTCAGATTTCAATTTCCTGTCCCAGCTTCTGCCCAACTTCCCTTTGCAGGGCTTTGAAGAAGGCGATGGAAGGCCGGAGTTATTTTCGCTTTCTGCGATTGAATTTCGTACGCCCAAACACAGCGTCCAAAGCTCACAACAAAACCTCCACCTTCAAAGTCTCTCTTCACTTCAATGGCTCACTACCCACTGCAGAGCCCCCTTTATTAATCTCGTCTTTAAATCAGATCTAATTAATAAAATTTAATAATAATAATACAATCTAATTAATAAAAATTTACTACTAATAATAACAAATAATTATTAATAAATGAGATTTCATTAAATTCAATTTAACAACCCCACGACTTAAACAAACTCTTTTTACCATGACTGCCTTTTCAGATTAAACAAAAAACCAAACAAAAAAATTATCCCAGTGCCATCTTTGCTCAGCCAAGGTGTAGGATTATTCCCTGCTTGTCATATATCAAAATGCAAAGCAGGGTAATGTGTGACACGTGGTTACTTAATCTATTAGGAACCCCTAATGCTGTGATGTCTATTCAGCCTTTACAGCAATGACAGATGTTAAATCTCTGTGCAAAGACATTTCAGATGAACAGCCTACACTATTTGACATCTTAAACCTGATACATCTACAGAAATCAGGTTGGGTTTCTCCAGACTTGATGGTATATCCATAGGAATGCCTCTAGAATATATTATATACATGTACATTGACACACGGAAAGGTAGAGACATTCACCATATTGCCACAACACAGACAAAAATTCAGGTAACTTGTAAATATTTCTGAAATTTTGATGCAATTCCTCAAATATTCCTAATTATTATTAAATTACCACTGATTTTGTTATTGACTCAGCATGATTAACTTTTTGTGACACGTTCCTACTCCCACAGGTCAGCCTGACTTTGTGCAAAGACACCAGAGAACACGATGGTGGCACCCAGGGACAAAGCTGGCTCCACCCATGGCTTGTAACAGAAGACACATTCCAGCAGACCTGGGGCTGACATTTTCATTTCACAGGCAGAGGAAGTACCTCACGATAAATTTCCCATTCTGACAGAAATTATTTCCATATAAAACAAAGAATCTGACACATAAGAGACGGAAAGGACCAGCGAATTCATCTCGTCTGTCACCTTGCCAGCGCTGAAGGAGCTGCTCAGCACCGAGCGAGCCTTTCAGAAAGGTCAGGAAGCTGCCAAGCCCAAAGTTACAGTATTCACATCCTCTGCTGTGGTTTTCAAACCAGACTTTGACAATGGGACAAAGAACATAATCCTACATCTTCACAAAGCGGCTGTTTGCAGTGGAGGAAAGCAGGGTAATTCCATTAGCAAAGAGATCAAAGAAATGCCACAAGCCCTGAGTCAGTGCATTGCTGTTTACTTTCAGAGGGTTTTTTCATGATGCATATTTAAAAAAAAAAAAAGGTTTTATTTTGGTGCCTCACTCACAGCTGAGGGAATAATTGAGAATAGGGAGATGGCTGTTTTCTTTACAGAAAAAGGGAAGTACCTTTCTTACCCAGCAGAAGCTGGAGGAAAACAGAACAAAATTCTATATCACGGTTTTGGTGATGATTGTTTTGGGGTTTTGGTTTTGTGTTCTTAGCAGATCTGTGCAAATTGTCTTCAAATTTGCTAGAGAGCATCGATCACCCCTTCCCGCAGATATTCTTTATTTCTGCAGCCTCACTGATCCCATTTCCTACAGTCCCTTGAGGGGGAAGCACATCTGTGTTAATCTAAGTTCCCACATTCCCCACTCGTTTATGAGACAATAAAAATTACGCAGCCAAAAAAACAACAAAATAAATATTTCCCCCCGCCATCTAAACTCAAGTGGTGAAACACCATTTAGGATTTACGTTTCTCCTGCAGAGGATCCTAAAGATCCAAAGTGCAGGTGCAAAACTCCCCCAGCATTGCTCAGAAGGGGCACACCAATGACACCTGCAGAGCTCAGAGTGATAGGAATGCCTGATGGGTGAAATATCCATCAGCTCCTGCTCTTTGGCTCAGTGATGCCCCAAATTCCACATTCCAGGGAGCTGCTGAATACAGACATTTCTAATTTTACAGCTGTTTGACACTGAATTACAGCGAGCAAATCACTGCCCTCTCCCACAACAAAATCCACCTCAGAAAGAAGAACGTGTAAGAGTTCTGTCCACATTTGTTACCTTGGAGAGACCCCAGAGAAGGGAAAACCTCCACTTCTCCTCCCCAAGATCCATAATTCAGCAATGGGCACTGGATAACAAATTCAGCACTGGGTAACAAATCTCTCTCCCAGCAAAACACATCTCATAATTCCACTCCACACTGGAAACAAAACCAAAAATCGAAGCTTATTCAAACACAACCACACTGCCAAGTGTCACGAGACTCTGGGACAACAGCTGTGGTGCAGTCAGATGGAAACACAACAAATCTAAACAGAAAAGGACAAGATATCAGTCCTCATACTCCAAATTTATGCATCTTCTTCCTTAGGAAGGTATTTTTATTTTGAAATATTATGATGTAAACTTTTAGGAATGTTGTTTTATGCACCTTCCTTTCTCTTAAGGCCTTAATCCCATGAATAAATGCAACATCTCATTATAACCAGGAAAAAAACTTCATTTTTAAGGATGTGGGAGCCAGCACTTTCTACTTTTTGTGCAGTTCAGATTTGTACAGAAGCTTAGAAAACCTGTACAACAATGGCCCTCGCTTCACAAATATAAGAAAAGCTTCACTTTTTTTCCCAAGACACCAAGCAATGTGCCTTGCATGAAGCACTAAAATATTCACTTTGAAGATTATTTTTTTCAGTTGGACTAGTTGTGGGGCCCAATACAATACAATTACATCACTTAAATCCCCTAAAGCTGAGCCGGCTTGAATATAAAAATAGGGTGAATTTACTCTTTGCCCCCAATTTAAAAAGCAGCAAATTCCTTTTGTTTCAGTGTATAAAGGACATGGCAATGGAATTAGGAATCTTACACAGCACAAACCATCGCAGGGAAAGTTGACTGTGAAGTCCAGAATTTCAATTTCAGAAATCAGCACCCTGAAGTGCACTGATAAATGGGAAATATAAACATCTCACACGCTTCCCTTTCATGCTTCATCATAAATATTTGTCTTGCTCTGTCAAATCTCTTCCCAGAGGTAACAGCTAAACACAGTGAGAGTTCACAGCACTGCAAGTGATGTTAACGAAGCACGGGGCAGGCCAGAGGTGAATTAAATTTGGGATGTCCCAGCAAATGTGAACCCAACATGTTCCAACCACCATTCCCTGAGCAAAGCAAGGGCTCATTAACAACACAAGGTGCAGGAGGTGCACCTGTTTGGGTATCAGCGTCATTAATAAATTAAATAAATTAAATCCCTTCATATCTAAAGGGCCAGCACACACTGAACACCAAATGTACCTCCAGGACTGGACAGTTTCACATCCCAGGAGCAAACCCACACCAAGCTCCCCGTGATTGCAGTGACGTGAAAAATAACAACAGGCTGTGAAACTCCTGATGTTTTCTTACAGAATCATGCCAGGCTTTTATTTACGAATACGCAATTCTTTGCCAGGTTTTCAAACTGTACTGGAGAACATAAGCAGAACAAGGAATTTCTATAAGGATAGTAGAAAACAATTTTGCCGCTGAACAAGCTTCTGAAACTTAGATTCAATTTCAATTCAATTCAATAAACTCCACAAGAGGGAGAGGCTCCATCCCTTGTCTCAGTGTCTCCCAGGCTGTCACAACTCCAGGTTTATTCCTGCAGACAAACCCAAATCTCAGAACCCCAGAACATCTCCAGCTGGAAGGGACCCACAAGGATCAGAGTCCAACTCCCTGCTTCTCCCAGGACTCCTTAAAACTAAACCACACGAGCAAGAGAAGGCTGAGGTGTGGGGAGAGCAGAGCCACGGCTGAGCCCCAGCCCAGGGACGATGCTGAGATCCTGCTGGGAGAGGCCAGGCTGTCCTGCATGCCCTGGAGATCCACCTGACACACACTAATCCTCACTCAGATCTGCCAAACTCACACAACTCTTCGTCCTTTCCTTCCTCTCTTAAATATTACACCTATGAGGGAAAATTGTTTTGCTACCCACCAAACTGGAAACTGTTCACTTGCTAGGAGGCAGCTGAAGAAGAGTATTGCTGATAGTGTTTCCAAACAGCTTTTCTTTTTATTTGATAACACAGAAAATTAAAAATTGACTCTTTTACTAATATGTGTTGAAACAAAATCAGTAATCACCATTTATATAATCCATTTAGGTTCAAAAAACCCAAAAAAAACCCCTATATAAATATATTTTCAAAGAAGAGCACAAGTTCTTACATAATAAACACCAAATTGTGTAGCTAAAAACACAACCTGCACCAAAACTTACCCAAACTTCCCACGCAAACCACAATTGAGGAATTTCACCTTTGTGTCTTCAGTGTCTACAGACACGAGGATCCACCCAGTATACAGACATTTGACCTCATATAAGGGAATTTAGGCAGACTGACAATCCTGCTCCTGATCCCTGAGAGCCCCTCACACGGAGATGCCTCGGTGCCATCAGGACTCCACAAAATTGCAGCAGTTTAATTAATTAATTAAATTTATAGTCAACTGCAAGACCACTTTTTAGTGCCACAAGCAGTAAAAACCTCTCCCTGCAACAGCCCCTCTGATTTAACTTCTAGAATGCACATATTCCACTGCATAAATAATATATTAAGGCCTAAAGTGCCACGCATTTGCAAAAGAAGGGGTTAATGGGATGGTTTATTGTTACAGAAAAACGCTTCAGTAGTAAAGCCAAATCTGTGAAATGCACAAAAATCAATTTTACTTTTCCTGCTCTCCCGTTTATAACACACAGTGAGAGCTTTGGGCCGAAATGTGCCCATCCCATGTGGGGCTGGAGCATCCTCCTGCACAGGCTGCAATTCCACAAAGGAGGAACGAGCAGGGCTCTCCCACCATGGCAGCCCCACACATATGGAATATGTGCACAAACACTTCTTCTTTTTGGTGTGGAGAGGAAGAAAGACAGTGTGAAGTCATTCAAGCGGAATGATAACTAAACCAAAGCCAGATCAAAGGAGAGAAGAAGAAAGACTGAAATGTGAAGCTGAAATATTTATTGCCTTCAAAACATCATCCCTATCCTGTCCCTGGGCACCTTAATATTTCGGAGTTGTTAGAAAGCATTCTAACTTGGTTCATCATTTCAAAGAAATAAAGCCAAAAATACAAAGCTAAGAAATAAATATAAAGCGTTCCCCAATTTTAAGAATAAGATGAGCTTGTCTTTATGAGAAAAAGCACAAATCCACTTATAAATTGTTTACAGTTTGCATAATTTGAGGTGTTAACATCAAAAAGCTGGTCTGCATTCCTTCAAGTAAGCTCTAACAATGGAAGATATTTACAATACAATTATTGTTTTAAACCATACCCTTATGTTTTAAATAAATCCTGAGATAACATTAACAAACCAAACCACTCCCTAAAGCCATTAATGAATTTAGAGTCAATACTACTCCACGTGTGTAGCATCACACTGAAATAAGAATAACACATTGCATTCAGAAGCAGTGGCTCACAAATGAAGCAGACATTAGTTAAACACACTAATAATTGTTATAACCATTTCTCATTACAATAATGACAGGGCACTGTTGTGTGAGGTGCTATGCAAATAAAACATAATAAAGAGAATAAAACAGCAATTGTCAAATGATGAATGTGACGTGGGTTAAAAAGCTGGGCAAGTGTTGTAAAGGTGGCTGGAAAGGAAAACATTTTAATTTTGCCCCAGACTGCAGAAAATGTCTCCAAGATTTAGATACACCACAAATACGAGAGCCCACAGAGGCTCAGCTATCAGGGAGGGGGATTAGAACAGAGATTAATGGTCACGGCTTTCCCATGCTGAGACGACAGCTAAACCTCAACCAGGACAACACCGAGGGGAGAATTAGAGAGACAGGTGTAGATAATGGCTCAGAGAAAGGGAGACAAGGCTGTAATTAAAAGGTGGACCAGAAAGTCAGCACAGACAGCAGAGAGATTCATGAGATCCCCAGAGCAGAGGCGCAAAGATAGAGATGAGAGAACGGCGCTGTGGCACTGAGAGCTGGGGCGAATAAAATAAAATAAAATAAAATAAACCGTGCAGAGGACAACCTGTGTGAGAAATCAGCAGGCACAGGACAGCAGCCAGGCAAGGAGCAGCACTGAACACCAACAAAGCACAGCCCTGGTGTGTGGCAGGGACAGAGCCAACAGCGCTGGCAGAGCGAAGGTGCCGAGGGTGAAGTGCCAGGATGAAGAATCTTGAGGTGCAAGGGCAAAGAACCCATCCTGTCTCTCTACTGAATTAAGGTAACTATTTTTATGGTTAAAATAATTGTGTAGTTCAGGATTCAGAATAATAATATTCATGTTGTAATGGGTAATAAAGATATTTAATTGTGGGGAATGATGGGTGTCTACTTGGCTCATTGGTTTCTTCTTGCCAAGAGGACACAGATTGTCACAACTTTCCTTAAAAGTACTGTTTGAATTTTTAACTCCAGCTCCTCAGTGAAGGTTGGTTGTATTGGTGATGAAGCTGAAGGAAAGTTGTACAAAGCACACAAAAAGTAAAAGCAAAATTAAGACTATCAAATGCAACTGAAGTCGAGCGATCACAACCATCAAGCAACAACAAGGAACTCAGTTTTTCCTTGTACTGCTTTGTAGATGGTTTCTAAGTCACCCAAAAGAGGTGAGAGCCTGAAACATTTCAAGCTTTTTACCAAGCAGTAATTGAGTTCAATCATCTGTACGACTTTCTTTAGCCAACTGAAGGCTTTTCTCATTTCATCAATGTTTTGGGCATTGTATAATCTTGAAATATATTCCACCAAATCTGAAAAATACACTGATGTGCAAGGGGAGCCTTCTGGAATAAAGAGGGAACAATTCTGACCTTAGTGTTGATCATTTGTATGTTCATTTAGTCAATGCAATCGTGATCACCCTTAGCTGCATTAATTAACAGAATAGCAATTTACAGCAATTAATGAAGTGCTATAGCATGATACACCAATGCCCTCCACCTCACAAGGCAATACTTTTCATTTCATGAGCTCTGTGTCACATCAAACCATTCCCATAGTTGAAATCATTAATAAGATGTCACATGATGTCTCTATAACCATCTTGAGGGACATAACAATCCCAAAGCCAAGGATTAAAAATCAACTGTTACATTTTTTTTTTTGTACAACTGGAGCTTTCCTTTCGATACACATTTCATTATTGCCAGTAGGTCTCCAGAGAAACGGGGATGGGGGGGAAGGAAAATGAAAGGCTGTAAATAGTTAATAGAACACTTTATTTTTGCTTTTAAGTGAGACTATTAAACAAAGCTACCACATTGCTGAGCCCTCTGTTCATGCTCCACGTCGTGGCCCCTGGAGCGAGGGTTAGGGAATGTTTACAATATGCTGGAAACTTTGACTGCCTTGGCTCTAAAAGGTTTCAGATGCTCAGCACCAAGTGGAGAACAGCTGCTTGGTTTTCCACTGGTTCTTAGAGGAGAAAAAAAAAAAATTAAAAAATCCAAAAGCCACCCTACCAAAAAAACACACACAGTTTTAAAGAGGAAAACTGTATCCCAACTCCTCAGCCACATCGCGTTACCGCCGTTTTTAAATCCCAGACTTGGCTTTTTTCATTATATTGCAACTTCTGTAATGAGACAACCCTGACCATTTTAATAAAAGATAATGATGAACACAATGAACATGAGTATAAACTCTTAACAATGCTCTTTTATTGCAGCACTTGGAATTAAAGACAATGCCTGCTCATATTCCTTTAATTATTTCCGGCTTTAAATGGTAATAGCTTTTCCATTCCAACAAGAATTCTCTCCACACACAAATACTTCATTTCCAAGGAAAAATGGAATTAACTGCAGGAAAACAGCTACACTCAAGCTATTACCCCAAAAACATTAACAACAACAAGCAATTACTCAGAATCTGGATTGAACTTAGAGGAGCAAGAAAGGAAAAAAGAAATAAAAAATTAGCTTGTGGTTAAAGCTATCACTCCCTTCATTTATTTATCGCTGCATTGATGATTCTCAGGCTGCTGTGTTTTGCTGTGTGCAGTGGCATTTCTGACACACACCACTACAAGGAACCCATACAAGAGGATTTGAAGGAGCAGCTGTTTAAATATAAAGTTCTCCAAGGGCTTGGTAGAATCAAATTCTCAAGATCCACTGTAAATCACAGCTTTTTTTCAAAATACATCTTCTGTATATTTTGAAAAGCCCAAATTTCACCTCTTTTCAAAATGTTGGGATGTAACAATTATGCAACTGTAAATTGCAAACAAATTAAATTATTTCCACTGCTATTTATTCTACCTCCTTCTGCTAGCTCTCTTCACATGTTTATTTTTCCTCGCCTTCATCTCTTGCCCTCAGCAGCAGATTGTTCACCATTTATTTCTTTCAAATCCATGTCCCCTCACTTCTTTTACACTGCTCCTTTTGTGGTATTACAGAGAAAAGAAAAGTTAAATAAACACCGTGGGAATTTTGCAAGATATAAGTAACCTTAAAGACAAGAAGACCCTTCCAGGAAACTTCCTGTGCTAAAGTTTGATGCATTTTTAGGGAGTTCTGAATAAAACAAGAAGAGCTTTTTAGATCAAACCAAGCCAAGGCTTCTCTTTGTGTATCACAGAGAACTATACAATGAAAAATGAGTCATTTTTCATTGTGTGAAGCCCCAGATGTAGGAACAGCTTCTGCAAAGGACCACCTCACCCTGAACCCAGTTCTGTCCTGTCTCCATTTCACCAGCACAGGAAAACTGGGAATCCCCAGGCAGGCTCGGAACAGCACCAAACCATCAATAAAAAATAAATCAATAAAATACTCATAAAAATAAATCATATCAAAACATCAATAAAATACTCAGGGCAGCACGAGAACAGATCTCATCGACTCAGATCATCCCTCTGCACCAGAGCCCAAAGCACACATGGGCCTTGTGGCAATAAAAATGAGAGAAAATGGAAATTCGCTGACCCTTGGCATCGCTGCCATCGAGGCACTCCCTGTGCCAGGGACCCAGCCTGAGCCTCCAGGACAGTTCTAATTTGATTTTAACTTCTGCTTTTAGCAAGTGGGATATCAAAGCCACTCTCTGAAGGCTTTTCAGGTATCAATACCAAGTTTAAAACCACAGGAGAAGCCTGAGAATAGCTCCAGCTCCACGGATCTTTTGACCCAGAATAACCAAATTACTGCCAAACCACACCAGGAGATGGCAAGTGAGGCCTTTTGAATAAAGAAATGACTGAGATTTCAAGAAGAGTAACTGGTACCAAAAAAAAAGTATTTCCTTCCTTAAAGAGCATTTTTTCCAACTTGATTTGGGAAATACAAACGCAAACACTTTTTTATTGGATACTTTCTATGAGGCAAAACCTTGTAGCAGAAATAACTGTACTGTACACAAAAACTGAAATTTAAAATAGAAATTGGTACGACTGAACACCTGACAAAATCCCTAGAAAGAGCAGTCCAGGATGGGGAAGCACAGAGCACAGCCACAGCTCTCACACTGGAATAATAAAAAAGCTTTTTCCACTGCTTTTCAAGTCTACAGTGAGCAAACTCCATGGCACCACCTCCAAGAAAAAAAAAAATCAACTTCTTCTCATTGATTTCCATGTCAGAAACCACGGGCACGGACACAAGCACATATGAAAAAAGAAAGGCAAATAATTTCCACTTCTGCATTTTACTGAACACTTCCAGGCACCACCTTCGTGCCACGTCATGGCTGGAAAGATTTGGCACCTAAAACAAATCCCAAAATACTGTGAGAGCTACCCTAACCCTAAAACAAATCCCAAAATTCTGTGAGAACTGCCTGTGTGTGCTTTAGAAACTACTGGGAGAACTATTATAAAAATCTGCTAACAGACAGAAGTGGCTTTGCTGGTTTCTAGAAACTTTAGCCCCTCTTTCTTCCCCAGAAGAATTTTAAACAAGTTCAGACAAGGGGTAGAGAACCCATGGAAAAAAAGAGGTGTTGGTACCTCCTTATGTAAACAAATAATTTTATTAAGTGATTCGGAATAAAGCAGCTGCTCGGCATTTGCTCTGTGTCATCCCCACTTGCAAAGTGCTGAGATTTGGCTCCACAGACAGACTTAAAAAAAAAAAAAAATTAAAAAAAAATTTTAAAAAGGCAAAGAGTGAAGGGGAGAAGGCTGTGGAGATGTGCAGGCATTCCTTTGACACTGCAGTGCTCAGCTACAGCATCTGCACCTGTCCAGGTGGAGTTTTATTTCTCTTCATTTCTCCTAATGTGACACTTCAAAATTTGTTTCCTCCAATCACACTACAGAATTGAAGAACGAGAACTCAGGATATTTGTATTCCAGAAGCATATGAAAGTATTATTTCTGTATGAGGCAAGGGAAGCAAATAGATTAAATCAGATCCCACAATTATCTCCAGTGTTTGAGAACGGTCACAACGTTATCCTGGAGAAACCAACGTGGGCTGTGCTCCATGAAGGTGAAGGATGCACTCCATGAGGTGAAGGATGCACTCCATGAGGTGAAGGATGCACTCCATGAAGGATGCACTCCATGAAGGATGCACTCCAGGAAGGATGCACTCCATGAGGTGAAGGATGCACTCCATGAAGGATGCACTCCATGAGGTGAAGGATGCACTCCAGGAAGGATGCACTCCATGAAGGTGAAGGATGCACTCCATGAAGGATGCACCCCATGAAGGTGAAGGATGCATTCCATGAGGTGAAGGATGCACTCCAGGAAGGATGCACTCCATGGAGGATGCACTCCATGAGGTGAAGGATGCACTCCATGAAGGATGCACTCCATGAAGGTGAAGGATGCACTCCATGAAGGATGCACTCCATGAGGTGAAGGATGCACTCCATGAGGTGAAGGATGCACTCCAGGAAGGATGCACTCCAGGAAGGATGCACTCCAGGAAGGATGCACCCCATGAAGGATGCACCCCATGAAGGATGCACTCCATGAAGGATGCACTCCATGAAGGATGCACCCCATGAAGGATGCACTCCATGAGGTGAAGGATGATCGCAGCCTCAAAGGGCTCAGTGTGGTTATCATTTAGCCCAAAATCTCTCAATCTCAAGACTGACCAACTTTCTATGTCTACACAGCCACTAAGTGTCATTCCCTGTCCCTGGCAGTGCCCAGGGCCAGGCTGGGCAGGGCCTGGAGCACCCTGGGACAGTGGGACGTGTCCCTGCCATGGCAGGGGTGGCACTGGATGAGCTTTAAGGTCCCTCCCAACCCAAACCATGCTGGGATTCTCTGATGACTCTAGAATGCAAGCAGCAAAACCAAACCCCTCAGAACTGAGCTGGTTGTGGTTGTGATCTCAACAAAACGGGGAATATTTCCCTACAGAAAATATATATTCCCTATAGCAAACTGAAAGTGTTAAAGAATCTGCTACCAAAACATTAGCAGAGGCAAAATAAATATATTGAATGAATAAGCATCCAAATTCCACAGAACAAGACACAAGGGACGATGCTGAAAGCTGTTTAACAATATTGTATAAAGTCAGCAAGACCTTTGCTTTCTCTTCCATGCAATTTCTTCAGCAACAAATGGCTACAGATTTTTTTTCCTCATTTATTTTCTGTTTCATTCTACTCAGTTTGTGCTGTGACAAATTATATACCTCTATTTCCTGCTCCTCTGCTCACTGTGAGAGATAAGAACAGCAGAGGTTTAGCCTATTTGCAACCCACTCTCATGACACATTTTCTGCAACCAAACCACAGGGATTAGAGAAACAACCTTTCCCCCCAAGTAATTACTGAGAAGCTTTTCAAGAAAACTTTGTTCTTCTGTAAATGCCATTTAAAGGACGTTCTAGAAAAACCCTCGGAGCACTTCTCAGAGTGACTTTTGCTATTAGGCAATGCTTGTGACACGCACTGCAAAAGTAAATATAATTTTTATATCTACAAGTCACCACCACGAGTCAGGAGTGTTGGAGCAATTCTTTTGCAAAAGGTTTGTTTTTGACAGATATTTCTCCCACGAACTTCAGAAGAAGAAAAAAAACTTCTGTAAGCTATGTAAGCGCCTCTTCTGAATTAAAACTCTGGCAATACTATTTTTTTCTTATTTCTGAAGTGAAAGATACTTTTAGAAATGTGGATTTTACTATTCCACACAATGTCTCAAATCGCTTTCATTCCGCATTAGTGTGGATGCATTTGAACAGCACCAGCACTGTTTGCTGTCTCAGCTCTGAGACAATAATGATAATAATAACAAAAATCCCCCGAAAACACCTCCCACTTCCCTGGAGTAGCTCACCAGCTACTCCAGACAGAATCCTGTGGCCATTTCAGAACCCAAGTGCACTCAGATCAAAGCAGTTATGAGAAATCCCTGATGCACTACTTGCCCTGAGTCGCAATTCCAAAAGGCATCGCTTCTATTGAAGCTGAGCTGGATTTTCACCACCTCATGCAAGGCAAGGTTGTTTTCTTGAGATTTACTGTGGCTGCTTAGCTTGGAGTTACTTAATTTCATTCTGCAGGTAGTTCAAGAAATTCAGCAAAATGAGGTGTTTTTACTTAAGATATTAGATCTGAAAAATTCATATTAATAGCAAGGGATTCTTAAAAAGACTCATTTTTGCAGCAATGAAGGAAAAAAAAAGCCATAAGGAAGCCACCCATTTCTGCCACAATAAATATCACTGCTTCTTATTTATCATCGACATGGATATCATATAAAAGCACATATGTGAAAAAATCTGATTATTGTCCAGAAGCATTGGTGCTAAATTAATGGTTTGGCTTCCAGAAGGCCCTGCAGGATTGGCAGTTCCTCTGTCCTGGGCTTGGGATTGTTCCACCCCTGGTCAGAAATGCAAAAATCAGAGCCACAACTGAAACCCCTGGATTAGGGCCCTGTATTCCTGCAAATATGATCTTTTTAGGATCACAAATCCGCCCTCGTGAATCTGCCAACTTCCGTCTCCATCCATACAAAACCACACTTGAAAGCTAATTTTTATTTCTATTCAATTACAAAATAATTACCTATTAGCATAACTAACTCTGTTACTAATCTTAAAATTAACCCCAAATTCCTGCTATAAAACAACCAAAAGAGCAGCAGTGCAGAATTTTACTAAACTATCTCCACAATGAAAATGTTTTCCATTTCAAGTGGGAGAGGTATGTATGGTATTAGAAATCTCGACATAATTTTCAACATTCCGAATTAAAAAAAATGAAAAAGTATAAGAGAAATGAAGCACCACAGGAGATGGAAATGACCCTGGAAAAACAACAAATCACAGAATATTCTCAGCTGGAAGGGAGCCACAGGAGTGGCAGTAGCTTGCACTAGGAGATGCCTTTAAAACCATCCAGGAACAGGAATTTCTCACCTGCAGGAGGGGAAACTGCTGATGATTTTTAGCCTCTGGAGCCCTCCAGGGCTCTGCAATCCCAGAGCTGATCCATCCCCACTTTTGGCCAAAGCATTCCCTCCCAGGAAGCACAAGGCTTGGACTGACGTCTGCCAACATCACCTCAATTCGTGACCCCTGAAGCACTGCCAGCACTTGGGGCTCTTAAAACCCAAATCTTTCAAATCCTCACCCCAACTCCAACCTAAAGCTGAGCCTAACTCCAGCCAGGGAATATCTGAAATAACTGAGGATGTCCTGCAAGAGCTCCTGAGCTGTGCTGAAGTTCCAAACCTCACGGATCCTGCCTGGAGAGTTTCCCTGAGCGCGTGGGGCTCAGCCCTGAGTGCAAACTGAGCCTGGTTTTATTCACTTCCCAAGTGCAAACTGACACATTATTTGAAAGGTGTGGAAGGAAATTAATGTCATTTCATTATCAATGAATCAGATGATAAAATGCTAAAAGATTAAGTGCAGTTGATAACAATTCAATCTCCCCAAAATTATAAATAATAGTCAGTGTAAAGAATTGAAAGATGAAAAGCTGGAGCTTTTATTAATGTCTGCAGTGATTTAAGATAGTCTCCATGCCAAATACCTCAGAGATTATAGAAATAAAGAAATACAGACTTCAGCCCTGTCACTTCTAGGGAATAAAAGTATCTTTACTTGCCTCTCCCAGCCTAGATAAGGTACATTGTGATATTAAAC
Organism: Acanthiza pusilla; assembly: GCA_036630365.1. Lineage (NCBI taxonomy): Eukaryota > Metazoa > Chordata > Aves > Passeriformes > Acanthizidae > Acanthiza > Acanthiza pusilla. The sequence goes on along the minus strand of JAXCHO010000010.1, from coordinate 2,146,303 downwards.
TGAATACTTTCAGCAAATAACTTCTGGTTTGTTTCAGAATAATCCGTTTTCCCTAGAAATTACTTCCACAGCTTTGAATTTCAACTGGATTAACACATGGAAATAATATTTAGCATAATCAAAAATGGAAGGAGCATAGCAAGAGTTGATTTTGCCCTCTGCGCATCTGCTGTACATAAACCACACCCCTGCTCAGAAAAATCAAATTTGAGCTTTTCATGTACAAAGTCAGAAAAAAAACAACTATTACAAGTCAGTCAGTGAAAGCTGCTTGCTACAAACCACTTCTCCCAGCCTTAGATCCATGCAAAGAACAAGTATTCACACAAAGAAGTGTGGTATCAAAGAGGAAAAAAATCCACATTACAGCGGCAATTTGTGGATATTAAAAACAAAATACAAAATCAGAAACATGATACACTAAATTAAAAAATATTTAAAAGAGATACATCTTTCAAATTTATTCCCTTTTCTAGAAGAGTCCAAAGCAATAATTCTTTAGATTATTTGGCTCCTATGAATCCATTCTGAATTTAACCTGGGCCCATTTATCTGAGAAAGCAAAACCAGTCGACATCATTAACCTCAATTCTATTTTATTCCCACCACTTGGAACTCAACAAATTTGGGTGAGTTAGTTCTTACTTTAGTTTTTTTCATTTTTTTGGCTGATTAGAACCCTGAGGCTACAGCCTTAAAATGGGAAAAAAACTATAGGAGGGCAGTTAGATGAGATAAAGCACGAGTTTATTTAATAAATAAAGACTAATAAATAAACAGTTAAAAATACCAGGGATGGTTCAACAATTATTCAATAAATATTAATAAATAAATAGTTAAAAATACCAGGTTGGTTCAACAATTATTCCATATTCACTTACTTCAGAGCCTGTTCCAGCTGGCGAATTTTCTTTTGAGCATCACCTCTTTCTTTGTCCAGATCATTCCGAATGCCATGAATCTGCCATTTAAGGGAAAAAACCACCAGGTATTTTAGCCAAAGCAGTGCCTGAGTTAAATACAAATCAATGCTCTTTTAAATTCTAAAAGCTATTTATTTTCATTTTCCTTTTCCGCTGATGCCAACAACCATCCATAGATTTCTATAATTATGTAAAATGTAGAAGTAGAGATGAAAAGAGATGAAGAATGAGAATGTCGCCAATAGAGCTCATTTTCCTTCTCAAAGTGAATATTATTCTCTAGAATAAAGAAATTTCAGTAATTACATTAAAAAGGAAATTAATTTTCTTTAGGTAAGTAGAGAAAGCGAACAGGAATCTGCCTAAAATACTGACATTATTGTCTAGGGTGCAGAGCTCCTACTCACCAATTTGTGACCACCCAAAGCGAATCCCTTTCGATCGATTCTTACAATAAAAAATACCAAACATAAATATCTTACATAAACACCCTAAAGAATAATAATAATAGAATCATTAGTAATAATAAACCTAAAAAGAGTTACAAAAATCTCTGAATTTGGCAACCTCCCAGGCATGTTCCAAAGCATGAGTTTCGGAATGCTTTTGCCAAGGGTAGGTTAAGTACAGCAGAGTTTGTATATAATACAGGAGTTTATTGCTTTAGAATTGCTCAAGGAACAGCACGGGGATGAACATGCAGGAAATCCTTTATTCACCTCCAGTCATTTGTAATGTTCCAGTAAGACATTACAAGAAAGAAAAATGTGTTTTACTAAACGTACAGAGCAACGAAGAAACAAATTCAGACATTCTCTGCTGGGAGCAGCTCCACGGACGTGTTCAGAACACTCAGTTGGTTTCCAAGAGCCTCCAAATCCATGAGCTGTCTATTAGAGAATGAAGAATCTATTGCCAATCCTGCTAAAATTCTATATATTTAACAGGTGCCTGGGGAACGGCTCTCTGCAATCATCTGTCACTCTCCTGATGCCGAGCTGAATGTTTGGAAAACAAGCAGCAGATTATTTATAAAAAGCAGGTGTTTCCTTGGCTTGTGAAGCCATTTAGCCTAACTGGTTCCTGATTCAGCAGATAAGCACATTTAATCAAACGGTGACATTTAAGGTTACTGCTATGATTTGTTTGATGTTTAAGTATCCTCAGAGGCAACAGCCACTGCAGACTCATAAAGATTATTAGATAATGGGTTGGTTTTTAAGTGAACAGATTGCACCAGAGACTTCACGATTCCTTTACTTGTTTTAGTGTTTTATGGGCCAATCCATCCTGGTTTATGGATTTATATCCATAGATTATTCACAGGTATTTTTCTTCTCCTCCTTTCTCAAAGGTTTGATTTTGAAAACAGTTACACCAGAATTTATGAACAAACTGCTGTCAAGTTATCCATAAAAAGAAAGGCTCTGCTTCCTCGTTTATTGATGCAGAATTCCAGCTTCCCTCCCTGCACTCACTGCTGTGGAGGCACTGCTGACATTCTCAGCCCATGCTAAGGAACTTTTCCCCAAAAGCTCCTCAAACCTGTCAAATTGTGCCAATATATTTTTTATTTTGGCCTGCAAATTAATCCAAGCCTGGATTTTTCTTGAGTTCAACACTCATAAAACCCACGACTTGACTAAAAAGACAAATGTAGCCCAGGTTGAAACCAAGGCAGATCCTGGAACAAAGAAGTGTTTCGACTTCAAGTCAGCAGAAGGGCCTAACTCAAACCAAAACCTCGCTACAATTCATGTCACAAGTGCTATTACCAAGTGACAAGCAGCTCGGATCACAATCCATGATTTTACATTATAAATTTGCCACATTTGGAAACGACACGTTTGGGTAACACATCCTTTCAATTAAACAGGCATCTGAGGCACCCCCTGGCTGCACGTGACTTGCACATATAATGTCACTAAAATTGAAGTTTAATTTGAAATCTATTGATGTTTCAGGTCTAAAAGGGCAGGCAGCATTCGCAAAGTGCTTTACGATGAAGTGTTTTTGATGAAAATGATATTTTTTACTTTACGTTTCTGATGTAAAAACAACGCATGTTGATAATACGTAGAGAACACGTGGGGAGGGATGGAATGGAGATACCCTGGGAAAGGAGCATGGAAGAGCACGAGAACACTGATAACAGGACAGGCCCAGCTCCATATGGAGAGGGATGGAATGGAGATCTCCTGGGGAAAGGAGTGTGGAAGGGCACGGGAACACCAGCTCCCTATGGAGAGAACACATGGAGAGGGATGGAATGGAGATCTCCTGGGGAAAAGAGCATGGAGGAGCACAGGAACACAGACAGGGCAGGCCAAGCTCTGTATGGAGAGGGATGGAATGGAGATCTCCTGGGGAAAGCAGTGTGGAAGAGCATGGGAACACCAGCTCCATACGTAGAGAACACGTGGAGAGGGATGGAATGGAGATCTCCTGGGGAAAAGGGGTGTGGAAGGGCATGTGAACACTGATAACAGGGCAGGGCAAGCTACATATGGAGAGAACACATGGAGACAGATGGAATGGAGATATCCAGGGGAAAAGGAGCATGGAGAACACGCAAACACTGGCAGGGCAGGCCCAGCTCCAAATGGAGAGGGATGGAATGGAGATCTCCTGGGGTAAGGAGCATGGAAGAGCACAGGAACAGTGATAACAGGGCAGGACCAGCTCCATATGGAGAGAACACATGGAGAAGGATAGAATGGAGAATCCTGGGAAAAAGGAACGTGGCAGAGCACAGAACACTGACAACAGGGCAGGCCCAGCTCCATATGGAGAGTGATGGGATGGAGATCTCCTGGAAAAAGGAGAGTGGCACAGCACATGAACACTGGGAGCAGGGCAGGCCCAGCTCCGTTCAGCTCATTGTCTCTGCAGTACCTGCAAAGCCATCAGCTGTCACCACCAGCAGGACAGGCTGCAGGAGCTCTGCTTCGGGAATGCCTCCCCAGCCTCCTTCACTCGGCCACAGGTCCCAAAAATCAGAGGTGATTCCCCTGGATTGTGCTGAAAATCTGCCCTGAATTTGCCCAATTGTTTTTCCTCTGTGAAATGCTTGGATTCCCAAATCTACTGTTTTGGGGATTCAAAATTTAAACCTTTAACTCCTTGACTGTGCATAAGATGGTAAATTTTCCTGAAAATATTACCTGTTTCTCATACACACGCTGCCAGTGAAGCTTGTCCTGCTGAACTTTGTATTCTTGATCCTGCAGAGGAAGAGATGTGTATTCTAAATAAACAAATCCCTTTTTTCTTCTGTTTCAGAGCATTCAACAAACACACACATTTGCTATTATATAGAACAGTCCTTAAAAAAATAAAAATCCACTTTATGTCATCATGAAAAAATTCTCTGACATCCAAAAAAAATTCAACCAACAGCGAACAACACAACTATCTCGAAAGTCATGATTCATGTTTTCTAAAGAGAAACAGCAACTTGTTCTCCTGAGCTATTAAAATGCCATTCTGTACTACATCAACTGTGAAATGAAAGACATTGGAGGAAAAGGAGATGCCAAAACTCAGAGAGGACTGATACTTGATACAGATGTGGAACTCATTACCCTGAGAGAGAAGGATTAATTTAAATGCCTACAGGAAGACAGAATATGGAATTGAATTATTAAAGAGTGAAAATTAAAAACAATTTTGAAACTTACTTTTAAAATGTTTACAGTTTATGAGGAAAAAAAAGATATCCACCATTCTTTGACAAGATTCTTTGTAATCCACCAATACACACTCAAACTGTTTTATTTAATATGTGAACTACAAGAAAAGGTCAAAAAATTGTGCAAATCCTGCCTTACCTTTCTTTCAGTTGCACTTTTTAAATCACCTTTAACCATAAGGTTATATATTCTATTAATAAACCAGAAACAAACAAGCACGGTGTATATATAATATATTATATATTATATATTTAAGCATGGCTATCTAACCATTGAAATCAGCCAAGAAACTAAAAAGGATTGGTCATTTTTGGGGAAGAAAGTCAGGGCTCACCCTCAGCTGTTGCTGCCTTTGATGTTCTGAGTCCTGCAACTGTTGTTTCAACAGAGTGATCCCACGGCGTAATTCTGCAATCACATCAGACGTCTGCTGGGATTGAACAGAAAAAAAGGAATTGGAGCTCTTTTGCATTTTTAAATTTAGTTCTCAAAGGTGCCTGGAAATTGGAAAAAATTATCAGTTCGGGAGAAATTGTTTGTAATGCTTTGGTGTGAGTTTACAGATCTGGATATGTCACTTGGGGCCTGCTGGTGAACTAAGAAATGGAAACAAAAGCACAGAAGAACACCCCCAATTATAAAAAAATCTGCTGGCACTAAACATTAGTAGAAAGAAAAATACCTCAAAAATGAAATGAAAAGTATCATCAAAGCTCAGAGAATTCCAGCAAATAAACACTGAAAACCCCACTTGTCCTATGGCTCCATGGATTAATAAATGGTACTTAAAACTTGAGTATTTTATAAAATTATTTAACTTTAAAATCATTTTAAATATACACCATCTGTGTACATATGCATATTGGTAGATGCTTTTCCAGAAGCAAAGTAGAGTTATTACAATTTTGGTGGAACATACATTCACAAAATATAAAAATAATTCCCTAAACACAGAAATATTTAACACAATGTTCAATATTATGAAGCCTGCAGGATTGTTTCTTTCTAGAAAAAATATTTTCTGTCATGGAAGAGGCTTTATGAAAACATTAAGTCTTTACATGTGCTGAAATCCTCTGGAATCCAGAATTTTTACAAAAGCACAAACAAAATCAGGATATTAATTGTACCTTATCCGAACCAGGTGTAGAAACATCACGTACACACACACCACAATGACCAACCAACCTCAGATGATTTTTGAGTCAAATTTGGGAATGAAAAACTAAACTCCAATTTCATTTAAATGAGCAACGCGGGGAATTGAACAGTCCCCCAGAATGACCAACCAACCTCAGATGATTTTCGAGTGAAATTTGGGAATGAAAAACTAAACTCCAATTTCATTTAAATGAGCAATGTGGGGAATTGAACAGTCCCCCAGAATGACCAACCAACCTCAGATGATTTTCGAGTGAAATTTGGGAATGAAAAACTAAATCCCAATTTCATTTAAATGAGAAACTTGGGGAACTGAGCAGTTCCCTGCATTTATTCATAAGCATCACATTTATCATGAGGAGAGCATTTAAAAAAATAAATAAACCCCATTTTCCTGCCTGTGACACCTGGCAGCATACCTGAGCTTGTTCCTGCTTTAGAAAATCTCTATCAAAATCACATTTGCTTTGTAGTCGCTGAAGGTTCTCCTTGTACTCCTGAATAATCTGGTCCCTGTCTTTCTGAAGTGAGCTGTACCTACAAGGAGGAAGCAAACAGAATATGGAAATTGCGTTCATATTTTGGCATTTTACCTGCTCAGGATCAATTCCACAGCCTCAGCATGTCTGCCACGTGCTCCTGTGACAGAGTGAGCTGCTGATAAATAATGGAAAGGTAGCACACTCCTCAAGGTGGGCCTTGGAGTCACTCTAAATGAGTTTGACACCAATTAATACATTTCCATGATTAGTTTTCTAATGTTAAACGCCACTCAGTGTGTTCCTGGAACAAAATTGATAATGTTTGCTTCTGGAAATTCCATATTGCTAAAAGTTGAAGCAGCAATTGTTATTTGATTACCTTGTTTTCAGGTCCTGAAGTTGGGAGCAGACGTCCTGGTAACGCTGCTCCACCTCAGTCTTCTCCTGAGATAATTTCTGACGTTGCAAATGATTATTTTCAGCCTCCACAGTCAACTGCTGCACACGTTCCCCCAGCTTTTGGACTGTCTCATTCTGAAAGAACAGATAATTCCTAAGAAAAGCCCAGAATAACTGAGGGAATGCCCTGTTGTTACTCAGTAGCCTTGAGCAAAGAGGTTCTTTGGTGATGCAGAGTTACAATGGCAGAGCTGTCATCAGTCACAACAGTAAATTCGATGTTGTATATAAAAAATAAATAAATCTTCCAAATCTGGGTGTTTAACCCCCCCTCAAAGTGATGTGCCTTCTCCCTCATGCAAAACAGCACATGCAGCTGATTTCCAAATTACAAATAGTTTTAAATGGGAGAGAAGACAATATTTCAATGGAAAACTGCAATGGATGATAATACACATAAAACATTTTAAGACTTTCCATTAATCTCATTACAGCAATTTCTTTTCAGTAAATTACAAACATCTATCAAAAGTTGTATCTTTTTCCTGGAACGTCATCTCCGAATAGAAACAAATTGAAAAACGAGCAGAGTAAGGACAGGCAGGTAGCGTGAGACTACTCCAGGACTTCCCATTCTTCCCTAAATTTCTGGCAATACGCAGGGAAATGAGGGAAGAACTCCTCAGGAGCTGGGGTCAGAAAATAAGACACAGCTGTCCTTGCAGCGTGTACACATCAGAGTTATTTTTGTATTAACAAAGGCCCGAAGTTGATGGAGGAAAACAGAAATTTCACCCATGGTTAAAGTGAAATAAAACCCCAAAATCTGCTCTGTGCAGCCACTGCCCTATCCCTGGTGGGGACATGAACCTGAATCAGTGCAAGAACCCCACACAGAGATCACCTGAACGATCACCTGAGCTCTGACATGGGCTTTAGAGATTTCACAGCCTCAGCAAAACTCTCCCTCAAAAACTCTCTCACGCCAAAAACTCTCTCCCGCCAAAAACTCTCCCCGGCAAAAAACTCTCTCCCGCCAAAAAACTCTCCCCCAAAAGCTCTCCCCCAAAACTCTCCCCCAAAATTCTCCAGGCAAAAACTCTCCTGCAAAAACTCTCCCCCAGAAACTCTCCCGCCAAATACTGCCCCAAAAACTCTCCCCCAAAAACTCTTCTGCCAAAAACTCTCCCACCAAAAACTGCCCCAAAAACTCTCCATTGGGCCAAGCCAGCTGCTCAGGATGGGTTTGGTTTTCTGGGGGCAGAGGGTTGTTTGCTTTGGGGCCTTGGGGGTTTTATTCGTTTGTTTTGGGGTTTTCTGGGGTTTTGTGGTTTGGGGTTTTGTTAAAATACAAAGAAAGAGTAATTTCTAATAGATGACAGAATATAACTCCTGGCTGGCCCCGCAGCCCTCAAGGAAGTTCGTCCTTGTTCAGGGCACAAACCTCTCCCTATCAGCTCCATGGCATCAGTGAAATTGTTCAGCCAATTCCACTTGCTAACAGCACTGGAATTCCTGACAACATGAAACTCTGAACAAGGAAATGTTGAAATACCAACAAAATAAAAAAAAAACCAAACAAAAAACAAACCTAACAAAAAAACCCCAAAAAAACGCCAAAACAAAACAAAAAAAAGCCACAAAAAAACCCCAAACAAATCAGGAGAGAGAAAGGAGAGAGAGAAAAAAAGAAAACTAATTTCCAGTGACAGTCTAGTCTTTCATCTTAAGCCCTGCCTTGAACTCTACCTTGTTTAATTATTAAATCAGAAGCTGCTCAGCAAGATCTGTCTAGTTTTGATGGTTCTTAAATTCAATCCTGCTGACAGACTGTGTCCATTTTTCTCTGTATTTACTGTTACCTATGACATGATCTGAATGTTAATTTTTAAATTCAACATTCATTAATAAAGGAATAAATTTGGTTTGACATAGTCTTTTCACTCATTCAATTTTCCTCATACCTCACTCTGATGAAAAGTATAGGATGCATTTTCAAGGTCACTTGCTAATTTTTTTGCTTTTTGCATCATTTATATAACACGCACAAAATTTAGATTATACCTGATTACCTGGTTACAATTATTCTAGAAAAGAAATGGAAAAAAATTAGAGTAATCAATACTTATTTTAAAATCCTTGTAATGTGATCTTTCATCTGACAGAAGCATTTGCTCATTCAGAGAGGAGGTGAGTGAGTAAAAAGTCCCAAGTCTCTATAGAATATATGTAATATATAAACCCTTTTGTATGGCCAAAGACAAAAGTTCTGCTCACTTGAATCAAATGCAGTGAGGCATTAGAATCAGTCCTTAATTACAAATTTATCTGTGTGACATTGATTGAAGGGCTGTACCTTGATCAATTTTATCTGGGGAATAAAATCCTTGGTTGGAATGGCTGCCAGGACAGTGCCCTCTGCAACTGCACCATCAAAAATAAGGATGTGCACACCCCAAGCACAGAATCATGGAATGGTTTGGGTTCAGAGAGACCCCAAAACGCCTCTGATTCCACCCCTGCCATGGCAGGGACACTTTCCACCATCCCAGGCTGCTCCAAGCCCTGTCTAACCCAGCCTGGGACACTGCCAGTCCACCTGAACACAGGAAATTTAAATATTTTAAGAGACACTTGCTGTCATGTTTCCAACAAAACCTACAATGGACTGTGTCTGCTGCAAATATTCCTCCTCCATCTTGGCCAGACGAGCGTTGGTTTCCTCCAGCAGCTCCTGCATATCCTCCGTGTGCTTCTTCTGGATGTTGAACTTCTCCTTCTCCATCTCAGCCACAGCATCGTGGAGCTGCAGCAGAAAAAAAGGACAAAATAATAAATGGCATCTACAACTAGCATTGATAAATGTTATATTATTAGAGCATATCAACAGATTCAGTGAAAAGCCCAGGGATTCCCATTTCTGTCCTCTCTGAAAACATTGTTTCTCTGAAAGAAAAACAGATTGTGGCTGCCCCTGGATCCCTGGAAGTGTCCCAGGCCAGGCTGGACAGGGCTTGGAGCAGCCTGGGACAGTGGAAATGTCCCTGCCCATGGCAGGGGTGGCACTGGATGGGCTTCAAGGTCCCTTCCAACCCAAACCATTCTGGGATTCTGTGAAAAAAAAACCCTCAAAAAACCACTCAACACTGAAGCCTCAAGACTTTCAGGACAAAGGACAATTTTTGATTTATGATTACGATTTGCCTTTAAGAAGGCAAGAATTAAACCCAACTTCATTTCTACAGTCTTTTAATTTCTAAATTAAATTATACAGCAAACTTCATGAAGAGAGCTAGGTTTGTCATTTTGTGACCCTCCCTCTCCTAAAGGGGGAAGCAAAACAAATACTGACAATAATCTGGACAAAGGTGACAAGGTGACAAAGGTGACACTGTCTCACAACAAACACGCACTTCCCTCTGCCTTGCTGTAGCCTTGAGTTGAACAATAAATAAAAATATATTGAGGAATTCATGACCCATTGCAAAATGAAGAGTTCAAAGGGATGGCCGTGACAGCAGGTAGCAGCACGTTTATCCAGATTAAAATTCCACGTCAGGTCAACCAGAAATAAACACTTCCCTAATACATCCAGAGACTTGCCAGGAGGCCAGAGGAACCCCAGGAACAGGGGGAGCAGCTGGGTGTAAAAGCATCAACAAAAAGAGTCTTGATTACTCCAGGAAAAAATAAAATCAGCACAAAAAATACCCCTAAAACGCATTCTGTATATTTATTTTTTTGAGGGACAGAATGTTTTATCCCAGATAAACACTGCAGGAGTCTGTCAGAGGGGGTGAGGGTTGTTCATTACCCTTTTCTCCCACTCGTTGTTCAAGGAATCGCTGCTTTGCTCACACATCTTCTTCAGCTCCACAATCTGCTGCTCCTTGGCTTCTCTGACAACCTGCGACTCACGAATGAGGGTCTGAACTGTTAGAAATGGGAAAAAAACAAAAAACCATTCAAGCCCTCTGGGATTTTTCAGTGTTGGCAACAGATTCAATCAGTTTATGTCAGTTTTCTAATCGACCTCACTTTGTGATGGCTTTTGGCTCTGAAATACTCAATGCCTGTGCTGCTTTAAAATGGAGCACTGAGATTCTGTGTCACTACAACATCACAAGGTTTTCTCAGTTTATTACTTCATTTACAAAATATTTAAGAGTGAGTTTTCCTTCCTGAAGGAGTAAATATAGATCAGCAAAACTCTGTATAACCACGAGAAAATTGTTATTTTTTACCTGATTTCATGAGTAGCTCAGGAGAAAAGGTTCTTGTGAAGGTCGAATGCCCAAGATATACAAAGGAATTAAGTTCCCCAACTTAAATTGCACATGATTGCATCAGCATTGGGGAAAACAAAGCAGGTAAAATATTCACTTTTTAGGAGTGACTGAGGATTTTCATTGTCTGGCAACACTGTGGGCAACTCCAACTCAAGCTGTGAGAGCCAAGAGCAACACCAGCCCAGGGAGAGAAGCACCAGAGCCCTTTTTGGACAAATTACTTTCCTAAGGAGCAGGAAACAACTTATATTGAACACTCTCTCTTTTTTTGTACATAGATTTCCAAACTTGTATTATTTTACATTGTGGTTGAGTCCACAGTGGAAATGGACTCCAAGGAATTCTAAAAGAAACTAACATTGAAAAACTGCTGACAACCACACTCGGAGATTTTTGTACTCATGACACACTCAAGACTACTCATGTTTGAAATCTCTTGCCGCAATAGTCTTAAAAATAACCCGTTGTGGTTTGATTAAAATGTACTGAATGTATAAAGAAATGAATTTTGAGCCAGAGATTAAAAAAAAAAAAAAAATAGAAATAAGTGGCCAAAAGACTTCAGTAGCATCAAAGGAATTTTTTTTGGTGACGCTCGTAAAACCTGTATAATAGATCACAGGCCTCTTGGAACACTTGGGTTGGAACAGCAGAGACAACTGGACAAGACTCCCAAAATATAAAGGAAAAAATTAAGTCAAGACCTGCAAATGATGAAAAAAGGGATGTCTGCAGAGAGAACACACAAGCCCACAGCCACAAGACAATGCAGTACAATACGACCACACAAAAAACAACCATGAGGATAAAAATTACCTTTTTTCTCCAGTTTTCTAATCATCTCCTCAGATTCTTTCTGTTTCTTTACGTAGGTGGACTTCAACACCTCTATTTCATCATTCTTTCTATCCAAAATCTGCAAGGAAAATTCAGAATATTTTAAGAAAAGTCCAGAAAGGTCAAAACTAGAACCAGGGCACTAGATAATATACCCTAATGTCTGCCAAAAGCTCTGCCTCCAAGAAGTGCTCAGGTTGTGCAGGACCCAGTGATTAAACCTAAATCATTTTCACAGCCAAGTCATAAACAAAGGTCAAAAGTAGGCAAAAGCAGATTAAAAAGGAGTTTCATGGTTTAAGGTGGGTCTTTTTGTTTTCTTTTAAACCTGGGCAAACCCAGTGTTGCTTTTGTTGACTTTGGAAGTTCCATGGAGCCACTACTGCAAATAGGAAAGATTTTCATACTTAGGTTGCCTAACAGGATTTAAAAGCATCTAAAATTCTCAGCAGATTTAAGGAATATTTAAATTAAATTGGTGAACTTCATTAGAGTTTTTTGTGCTTCGCCAATTGAAATTTCTCACATGGATCCCAAGGAACAATGGACTGGAACAGAGCAAATATATGAGGGTAACTACACCCACATCTCTGTGCATGCTGATTTTGGAAAAAAACAGCTTGAATATTTGCACACTTTGAGATAGTATTTTAATTTAAACTTTGTGTTTCAGATAAAGATTAAAGTCGCAGAAATTTTATAACAGTGCCCCAAATCTCTTATCAAACAGAAGCTTTCATCTTAAAACAATATTACTTCATCTGCAATAAACGTTTTGCGCCTTTAAAGATTAATACGACACTATTTAACCTTTTCTAAAATATCCAACGTTATTAAACAACTTCAAAAGACAGAATTCTAACATCAGTTAGGAAGGGATGACAACTCAAGGGATGAGAAAGCATTTAAACTATTTCTTATTCTCACAAAGCTGTTTCCTTTAGGCTCCCGGCTTTGCTCGCGGCTCCTGCTCCGAGGCCTTGAGAACAGATGAGCCAAAGGCGCACCTGACCAAATATTAACATCCTCTCAGGAGGCTTTGATGTGCCCCAGTGTTGTGTCAACCAACTTCCTCGAGCCTGTGACTCAGGCTGGAAGGAACAAAGCAGAGGCACTGAGTAATGCTGAGTTTCCAGCGGGATCGGTCACCGCGATCCCAACGCCGGGCACGGCGTTCCTGCTCGGGACCAGAGGCACCTGGTGATGCCTGATCATTTTTTTTCTCTTTATATCCTTTTAATATATTTTTATACCCTTTACAAATGCCCCTTGTACCTCAGTCCCACGTTTATAATTCCTGTAGGCTGATATTTAGCTCAGTTTGGGCTCTTGCAAAGCAAAAAGACCAAACATTTTCACTGTCTCAGAACCAGAGGCTCCAACCTTGGACGGAGCCTCCTCTCTGGAAGATATTTTTGCAAACTGGGCTATAGTCTCATTTAGGGGTTAATTAGAATAGGGTGACAATTACTTCATTTATTAAGGCTCTCATTGGGGGATTTTAGGCAGATATGCTAATTTGCAAGGTCCATAAATTTGCATACACGTTGTACGGGGTGAGCTCCTCGGTGAGTTCCACCTCTGACAGCGAGCACCTCGGATCCATTAAACCAAGGCAATACCTTTTTCCTTTACTGCTGTCTGGTTTATATTTCTACCAACCAAAAAGGCAACACTGGGATCTCACCCCACCTTTAAAACACAGGATTAAAGCACTGGTGTGGTCTGGGATGGTTTTAATCTGCTGTGTGGCACCATAAAGACAAATACACCGGAACCCACAGATCTGGTGCCAGGGCAGTGCTGGAAGAATTCAGAGCCATATAAAGTTTAAAAATGCAAACCATAAATCAAGGGCTGTTTGGTGAGCTGCCTCTGCTCTAAGAGTGCCAAAACACAGCCAGGACAACAAGCACTGCTGCTGTACGAGTGGGAACCTATATGATAGATCTCTGGATTTTCCTACTCCTATATTTTGCATTTTGTCCATGAAAAATTAATTCTTTTTGTTCACATTCTTCTACAATACAAATTTTTTCTAACAGAAAAATCACAGGTTTATGATTTCCCACAGAGTTGTTATACTGCTAAAATTGGCTGTCTTGTTCAAACAAACAAACAGCCTTGTATTTTCATCTCCTTTCTGCAAGTGTTTTCCCATTCCTAAATTTGTTACCATCAAATATTCTGCATTCCTCTCAGTTCATGCCAACTGTTACCTACAATTTGACTTCCAATGAACATTAATTGCAATTGTGAAGAAGTTAAAGAACAACTGATAAATATTTATGATAATCATAGTCTCTATTATTGTTTAATACACTGTTTTTGGAAAGAAACACAAACACTTCTTACCTTTTGAACATCAGCATCGTGCTTCTGCTGTAATTTCAGTTTTTCTTCGTGAAATTTACCTTCTGCTATTTTCATTTTCATTTCCAGCTTTAAAATCAGAATAGAATAGACACAGAATTTAAATAAAGAATAAATTATACCAATGACCTTTTCATAACTTTTCAATTATTCAGTTACGTCTTTCAGAAAGCAATGGGAAGTCACCGACAAAGAATTCCTATGAAAAAAATCTATATTCAGTTTCTCAATATTTTCACATTTAGTTGATACAATTGTTACAGAAGATGTCATCTACCACATTTCTTCAGAAAATGAATTTGTAGGATGTTTTAGTTGGCAATAAACACAACTGCTACTGCCCAGAACAAGCTATCGTCCTTAATTTAAATAAACACTTAGAAAGAAAACTTTTAATATTTCTGTTCATATACCCAGTTGGGTAAACTCATTTTCATTTCTTCAGGCAGGTGTTAAATTTATACAAAGAATGTCCTTTAGCCCAGACACACATTTGTTTTTGTTTGTTTTCTATTATTCATGGAGTTCACATTATAAACATTTCCTTTTAAAGGTGACTTCTGATGGGATTAAGGATTGGATCACTGAAATACATTTCCTGCTCTGCTCGTGTTTGTTCAAAGCTGCTCTTGAACCCCTCCAACACAAAAACACATTGCCAATTCTCACTTAGACTCTAAGTTTCCATCTTTCAAATATTTTGTATCTCTTGCATGTTTTCAGTACGCCATTAAAGGCTGTCTTCAGGACAGCTAGGAGAGCAATTTTGTGTTTCTCAGGGTTTTCTAGAAACCAAAAGTGACACCTTGAGTTCAGATTCAGGCTGTTCCACTCCTGCATTTATCAACAGCCACTGTCCAGAAAGCAAAGTGGACCAAAAAGTTTCCCCAGAAGACAGACCCAATCCCCCTGACGTTAGAAAGGGAAGACCAAAGCCCTGCAGGAGACGACTCTTAGTCTTTGGCCAACAGAAAACTTTGTATTTGACTTTTGGGTTTTCTAAAAGATGCTGAGGTCCCCACCTCGAGCTGGACCCTGCACTCCATCACCATTCAGCTCCTTCCCATTCTCACATTTTTATTTAGCTCAGCTAAGAGCCTGACTTGTAATATCTCAACTCCAAACGCCAAAGGAATCAACAGCATTACTCATTCTGCCTTGATTTTCCATTCCCTTGACTAATCAAAAGTTGTCATTCAAGCATGAATCTTTACTTAACACAAACACTAGGTGCAGTACAAATTACTCATTTTTTACATGATTCATCTGGGTTATGGGTTTGTCATGACTTGAAAATACCACGACACTATCGTGACTTGAAAATGTGAGCTACGAAAACCCAACTCAACTCAAAAATTCAAGATGCTGTGCAGCAAACACAGAAGGATCCTCAAGAAGTGAAAAGAGAAGGAAGAGCAGCAAATTTCTTCATTTTCCAGACTCACCGATACCCAACCCCTACTTATTACTTTATTACACCACACATAGGTCACTTTATCTCCCAACTATTTGTACACTGTCTTATGCAAATTAATGGGGGGGAAATTAGGTTGACAATTAATCCAAAGAAAATAAATCATATTCTCAGCTGTCAGCCAACTCTTTTATCACCCCAAAATAAGCATCACGATAAAAATGCATGTTCTATTCATGAAATCTATGCATATGTATATATGAAAAGAAATCTATGCGGATATAGCTCCAACAAAGTGACATTAGAGAAGAAAATCTTAGTACCTGGTGATGAAGAAGTGTTGATTTACTAAAAAGAGCACAGTAATCCATTTCCAGATAGACAGCTTGTGAACATTCCATAAATAAATATGAAGGTCTCGTAAAAACACAAATACCAGGAACCAAACATGAAAGAGACTCCAATCGACTTGAATTCCATTAAAAGCTTATGAATGACTGAGGTGCAGCTACTGCCCTCACACAGCCACTAAATCCACACAAATTGCATTTTAAACTCATTCAGAACGTGAGAATGTCTTGGCTGATGGAAATGAATCCTTGGTGGTTTGTATCAGCTGAGAGCTGGTCTAGGTTTTATTATTCTGTACACTGAAATAACACGAAAATAAATCAAAATCTAGAATTTCACTTGGATTAAATACGGATATATATATTTTTTCAAGTGCTGCTGATTGTTCTCAGCCACAGGATGTTTTCCCCCAAGCTGACAACAGAACTCCCTGGACTTGAAGCTCATTCCCACTTCTCATTAATCTTCCCCTGAGCACCACCCTTGCACTTGCACCAGTTCCCATCAATTTTAGCTCATTAATTCATCACACCACTTCCACTGGAACAGCCGTCTCTTAAAATGCCACAGATTTGGGGCTGCTCTCCAGAAAGGGGAGCTAATTGCAAGCAAACAACTGGAAAAATGTGGGCAAGATACAGAAGTCAGCCCTTGATGAATACAAAGAACAAAGTGGATCACTTTTCCTCTGAATATTAAAAATAAAATAATAAAAAAATCTTACTTGAAAAATCCCAAAGAGTAACTCCTCATCAGGTGAGGGCTGAAAAGGGGACACCTTCAAAAGTACTTAAGGTCCTCAACTTCTACAAGCTCAATGAAATTCTGAAGTTTCAGCACTCCAGGCACTTTTCTGCCCCATCCGCTTCATCCACAACTTTCCTGATTTTTCCCCTACTATATAAAGAAATGTGAGAAGTTCCATATTAAAGTGCCTGAAATTTAATAGTTGATGTACACATGGACTTTTCAGCTAGCATTGAGGGGAAAGCTATATTTGTACCAAGTAACTGGTTAAAAAAAACCAAAAACTCCAACAACATTTAAATTTTGCAATGATCCATAGTTCCAAGCCACACGTGTATCTTCATCACATCTTGTGGAAGTGCTAATGTGAATATTTGCCATAAAAATAACGATATATCAGTTTAAAAATCCTACACTCAGTTTCTTGTGTGGAACACTGCTGGAGAAGCCAGAAAACACGAGGACAACAACAGCAAGGCCAAGAGCAAAGCCTGGAGCATTGGTTCCATTTGCAAATGTGCTTTTTGACCCACCCTTGCTCCGAGGCTGACTCCCAATCTCACCGCGTACGTCGATAAAAGAATTCAGTCATGCAAACACATTTTCTGCAGTGATTTATGATTTTCTGCAGTGATTTATGATTTTCTGCAGTGAGCTCACGAAGGCTGGAGTGGAAGCAAAAGGGCTCAGCACTTCCCAGCCGGGAGGGAAATGCCTCCCCTTCCATTTGAAAGCCGAAGCGCATCATTAAATACTAATTTCAATCAAGGAATATCTTTCAAATTAAAACCACACCGAGCTGAGGTGGAGCCTGTCCGCAGATCCCAAATGTCAAATCTCAGCTTGTCCCAATTTCCTGTGGAGCAGCCTAGGTAACTTCATGTGCTGCTCTTCCATACACTGCCCTGCGCACTTCAGCTTGACTTTATTTATTAAACATGTATTAAAAAACAAAATAACCTACAGCAGTACCAAAGACCTTCATCAGTTTTAGAGAAACCAGACAAAAACAACTTTCCTAAGTCGTTCACTCTGTTAAACGCAATTTACAGCGCTCACGCTCGTTGGTTTTAATATCTTTTATCACCAGTTAAGAGGCAGCAGAGAATATGAAATTTATGGCATGTTCCCATTCAGACAAGGGGAAAAAATTGTAGATATTTAGCTATAGTTGGGAAGTTTGCAACTATGTAGGAAACGCAGCCATTGCTGTTGGCTGAACATCATTCCTTTGGATTTCTGTCATTGTTTATCCTCCTCACAAAGAGAATGAGGCAATTAAACCCTAAGGCCATGTAAACAATACTGATGTCAAACATCTGTGCTGTCCCTGTTATTTAAAGCCTTGAAGGGTGGTAGCAACAGAGCTGCTTTTATGTGCCTAGTCACACTTTCTTCCTCATTTAAAAAAACACAGCACCACCAAACCCAGCAAATAGTTACCTGAAAATGGGAGTTTGGGGCATCCCTGTCCTGTTGCCATAGCACAGGTCAGCTGCTGGGAAAATTTAATAACTGGGATAGAGTTTAATCTGCAACTGTCATAAATCTCTAGGGAAAAAAAAGTGATTTCTCCTTTTTTCATGACAAACATTCATCTTGCGCCCATTTACAGAAATCTGTGCAATACCTGAATTGAAATACCTGATTTAAAAGCAAATCAATAAGTGGGTTAGCAATATTAATCACTGAACTCATGCCCACTTGTCTTCATTACATTCTCACCCTCAGGCCAGGGGTGGCATCTTGGGGCTTTAACATCCATCAGATTGGCTTTTTTGGCTATCTGACAAAGCAGAACTTGTTGCTTGCCAGATTTTTTTTTTTTTCCCCCAAGCCTATGAATATACGGGGGAGGGAAGGAGGAAGTGAGGAAGGGGGAGAAGGATGTAAACAATAAATGAGAACTTCAAAGTCAGAACTAACAATGTAGAACAATGACTTGTATATCTTACAGTACACGACAAAAGTTATTTGTCTTGGTGTTCTGCAGCTGCTAAAAGAAAGCAGTGCACAGCACACAAAGCTTTGATATTTCCACAGAAGAAAAAGGTTTCTTGAAAAATATCAACAAACAACTCCAACTTTCTACTGAATTGTGCTTACTCAATTTTCACAGGCAGGGTTAAAATAATAAATATTGATAATTTATACAGTGGTTTAAACCATACAGGAAGGCCAAGACAGGAGAGACTATACTTGCAAAACAGTCGAGATTTATTATAAAGACAGGCTGACTTCAGACTAAGGTAATTTCCAACAGTGAATTTTACTTCATCATTAACAAGCTGTCTGTTCTTGTCCTGTTATTTCTGTATCAAACTGTACCCTCAAAATTTATAAGATTAGCTTTGAGGTTTATGAATACTTTCCACATTTTACAGCAATGTCGAAGTCAGAATATTTAAAAGAAAATCATGGGTGTGAAAAACAGGAAAAACTCATACTTCATAACAATGTATTTGAAAAGAAGTTTCTACAGCAAACATAAATTTTAATCATCTTGGATAATCTTCCATTTCCAAGTGGAAATGCTGAAAACTTTGCACTCAGTTTACAGGGAAAAATACTGTTCACTTCCCACTTCAAAAAAATAAATGAATTTATAACTACATTTTGAAACAGCACATCATTAACCACTCCAATTTCAGCACTGAATATCTTCAATGTTTTTATCCCATGCAATGACTAAGGCGAAATAAATGTCTCATAAAGTCTCTGCTGCAAAGAGCTCAGGATAAACCTGAGATGGACTGAAATCAAAACAGCATCAAACAAGTGAACAGCCAGAAAGCAGAATGTAAAAAGGCCCTTTATAAACATGGCATTTTGCCCAGATCCAAAGGTCCCTCCACAAAAGTCCATGTTTATGATCTGGACTGTATTATTTGACCTAACAAACATTTATAATTCCCTCCACATATCTAACTCTCTTTGTATCTTTACTCTTTAAAAACAATACAGCTGCTACTTACAGTTGCAATATTTTTATACATTACTCTTTAAAGTAGATATTCACTTAATTAAAAAATTAATATGGCATTGCCTCATTTTTATAGCCACTAAAAAGTAAAGGTTTTGTGCCAAATCACATCCTACCAGCTTCCCCTATCAAGAAAAATCTGACTTTTTAAATGACACTGAAATTAATACACATTTGCTTGATACAGAAAAATAATTGAATGGACAATTGTTCTTATTCATATGTAAATGTCATTAGGCTCTTTCAAAGAAGAACAATGTATTTTTCATGGATTTCCATGTTGGGGGCGGTGGGAAGAAGGAGAAATGCACAGAGCTCTGTATCCCACCAACTGTAAGAACTGGAAATGGTATTTCTGCTCTCAAGGATGTTTTCCATAGCCAATAAACATAACATGGATATTAGCACTACAACACATCCGATTATTTAACAGCTTTATTTGAGTGTCCCACGTGGAACAAATGTCTGCCACCAGTGGGAGACACTGACATCAGCGAGGAGCAAAAAAAGTTCAAGATGTGTTCAGAAATTAGGAAAGCTTAGACACGGTAGGATTAGATGCAATTTCATAAAAAGACAGCTCAAAAATGTTGTATGTTCAGTTGGCAGCAGTGAGAACTGAACCCTGCTGGGTCTGGGAACATGCAAGAATCACATCGATTTCAAAGGGATTTTGTGAAATATGAAAATAATAGAAGATACTACTTGAAAATTTCATGTAATTCTGCATAGTGCCCAGTCCAGTGAATGAGGTGAATACAGTCAACAACACCGAATTTTTTACCACAGTGTTATTTCTCTTTTTTTATGCTGTATTTTAGCAGCTACTGAACTTTTTGTGCTCATTTCAAGATCTCCTAAATCAGCCACTCAAACTCCACTCCCACCTTCTTTTCACCAGTGCAACATGTGGCAAAAACAGTGCAGAGCACCCACTTTTTTTAGTCAATGTCTTTTCTCCCTTAAAAATCAGAATCTATACATGAAAAAAAAAATTTTGAAAAAAAAATCAAACTTTCTTCCCTCCCCCCCCCTTTTTTTTTTTAAGAGAGACACACTTTGAGGTAGAGATTAATCATGCAGCAAAAGATTAATTCCCAGCTGCTTGGCAACCATCTGGACATTCTACTGGTTAAAACACTAGTTTGAATTGCTAACCTACCCCTTTGATCTTTCTCAATGTCTCCAGCCCATATGTGCAATAATTAAAGACACAGTTCACCAACTATGGCCAAAAAAAAAAAAAAATTAAATAAATAACTGTACGTGTACATCCAGATCTCCATAACCAGCCTGACTGGTATCAGGAATTATAAATCAGCAGTCAGTTTATGAAAACATGTCTCATCCTGACACACAGTGTGTCTCACACCAGCCTGGCAATAAAATAAGGTTTGGGTTTTATGACGTTACATTCTGAGGAGTTATCAAAGGATGGGACTTCCTCACACGAACACAACGGACAACTTGCACATGTTTTTGGGAACGGGACATTAATCAGCCAGGAATTATGTTAACAGCAGTCAAGATTGCTGTGATTTTAAATATGAACTAACAGATTCCTAGTCAGGACGATTAGTCGGTGGTGAGAATCAGTTTACAACTGGGTTCTCCCAATAAATCAGAGCAGACACTGGGGCTGTGGAGAAAAGGAGAAAATTCAAATGAACCAGAAAAGAGTCAATGTCATTGCTTGGGATAGTTTTAGGGAGAAATAAAACAGTGTTTTCAGAACCAAGTTGTCATAAGAAAAAAAGTTACAGAAAAGTGAAAATCACGATGAAAGCAATAATTAGGTGATATCTGCCTTTTCTTGCCCCCTCCTTGGGGCCACACTTGTGTGAGCAGAAATCAACACACATTCTCATATTTTAACACAAATATTTGCCAGAATTAAAAACCTTTCCAATCTTTATCCTTGGAAATCAGCGTGACATTATGAGCAGAACTATTGCCTGGACTGTCCCCAGGGCACAGGATGACCAAAGAAGGGAACAGCAAAGGAAGAGAAGTGGAAGAACAGAGGATAAAAAATTCCCAACACAGGAAGCTGCAGTTATTGTAAGACTCAGATTCTGGGCCCACTCAAATGCTTTCAGAAAGTTCATCAAAAGCACTCTCCTACTGTTACTAAAAAGCACAAATAGCGCATCCGAGGTGTTAGGAGGCTCTGGAGCTGTGCCCAGCTCTCCTGAGGCCACACCCAGATGTCTCTACATCCATCCACGGAGATTTAAACTCCAGAGACACGCACAGACACCAGCACACACTTTTCATATTCAGTATAATATAAGAGAACAATACTGATAGATTTTGTTACCATTCTTGGAAGATACGAACAAAAATATTTCTTTTCAATGAGGAAAAATATCAAATTATTCACGTAGCTAAAGGCACAATAATGTTAATTTTACAGTGGTTTAATTACAAGAGCCCTTATTTTAGGACACTGTTGCCATATTGGTTTTATTTATTGCTCATAATTTGGCATGAATTCATGTCTCTAAATACTTCATTACGGAACAGGGCACTTAAGAGGAAGAAATCAAACCCAACAGGGCAATGCCTAGAGTTCCCCATCCCCTTCTAATTGCAGGGACTCCCTTACCTCCAAATGCTCTTTCCCTTCTCTTTTCCACGCTAACACCAGCCAGTGTTATTCACTCTCCCTCCCAATTTTACAACTTTCTTTCCTCCCTGCATTCTTTCCCCTCCATTCTCTGGATGGTCCCTCTTGGGGAAAATCCATATCACAGCCCTCGTGCAATTTGCTCTGTTCCAAGTTATCATCTCCTGCCAGAGAAGTGAGAAGCACAGTAAATCTGCTGCTTTCAACACCTTCAATTCAGAGCACTTTTAGCCAGACCAGGACTTAACCATATCAGCACTGCAGATTTTATCTTAATGTAAATATATCACTAAGTCCCAACACTTTGGGGCAGTAAAAACCATATAAATGGCTTGATGATCTTAATAAACAAAATTTGTGTCGTGCAGTAAAAGGGAGTGTGCCTTCCCAAAATAAAAGGAAAAAAACATAAACAAAGATTATAAAGATGAAGGTCCTAAATAGCTTTTTAAAAAGGCTACATCTTAAAGATAAGACTTCTTGAATCATAAACCCATAAAACTCTCTTTGTTTTCTATCTTGCTTCTGGTCCTCCATCCATAAATATGGATTTTCAGAGGGGAAAAAATAAAAAAAAGTCTTTTTCCCATTCTCTGTGTTATCTTAGAGCACCTATCTCATCTCTCTGGTGCTGTCCTCATTCCTCACCCCACACGACAAAGTCATCCCAGAGGTGTTCCCCTGGAAACTCAGCCCCCCCAGAGCTCCTTCTCCCCACAGCTCACACCCATCTCCTCTGGGCTGCTTTGGGACACAGGAGCCTGGAAAAGGAAAAGCACCCCTGGGCCCAAAGGCTTCATCACAGCATTCCCAAAAATCCCAACAGAGGAGTGATGGGAATGCAGTGATAAAGCAACAGAAACATTGGAAAACACTCTCAGCTAACCCAGACTGATGAAGCTTCACAATCATTACTGCACAAAGCATCGAGTTTGCCTTAAAAATAAATAAATAAACAGTTGGTGTACAGCTCAGCACAAATTCACTCCAGGTATAAGCTGCAAGTGAAAAGTGAGAATTATTTCCAATACGCCTCAGATTTGTTTAGGTTTCCTTTGTTGAGATAAGACAAATAAATAGCTTTGCTCACAAAAAAATAAAACAGAAGGGAATTGAGAAAAAATGCTAAGAAAAAATAAGGCTGACAAAATGAAAAATTAAGGCAGAGAACTTCTCTAAAGAAACACCAAAATGTCTTTAAAGGATTCATCAGATAAAGTAGTTGCTTGAGAAAATAAAATTATTTCTTTTAACTTAACATAGCTAATTTTATTTTCCTATTCCAGAAGAATTCCAAACCTGCAGCTTAAAAATTTAACAGGACCTATTTTTCTGAGGGAAAAAAAATCCCAAATGACCTTTTTTCCTTTCCCACCTCACTGGGTGGCACAGGATGGCCAGAGGTGAAGTTCAAAGGGACACTTTCCCCTTTTTTCCAAGACAAGCCAACCACCCCATCTGCCGTGCTGAACACTACATATTCCTGTTGGGTTGCATCTTCCTTCTTGAAAGCCACGATTTTCCAGCAATGACCATTTCCCGACCGGTTTAATCCATGGCAGAAGGATTTGGGGAAGGGATGACTAAAAGCCGCGGCCTGACGACACGGCCGCTCTGGCGGGGCTGTGATGTGGTTATCCCTGCCATGGCCATGTGTTCAGCATTACAGACTCTAAACAGGTGCAGGAATGCTTTATGAACTAAGGTCTAAAGGTTAAAAGCGAAAAAACCCCACAGTTATCCTATTTTATGTTCTCCCGTTGTACTACAAAGAGGTTGAAAACAGTTAAAGGTTTCCCCGAACCCTTTTGTACGGAGCCATTTCTCTGCTAATACATTCACATTCTATAAATGAAAAGGCCTTCACTCCTAATTGAGCTTCACAAACAAAATCAGATGAAAACACATTTAAGTTTTCTCGTTAATAGCACACACATGGTGATTGTGAAACACTGTCTGTAACCTTTCCAGTTCAAACCAGCCCACAGTCGAGCACCATTAGCAAAAAGTCCTGGATTTTTACTGTGTGGTTTAGAGGATTTTTCCACTGAACTAGCAAAGTATTAGCTGGGTACTTTCTGTAGCTCCCTGGCCTGCATTCCTGTTTATTTAATTTGAGAATATTGTTTAAATGACAACATTGTGCTCTCCATTAATTTATTTTCGGGGTTATTTTCACATCTTATGAAACCTTGCCTCATCCTGAGGCACTGCTGGTTTGAACACTGTCAATACAAAGGAACAGTCAAGAGCAGAGAAAGTGAAAGGCACAAGGATTGTGCAAGTGCTTGGCTGAGCCTGAGTGACACTGCCAGGTAGCACAGAAATTATTTCATACACATCATTTCATTGACAATTCAAGGATCTGCCAATCGATTTTCCCCTCCTCTGTATCTCTGTTAAAGATGATTCCTGAAGTGTGTTGAAAGGAACTTTAGTTCAGTTCCAATCCCTGTGTCCTTACAAGATACCAAGGAAAAGGAGGAACCATTTCCTGCTCTGCTGATGATGCCCTTTCCCCCCCAGCTCAGATTTGGGATTCTCTGTAGGTTTAGGTACTTATGGATAAGAGGGAACTATGTAATTATGTCTCAGAAATTTTAAGGACAAACAGAGCAGAGCGCTGGATTTGGGGTTTTACTCCTTTTTTTTTTATGATTGGTTGGTTTTGGGGTTCTATTAATCATTTTCCTAATGCATCTTGAGTTTCCTTTTCTGACTATTACTTCACTGTCTTTCAAAAAAAGAGATATTTTAAATAAAATTAGCAGCTCGTGACAAAATATCACAGCAACTGACTTCTTTAAACCATGAAAAAGGTGAAAATGACCACAACATTTTACTTCTGCACATATTCAAAGCAAAATAACATGGTGTGAGAGAATTAGACAGCCAAGCTTGGACAGTAATCTCAACAATTCACGATGATCCAAAGGAGTAAAATAAAAACCCCTGTGACCAAAAGAGGATTGGAGCTCAATGAGACAAATATAGCAATAATGTGGATCCTAACAGAATCAAGGTCAGAATCTGCTAATTTTAAAAGGCAGATCAAAAGTAAACAGAAATCCTCACTAAATCAAAGGTTCCACTGCCTCTGTTAAAAGTTAATTTGGAAAATTCCTAGAATTCAAATTTTCTCCATCATAGATACTTTCAAAGGACCAGCAAATGTCTTCAGAAAGCCTTTTTTACCTCCTAAACAAACCGGAAATACACGAAGTATTTAATGACCAGCCCTGTCACTTCAGCAAGTTTCTCTGCCATGAGATTTTCTACTATAACTTCCTTGTTCATGCCCAATTTCCAAGGAAAATACCCCAAAAGGACCTCACCTCTCTCTCCTGCGTTCGAAGCAGCGCCTGCGAGTCCCGAGTGGGGCTGCTCCTTGCCAGGCCAAGCCTCGGTGTCATCTGGTGAGCAAGAAAAATTCAAAACCACCAATGAAGCTCAAAACAGTAACTCCAAGCACGATCAATCCCCACCAGAAATTAAAATTGGGGAGAATGTTTGTTTGCCTCTCTGAAACACTGAGGGAATGGAATACCTACCAAAGTCCTCGGCAGTCGTGTTTCTCGTAGGTATCTGGGGTTTTCTAACTGAAAAAGAAGAGAGAAAAATCAGCAGGGCAGCAGTGTCTTATTTTGTCTAAGACATCACAACTAAACTCTGCTTAGCACAGCAATTGCATCACTCAAAAGAACCACAGAAGAGATTTCAACAAGGCTTAAATGTTATAGAAATAGGAAATCACCCTAAGATCATTTGATTGGAAGTGATCCGCTCAGAAGGTTTGATAATGGAAATGGATCCAAAACTGCACTTTTTTTCCCCCCAAACTCTTGTGGTTGTAAAAATTTCATCAATGCATATTTTAAAAGAATTTGGCAGCTATATACACAGGCCTATGTAAAAGATTTTGCAATTTATTAGATAAATTTTCATTGAAATCAATATAAAGCTACAGCAAGTTTACAGATTATGCTGATTAAAATCTAGTGCTTTTGAAAAATTACAGTTGGGTGCATTGAAACTACAGCCACATGTGTAAGTTATAGAGACAAAACATAAGGAAATAATTCATTAACATCACTGTATAATTAAAACAGCTCTTTTAATCACTATTTTTGAGAACTGGATACAAAACGTCGTTCCCAACCCACTTCCTCTATCAGACAGCTCTATCTTTCTCATTTTCTCACACGATGAGGCTCAAACATCACATCACAGAGAAAGCAGAATGCCCCAAAAAAGCTTTCAAGGGTATAATCTTGTAAAATGTGGCAGTAAGATTTGGAATATGAATGAGATTGCAATACACATTAAAAAAAAAAAAAAGTTGTAAGATTAGGTTGATCTACAAGGCATGGCAAATACATCAAATGCCTGCACTTTCTGCAGTACTATGAAATAAATTTGTGTGTTGAATTTATCAGTGGAAAAGAGGCTTAATCCCTCTGAAATTTCAATTTGCTACAGCATTATTCATTTCCTGTCCCAAAAGGTGATGCAGGATTTCTGTGTGCTCTCGAGTTGTCATATTTCACCCAGAAGTGGTTGGAGATACATTTAACACATACATTCCATTTCAATGAATAATATTATCCAGTATTTTTAATATCTGAATTAAATAATTAATAATTACTTAATTAATAATTTTTAATAGCTGAAACCAATAATTTAACAATAGCCTGTTTACTGTCAGGGACTTTACTAAAACAGTTACATTAAATTTTCTTTCCCACAAGGCACCCTGGGCTGGCAGTAAAACCCATGGGCAGCCACCAGCGAGGGAAGGAATCCTGCATGCACCAACTGCCAAAAAATGAGTGATTTTGGACACAAAAGAGATTGTGAGGAGAGGAAAACAGGAGTGGGATCATCCTGGAGCATTAACCACGGGAGATACGGTGGAGAGAAAGAAAAAGCAAATCAAGAAATGAAAGGTACAGAAATTCCAAACTGGAAAATCACGGAGGATGTTCTCTGCCCTACACATTTGTACCTGCAGCAGAATTTCTATCTACAATTCACTGCTATCATCTCCTCCCAGCTGAGATTGGCCACTTCCCCACCCAGCCAGGGCTAGATGTGCTCGCCAGGAGCTCCAGGTTGTCCCCAGGGTGGCATCCCCGAGCCCTGGGCAGCAGAGACATCACCAACACCTGCAGAGCCACATTTTGAAGGCTCAATCACTTCCCAAGAGCCCTGTCTCTCACGCAAAATGAATACAATCACTCCTCACTTTGGCTTTTTTAAAAGCTAAAAAAACATTGTAAATATTTACAACTAATTCAAATCCTTTCTCTGACCATGACAGTAAGTTGTTCACAGCCTTCACATCAAAACCAATCTGAAAAGCCAAGGTATGTCCTACTTGTATATGAGAAAGAAGGAAAATGTGCCTCTAATATTTTGTAGGGCCCAAGTGTTACATTTTTTGATTTTGTAAAAAGCCAAGGTATATCCTACTTGTGCATGAGAAAGAAGGAAAATGTGCCTCTAATACTTTGTAGGGCCCAAGTGTTGCATTTTTTGATTTTGTAACAGCAGCCATATGTGCTTTGAAGTTAAATGTTCCCACTTTGTTACTTGTTGTGGATTATATCCACTTAAACTGATCTGTAAACATTTAATGCCTCAACATTCATTCTTTTCATGCTGGTCTTCTGCAAAACTTCTTGTTCTCCAAATTAGACCACATTAAAGAGGGAATATCACAATAAAGAATGCCCCAAAAAAGAAAAAAAAAAAGGCTGTATTTATGAGAAACATGCAAATTTAAAAATAATAAGCAAAAGGTCAAAGACAAGCCAAAATACATATGTATGAAATTGAAGGAGTGCCATGAGAAGAGCAGTAAATCACATGCTTCTTTAAGAGTATGAACCAAATAAATGTCATCATGAAAGACATCTTTATTTGAACTAGAATTGAACTCTAATTTGTAAATACCACTTCTTAACAGAAATGCTATTTTGAATTTCTTTGTAGGAAAGATTTTGGATTCTCCTGTTCTGTTAGGCAATCTGACAAGAATGCATATTTCAATTTGTGAGGACTGCAGTGGTCACCTTTTAGCCCTCCTAAATCAGAGCTGGAAGGTGTTGGGTGATCAGATCCCCACGAAGAAATCCTCACCATTTAACAATCTACTCCAATAAAATATACTTATTTTCATCAGTTGGGGAAAAAAAAAAAAAAAGTGGGAGAAACATGCACAAAAACACAATTCCAAAACTGCATTTGAGGAAAATTAGCCATAATTTCTAACCCTGGTATTTTCAATTTCTCTTTAGTTTAACAACACCTAAAGTGGTCAAAACTAAATATTTATGAGTTACACAATTTTAAAGCAACCAATGCAAGCAATGAGTGAAGCGCTGACAAAAGCTGAAATGCTTTCCCCCAAAATGAAGGACAGCGCAGGAAAACCACAATTTTGAGCTCTAAGTACTTCCACAAGTCTCATCCTCAGGACATCAATCCTATTCCATCCCTCAGGCTGAAATATTGTACAAACTTTGTATCTGTGCACTATTCCAGTGCAGAAAGTCTCACCAAAGCTTTCCTCTTTCGCTCACTAAATACCACAACAATGACAACACCGATGCTGTGCTTCCAAACTCCCCCTCCAAAGTCACGTTCCACTCTTTGCAAGATGTTTATCAAGGGATGATTATCTCCAGTAATGCCCAATTTCAGTCCACTCACAGAAGGAATATTGTCAATATTAAGGTTCAGGGAACAAAACCCCCACCCTTCGTTCTGCAGGCTCGGTGCACATTCCCCCTTTAAGCTTCTTCAAAGACAAAATGGGATTGTTTTCAAAACAAGGATGGCAAAAACACACATGAAAGAGTTAAGAGCACTTAAGACTTTGAAATGGTAAACAACTAAACTGAACCTTGCCCTAAATTCTTACTTTAATCTAACAAACCCAGCCAGCCAGCATGTTCCCTACAGAAATAACTGCTGAGTAGCTTCAGGAAATTTGAGTAAGGACATTCTTATCTAACATCATAATTTGTAGGGAAGTTCACTTTAATGCTGCTTCTGCAGTCTTAGTGGAAGGACATTAAAGCACATGAAGATTGTTTGTCAGCATGGAAGTCGAATTTATTTTTTGAAGTCACAACACCACTTGGAGTTCACTGTGGGAAAGTTTTTCCAGCGCTGCTGCCCTCCAAGGCCACAACACATACAGTAGGTATGTTTATAGTAAGCAGCCAGACTGAGAAAGCAAACAAAAGATAATCAAGTGCCTTGTGCAGAAAGGGTTGAGCTTAACTAGACTGGAAAGACACAGGCAGATGTGAGCCAAGGGCACGGAGCAGGCTCAGCATCCGCGGCTGCCCAGGAATTCCCTGTCCCATCCACTTTAACCCTGTGCTGCAGAGCTTTTCTCCAAGAAAGAGTGGAGCACGAGGCACCAACCACAGCATTTCTTGGGTTTAGCCTTCTTAGTCTTCTCTTTCTTAGGCAAAAACATTTCCCAGGATTAATTCTTCTGGGCAAGGCTGAGCGCTCAGGTTCTCGGCACTGAGGATCCCATGTCGCTTCTGGCAAAAGCTAAAGAGTTAATTCTTGTCCTGGCTGAATTCCGGCGATGAAAAAAATCGTGTTCTCCCTGATTAAAAACCCCTTTGCTGTTTCCCCAGGGTACAATCTCTTTGTGTGCTTTCTACCTGAAATGATGTGCTGAATTTCCTGGGATGGCTGAAAGAGATGCTTTGTCACACCTCAAATCGGCTACAATTTGGTGACAAATGAAACTGCATCAGAGACCATGAAAGAGAGAGAGTGAGAGGCAGGTGAGGGAAGAATTTGCAGGGGTTTAACTCGTTGTTTCTTTACCTAACTTCAATATTTTATCCAAAAATCACGTTTGTCTACAACCTAAAAAGCACAACTACAAGAGGAAAAAGAAGGAAAGGAAAAAAAAGGCAGTTTAATTCCTTTATCCAACAAGATTCCTTTCCTGCCACTACACATCTTTCACAATATTTAATTATTTTTGAGACATAAACAGGAGATGGACACCTCACCCTCAGTTATGAAATAGAGCTGCAACAATAAGCAGAAGTTTATTGATAGCTGTTCATGAAATCAGAATTGGAAGGGACCTTAAAGTTCCCCTCATTCCCCTAGACCAGGTTACTTTTCTTATATTTTAAGATGGCTAAAGAACGACAAAGAAAGTTTAAAGTAACAACAAGACCAAAGATTAGTGGTGTTTATTTGTCTCAGCTCCTGGCTCTGAAACTTTTCCCTTCAAACAGCAATAGAAAAGGATTTCTGCTTCTCTGCATTGCAAATGCAACTTCAAGGCATGAACACCTGATAAAGGACAGGCCCCACATCAGTTCAGATAAGAGTCAACACAGGCTAAGAAAAACACAGTTTATAATGGATGTAAAATGAGCTTAAATTAGTATTCCATGTATGAAAGGCAAATTTATCACAATCAAAACTCAACTTTTCTTTAAAAACATTTCCTCATGCCTGACTGGAATCTAAAGAACTTGAACAATAAAATGTTTGATAGGGATAATCAGGAATGCTGCAAAGGAAAGGGAAAAAATATTTTATTACTCATGAGAAGTAACAATATCAGCAAAGTAATGTGACAAACTTACTTCTCCTGGAGAAAATGTTATTAAGAACAAATATCTGAAGCCTCCAGATCAGACTGTCAAGCTTTGACCTCTCTGCTAAGTAGAGAAACCATAAAAGCATTTCCCAAAACTTTTCATAGCACTTTCAATAGCAATAATTTTTAAAAACCCCTCAATCACTGACGTAGGTATAGCCTAAAAACCAAAACCACATCCAGCACGTGACCTTAAATACACAAGAGCTTTGAAGAAGAGGAAACTCAGAATATATGAAAGAAGCAGGAGGCCAAGAGACAACAGCAGAAACAAATGAAGTTTCTAACTGGTTTCTACCTTTCTAAAGTTTCTAACTGGTTTCTACCTTTCTAAAGTTTCTAACTGGTTTCTAACAGTTTCTAACTTTCAATCCAGACAAGCCCAAGCTGCAGCAGGGAAGGCTCAACACCAACTCAGAGCTGCAAGACACCAAGGCTGTCTCACCATTACGTGTACTCAGTTAGATATTTTCATATTCTTGGGTAAAAGCACAGTCTCCATACATACTTGCCTGAAACACTCCCAGCTTCCTAAAATTCCCAGGGTTCTTACTGAGAAAAATCCTTGTGTGAAGACTTGTGTGACCAAAAAAACCCAAGGAAAGTTTGAAAAGGTTTTCAAGACAACTGCTCTTCACACCAGGCAGCTCAAAGCAAAAGCTATTCTGTATTGCCTTTCCTGCCTTCCCCCACGACTGAAGTATTCTGTTGGGTCAAGGGTCTGCTGTATCTCAGGTGGGATCACTTGTAAATTCACTTTCCCAAAGGCTGGGAGCAGCAATTAAAGGATAGCAAGATGCCCCCACGGCAATTAAAATGCTTACAAGTAACAGCAGCCATGGCTGACACTCAAATCTCACAGATTCCAAGGTGCTGCGATCCTTTACTGGGATTTTTTTATTTTTAGTAATGACATTTTCTTGAAGTGTGACACTCCACTTAAAACTTCCTGACCCTTTCAGAAGCCACCGGAGGCCGTGATCCACAGCAGGGAAATGCTGTTCAGCAGCAACCCCACACAGACCTCTCTTTTACAGCCTCAAATCCTCTTTGTCAGGTAACTCCCAACAAGTCTTATCAGGCAATCAAAGTCTCTCATGAGCGACTTATTTAATTACCATCCCTGGAGAGGAGACTTGAAAAAGTGATTTATGTGTCACGGTAGCCAATTTGCTATCCAAGGGAGCTCCCGTATCAGCTGAGGATCATCACAGTTTAATAACCATCCATTATCTACACAACGTGATTGCAAACTGGAATTTCAATTAGGAAAAGGAATAAAATACAAATAAAATTACAGAGATAGGAGATAAGCAGGCAAGCAGATCGACGCCGATATAAAAATGCTGGATATAAAGAGATCCTTTGTCAGCATCAATTGGAATAATTTGTAAAATGGCCATGAGCAAGTTCTCCCCCTGCAAGCAGCTTGAAAAGCTCAAGGAATTACAGCTTTCTGTGCATATAACCCAATGGATAAATACAGGCCAAATATCCAAAATCTGCTTGCACCTTTGTTTCAGACATATTCCCACCCACCCCCACCTTCAGCTTGGAAAAAGCAAGAGAAACACCAAGAACACAAAAACATTATTTGTTATAATTTCTGATTGCACTGAAGAGAACTTGGCCATCCATGAAAACCCTGAGTGTAACAGGCAAGATTTTTAAATGCTCTCATATCCCTCCGGACTGACAAGAGTGTAGAAAGAATAAGGATCATTTGGCAACTGATAAAAATGTTGTCATAAAAATGACAACATGAAAATATGTGATTATTTCTCAAAAAACAAGGCTGAGCTATTTCATTAAACTCTCTCATCATTCCTAACTTTGGCTGCAACTCTGTGAGCTTTCAACCTGTGAGAATAAGCAGAAAATGAGAAAGAAAGAAAGAAAGAAAGAAAGAAGAAACCTCCTTATGAAAATCAATAGATTAATAATCTTAATAAAACTAAATTTCTGTGAGAATATTAATCCTAATGAAATAGGCTAAAGATTTGGTGGTACAAGTGAAAGGATTATAAAAAAGACAAAACAACACAGTAGAAGAAATATATTAAAATACAGCTACAGAGGTACTTCATTGTCACCTCAGAACTATCACAGACCACCACAGAAAATACACCCAAAAGAATAAAGTCTTATAACAGTAACAAATTTGAATTATTAAAAGGGAAAGAAAGAGGCGAACACACAGAAAAGGCTCTTGAACACTTTCAAAAGGAGGCACATTGACCAAAAAATGTTGAGTTCTCTTAATGGCTTGCAAATTCTGTATCGATTAAAAAAAATAAACACAGAAAGCCAAACTCTTCTTTCATTTATACAAGTATAAATAAAATACAGTATCACAGAGTCATCAAGAAAGTCTGAATTTCTACCAGAGTGAGACACTTGGTTTGACCAGCAGCCATTATTTTGCCTCATTTATCAGTAACCATATTAAATGAGTGAAGATTATTATAACTTAAATTCTAATGTTTTCATCTCACACATTCATAAATAACCTTTCCAAGCTTTACCAATTCATCTCTAGAAGAGTGATTCCCACATAAAGTGTTTTTGGCCAAGCTCAGAATGCAGCCTACATTACTGAGGAGTTCCCACTGCAAGTTAATAAATAAGAAATGGACTCAGTTTATTTTACCCCAAGATTCCAACTATTGAGACGTGCTTCGAGGTCATCATCATCCAATGAAATGTTTCTTTTGTGGTGATCGTCCTGGAACACGAAAAAGGTCAAAGAAAATATCAGAACTGCTGGCAGATACGTAATTTAAAATAAAGTTTCTCATTGACTTGGCCATACCTACACTGCATTTCCTAAAGTGCCACGATATTTCCGGCAGCTTCCACCTAAACAGTTACCAGAAGGGTGCTGTGCTGAGAAAGGAGCCCAGAGGATAAATTCTCTTCACTTTAATTTTCTTATTTATTTATTTCCAAAGCAATGGTCTCCTTTCCAGAGGGGGAATCTACTCAGTGAAAATCAAAATACTCCATTTTCAGGGAACATTCTTATTCTAGAAATGATTCACGCCCACAGTGCCTTTTTGTGGGGCTAATCCAGAATTCAGAGATCATCTGGTCAGCCCCCACATAAAAAAATTTGGTTTAAAAATTCGAGGAAAGCACAGCAAGGCCCTGCTGGTTACC
The DNA here is from genome assembly GCA_036630365.1 of Acanthiza pusilla. Classification (NCBI taxonomy): domain Eukaryota; kingdom Metazoa; phylum Chordata; class Aves; order Passeriformes; family Acanthizidae; genus Acanthiza; species Acanthiza pusilla. The sequence goes on along the minus strand of JAXCHO010000010.1, from coordinate 2,112,211 downwards.
CAAGCAGAGGACAGAGCAGAGGCTGCCCAGCCCAAGGGTCTGCCCTGAAGGAAGGGACAAGGAATTCTTTCCAGAACAAAGCTTTTCCTGCAGGATAACACTAACTACCAACTGCATTTAATGCATTGAAAGGGGAAGGTGGTGCAGAACATTTTCCTGAGCTGAGGTTTTGGCAAAACAACACTGAAGCCTGAAATGCTTTGTCTCACCACTCGAGGTTTGTGTCTGGCCCTGGCAGTGCCTCTTCCCTAAATCCCACCTGTCCCAAGCACCCAGGGACTGCAGCAACACTCGATTGAAGCACCTCCTAAAGGTCCTTAAAAGTCTCCCTGCTCCTCTACCTGGGCCTGAATTGTGCCAGAACATCTGTGCATCACTGCCAGTGGAACAAGGTATTGTTTGTTCCGAACGCTATCAAACTGTCTGGCACAGCAAGAGAGGATTATTTCACTTAAAGGCCTTTTAAAGCTGCAATCACAGGAGAATCAGTGGATGGAGCTGAAGAACAATGAAGTGCAGTGATTTGTCTAACACTGCCCTGGAAGCTGTGGCAGCGGCAGCAACAACAACAAAAAAAATTAAAAATAAACAAACCAAAACAACAACGCCCCCCCTACAAAACTTTAAAGCCCCAAATCCAGGTTTTAGCCGAAGAAAACATTTTTTTTCACAATAACTCTTCCATAAGGAATATTTCCTGAAGTAAAATAAACAGGAAACCAATAAGAAGAAATTTTGTAAATCCAGCATGTGGTTTTATTTTTAATTATGGCATTTCTGTATTTAAATTCCATTTGTATACAGACAATCAACACACACATAAATAGACTCCCAGCAATCAGAGCCTAGAGCACACTGATTTTTGCCCACTGAGCACCTGTAACCTGCCCTGATAAACCATCCCCTTGCTAATCCCCCATTCCAGATGCACAGCAGAAAACAAATTCCCTCAGCAAAGAGCTTCCAGCTTATCCTATTTGCACTTTGTGTCCTCATGAATTCTCAGCTGTGCCCAGCTGCAATCCTTCCAAACTATTCCTCTGATAGAATCAAAAAAGAAGCGTGGGCAGAGCTAAGGAACAAACAGGAAATTCAGTGTTCTGGAGGGGTGAGGGCTGCTCTAGGTGTGGTGAAGGACACTGCAAGGCCACAGAGCACATTTAGGAAGGTAAACAGCACATTTCTTGGTAACTCACATTTGTCAGGAGTAACTTTGAGTGCAAATGATTGCAATTATATAAACAACATCAGGGAATATCTTGGACTAAAAGGGTTTTAAACAAAGCCTGTTCAGTGCCCTTTCATCAGTCATAGCTCGGTGTGGAAAGTCTGATGAAACAAACTGTCCAAAATTCACTCTTGCAGAGGTCAACCATCACTGAACAGAGCCAGAGGCATCTCTGCAGCTTTCTTTAATCTATTCTTGCAAAATCTGAGATGATGTCAATGCAGGCACCTTGCCAAGCCCAGGGAAAACAATGCAGCACTGAACACACAACACCAAACAGAGGTCAAGCATTGGGATGGACTGAGAACATCCTGCAAGGAATTCTGTTCCTCTGCACTGCACAGGACAGATCTGGAGGAGCTTTAGGATCTGGAGGAGCTCCTCCCCATCACCCCCAACCAAATATCTGCACCTTCCCATGGGGATCATGACCCTCACAATGGAAATCACAGCTTTACAGGGATTTATAAAACCAACTCAGGGAAAGCTGAGCTTTAGGACAAAAAGGAGAAGCATCTTACAGACAGGGACGTGCCTAGGTCATCTTCATCTGTCCGGCGAGGAGAGCTCTGACAGCGGCACAGAACTGATGGCTTCTCACTGAACCTTTCCCTGTTATTAATGATGAGAGGAGAATTCATTTTCAGCAACTTGTGGCACACAAAGGATGTTAATCACAGAACAGAATCTTCTGAAATATACACAATATAAGAAAATAACTGTCAAGATGGAAAGAACAAAAAAGAAAGGAGAAAAAAGAGAAAAATTTCTTGTTAAAGGCAAACAAAACCCTGAAGTGTTCCATTAAAAAAACACCAGCAAAAAACCCTACACCAAAAAACCCAACAGAAATATCATGTACACGACAGTACATTAAAAAGTGTTCCTTGCTTTTCTTTTACTACATCACCCAACAGCTCCCAAAGGATTTTAGGACAAACCCAAGCTCAGGAGAGGGGAATGTTTTTGAAACACAATTGCTAAGCACATGAAACATAGGATGGAGTGCAGTGACTCAGAGAAGAAAGAGGAACTAAGGTGATGGAACTGAGGGGAGACATTTGAGACCAAAAAAATAGGTTAGATGAAAGTAAATCATCCTATAACACACAGACTTGAAGGCAAGGGCAGAAACCACACACAGCTCAATCCAAAGGCAGTGGCTTGAGAGGCCAAGGTGGAGAGGAACACATCAAGGAACAAGGCACAAAGATTGCCTCAGTTCCACTCCATTTCTGCTTTATGAACTGAAGGGAATACATGGGAATGGCAAAGGAAAGTCCTCAAGACAGGACACGAGTACAGATGACCAAGGGCTCTGTCCAGCAGAGTGGACAGGGATTTTGTGGAAAAGCTTTTGCTTATTTGCTTCATTTCCCTTTATTCAAGGACAAGTAAAACACTTGAATAAAGGGAAATGAAGAACTGCAGACAGGTGAATTGTCACTGACACACCTGGCCACAGACATTTCTCAGCCACAGAACAGGGAAAAGAACAAAATAAAAGTTATAAATGTTTGTTAGGTAGGTTGATACACCAAAAGATCCGAAACAGTAGCGACACACCTTCCAGCACACAGTCCACTGTCAAATCCACAGGCATTCAGGTAACTAAAAACTCCTGTTAGTCCCTTCACCTTCCTCAGTCTGGCTATATTATACTGAAGTCAAATCAGACCATTAAAATACCTTCCTTCCTTTCCATCTGGCAGCAAATCCCATGGTTGTTATGCCAAAAAGACACTGAGATGGATGAAGTGTTCATGAACAGCACAACAACTGCTGGATGGACAATATAAACCAAAGACAAACACCAAATTTTCACCAAGCACAAGGCCCCAGCTTTCAGCAGAGCAGCAGGGAACACAAAAATACAAACTCAGAGCCTACCTTCCCTCCCAGCACCAAAAATCCCACAGAAACAACGTGTATGGATGCACAAGAACAATTACAAAGCTGTAAATAGTTTAGATAAGCAAAGACTTGGAGGTAAAAAAGATCAAAAGGAATATAATAACACAATGAATGCCTCTTGCATTTCTTAGCAAGATTTCATTTGACACAGAATTGCCTTTCATTAAAAGGAGATAAATCTTTGCCAGTGAGAAGATCTGCCCTTTTATCAGATTTCCTTTCTGAACAATACCCAGGTTACCTAACAATGCAATAAAGTTCCAATTGTTAAAAATGAGAGAAAACCAAATTCATGCCCTCATCATTCAGAGATTGAGGAATATCAACAAATGCTCAACCCAACCCAAGTTAACCGAAACATTTTCAAACTGACCAAAGGGAGGAAAAAAGTCTGGACGTATTCTTAGTTTGTATTTGCTATTTTGAAGAGGAACTTGAAGCTGCTTTCCTTGATTCCACGAACAGAATTTGGAAAGATTATTAAGGATGGACACAATTTTGCTCCTGTCAGGTATGTCCACTCTCTTTCCCAGCCTTCTGCTAATAGAAGTCAGGCTCCAAAAAGCACAGGATTCATTCTTTTTCCTCCACTGCAGGTGAGTGAAGGAGGATCAGAGTTTTGCCATCAGCCCTGGGACCTCCTGCTTCAGCTGGCATGGGAGGGGGAGGCAATTTGCTGCTAATAAAGGAGATTAAGAAATATTCCTTCTAGGGACAAGGTGAGGGAAACTCAGTGGTTCCTCCTGGTACAGCACAACTGCACATTAACCATATTTCCAGGCAATATTTCCTTTGTAAATACAGAGGAGAATTCTCCTATGGGGTCAGAAAGCACAGATTTTCTGTTCAAACCAATCAAAACATTTCTCAAACCAAGCCTCTCACATTTCAAAATAAATCTGCACTTTCCAGCCACGACAGGTTGGATTTATTAATCCACACCCCAGTTTGCAAGTAAGGTTTGTCTACCTGCTTTTTATTTAGGCAGAAAAACAACTTCATAGAGAAAAGTCAAAATTGTCCAACACTGAATTATCTGTACTGCAAGATAAAAATCACTATGAAAAGAACTTTTCTGTTTGTTTGGGTCTTTGAAAGGAGAGAATCTTGAGATAAAGAACATCAAGCAGTTACTCAAACATGTCTCACTGACATTATCTATTTTGCCCTGAGAAAATGTTGTAAGAACTGAGTCATGGCTGGAATGCAAAATTTCCATCCAACTACACATATTCCATGGCCATGGATAGAGTTTTCCCAAAGCACATTCAGGGGAGAGAGAAAATATCATGGAACTCGGTCACCATCTGCTGGCTCTCCCTACAAACTGCACATTCCAGAAATATTTAATAAATTACATTTTTACCTGCACTGATAGTTCATTCAAAATTGTAAATACAAAGAAGAACAGGATCTATGTGCTGGATATAGGCAATATCTTAACACAGTCATGTGTGAATAAGATGATATTAAATTAGTGATTTCCACAAAACACAGCAGCTGAAATATTTGCCTTCGGTATTTTTCTGCATGACTCGCAGGAAAATTAAGTTTCTTATTCCAATTTATAAATTTTTATTTTCATTTAATTCTATTATTTTAATTGAATTAATTCTATTAATTTAATTTAAAATGTATTAATTGAATTTAAATTTATAAAATTTTCTAACCGAAATTCACATTTCCTTAGACACAGCCTAACTCCTGATCCAAGCAGGTCCTGGCAGAGCTCTGCACAGCAGAGTTTCATTCCCAGAGTCCTTTAAACCATTAACTTTATTCAATTCTATTTCCTTCTCCTGGCATGGAATAATTGGCAACCACCACAGCCTTGGGAACCATACTCAGCACCAATGGAGGTATTGCTTCATTCCCACAGGATAAAAAGGAAAAAAAAAAGTGAAAGAAAGCTTCGCTACACCAAAAATGACTTTGGGAACTTTGTCAGGCCAAGCTGAATCTTAGGTTCAGACACTGAGTGGGCAAAGACATCAGATCCCAAATATTCTACTATTAACCCTTAAAAGAGAGAAAAAATACAGCAAAGAAGGGAGGGAGTAGGTGGGACTGTTCCTCAGCTTTCCTCCAGTGGGGACCAAGCCCAGAGCACTGAGGAGGGAGGAATATGCAAATCCCACCCCAGCTGAGGTCCAAGTCAGGAATTTGGAGGAATTAGGAATATTTTTATACCACAAATACAGCCTTGTAGAGGTATCAATGTGCTAAATGACAGGAGAAAGTTGTGCTGATGTTTTTTTATTGCTTCTCACACCCAGATTGACACTTGAACTTGATGATGCTCCCAGGGTCAGATCCAGGCCAGGATCTTGGCATAGCAGAACAATAAAACAGATTTATCCAAGGGCTCAAAAACATTTCTAAAGCATGACACATTCCTTGTTTTCATAATGTCAAACCTATTATTTTTTAATTAAGGGCATCTGGACAGCTCTTCCTGACAATTCTCCTATCACCAAGCCCGAAGCAGAAATATGATAACTGAGCTGGCAATTCTCCATCCTCTGCCTCTGGTTCTTAAAGCACAAGTCTGTTATCAAAACCACAGGTTCTTCTCAGAGCATGAGTGTGAGCAACCAGAGGAGCCCCTAGTCCTCAAAAAAAGGAGATATTCAGACCTAACAGCAACCTTTTAAATGATTGCTGGAATCACACATGGCTGATGGATACAAAAGAGCAAAGTTCCATGATACTCAATATCAATGTGATTTAACTTGCAAGAGTGTCTGTCTATCAACTATCCAAATCACTGCTGAAAAACTAAAAACACGATTGAAAAATTATCATAAACAGCATAAACATCAGCGTGCCTACAAGGGAACAGCTAATGATGGCCACTTATGAAAAATGTAAGTGAAGACATTAAAAAAGCATTGGACTTCTGAAACAAAACTTGCAAATGTATTCCTAATGCAAAGAAATGAAACCAGAAGCAGAGTAAACACTCACTGCCTCCTGTACAGCACCTACTGAGCTTTGAATAATATTCACTCTATGTCTGAGAGTGCTTCCCTCACCAAGGATTTCAGTGAAATTAAACATTAGCTAGACTTCAAAATGAGCAAACAGGAGGAAATTCCATCCATGACTGAAATGCAGCCACATAAAGGAAAAAGAGGGAGCACAGATCTTGATAATCAGCACAAAGTTGCACTACGTAAGAAAATCCAGAAAGTAAACACTTAAGAACAGCAAACTAAAATTTACCTAAGATTCCCACAAAATAGGACAGAATAGAGCTGAAGTTTTCCAAATGTCCAAATGACCAGCTTGTCACTCCTTCAACACTGCAGGGACATCTTTCTAAACCAACAGGAAAACAAGCCTCAATAACATGACACACTGCACCCCTTTTTCCCAGCTGTAATCAGCTCTGCTCTCATTTGATTGGAACTAAGGATGCAGCTTAAGCTCACTGGATCCTGCAAATCAAAACCCTAAATCTTGCCCAGCAAAACTTGCTTATCTGCAAGGAGCCACTGTTCTGTTTCCTCAAAAAAACCTGTGAGCAACAATCATAGAACACCTTTAAATCTATCATCTGTGTGCTTGCTTATATTTCTAATCTGTAGGAAAAAAAGTCATGAAAAACTCTTTGATAAAAGAGCTGCTTTCAGCATCACAGCCTGAGCCTACAAATGCAGACTTTGATTTTCCATGTTGAGTGTCTGTAACTGAAAGGGGATGGAGAACAAGAGAAAGCAAAAAAGGATAGAGGGACAGGGCATGGAAGATGTACAGAAGCCAGAGAAGACAACATCATGGAGAAAAATAAGAAAATTCCAGAAGTTCTCATTCCATTGAAGCTGTTAGCAAAGTTTCTGTCCATAAAGCACAAACACTGATGGTGAGTCCACGAGGGAGTGCAATAAACTCATACAAACTGAGCCACCCAGAGCTCATCAAATCAAACACCTATTAAATCCCAATCAAACCCTGCCTAAAGCAAGGACAGAAACCTTACCCGTGTGAAGGAGGAGTTGTTGAAGATGACTCTTCTACGGAAGACAAATTACTTTCGTGGTTTCCCAGCTCTCCCACCACCCACTCAGGCACAGCAGGGCTATGGCTCCGAACTGGTGCTGCACTTGGCTCATCAAAATAAACTGACTGCAACGAGAACAAATGCAAAATCAACACATGGGTGTATTTACACAGATATATTCCTCACAATTTAATGTCATTTCTTGCAGGAGTATCTGCAGTACAAACATTTCTTTTCCAATGAAATCAGTGAGGTGTGCAAATGCCACCTTCCCAACACACAGGAATTCATGGCAATAGTGGAAATATTTTCCAGGATGGGTAATTTTAGGACAAATTGCCAGTGTTATCTCACTAAAGTTCATAGCAAGGGTTGACACAGCAGATTCAGTTCTTCAGAAAACAAACTGCCACTTTAACAACGTCTGTGTGGATTCTAGAGTCAGCTCAGGCTACTAAAGTCACTGCCTTTAAGCATATTTTTCCTTTTGCAAGAACTATCTCCTGCCTAGGACAAAAGAAAGCCTCAAGGGCCTTTTTTATTAATTTTTCCAAAGAACTAGAAAAATATCACCTTTCTGTTCTTTCAAAACACCTATTTTTATATGCCTTTTAACCAGAACAGCTCTCATAAAATTTTACACATTCCAAGGTTTTCCCAACATCAATTACAAGAAATGCCCTTATTTATCACAAGCAATTCCACCCCAATCCATCCACAATCATTTTACACATTTCTGCCAAATCCAAGATGGAAAAGCAATTCCAGGCCACATTTCAGCAAATCGAAAGAAATGACACTCACCATGTAAGCAGGCAAAGTTTTCAGCATTCCTTCCTCTGGTTTTTCTGTGAAGGGAGCATCCAGCACTCCCCTCTGCAGCATGTGCAGCAGCAGTTTTGCATACAAGTTTCGATTCTCCCTCGCCACTATTGCTACGCCTGCTCCCGTTAGTTTGCAGAGTTTTTTAATCCACAGTGAGCATCTTTTTCTTTCTGAAAATATGGATAGGCATGGTCACTACATATTTTTGGAGCAAACCAAACACATTCAGAAAACAGGAGACATCTCTGGTCACTAGTTTTGGAGGTTTCTCCCTTCTACACAAAAGTTTACAGCAAAACGAACAAAAAAACCCAAATGACCAAACCAAATAAAAGAAATTGTTAAATACCTAGGTTAAAAATAAGTCTTTAACAATAGTTCAAATTTACATATTCCACAAACATTTTCTATAAATTCTTGTTTACCAGAAGTTTCCATCACTTTTGGAAATAGCATGGAATTGGAAACACCAGGAATTCTGCAAGGGCAGAATAATGGGAATAATGCAAGAGCTGCCATTAACTACAAATTACATTTGCATGAGCATTAATACTTTCAATACACAATAAAACCTCATCCATTTAAGAAATAATAAATCGCTATTTACACAAGCATTGCTACCAGATGATGAAATTATTAATTTGGTTAAATGTTTACACATAAAGATCTTAATTTTTAGTGTTTGTGCCTTTAATAATAACCAGTTTGCTGTAACAATTGGATTTATACAACATAATTTATTAATTGATGTTCCTATTATTACACATTCCTGACGAAATGTTAACAACTTCATAACTAAAAACCAATGGCAACTTTGTAAGAGCTATCTCAAAAACAATGCCCTTTAAAAGGGTATTCAGTTTCCAAATATAGATGTTAATTTATTTATGCAAAAGCACATTCACACCATGAACTCTATTATTAGTACTTAAATGTACATTTTACCATATTTACCTGAACTATGCTTCAAGTTTAGGACGTAGGGCTTCATAGCCACAACACAGCTATCCAATTCCGCATCCAGTTTTTCCTTTATTTCCTCTTCACTGCTCATTTTGAAAAAGCACAAAGTAACCTGTAAAGTTCATCACATTGAGGTAGAAAAGGTCAAATACTGCTTTCCACCGGGCTCTGTTCAGCTTAGGCCGCACAAAGATGTGCTTGGAACAACCCAGGAAGTGAAACCACACGTGTTATGTTCAAATAAACACAAAACTAGGAGACATTCTTTGTACATAACAGGTTCTCAGTGTAATCTACACGTAAATACAAAACTAAGGGAGATTCTTTACAACTAACAACTATTCAGTGTAATCTACAAATAAAAACAAAACTAAAAGAGATTATTTGTAAATAACGTGTACTCAGTGTAGTAAAAACAAAAAGCTAAGAGAGATTCTTTACAACTAACAACTATTCAGTGTAATCTACAAATAAAAACAAAACTAAAAGAGATTATTTGTAAATAACGTGTACTCAGTGTAATCTACAAGTAAAAACAAAACTAAGAGAGATTCTTTGTAAATAAGGAGCACTCGGTGTAATCTACAAGAATGTGCTTGCTTAGGTTTGAAATTGAATAGCCAACCGCACAATAAATATATTCATTACACCCAATTTGTATAAAACACCTCAAGGCGTTTATGCGATACCGCATCCCTGACTTGGTATTCCTTAGAATTAGAGGCTTCTTTTTTAAAGAAGAGGGGGAGAAAAGGGGGGAACAGCGAGCAGAGGCACAGCTCACAGTCACAGAACCAAAACCGCCGTCAGGGCTGGTTTAAGGAAGCAGCACCGCCGAGGGCAGCGCTCTCCGCTCCGTGCCGTTCATCCCCAGCCCCGTGCGGACCTTTCCTTGCTCATTTCAGCGACACCCGCGTTTGTCCTTCCGCCACCGGAGTGCCCACCCGGGCCCGCCCCGGGCCCTTCCCTGCGGCCAGCCCCGGCCCCGGGCCGTGCCCCGGCCGTGCTCCCGGCCCGGGGCGCTCATCGCTGTCCCCTGCAGTCCCTCCCAGTCCCGGCCCGGGCCGCACACCGCTGTCCCCTGCAGTCCCTCCCTGCCCCGGCCCCGGGCCGTGCCCCGGCCGTGCTCCCGGCCCGGGGCGCTCATCGCTGTCCCCTGCAGCCCTCCCTGCCCCGGCCAGGGCCGCACACCGCTGTCACCTGCAGTCCCTCCCTGCCCCGGCCCCGGGCCGTGCCCCGGCCGTGCCCCCGCCCGGGCCGCACTCCGGTGCCCCCTGCAGCCCCCGTGCCCCCGGCCCGGGCCGCACTCCGGTGTCCCCTGCAGCCCTCCCAGCCCCGGCCCGGGCCGCACACCAGTGTCCCCTGCAGCCCCCGTGCCCCCGGCCCGGGCCGCACACCAGTGTCCCCTGCAGCCCTCCCAGCCCCGGCCCGGGCGGCACTCCGGTGTCCCCTGCAGCCCCCGTGCCCCCGGCCCGGGCCGCACACCAGTGTCCCCTGCAGCCCCCGTGCCCCCGCCCGAGCCGCACACCAGTGTCCCCTGCAGCCCCCCAGCCCCGGCCGGGCCCTGCCCTGTTACCTGCGGGGCTCCGGCAGGGCCCGCGGGGGAAGGCGGCGGCGGCGGCGGCCGAACGTTCAAACCGGCCCCGCTCCCGGCGGCCCCGCCGGCCGCGCGTTTCCGTTTCCGCGGTGACCGCCGCGGCCCCACCGGCCCGGGCCGGGCCTCAGCGGGCGGGGAGCCCCCGAGCACGGCCCGCAGGGTGGGTGGGTGTGCTGGGGAGGTGTTGGTGACCGGGAACTTGCACGGGAAGAGCTCCTGGGACTGAGCGAGCGCGGGGAAGGCGCTGCGGAAAGGCACTCAGGGCTCCGGGAGGCGCTGGTCACTTTCTGCCCTCCGGTGACCGGCACGGGACCCGGGCACGGCACAGGACCCGGGCACGGCGCAAGACCCGGGGCACGGCACGGGACCCGGGGCCCGGCACGGGACCCGGGGCAGGGCACTGGAACCGGGGCACGGCACAGGACCCGGGGCACGGCACAGGACCCGGGGCACGGCACAGGAACCGGGGCACGGCACGGGACCCGGGGCACTGCTCCTGCTGTGTCAGGGCAGGCTTAGGGTGCATGTCAGAGAAGGTTCTTCCCCCAGAGGGTGCTGGGCACTGCCCAGGTTCCCCAGGGAGTGGGCACGGCCCCGAGGCTGCCACAGCTCCCGGAGCTTTGGACAGCGCTCTCAGGGTGGCATTGTTGGGGGTCTGTGCAGGGCCGGGAGCTGCACTGGGTGATCCCTGTGGGTCCCTTCCCACTCAGGATGTTCTGTGATTCCTGCCCGGAGTGATGACTGTCAGCACACCCCAGCAGTGTGGGCATGGCTACACCCAATGCTCTGCCCCCCAAATTCACCTGCGGGCACAGTTACTGATCCGATCCGCCTCGCACCGAAACGCCTCCCGAGCCCCCGCAGAGCCTCGGGGGCTCCGAGGGACACACGGGACATGCCCCGAGCAGAGTCCTGCCCTTGGCTTGGGCCATCCCCGGCACAAACACGGGCTGAATGGAGAACGATGGAGAGCAGCCGTGAGGGGAAGGAGTCGGGAATGTTGGTGGGTGAGAAGCTCGGCATTCCCTGTGCCCTGTGCCCTGTGCCGATCCCCAGCGCGGCAGCAGCAGAGGGGAGCATTGTGCCCCTCTGCCCCTCAGGTGAGTCCTCACCTGCAGAGCTTCCCCAGCCCTGGAACAGAAGGAGCTGGAGCTGCTGAGAGAGCCCAGGGGAGGCCATGGAGCTGCTGCAGGGCTGAGCTGAGCCCCTCTGGAGCCAGGCTGGAGAGCTGGGGGTGCTCACCTGGAGGAGAAGGACACAGGGAGAGCTCCGAGCCCCTGCAGGGCCTGAAGGGCTCCAGGAGAGCTGAGAGGGACTGGGGACAAGGCATGGACGGACAGCACACAGGCAATGGCTTCCCACTGCCAGAGGGCAGGGCTGGATGGGATTTTGGGAAGGAATTGTTCCCTGGGAGGGTGGGCAGGCCCTGGCACAAGTGCCCAGAGAAGCTGTGGCTGCCCCTGGATCCCTGGCCAGACTGGACAGGGCTTGGAGCACCCTGGGACAGTGGAAGGTATCCCTACCCATGGCAGGAGATAATCTTTAAAGTCCCTTCCCACCCAAAACATTCTGTGATTCCGTGCCATAAATGTAATGAGATTGGTTCAGGTCCTCATTACACAGGGGATGGACTTGGAGCATCATCAGGAGAGGTGGGACGAGAAAAGTGAGGGTGCAGCAGCAGTGGGACACAACTCCAGGCTCTTTGTGATGGATTATTTTATTGCTGCTACTTGCTTATATCTATTTTCATATCTTCCCTCCGATCAATATTTGGGGGGGAAAAAGTGCTTCTACTCAAAGCTTAGTGGAAAACGTTTGCCACCCTGAAGTTAAAGGTCAATAAATCAGAAGTAGCTTTTGAGCCTGAGCAATGGGGAGTGGGTGCCAGAAAATGATACTGAAATTGCAGGAGAAGGTTTAATAATTGCAGAGCCAATTTTATCCACAGCTTCTGAGTAAAATCTGTTCAAGTATATTCCTGTAGGTAATAGAGTGATTTTGAGCTCACTTTAAGAGATTAAATCTGCTCCATATTGCTCATGTTTCCTGCGTTGTTCATGTCCTATCCCAAGGACAGAGAACATGAGGGGGTGTTGTGGAATAGAAGCATTTCAAAGCACATCCCTGACACTTCCACACAGAAACCATGGGTTGTCCTTGTTTTTAGCCATTGCAAGAAAACCATCAATTAACCCAAAAGAATTAGAGAAATCTCCCTGTTCCTTCAGCTGCCCAGTCTCTTCCTGAGTGAATGAAATCATTGTGTGTATGTATGAGCCCAAATAAACCCTCTGACCTCTTCGATTCATTTATTTCTCTCCCCAAAAATCTGTCATGAGCTTTACTCTGTGTGTAATGTCTAAAGCATTTTTATCTCGAACAAACAAACTCTTCAACATTTCTAAGCTCGATTCACATGCACATACACATCAAACAAGAAATCCTTACATGTAGGGTAGAAAATTGGCTGTTTTCTTTGATTTCTCAGCTAATCTTTAGCAGAAATGATTCCGCGTTCGGGCTCAGTGGTGATAGCTCTGACAGCCACACCGGGGCCTCCTCAGAGTGCCTTAAGCCCACATTTGCATAGAAGCAGTGCAAAAATCAGTGATGGAGTATTTCAACCACGCTAGACTCTCAGGAGTGCATTACAAAGATGATTTGGTATCTTTAAATTGCCAATTTAAAATAGTTGTCATCTGATAGATATTGGAACACAGGACACTTTTTGTCGATGTTAAAACCATGGCAGATTCTTGCAGCAGAGTGAGGCTGCTGTGTTTCTGCATGTTGCCTTCAGATTTGAATAGATCTCTGCCATGCTCATCACAAAGTGCTTGGGAAAAGTGAATTTGCTGGAATATAATGAAAAAGAACATGAGGCCGAGCAAAATCAATGGTTGGAACCTCTGCTCCAGAAATTTCCTGAGGGAATGGATCCAGTTCCTGGGTCTGCTTCCCAAGGCAGAGCAGGGTGGCTGGAGAGATTGGAGTGATTTGACAATTGCATAACTTCTGCCCAAAAAACAGAAAGAAAAATAAAAGATTGAAGAAATTACTGGAGTCTTGTCTCCAGCCTGGACATGAGCACTGCCCTGACCCTCCTGAGGAAATCACTGTAGAAACACTGATACAGAACACGAAGATATCCCAACCAGAACACAGAACAAATTCTCAATTTAAATTGTAAAAATATGGCCATTTAAGTAAAACACATTCAGGACTTATTTTTCCACCTCATTTTGCCCACATTTTACTGTGTTCTCTTATCTCTTTAACTGTCTCAGCAGCTTGCCACAAGTAACACGAACACAGCTTAAGGCATTTTTTCAAACATCTCAAAAGCACAGAAAAAAAAGGAGGCAGGTTTCACTGCCTCACAGCAGCTCCTGGAACACTTGGAGTTGCAAGACATTCTTTTTCAGACCTTCTGAGCAAATCTTTCATGTCTGAAAAGTTGTGATTCACAAACACCTCACTACTTCAAAGAGTTAACAGGTCACAGATTTTTTTTCTCCCTCTCTTGCTTCAGGAGAGTAGATAATAAATTCAGCATTGAACATTGGCTCCTAAGGGTGATCCTTTCAAGTATTCCAGGGCTGAATATCCAGTGAGGGAGCAGGGCCAGCCTGCGTGTTCAGTCATTATCCTGCTGCATGGGGAAATAGAGCTGGGGAAATTCCTTAGAAAAATCTCCATTTTCCTGGGGCAGCTTTTTTTGTGCAAAACACAAGTCATGTCAGGGGCAAGCAGCGTTCGGGTGGCAGTGAATGCTGAGGTTACTATGCCAATTTCGCAGGGTTTGCTGTGAAACACAAGTTAATATTAAACTGTTTGGTGTCTCAGTAACTGTCCTGAACATCCCAATCCCAGAGAGGGATCCATGCTTGATTTCCAAATTCCTGGCAGCTGATCTATGTCTGTGTTAGGAGTTATGGATATCTTGGCCTGCTGACATCATTTGGGGTCTCACCTAAACACGTTCAGAACCAAATCATGGCACACAATTCACCAACAAAATACCCACTGCAGTTGCCAGCATGAATTTTCTGTCTCTGCATTAGAAAATGAAATTGTTGCTGAGTACAAAGTACTAAATACTTAATAATAGCTGCCTCGATCTCTCCTTAAAAATAGGAAGCAGAAGGACAAATTATATCAGTCATGCTATTAAAATATTCATATGCAGCCTTAAAAAAAAAGAAAAAAGATAATTAGAGTATGTTCAGAGTTCTTTAATGGCAGCCTTACCATCTTACAAGCAGTTTGATCTTAATGTTAAATGGTCCTTTAAAAAGTTCTACAGTAGAATACTTACTGTGGAGCTCGTGCTTTTCATCAAAGAAAAGGCTTTTAAACTGCAGAGGGAACCATGCATGACTCACGACAATTTATTATATGTGTACCACAAATATTTCTCTATCACTTTCTAGTATGTTGAAATTATAATTACTTTTTCTGAATGAAAATACAGACATAAGCACAAAACTTGCCAGACTGGATCATACCAGGGAGCTGCCTGTATTGTAAATCAAATTAAAAGTACAATTTACTTCAGAGCTACTTAACGACCAGAGATCAGTACTCTTGCTCAATGGTGTACAGTTCTTTAAAAAAAAAAAAAAAAAAAAAAAAAAACAACCCTGAAGCAATTATATTGTGTAATATTGAAACAGTGGTAAAAATTAACAGTGGTTTAAGACAGTTTCAGGTGAAGTTAGAAAAGTTAGAATCCCAAAACCTAAATGGTCTTACTAAAAATTTTTTTTTTTTAAAGGAAATAATAAAAGCCCCTTTATCTGATGGTATTGTTGTTTGTATCATGGTTGGATGCTTGGCTTGTAAACACATTTGGAAATCTCACTCTTTCTACTTATGTAAATTCTGGAAAATCCCAGGCTGTCTATCTGTAATTAAAGGTCCACTCCCTGTCACAGGGGAGTGGTAATGCAATCAGAACCCAGTAATTACTAATGATCAATGCCTTTTGCTAAATCAGTCCAGAGCTAAAGGATCCAATTGATGATTAGGTAATATTAAATGATTAGGTAATATTAAATAAGAACACTCTAGTGGCTGAAAATCACTTTATTTTAAAGCAACTGCTATTGAGGAAGTCATTTACAGTTGCATAAATGTTGGAAATATGAAAGGAGAAGCAGTAGTGCAGGGAGTTGGAAGAAAGCAGAGACAAGAAAATGGAAGTTAATGGCTGAAAAATTGTGTTTTATCTTGGGAAAGAGACTGGGGAGGGAAAAGAGCCTTCACAGAGTCTGGAGTTCACCTGGAAATTTGTGCTCACAGGACCTAAGTTACACTCCCAGGACCTCAGTTTTCCCCTTGCATGTGAAATGTTGTGTCTCAGTAAGGCAGAAATTTAGTGCTGAGTTATTTCTCTGCTTCAGGCTTCATCTTCACAAGGTTTCATCTCTGAGGGGTCCTTCTTCACGAGAGTTGAGAAAAAGCCACGTTCTGTTGGAGAAAAGTGAAGAGCTTGGGTTCAATTCTTGAAATGTGATAGATGAATAAACAGTGAGGTGAGCAGTCCATGTTTGCCTCATAGTGAAACTGTCAGAAGAAATACACTTTTAATTTCTATTTTAATAAAGCTGAGCTGTGTGCATCAGAAGCCAAATGTGAGATGTTTTCTGTGCATAGGCTGTGCCTTTGTTTTGCTTACGAATGAAAATAAAACTTACGAGGAAAATTGTCTGCAAGGAATGTTGACAAAACAAATGCAAAACATTTCCTCTTGCTACCAAATTGGGTAATGTGTGTTTATTTATTCTAAAAGCCTGGGTGCCTGGGAGGCACTTCCCCCACCAGCAATTTCTCCCCACACCTCTCAGCTACTTTTCAACACTCTTGGTCCAAAGTGTTTTCCTGATCAGCAGAAGGTGGGAATAATTCACCAGAACAGGGGGCAATACCTCAGGTTCTCAGGGCTGAAGCAGTGTTCAGGCTTTTTATCCCTAAAGAAGGTGCTGATCCAAGGATTTGTGAAATCCCAGAATATTTTAATATTTTCTGGCCTTTTCTTTGGGCTAGACCCCCTTTAAATAAGGTCTTCTAGAACAGGGCAGGAATTAAAGCAGGGCTCTGACACAGCCAAAAGAGAAACCTTGCTGGGCATTCTCTCCTCAGGCCATTTTGTTTGGAAATATCTGGTAACTCACACCCCCAATTATTTATTATTATTACCCCCCATTTAAATAGGGCTTGAAGATGAATTTTATTTATTTGTGATGAATTTTATTTTGATGAATTTTATTTATAATTTTATATTATTTATTATTATTACCCCCAATTTAAATAGGGCTTGAAGATGAATTTTATTTATTTGTGATGAATTTTATTTTGATGAATTTTATTTATAATTTTATATTTTTTATTATTATTACCCCCAATTTAAATAGGGCTTGAAGATGAATTTTATTTATTTGTGATGAATTTTATTTTGATGAATTTCATTTATAATTTTATATTATTTATTATTATTACCCCCAATTTAAATAGGGCTTGAAGATGAATTTTATTTCTTTTTGATGAATTTTATTTCTTTTTGATGAATTTTATTTTGATGAATTTTATTTATAATTTTATATTTTTTATTATTATTACCCCAAATTTAAATAGGGCTTGAAGATGAATTTTATTTATTTGTGATGAATTTTATTTTGATGAATTTTTTTTATAATTTTATATTATTTATTATTATTACCCCCAATTTAAATAGGGCTTGAAGATGAATTTTATTTATTTGTGATGAATTTTATTTTGATGAATTTTTTTTATAATTTTATATTATTTATTATTATTACCCCCAATTTAAATAGGGCTTGAAGATGAATTTTATTTATTTGTGATGAATTTTATTTTGATGAATTTTATTTATAATTTTATATTTTTTATTATTATTACCCCCAATTTAAATAGGGCTTGAAGATGAATTTTATTTATTTGTGATGAATTTTATTTTGATGAATTTCATTTATAATTTTATATTATTTATTATTATTACCCCCAATTTAAATAGGGCTTGAAGATGAATTTTATTTCTTTTTGATGAATTTTATTTCTTTTTGATGAATTTTATTTTGATGAATTTTATTTATAATTTTATATTTTTTATTATTATTACCCCCAATTTAAATAGGGCTTGAAGATGAATTTTATTTATTTGTGATGAATTTTATTTTGATGAATTTTTTTTATAATTTTATATTATTTATTATTATTACCCCCAATTTAAATAGGGCTTGAAGATGAATTTTATTTCTTTTTGATGAATTTTATTTTGATGAATTTCATTTATAATTTTATATTATTTATTATTATTACCCCCAATTTAAATAGGGCTTGAAGATGAATTTTATTTATTTGTGATGAATTTTATTTTGATGAATTTTATTTATAATTTTATATTATTTATTATTATTACCCCCAATAATTTAAATAGGGCTTGAAGATGAATTTTATTTATTTGTGATGAATTTTATTTTTATGAATTTTATTTATAATTTTATATTACTTATTATTATTACCCCCAATTTAAATAGGGCTTGAAGATGAATTTTATTTATTTTTGATGAATTTTATTTTGGTGAATTTTATTTATAATTTTATATTATTTATTATTATTACCCCCAATTTAAATAGGGCTTGAAGATGAATTATGCTAAAATAATAACTAAATCATTATTATTATTTTGTGTCCCCCCACTCAAGCAGCCGGAATTCCCCCACCAGCAGCTGTCTGTGCTCATACCTTTGAAACAGGCAGGGAGGGTGAAGTTGCCATCCACACATTCCACATCCACGGTGTAGGCACAGGATTTTTCCTTGTTCTTGCAGTAGAAGGACACAGATTCCCCGTGCAGAATTCCATCCTTCAGGTCGTTCTGAACTCTCTTCTTCTCCCCATTGTACAACACCACAGCTTTCTTGACTGGTATTTTACACGGGGCTGTAAAATATTCAGGTGTGAGGAGCAGGATTGAAAAAGGGGTAGATTAGATCCCACCAGAATTCTGTTCATGGGACATTTGGGGATGCAAAATAAGTCCCACATATATAGAACTCCTGCTGGTATTAAAATGCTGAAGAAATTCAGACCCTGAAGTGTAGGGTGAAAAGTTTCCAGTGCAAACCCAGCCTCAGTAAAATTTCTAAGAACACGAAATAGGAAGAGGAGGGGAAATACTCAGACAAAATAAAGTTACATGGCTGATTATTTAAGTCAATTATCATTTGATATAATATGATATCATATCATATCCTATCATATATCATATCATATAATATCATATCATATATCATATGTCATATATATCATATCATATCACGTTCAATGTTGGGAGTGCTCTTAGATTTTCAGGGCCTCACAATTCCTTTTTTGGCTTCGTTTTGAGGACAGCTCCAGCACGAAGGAGCGGTGATTCCACAGAGACAGGAGAACTCAGTTTGCCTCCTGGTTTCTGCAGGAGGGGTTGCTCACCTCTGCAGGCTGGCTTTGTGGACCAGTTTCCAGTGTTCTCGCAGCGGGAATATTTGGATCCCTCCATCACGTAGCCGGGCTGGCAGCCAAAGCTGACACTTTCGTTGTAGTGGTAAGTTCTGCGCACGGCAAACTCCACGAACCCATTTTCTATCCCGATGGGCATGGGGCAGGTGACGACTGTGGGACAAAAACAAACACAAAGCTTCATCAGTGCCGTGATAAAAAGACATCCTATATAGCTGAAAAATGTATAAAAACTTCCCTGGTGGTTCTTTCGCAGGAAAACACAGCCAGGGGAAAGATAATTTAAAAACCACAACAAATAAATAAACATTACTTGTTTTAAATACACCTCTACTGCAATCTGTGGTTATAACATGACTTAAACATGGTGCAATTTAACTAAAAGCAGGGAAGTTTTTAGGACAGAGGGTAAGGCTGATGATTTCTTAGGTGAATCTGAGCACTTAGAACCAAATGTTGGCTACACTTGAGGCCAGGCTCAGGTTCTCCACCTTTAGGAGGGTTTATTTACATAACCTTTACACCTGCAGCAAATATTTTGTCAATCCCATGCTGTGTGCCATGGGTTAGCAATCCCTTGATCCACGAGCCCGAATGATTGCAGAATCCAACTGCAGAATAACTGTGCTGCGCGTTTGCAGTAAATTATAAAAAACCGTCAAATATTAAGATTATTCACAGAGTTCTGTGTGTGAAATTCTCAGGAATATTTTTTTTTGCGTGGATAAAAGTGAGTTACTCACCCTTGCACACCGGAATGCTGCTCCAGGTCCCGTTGGCCATGCAGGTGGCTGTCTCATTCCCAATGAGGGCGAGAGGAGGGACACATTCAAACAAGATTGTGTCCAGGAAATGAGAAACGTTTCCAGGATGTAAGCGACGGAAGGAAAGGACCCCGAATTCCGGGAGCGAGGGAGGGGCACAGGTCACCGCTGCAAAAGCACAGCATTCAGAAAATTAAGGCTCGAAGGTCAAATTATTGTAGAATCAGGGGAGAAACATTCTGAAAACTAAATGAACCCACAGCAGCCTGCATGGAATCGTCGCTGGCAGAGCAAGTGGTTCAGATTAAAAGTCTCAGGAGCCTCAGAGTATGGAATTCGTGAGTTTTGCTGTATTTTTCAGACAATATTATTGTTTTTCATTAAAGTGTTGTTTCAGGGTGGGTTATAGCAAAACCCTGCATAAGTACAAAGGCATGACAATATCCTCTTTTTATGCACAGGGAGGAGGAATTTGAGTGGATAAGCATCTTACCTCCAGCTGTAAATAGCATCCCTGATCCCGACCTTTTGTACAGACCTTTAAACTGTATTTCTCTAAAATCCACGCATATAAAACCAAATATGAGGGATTCTGCTTGGTTTTTCCTAACCAGCTTTTGCACAGCGCTAGAGGAGACTTCTGAATAAGAGCATCTATAATTCTGAGCAATGGAAAGGAATCTTTCTGGAATATCAGTAAGGATAAAATAGTAATTTATTATTGAAACACCTACGTTGGCACTGTGGAAAAGTTCCAGTCCACTTTCCATCTGCCATGCACTGGCTCGTTCTTGACCCAACGAGGTTGTAGCTGGAAATAAAAAGGTTTCTGGTTATCGGAATGGGGAGATCAATCAATCAAAGATCTGTCATTTCTCATGAACAGACTGCAGAGTCCAGCTCTGAAATCCTTCTCTAGGTTAGCAATTCCTGACCTCGAGGGAAGTTTAGAATCAGATCTGAAAAATTCTTAATATTCAAATATTGCAAAGATCCAGGCAGAAGGCTTGATACAACAAGAATGTTTTGTTGTTTCAACTTTATATTCTGTTTTACATAATAATTTCCACAACTGATTAAGACTATGGATGTATGTAAATAGCAAACATTGATCTGTGATTGCTCATGGAAATGTTATGGTTTCTTGGGAGGAGTTCCTAGTTAATTATGGCAATTAGGATCAAATATTGGAAAGAACTCAGCACTCTTAAGAACTAAAGTCACTGAGGTGCATTGTTGTATTTTAATGCCAGAGACTTCCATTTCCATATGCACACTGCATGCTTCTCTCCCATTCTCTGAGTTACTCCCATTTACTCAGAGTTTTAAAGAAATATTCATCCTGTGTCTGTCATTTCAATATCATGCAGCTGAAAACCTGTACACTGTAATTAGTAAAATCAAATGGAGTCCCATTCTACATTTGGTGTCATCGTTGAATTTATTTATTCCTCATCTTGCTCCACTTTACAGGAGGAGGTTTTTGGGGCTGTTGACATTTTTCAGCAAACTCGAGGCTGTGTCCCACCTGTGACCTTCCAGGTAAGCATTGTTTAGTCATTAATTACCCAAATACAATTAAATACCTGCTGCTATCAAATGCTTCCCTGCATTTGCCATAATTTTTTTTAAAATGCATTTTAAAAAATGCATTTAAATGCGTTATTTCTAAAGCTAACAAGCAGCCTTGAGTAAAAGTGCATTTACTGCAGGTAAGTTAGGATTAACCTCGTGTTTTCATTTATTGCGCTTGGAAAGACATAGAAGCACAATTTCCAGTCTCCAGAGCCCAACGTTGTAACTTTGATGGAGATTATCTTCTCTCTGCTGTAGGATTTCATCTCGTGATGTAATAAGAGGATTTGAAAAGCAGGGGAAAGCAGTCCAGAATAAATCTTTGCATAAAATCTCTGCTATTTTGGTGGTTTCCATATTTGTAAGACTTTTTCTTTGGAGTAGCAAAGCTCCATAGTGTTATAGCCAAGACTGAGCAGAGGTGGATCACCAGGCAGGCAATTTTTAAATTTTTTTATGATTTCTGAAATGTAGATGAGTTTTTAGGTGCAGTTTCCTCTGTTCTCTGTCTTGCAGTATGGCAGTGGGTGATGCACAGTGTAATTTATTTAGCAGCAGAGGAAGAGGACACCTACCCTGGATCACATGAAAACGTTACAGTGCTCTGGTACTGGAGCTCTTCAAAATCCATTTTCCCGTTCTCCAAGGGTGGAGGAGGGGGACATCTCTTTGCTATTTATTAAAGATAAAAAAAAGGATAATACCATTTCACGAGGCATGAAATAATATTTTTGTTATAATGGGAACAAGTAGCTCATAAAGGCTCATCCTGGTGTCTCTCCTGTTTCTCCACTCCCATGCAGGACATTTCCCAGGTCTGGCTGTTCTCTGTGGCTATCAAAGTACAGTCATTTCCAGGCTTCTGGGAGGATTGTGTGAGCAATGTAACAGCCATGCAATGAAATGTTAACAATGCCCACTGAGGGGAGAAATAAATGTTATGAGCAGTGGTGTTAGAGAGTCAGCACTGCTGGGCTGGGGCAGGTGAGGGCTCACCGTGTCCTGGTCCCATCTCCATCCCAGCCAGGTGCAGAGGCTTTGGGGCACATGTGGGATGAGGATGGGAAGATCCTTCCCCTGTCACCACTCCTCCTTCCCTTCACCCTGTTGTGTCCATCAGCTGAGGGAAGCACCACTGGAGATGGATCTGTTTAAACACATCCGATTGCTCCCGTGGATTATAAAACATCCTTCGCACAGGTCCAGGAAGATCCTTCCCCTGTAACCACTCCTCTTGTCCTTCCCTTCACCCTGCTGAGTTCCATCAGCTGAGGGAAGCACCACTGGAGATAGATCTGTTTAAACACATCTGATTGCTCCCGTGGATTATAAAATATCCTTCTCACAAGTCCGGGAAGATCCTCCTCCTCTCCCCTCCTTCCCTTCACCCTGTTGTGTCCATCAGCTGAGGGAAACACCACTGGAGATGGATCTGTTTAAACACACCCGATTGCTCCAGTGGATGATAAAACATCCTTGTAACAAGTCCAGGAAGATCCTTCCCCTGTAACCACTCCTCCTGTCCTTCCCTTCACCCTGCTGAGTTCCATCAACTGAGGGAAGCACCACTGGACATGGATCTATTGAAACACGTCGGATTCCTGCCGTGGATGATAAAACATCCTTTGCACAAGTCCCCTTCTCCCCTCCTTCCCTTCACCCTGTTGTGTCCATCAGCTGAGGGAAGAGCCGCTGGAGATGGATCTGTTTAAACACACCCGATTGCTCCCGTGGATGATAAAACATCCTTTGCACAAGGCTGGGAAGATCCTTCCCCTGTAACCACTCCTCCCTCCTTCCCTTCACCCTGCTGAGTTCCATCAGCTGAGGGAAGCACCACTTGGGATGGATCTATTGAAACACATCCGATTCCTCCCATGGATTATAAAACATCCTTTGCACAAGTCCTCTTCTCCCCTCCTTCACCCTGTTGTGTCCATCAGCTCAGGGAAGCACCACTGGAGACAGATCTATTTAAACACACCCGATTCCTCCCATGGATCATAAAATATCCTTCTCACAAATCCGGGAAGATCTTCGTCCTCTCCCCTCCTTCCCTTCACCCTGTTGTGTCCGTCAGCTGAGAGAAGCACCCCTGGAGATGGATCTGAATAAACACACCCGATTGCTCCCGTGGATGATAAAACATCCTTGTAACAAGTCCAGGAGCAGCAGTGGGGATTGCTGGGGTTACTCACGCAGGCACAGCAGGGTGTTGAAGGCCCATTTGCCAGTCGGGAGGCACGTGTACTTCCTCTGCCCATTGTTGGGCATGAACCCAGGCCGGCAGGTGTACTCTACTTCCTCACCCACTTCATACACCTTTTTGTCTACGTTAAGGGTGGCAAACAGCACTTCTGGTGGCCTGGGACACACTGGAGGAAAGGAGACATTTCACAGGAAATTGGCTGGAAAAGGAGTTGTTTTTGTTTCTCAGCTGGGTTTATTTCTCAGTTCTGTGTTATTATGAGTTACAGTGTCTCCCTGCCCTGACCTAAACTGTCCTTTTGTGCATTCCTTGCTGAGGCAGCTGATGGCTGCCATAAGTATCAGCCAGGAAAAAATGGGCTGTTCTTCTTCTCCTCAGCAGCTCTGTCATGGCCAGTGTAACATTTTGTGTCACTTTTTAAACTAAAATTTCCTTTTCCTTCACAATAGATTCATGAAGGTGGTGCAAAAGTGAGTCAATTACAGTGAATAACCTTGGACAAAACATGGTGAGAGAGAAGCGAACGTATGCCTTCCATTTTTAATCTAAATTATTTTGGTGGGGTCATCCTGAAATCAGGTATTTTTTCTTGCAATCCAATTTTTTTTTGTTGTTGTTGTTTTTTTGCTCTGGTTTCTCCAATTTTTCTGTTCGCTGGGGTAGACCCTCCGTTGTGTTCCATGAGCCAGCTCTGACTCCCAAGCAGCTCTAAATGCTGACAGCATGAGCAGCTCATCAGGCGCAGGGTGAGAAGAGGAGGGAGCAGCGCGGGAGGAACACAGGGTGCAGCCTGAGCTCCTGCTGAGGACACCGAGAGAGGCTCCTGCCGGCCTTGGGGGAGAGCACAGAGGGACACAGAGCTCTGATGGAGAAATCAGTGGCAAACAGGGGCAGAGGGGACAGGACACCCTGTGGTTTTAGATTTCCTGGGATTCGCAGAAGCTGACAGAGGAAGCAGGCAGATGAACTCAAGATGGCGAAAAAAGAGACTTTATTTACAGAAACTTTATATATCCATTAATAATCTAGCAACTATTGGTCAGCAGGGAATCCACCTCCTAAAACCATTGGTCACAGCTATACAACACCTAGTACCAAACACAGAGATTAAGAAAGTAAAAGAATGCAGCTTATCTCTATTCTCCCTGAGAAAGAAGAGAAAGATTTCTAAAACAGTGCAACTACAACACCCTGCCCAGAGTGTGGGGAAAGGGGAGGAAAGCGAGGCAGGAGCGAGGGCAGAGCAGTGAGGAGCTGGGCAGAGCATGGAGCCATTCGTTCCTGGCACACACAGCTCCCCCCAGCAGGCAGGGTCCCACCTCTGCCAGCGTTTCTTCTGCTTCATTTTATATTTTTATATATATTTTTTTAATATATATTTTTATATATATTTTTTTATATATTCATTTTATATTTCTGTGCACAGCCACTCACCTCCCCAGAGCAAGAGACAGAGGAAAGGATGGAAGTGGGAAAGAGCAGAGCAGCTTTCAGAGAAAACCCCTGTTCAAAGCACTTGACCAGGATTATCTAGAGCCTTTAAAATCCCGATTTTTAGTCCAGTTTCCCCCCTCCGTTCCCCCTTGAGGCTGGGGCTGCCCCTAGGAAGTGGAAGGCACTCACCTTTCGACGCCAGAGCGCAGTGGCTCAGTGCCACGAGGCACCCGAGCAGTGCCAGGGGGTGCATCCCTGCCAGTCCCCGACGTCCCGAGTGACCCCCAGGCAGAGCTGCTGCCCTTAAAAACCCACAAAAGGATGGTTACACATTAACTCTTGGTATTTATCCCCATCCCAGTAAACAGCAGAGAAAAGCTTCCTTGTGTCGCTCTAATAAAGGCTGAAACAACCATCACATGTCGCGCTCGGCGCATAATGCGCGGATTCAGATGGCGATTTCTGCTCCAAACAGGCTCCTCTCGGCTTGTTTCTGCAGAGCAGCTCCTCCCGGGACCGATGGTGGTGGGGAAAACAGCATTCTCAGCATCTGTAGGGGATGAGGATATTTGGAATGCAGAATTGGGTTGAATAATGGAAGTGTCGCTCCGAGGCTCGTGTTTATCGCTCGAGCGTGGACGTTTCTGTGTACCAAAGGCTCCTGATAGTTACACAAAATAATTTCAAGGCAAAGTGATCCGTTTTGGAGTGACATTGGTGCTGTCGTGTGCCTCCAGTGATGTACCAACCTCATGCCAGTTCACACAGATGATGATCTGCCCTGAAACTTGGGGCTTGGGGGCCCTCTTTGATCTGATTGCTGTTGTCTTCCAATTACCAAAAAGCCAAAAGCAGCAGAGACAGCGCTCAGTGCCAGCACTGCAGGAAGCCTGAAAGGATGATCCCTGTGCTTATTTGTGACAGGGGGGTTATAAATCTTATTTTTGGGTGGCACAAAGCCTTGTTTTGGCACTGCAAGCTTGGGTCATCGTGTCAGAAGTCGACAGGTATCAGCCAAGGTTCTGATCACTGCAGTTCTCCTAATTTAGCAGATTTTAACTGCAGGAGCATCTGATGTGCAACCAAAATAACATTTGTGTAATGATTGTTCCACAGTTTGGTGTTTCTAATCTGAGTATCCTCCTCCCCTGCTGACTCACAGCCTGTGAGGGGGAGTGAGGGACATTTGAAGCTCTGAGAGAAGCTGGGTTATGTCAAGCTCTTGCTGCTGGGATCTCCGATAGTTTGTTTGTTTTTGTTTTATGAAATTTCTCTGTTTGTATTTGAAACACGAATTTTAGCCACAACATTAAACAATTGGGAACATGCTATTCTTCTCAGAAAGAAAACGCTGTGAATGTCCTGCTCAGAATATTTACCAAACACACGGTGCCAAAGGGCAAAGTACCACTGCTAAACCAACAGAAAAAATTGACTTCATTTTCTGTATTTACATCTGATTATTTTTCCGTTTGTCACAGCCTGCTTTTTCCTCTTCTCTTTCACGAGTCGCTTTGCCTTTCAAGGCACGCTGCTTTAATGAACTTTGCTGCCTGTGGCTTCACTCCTTCCTCAGGCCTGGTGGATATTTGGATTTTATCATTTTCTGGGTGAAATACCGAGAATAATTTGGGGCACAATTTGGGGCATTTCCCCCCGCGCGCGGCAGGGGGCGCAACGCGCTCTGCCTTGGGCAGGAAATCCCAAATTTTCTGTGCTGTAAAACGGGGGGGAAAGGGTTAAATCACCTGCGCATTCATTTTCCCCTCGGTTTTTGTGAGTGAAAACTTCACCGCTCTTAGAGTTGAGACTTCAAACTGCGTGCAAGACGGAGAGAGGAATGGAGATTTATGCATTTCTCATTATTGCATGGGAACTGCCGGTGTTGGGGTTTGCCTTGAAAACTCATTTCTCTGCAATAAGAAACATCAGAATGTCTGTTCCAAATAACTGTGTCTGTTCCAGTGACTGGAGATGTCCAGATGTCAAGATTGGAGCCCCTCTGGAGCCAGGCTGGGAGAGCTGGGGGTGTTCCCTGGAGAGGAGAAGGACACAGGGAGAGCTCCGAGCCCCTGCAGGGCCTGAAGGGCTCCAGAAGAGCTGAGAGGGACTGGGGACAAGGCATGGAGGGACAGGACAAGGGGAGAAGCTCTTAAGCTGAAGGAGGGCAGGGCTGGATGGGATTTTGGGAAGGAATTGTTCCCGGGGAGGGTGGGCAGGCCCTGGCACAGGTGCCCAGAGCAGCTGTGGCTGCCCCTGGATCCCTGGCAGTGCCCAAGGCCAGGCTGGAGCACCCTGGGACAGGGGAAGGTGTCCCTGCCATGGCTGAGGGGTGGCTGAGATCATCTTTAAGGTCCCTCCCAACCCAAACCATTCTGTGATTCTGTGATTACATGAAAATGTGACTATTACTGGATGGATTCACCTTGGCACAGCACGAGCAAACCGACCCAGTTCTCGCTGTGTTTGTGATGGGCTGCAATTATATACATCATCTGATTTTCCATCAAATGCAGCCCACTCCTTTCACATGGGAGCTCTTCAATATCACAGCTCCTACAAACCAAATCGTGGAGCAGGGTTCTGTTTGATCAGAAACCACAAAAACACGGAGCAGAGCGGTGGTCTCTGCCCCAAATACTGTTGTGTTTTAAGGAATGAAATGGCAGCTGCAAGCAGAGAAAGCAGTGCAGGAACACCCCGAGGTGCTCTCAGCCACTGTGATGTGAGCCATGTCAGTGTCCCTGCAGTCTGATTGTCACCTGGGGTTGTGCTAGCACAGCCTAAAGGGAGAGCAGGCAGGAGGATGTGAACAAACTGCCTGTGCAGAGCTGCTGCTGCCCATGCTGAAATGGGAAGGGCAGCAAAGCAGAGATCAGGAGGGAATGTTTGAAAAGGCAGCAATGATGGAGAAATGATGGAGATCGGCGTTGCTGGGTGATCAGAGGGGTTCCTGCAAGGAACAGCAGAGAGGGAGAGGATAAGCCAGCAAACGCCTTAAAAGTGAAGGTAAAAATGAAAAAGAAGGAGGAAAAATAGAGAAAGAAAACTGATGGTGAAAAGCAATCTGTGCAGCAGCATTTTTCATTGACACCATGATCAACTGGCGCTGTCAGGACAATGGGAAAGGCATTAGAATAATCAGGACAGGAGATAATAGAGAGGTAAGCAAAGGCTTCCAGACAGGAATTGGTGTCTCCTGGAGTTGCTATGCAGGAAGTTTGCAAGAACCAGGCAGGCTGAAGGTCGGGGAGGTAACAGTTCCCAGCTGATGAGCCAGACCCTCTGTCCTCCCTCTGGCCTGGTTTGCTGCTTCCCTCTCTGCTGTCATTTCCTGATGCAGTAGGGAAGGCACTCTGGTCCTGCCCCGGACTTGCTGGGGTCTGTCCTGCCAGACAGGGACGGTTGGGTCTGCACTGCCCTCCCTCCTCAAGATTTTATGGCTTCTCCTCAGCCCCAAAATGCACAGCACTGCCAGGTCAAGGTGCAGGAGTGTCTCAAATCAGCAGGAATGTGTTGTCTGGGGACATTGAGGAAGGATATTAAGGAGAGGGCTGAACACAGCCACCCCTGGGTGCCAGTCCCTGCTGGCTGCACATTTTATCTGCCCTGAGAGCTGGCTTGGGGCTGCAATGGGACCAGCAAGCTCATCCTTTCCTGCAAGGATCTCATACTCAAATTCCAGCTCCTTCACGCTGTTTCTTTTGTTTCACCTGTTGGTCGCTGGCTTGTCATGTTCAGCCAGCCAGAAACCACGACCTGCTGTGGATTATTTTCCAGTGAAATGTTATATATATATATGAATTTATTTTTATATTGCCTGGTCTAGTGGGAGGTGTCCCTGCCCCTGACAGGAAGCTGGGCCAGGATGATCTTTAAGGTCTCTTCCAACCCAAACCCTTCAATGATTCTGTGATGTTGGAGGTCAACATGCAGTAACAGATATTGACCTGACAGAATGTCTTGGTCGCAGAAAAAGTAAACAGTGACTCTATAATTTTTTAAAATATTATTTTCACTCAGCAGCAAATTCTAGGGGTAAATTGCATTCCTAGTTTCCACTGATTTTTATCTGAAGTTAGCAAAATAATGATCATTTTAGTCCTGGATCTTAAATCCCTTTAAGCACCCATTGTGGATATTAAATTCCCCATTCCTGTGTAATCTGAGGTATCAGAGGGCTGGCACTAACAAGTTTTGCAGGAGACAGCAGGCCTGTGTTCTCCTGCAGAGGCATGAAGGTGTTCCAGTTTTCACATCCATTAAACTCACAGTGTACAAAACCAGAGCGCATTTTACAGCGACTTCCTCCTCTCCGCCTTCTCATTTCCTGCACAGAAAACCCGGAGAATCTCTCTCACAGTTCTACTGTGACCCAAATATTGTGAAACAGTCTGTTCCTCCGATAAATTTATCTAAACGCTGTCTAAAAAAATCCCGCGTTAAATTTCTTCCTCGGCAATGTCGAATTATGAAGCCTCGGGGGCAAATTATTCTCTGTGAGAGTTTGAATCTGCAGGGAACAGATCTGCAAGGGACAGCTTTGGAGATGTCAGGGTAAAAGCACAGCATGGAGGCACAGATCTCTCCTTTTTTTGGCTGGTCCCACTTTTTGCCTTTCCCTCAGTGCATTCAAGGCAGAAGCCATCGCAGAGAAAGCCTCAGAGTCAGGGTGCTCTCCAAGCCCAAGCCAAACTGCTCCTCTCCTCCATCAAGCTTGGAACAAAGCTTTCCAGATTCTCTTCATCATTATTTTTCCAATTTCTGTTAAGTCAAATGCCACAGATTGCCGTGACAGCAGCATCTGACCTGTTTTTAAAATTTTTTTATATATATATATACACATATATATATATATATATATATATATATATATATATATATATATATATATGTTTGTGTGTGTGTGTGTGTGTGTGTATTGCCTGCAGTTGTCATCTTGCTTCCAAGCTGGAGAGAGGTCATGAGTGGTCAGGGTGTGCTGCAGGTGCTCAAAGGAGAGCTCTGTGCTGCAGGAAAGCACTTTACACTCTGAGGACATCAAACTGCTGCTGGCATTTTACCATTTTACCATTTCACCATTTCTCCATTTCACCTTTTCACCATTTTAGCATTTCACCATTTCACCATTTTACCTTTTCACCATTTCACCCTTTTACCGTTTCACCCTTTTACCATTTTACCATTTCACCATTTCACCCTTTTACCATTTCCCCATTTCACCATCACCATTTCACCATTTCACCATTTCACCATTTCACCATTTCATTTCCCCATGTCACCATCTCACCATTTCAGCACCTGGGACCCAGCAGACCCCCCCTGGCCAGGCTTCACCCTGCCATGACCCAGCCGTGCCCGGGGAGGATTTCTGTCCAGTGCTGGCACAGTGCCATGGCACTTTAGTGATCCCAGCCAGCTCCAGGTTCATTTCCTGCCGCTCTGTGCCTTTCCAAGCGAGGGATAAGAGGATCAGCCACGGAGAAGCTCTTTGGGATGTTCATCCTCATTAAAGCCTCACGGAAAAGGGCGCGTGGCTGCGATCGATGCCCTGGTGGAGCCTTCCGTTTGTGCCACGCCATAAATCCACGGCCCTGTGCGGAGAGAGGCTGGGATCTGGATTAACCCACGGATATCAGCTGCTAAATTCCCCCGGGCACAAATCCAGAGTGTTCTGGATGATTAAATCTACCTTCTTTGTGACTCAGTTCCTGCACAGAATCATCAAAAGTGAATACTGAGCTCCCGTATGGTCTAACCCAAAGCCTTCCCACGCCACTCTTGTCTTGTCACTGGTTTAATTCAAGGCTTTTTTAAAATGGGATTTTATCAATGTTTTAATATGTGATTTGAATCAGTTCATGTACAGTTAACAAAATTACAAGGTTAGGATTTCTTTTCCCCAGATCTTTATTAATCTATGCAAATAGTTGACTGAGGTTTTTTCTCATATGTTTCTATAATAATAAATAATAAATATATAAATATATAATATACTGTAATATACTACAGTATAATATACTACAATATACTACAATATACTACAATATACTACAATATACTACAATATACTACAATATACTACAATAGAATACAATACAATACAATAGAATAGAATACAATAGAATAGAATAGAATAATATAATATAATATAATATAATATAATATAATATAATATAATATAATATAATATAATATAATATAATATAATATAATATAATATAATATAATATAATATAATATAATATAATATAATATAATATTGTATCCTCCAATATATATAACGTAGTAGAATATTATGTTTTTAATATATTTATGCATTAGTATATATTTCCTTGTATTTGATATATTTATATATATGCTTATGCTCTTTACAAGTTACTCTGAAATGGGGGACTCATTTCACTCTTGTCCAACAAATCTGAAAAATCTAAAAATACAGTCTCAGAACTGAAAACTCCACAAACTGTTGGATCCAAAGGGACAACCATTGGCTTTCGCAAGCTGGTATTTAAGAGTGCTCTTGAATATTTAGCTATTAATATTTACGATGAGTTTAGAGCTAATGCCATGGCTTTGTCTTGAGCCAGGAATTTTTCTAGAAATGTCGAAGCTCCTCCATCACCCTGTGGGGCTGAGCTGTGTCTGACGCTCGTGGCATCACATTATTCTGTGTCTGGATCCTGTTAGAGATTTTTCCTGCACCACAGGGATGCTGTTTTTGTGGTGGGGACCATTAGGAAGATCTCAATAAACTAATTTCACGTTGTTCCAGCCTCTAATCTGCAGCGATAAACCCGGGGGGAGCTTTCCTCAGAGGAAGAGGATTTTGGAGGGGCTGCTATCAATAACTGGAATCAGATTTTCTGAAGGGCTCAAATCCTATTTAGGGAAATAAATGAAGGCCATGCTTTTAAAAGTGCTCACTTTATAAAAGTACATTTTGGGTGCATTGGTTCCGTCTGAAGATGCAGCTCTGGCTCGTGGTTTCCAGAAGGCTTTGACAATCTGGAAATCTCTGACTCAGCTGCTTTGACAACCTCCACATGTGTGTGTGTATCTAAAAAATTCAGATTCTGCTGTTGCAATCTGCACCATCAGCAGGCCAGGCTCTTCTTGGAGATCTGCATTTATTTTGTAATTTTCTGGAGAAATAACAACAACAAAAAAAATCAGAGGTCATTTTTCCTTTTTTCATTGCACATGGAGATTTTTTCTCGTTGCCCAGGAAGACAGAATGATGCTGTCAGTATTTTGGCAGCAGGAATGAAATGAAATTGCAATCGTTCCAGCGTTGCTGAGACTGATATCTGTGACATTCTCATAAATTCAAGTTTTGAAAGGAGGGGATGTCCAGATGTTTTGGAAAGAGCTCTTTA
Organism: Acanthiza pusilla; assembly: GCA_036630365.1. Taxonomy (NCBI): domain Eukaryota; kingdom Metazoa; phylum Chordata; class Aves; order Passeriformes; family Acanthizidae; genus Acanthiza; species Acanthiza pusilla. The sequence continues at coordinate 2,079,793 of JAXCHO010000010.1, read as the reverse complement.
CAAAGTGAAAAATATTTATTACATTAGTTGGAAATGCACAGAAAGCACAAGTATTTTCACTGGATATTTTGTTTCTTTTTTTATTAGTATTTCTAGGAAAAAACATCTCATTTTTCTCCCTCATGTCATCTAATTATGTGGTAATTTATGAGAAGGACATTTTTTTCCATGGCTATCAGGCTACAGTGAAGTTGAATAATAATATTCCTGTGCAGAAGTTGCTTTAACCACTGTTCCAAACCTTTCAAACTGAGCTGCCCAGCTCTTGTCACACATCTGCAATAAAATCCACTGCCACTTCCACATGGAATGCCCTGGGCTTTCTTTTTTCTTAATAGCATTGTGGGTGAGATGTTTGATTTTGAAAACTATGCTTTCTGGAAGAAAACCATTTTAAATGTAACTCATATTGAAATATGTAAACAATCTATAAATAATCAATAATTTTATTTACATCCAAATGGGAATTTTGGCCTATTGAGGTCACAACACCTCATGAACCTGAATAGCAGCATGAGGTGCTCAGGAGATGTTCCCTTGATATGATATGTATTAGTCTGCTAACCTTTCCAGTCTTTAATCCACAATACCGTATTAAAAGACCAAAAATGGTTTCCACTGTTGTCAAAGGACTGTTTCTGCTTTTTTTTTTTTTTTTTTTTGATGAAAATTCTAGTGGGGAGTTGAGCGAATGTTCAGTGCTGAGAAAGAGAATCCTTCCTCGCCTTCCTTTTGTGTGGCAGAGAGGATTTCCACACTTCATTTTTCAGTTACCCACTGCTCTGGGCTTTTGAATTTTTTTTTTTTTTTTTTTTTTAAAATAAATGTTAGCTTGTTGTGTGCGTCAGTGTTTTCACTTCTCAGCCCTTCAAAATTAAACAAATATTTTAAAGCTGTGTTTGTCCAGCCAAACTCGTGTCATTTCAATTCTCAGTGCTTCCAGGAGTGCAAACACTTGTGCAGAGCACAGACGGACGCGGTATAATTGGAAATCTCACCATTGGAAATGGCATTCTGCCCTCCCTACATCAAAATGTCACAATAGAGTGGTGGCACAGGAAAAGGAGTGAGTATCCTGGATATTCCAGCTGATACAGTTTTGTTTTTCTCTCGCATTTATTCTCTAGAAAAAACAAAATGCTACATGAAAGTTACTATTTCTTGTGTCTCTGATAAATGCCATTGAGCTGTCAGAACAATGAGTTGAAGTATGATATACATAATAACTATTTACAATTCATCTTCACAAGGCAAAGTTCTCTGGCAAATAATCATCCCTTTCTATTGAAGATTTGTGGAGATGTGGTAAATAAAATAGCCCACACTTTTCTGCTCCCTTTGCAGTAGTGAGGAATTTCACTTTGACTTCAGTGCCAGTGAGCACAAAGCACAGCCCCAAGCAGGGGAAGTTCAGGTTGGACATTTCACAGGAATGAAAGCCAGCTAATTAACTCAAATGAAGTCTTGTTTGCTGGTGGGGAAAGTGCACATGGACGCTTTCAGGAAGTTCAGATTGAACATTTGATTCCATGAGGGAAAAATTCTTTGTGGAAAGGGTGGTTAGGAATTGGAGGGGGCTGCAGAGGGAGGTGGTGGAGTCCCCATCCATGGAAGTGTTCAGGGAATTAGGGGATGTGGTAAAGGTCAGTCACAGCTTGGACTCAGTGGTCTTGGGGGGCTTTTCCAGCCTCGGTGACTCTGGGATTCTCTGATCCTGTGAAAACCACCCCAAGGATATGGCATTGATACATTGATAACCACCCTAAGGAAATGGCATTGATAAAAACCCTAAGGAAATGGCATTGATAACCACCCCAAGGAAATGGCATTGATAAAAACCCTAAGGAAATGGCATTGATAACCACCGTGGGGAAATGGCATTGATAACCACCCTAAGGAAATGATATCGATAACCACCGTGAGGAAATGGCATTGATAATCACCCCAAGGAAATGGCATTGATAACCACCCTAAGGAAATGGTGTCCTCCTGTCTCTCAGGAGCTCCCTGCTGCTCCTCAGGCTGATGTTCTGGAGCTGATACTTTCCAGCAATGGAGCAGGATAAAGTCATTTACTCCTCATAGCAGTTTGACATCAGAAAAACACTTTGGAGATTCCAACAGTGTCAGGAAGAGGTTTCAGGACAGTGACATATTCTCCTTGTCAAGGCATCACCTCTGGGCCTTCCTACAGAGGCCTTGACCTGCAAACTCAAACCCTACAGCTTAGCTTTAATGCAAAAACACTGGAAAAAACCACTCTTTGGAGGGTAGCTGTTTGCCAGCTGGCAGGGACACAGTAAATGTTGTGTCTGTGACTAAAGAGGAAAAGGAAGGCCACGGAGATGGCGATGGTGGCTCAGGCAGGGCCACCAAAGCCACCCAGTGCTTGTCTCCAGCAGCAACCACAGGTGCTCACCTGAGGAGAAGTGAAAAAAGCAAGCACAGAACTTCCTCCGAAGAATCTCTCGCTTTCTGAGAATTTTCCATTTAGGGAACTTTCTGGGCCAGCTGTGGCGTGTGCTTGTGACACTCACCCTGTGTCTGTCCCAGGCCACCACTGCCCACAGCCCTCACCAGCGCTGCTCCTTTGGCTCTGGTTCCTCTGGACAAGGAATTCCAGAGTCAGCTAGCCCAGGAAAACCCCACCTACTGTGTTCCCTACAGACCTGTGCCCTGTGTTTCTCTAAATAAACCACAGAGCCTCTCTTGTTTCGCTGGTACAAGAGCAGTTTGTTTTTTTCCGCATAGTTTGAGTGCTTTGTTTGTATTTCCAAGTCTCCATCTTTCTGCCTTTTTTTGTGTGTACAGTTGAAGGCTGAAAGTTTGCCTACACAAGAGAATTGTTCTGATGCACTCAAAAGAGTGTGAATTCCTTTTTGGAAGAGATATTCAAAATTTTTTTTTCCGGAGTGATTGCTGGTGGGAAGGACAAAATCAGCAAAACAACGACAGCAAATCCTCCAGCTGAGGCAGAAATTTTTGTTTGTACGATCTGGAAAGCAACAAAATCCAGGAAACATCCCAAAGGACTCCATCACTTCTCAGTGTGTAGCAGCATCAAGCTGTGATTCAGCTCTGTGACTAGGAGATATTTTACCATGCTCCTCATACTCCTGGGATACGAGAAAAGAAAGCAATGGGTTGTCACTCGGTATTCTGATGAGAACATTGATGTAAAAAAAACCTGTTTTACGCTCAATGTTCTGTATATGATCAGCCATTTATTGCCAGTTCTGTGGAGAGCTGCTGTGAGGATAAAGCACAAGCTGTCTGCAGGAGCAATGGGTTTTGCACAACTTTCAAGGAAACTCAAGTTGAAATAATGGCATCATTTATATGTCACAATGGAAGGAGGATTTTCCTGATTAGGACATATCAGTGGACTGCATTTGCATGCCTTGGAAATTATTAATTATTGTGATATACCATTTTTATTTTTCCCAGAAACTTTTCAGAAATACTCTTTCTGTGATGCTTTGTCTCTCACAGGACTTTTTTTTCTCTTTTTAGTGTTCTTTTTGACTGTGCTTTAATGCATGCATTCAAACTTTCCCTTGGTACTGACACATGCAAACAAATGGTCTGTCACATGGAATAATTAATAATTATTAATAATTTATTAATAATTTATTAATAATAAAACCTGTCACATGTCCCAAAGCTTCTCAACCTGCACTCTGAGGAGCTTGGAGGGCAAAAGGGCAGAGAGGAGGATCTGTGTAACTCCAGGGCCAGGGATGAAGTTTTGGAGACTCTGATGCTGAAAGACACAGAAAGATGCAGAAACCAACGCTGAGAGAAAGGGACAAATTATTTCCATCTCCTCACCATTGGGTTAACAGAGAAATTCTTACAGAAATTTACCTATTTATGTTACCACATCCTACCTTTTGCTATTTCTTGGAAACATACAGAGTATATTGTTGCCAAAACAGGGAAAAGAACAATAAATGTTTTTTTTTTGTGAATGAATTTGTAGTAGATCTGGAAAAAACAGATCCATAGTTAATCACTACTGATCAAAACATGACAAACCTGTGAATGGGAGCTTGAACACTAAACTCGATGGGAGATTTCAGACAAACAGAGAAACAAAGTCTATATTGCATGGGGAAAAGAAATTAGGAAAACATGTTTTAAGTTATACTGTGAAGTCCGTGAATTAGTGGAAACTGGTAACTGATTTTGACTTAATTATGCGAGTAATTATCCCACAATAGCTGCTGGTAGAGATGTCTCATGAGCTGATCCTGAGGAAATTCCTTTGGAAGATGAGATTGGGTGAAGCAAATCATTTTTAGACAGCGATGTTACACTGATGAAATCATCCTTCCTAAAAGGGCTTTGCAAAATCGCCTCTTGTCCTCCGAACTCTCTGGAAAGGGAAGTGGTTGTGATTTGCTTTGAAATGTGAGGAGGAATTAGCTCGTGAACTTCCTTATAGGCCTCCAGCAGGAAGTGATTCCTGCTCGTTGAGTATTTCTCAGAAGCAGGAAATAATAAAAGAGTCGCAATTGCCAAAGCAGTTGATGAAGGTGTTCTCCTTGGCTCTCTTTGAATGGATCTGAGGCAGAGCAGAGCCTGCACACACATTTCCTTTAGGAAAGAGACCTTTTCTTATTCCTTTTTGATTAAAAAGTGATGCAGGCAGTAGTTTGTTGTTCCTGCAGATGAGTAAAAGCTGAGATATTCCATGAGAATATGAACCCAGAATCGCCTACAGACCTAGGCTGGTACTGATGGAAATATAGAGAGGACCTCAGAAGCTGTGCTTGTTACAGCAATAATCAAATTCTTTAGAGAAAAAAAACCTCATAAATCATCCAACAGGAACTTCTGTGAGAGATGGTCCCTGGGATATTATCCAAATAGTCACACAGGAGTACATTTGCCATGAGAAGACCCCGTAATGGCACTTGGGGCTCAGGAGCTCTAAAGATTGGAAAAGCTGTGATTTAATCGCCGTGCATGTGCCTGGACACAGACAGGGAATGTGCTGACTCCTCGGCCAGATGGCCTGAACCAGAAGCAAACTCAAACACTCCCCTGGGCAGGAGAGCCAGTCACAGGCTGCTGGGGGAATGTGAGCGCTCAGGAAGGGGTGGCAGATGTCTTTCCTCTGGTTCTTTTCCTGTATCACCCCCAGGAGCTGAGTGCAGAGAAGGAAAAATGAGTGTGCAGGCAATGAAAAGCCTCGCAGCAAGAGGAGCTGGTGTTCCAAGAGCACATCCCAAAGGTGTCTGGGACTGGGCCATCCCCTGAGAGTGTCCTGGTTCTAGTGACAAAGCCTGAAATGGAAGGGAAATAGAATAAAAACTCTGTGTGAGTGCTGTGCATCCAAAGCACAGCAGTAAAGGTATTTATGGTAAATGCAGCGAGGGGGAGCTGTGTTAGGAGGGTTTATTTGGTTGTCTGGGCACACATAATCGAGTTTTTCTTTGCCTAGTGTGTCTGGCCACAAGGTACAAATAATTACCAGGTTTGGGATGGAATAGTTGCTTTACAGAGAGGGTAAAGCCATCCTAATGCAATCCTGTGGTGTCGTGATTTGGCTCTTCCTGACACGAGCCTGGGGCACCGGCCAATGTTTCAGGGAATGAATCTGCTCCAGAGTCACTGGCAGGAAAGAAAATGGAATCCAAAATGATTCAGCAGCTTGGTGAGATTTTAAGGAACAGTGAAATACACAGATTGCCCCAAATCTGATGTAATCTGAGTTGTGTGCAGTTCAGATTCTCTGGTTTTGGTGGCTATGTTTGTGATACAGCACAAAATGAATGGAAATAAACACATTTCATGTTTATTGATAGAACCCTCAATGAGAGTACAAAATGTTTCTTGGTGCTCCTCATGCTTTGGCGTAAGTTGATTAAAGCAAGAAAAATCTATTCCCTCTGAAGAAGAGGAAGAGATTTGAAACATGTGCAGAATAGGTGGAGACCAAATTAAAAACCTTTATATTTCATTGAATTCCAGATCAAATTTGGAAGTAGCTGCTCACAAAATAAAATCCACGAAGCAAGGGCATATGGCAACAGTTTCTAGGGCATCTGGTGTGATTCTCTAAGTTTAGAAAAAAGCAGGGCCATCCCTGCCATTGGGTATTTGGTGAAATGCCACGGACATTCCAGTTCTGCCAGGCTGCACCCAGAAACCGAGGCTCTGGAATTAAGAGTAAGATAGCATGCAGCAAGTTATTTCTGTTCTGTGCTGAGTGTCCATGTGCACTTTTCCCATCGGCAAATAAGACTTAATTTGAGTTAATTAGCTGGCTTTCATTCTTGGGAAATGAAACATATTACACATGCTTACACAGAGAGACTTACAAGTACACAGATATATTGGGGTGGAACTTTTAATACACATTTATTTCCCATATGTGTAAATTTTTAACCACAGGAATAACATTTATTAAAAACAATATGACTAATATTGGGGTTTTTACTTAATATTGTGATTTTATGTTAACGTTGTCACAATTTATGTGTTTTTTCCTGAGTGTATAGAGTTATGTATTCATATCAGAGGATGCCATGGGCAGATGTTCCTGTACCCAGGGACTTGGGAGCATTTTGTGTGTAATGTGAGTAAATGAAGATGAACAGGTCTGCATTTTATGGATGACACTGATGACATAAAACCGTGGTAAATTCCGTTGTGTGTGTGTTGGATGCCCTAATTAGTGAAAGATACTCGGTGAATGTTTCCTACACTTTTTTGTGGAGTATATTTGTATTGAAATATTAAACACTGAAGGGAATTTCTGTTCATACGTAAGGATCCATGGCACAGCGCGGTGGGGCAGGACATCCTGCGCGATGCACGGCTGCTCGGTGTGGCCTCAGACAGCGCTCACATGCCTGGGGCTGCGAGGGCAGGAAGGGGAAAGGTGCGCGGGGGAGAGCACATGGCTGCAGCTTTGTTTGTTGTGGTGCAGGAGCAGAGATTCGGGGAGGCGCAGGAAGCGCGAGTGGCACAGGGCAGCGGGGAGCGGGTCCCCTCCTCGGGGACACGGTGGGGCGGCTGAGCTGATCCGGGGGGAGGGAGCAGGGATGGAGCCGGGACGGAGTAGGGATGGGTCAAGGATGGATCAGGGATGGAGCAGGGATGGGTCACAGGGGTGGAGCAGGGATGGAGCAGGGATGGGACAGGGATGGAGCAGGGATGGAGCAGGGATGGGTCACAGGGGTGGGTCTCAGGGATGGGGCAGGGATGGGGCAGGGATGGAGCAGGGATGGAGCAGGGATGGAGCAGGGATGGAGCAGGGATGGAGCAGGGATGGATGGAGGGATGGAGCAGGGATGGGGCAGGGATGGAGCAGGGATGGGTCAGGGATGGATGGAGGGATGGAGCAGGGATGGGGCAGGGATGGGTCAGGGATGGATGGAGGGATGGAGCAGGGATGGGGCAGGGATGGAGCAGGGGTGGGTCAGGGATGGATCAGGGATGGAGCAGGGATGGATCAGGGATGGAGCAGGGATGGAGCAGGGATGGAGCAGGGGTGGGTCAGGGATGGAGCAGGGATGGGTCAGGGATGGAGCAGGGGTGGGTCAGGGATGGAGCAGGGGTGGGTCAGGGATGGAGCAGGGATGGGTCAGGGATGGAGCAGGGGTGGGTCAGGGATGGAGCAGGGATGGGGCAGGGATGGAGCAGGGATGGAGCAGGGGTGGGGCAGGGATGGGGCAGGGATGGGGCAGGGATGGAGCAGGGGTGGGTCAGGGATGGAGCAGGGATGGGGCAGGGATGGGGCAGGGATGGGTCAGGGATGGAGCAGGGATGGATGGAAGGTCACCGTCCTGCTGCTGCCGGACCCACCGGGGAAGGTGTGGGTTTGCATGTTTCACTGGGGAAGCACTGCGTGCGTGTGACCTGCCTGGTGCGTGTGTGAGTGTGTAAAGAGAGCCCCGCTGTGTCCGTATGTGTAAGGACAGCCGCGGTGTGTCTCTGTATGTGTGTAAGGAGAGCCCCGCTGTGTGTGTGTGTCTGTGTGCGTAAGCACAGCCCCGGTGTGTATCTCTGTGTGTAAGCAGAGCGCGGTGCGCGCTGCTGACGAGGGCCAGCAGGTGCTGGTGCTGCCGCACCGCCCGCTCTGCTCTCGCTTTGCTCTGCTCCGCTCTGCTCTCTTCTCTTCTCCTCTCTTCTCTTCTCCTCTCTCTCCCCCGGCGCTCCCCGCGGGGGCGGCCCCGCGCCCGCCCCGCCCCGCCCGGCCGGGGGCTCGCTCGAAGCCGCGGGCGGAGCAGCCGGAGAGGGCTCGGGATCCTCCTCCGCTCCGACGTCAGGCGGGGAGCGGGAGGCAGCGCCCAGCGCCGCGGCTGCCAGAGCCTCGGCGGCCGCCGGACGGGGCGGACGGCGGGGCGGCGACTCCCGGAGCGGCGGGGGGTGGGGAGGAGGCGCTATGGCCGACGTGTTCCCGGGCTCCGAGCCCGGCGCCGACCCGGAGGCGGCGCGGCGCTTCGCTCGCAAGGGCGCCCTGAGGCAGAAGAACGTGCACGAGGTGAAGGAGCACAAATTCATCGCGCGCTTCTTCAAGCAGCCCACCTTCTGCAGCCACTGCACCGACTTCATCTGGTGAGACACCCCCGGGCGCGTTCCCCCGGGCCCGCGGGGATTCCCCGGCTCCGGTGAGCCGCCGGCCCTGCCCTGCCTTCCCTGCGCTCCGCCCGGGGCCGGGCAGGTGACCCCGCGGGGGTGACCCCCCGTGTCCCCTCGCTGCCCGGCGCTGTCGCATCCCCTCCCGGCCCGGCTCTGGGCGCACCCCGCTTTGGGGGGAACCCCAAACTCTCCGGCGCTCGGGGGTCGCGGGGACCCGCGGGGTCTGGGGAGCCGCGCTGGGGCCATCGCTCCCGCACGCTCCGGGGCTCTCTTCTCGCCCCTCGTCCCTGGGCTCCGCTGGGCTGGGCTGGGGGCTCCGCCGGGCTGGGACGGGCAGTGCCCGTGTCGCCCCGGGGCGTTGCTGGGTGGCAAAACGTGGGTCATCCAGCCTTGAGCCCTGGTCAGTGCCTGCCCTGTCCCCTCCCGCCGCCGAGGGCGGGCAGCGAGGCCGGGCAGGCACGGTGACACCGCGGCTCCGCTCCGCGCCGCGGAAAGGGAGGGGTGCTTTTTGTGAGAGAAGGGTTCCTGCTCGAGAGGGCAGGAAAACTCCCTACCAACACCCTCGGTGCTGAGCTGGAAGGGAAAAATACACCCATGGTTCGTGCCGAGCCGGGCAGGGCAGGGCGGCAGCTCCCCGCAGGCCGCTCCGCTCCGCGCTCCTTCCGCGCTCCTTCCGCGCCCGTGCGAGCAGCGGCGGCCCCGGCCCAGGCTCGGCAGGAGCCGGGAGAGCCTCGGGCTCTGAACCCGCGGGGTCCGTGCGGCACAAAGAGCTCGGGGCTGCCCTGGTTCGCCTCGCTCCAGCCCTGCTCCGCTGCTCGAGTTCGCGCTGCAGCTCTGGGCGCTGAAAACGAGAGCTGTGATTTATTGTGGCCAAAGTTGTGAGAGGTCTGGATGGGTCTGCACGCACCTGGCTCTGCGGCCGTGGCACGCTTCTTGTTCTTTTTATTTGTGTTTATGTGTCTGGACACGGAGCTTTTCCTTCCTCTCTCAGTTTGCCTCTGTTCCCATGCTGAAGCAGAGACTGTGGCTGTGCCAGGAATGATTGAAATACATTTTCAGTGTAAGGAAGGGAAGTTGAGATGGTAGACTGCCGAAGAAACAAGTCAACTTTCTGAGTTTGCGTTTTCTTCTTTTTTTGAATTTTTTTCCTAGATAAAAAAAAAAAAAAAAAAAAAAAAAAAGTGGAGTTGGTTATGGTGAAAATGAGAGACCTCCAGAAACTGCTTCAAAGTTAATCTGAACCAGAATGAGTGTGAGGTGTGAAAAACCGCTGCAGGGCTATTGCCGAGCGCTGTTTGCGCACATAAGCAGCACAATTATAAAACAAAGCAGAGCTGTGTGGCGAGTGACAGGGAGGATTGGGGAGTGAAAGGCTATCCTGTGGCTGACAGGTGGCGAGGGCGACTGTGCTCTTGTCTTGTCGTGCTTGCTGAGCCTGAGAAAGCTCTTGGCATTCCCGAGGAGAGCATCTGACAGCTCGAAAACTTATTTCATTTTCTGGTGTGAGGATGGGCCGCTCTCAAACCATCGCCCGCCGCAGAAAGTGCTCCGTCCGCTTCCAAAATGACTTTGTGTCTATTCTTATATGTTTGAAGGTATAAAGAATAGTAAACACAACCTTTCCATGAAGTCCACAATCAGATTTTTGCCTTAGATTGCGTTTCATAGGTGATATTTACCAAAATAGTTTAGTGCCTCCTCAGCCACTTAAGCAATTGTCACCTCCCCGCTTTGTTTCTGGAGTGTTGATACTTCTTTAAAAAAGGCTTTTAACTTAAAAATTACATTGTAGCGACTCGGGAAGTGGAGTGGGTTGTAGCTGCAGGGGGTCAGCTCAAACACCGAGGAGCGGCGGTGCTTCTGGAGCAGAGAACAAAGGAATGTTTGTAAATAAGTCTTTCAAAGCAATAAACATTATCTCCAGTCTGTTCTGAGTCCCACCAGCAGTTTGCCCGCAGCTGCATTTCCACACTTCCAGCTTCTGAGTTTTGTGAGGACGAGTGGTAACAGCATCAGAGTGACAATATAGGACGTGTGCTGCCGAACAAATCATTAATTAGGTTTTTCTCCTAGTTTTGTTAGCTTAGCATTGCTTATAGCAACAACAAGTGGCGACTTGGGCATAGGAATGTTCAGAAGTGCTCCAAGCTGTGGCATTTCACCTTCCACCTGAAGTAACAGCACACCAAAGGTTTTGTCCCCTCCATAAATAAATAAATAAGTGGAGAAATGATTGGTTTTTTTTTTTTTTAAACCACATTTCCATAAAGTTGATAATTAAACTGCATGTTGTTAATTGCGCACAGCTTCCCCAGCCCATGGCTTTTGTGTGTTTGTGTTTTTGAGTGTGAGCAGCTCCAGCTCTCCAGATGAAAAACAAAGCTGCCAAGAGTGCGGGAAAGGCACAGAAATGTTTATGGGGAGGATACTCCAAACAGTTATTTTTGTGGCAGGAGAATGTTGAATGCTTAAAGACAGACAAATCAATCCCCAGCAGTGCAGTTGGCCAGAGGTGTTGGGTGCCTCTGTCACTGTGCTCGTTGGAGAAGTGCTGCTCACACTTTTGTGTTTCGTTATGGAAATGGAGCGAGGAAGTTGCAGAATAATCAATATGAAAATCGTGGGCCTGTCTCCTCTTTTATATTGAAACAAGCAAAACCTTCAACTTGCCTGCTTTCCATACAGCAAAGGGCTGGAGCCTAGCTGAGGCTCACAACACCGCGTCGTAATCCCAAAATTTGGATGAAAACCCAAGTCTGGTTTGTTTTGTGTGCCTTTGCTGGAACTTGGAATCCTTTACGTGGCTGCTCAGTATACATGTGGCATTAAACGAGTTGAAATATTATGCAGTAATCACAGATGATGATAATTGTAGATCCAAAATAGCTTGTAAAATAATAATAATAAAAAAATTGTTGCCAGAAGCTGAAATTACAGAGCTGGTGACAGCTATTGTTCTCTGCTGTGAAATGGGTGGGCTGGTCTGTGTTGTGTATTTAAAAATCTGTTGCTGTCGTAGCAAAACCTGAAGTAATTTAATATGAAGCTATTTTTATGTTTTTAGAGATCATTGAGTAGAAATTATAACTAAACATACTAAGGCAGGTTTTTTTTTTCTTTTTTCTGCAGGGGATTTGGGAAGCAAGGATTCCAGTGCCAAGGTAAGCCACAAGTGCTTTGGTCCTTTTGAAGGTACCCAAAACTTGCCAGGAGCAAGAGAGGAACAATCCTGGAAAAACTAAGGATTTCCATTGCCTATGTAAATTCTAAAAGAAGACAATTATTCAATTATATAATTATTGATATTTACGTAATTTACGCTCAGCAAGCAAGTAGTTGTTCATGCTGTAATAATGTAAGAAGTTGGTGGATTTTTTTAAAAATCTCAGCGCGGTAAATGTCGTATAATCTGCATTATTCAAACTTTTCATGGAAATAATCTGCGCAATTTAGCTTTTGCAGAGATCATTTTTCTCATCAGAAGCTCTTGTCTGTGTGGGCGTTTTGGAAAATGGATTCACTTTTTAGTCATATGGCTTCTTTTCATAACCCAAAGTCCCTGGTTTTCATTTCCATATAATGCATGTTCAGGAGGACCTTTGGCTTTAACTCTGTATTAGGACGAGACAATTCGATCTTATGTAATATTGAATTACAAAAAAAAAAAAAAATCCACCTGTATAAAATGACTGATTTAATAAGACCAGCCGCCCTTGAGAAACTGAAAGCTGCTGTAGTGTGAGGTAACTGTGTGTGCTGTGCTCTCAGCCTGCATTTCTGCCAAATACTTCTCGTTACTTAGCATTTAATCATGGAATAACCACACCCACCTGGTGCAGGTTTTTTTTTTTTTCTTTGTCATATGTTTGCTTCATTAGGATGAGCCTTTTTGTCGTCCCTTTCTCTCCTCCCTCCTCCTGTGGCTTCACCTGCAGCTGCACATTGTGTACTCATTAGTTGGCCTTTTCCTCCTTTCCTCCGTGGCATTCCTAATGGCTGTTTGCTCTTGCCTCAGAGCACGTTTGACTCTCCTGAACGTTGCTTTTACTTAGAAGTTGCTGAGATTATGGATTCTGTGGTATTTTCGTGAAAGTTGATGTGAGTTGATGCTTCTTGAAACGAAACCTTTGAGAAAGCACATGCCAAAGGCCGATGCCTTTTAAAGATGTTGCAATAAATAAGTTTTCTTTCTGCAAGCAGCGGCTTGCAGGCACACACAGCATTTCCTGGTGGAGGTAAGCAGACATCCACGGTTTTCCTCTGTGCCCCAGAAGGTTAATATTCAATTTTGTAGACACCCTCCAGGTTTTTGCCACCCATCCCATCCCAAGCAGTGCTGTAGATCAGTCTGCAGTGCTCTGTGGGTGATGAGTGGCATTTCCTCAGTCCCGTTCAGGGCAGCTCTGTGGTTCCAAGCTCAGGATTTTTTTCGAGGCTCATACAGATTTCTGTTGGGGCAGCATTGGAACTGTGGCATTCTCCAGCTGAGTTTGCAGTTTGCACAGAGCTGACTTTGTCCTGTCCCCAGCTGGGGACTCAGGCTGGGCAGGACCCCTGCCCTGAGCCTCACACCAGCTCTGGCCCTTCCTCTCCAGGGCTTTGCAATTCCTTCTGCCATCGGAATTCTGTCGGACAGGACCAGTGCTGCTGGTGGGGACTGATCTTTCCAAAGCCACCCAAAGGTCTGAGTTCAGTCTTGTTTTCCCTGCAGACTCTGTGAACACAACCGTGACTAAACGAAAGAGAGCAGCTCTGTTTATTTTGAAATGCCTCAGAAGTGATGCTTTTTAGGAATCTAAATATATTCAAACCCAATTCTTGTCTGTATCAGAGTGAGATTCTACCATTTCTCTTTAGACACCTCATATTCAGTGGTTTTATCTGTGCCTTTAGCCAAAATCTTCTAATTCTAATATTCTAATTTTGCATGGTTTGTAGCAAGCTGTTGCTGGTACACGAATAAGTTCAGGTAATGGGGTTTTTAACCATCAATCATTAAACTTAATTGTGTTCATAATCAAAGAGCTCATCCTCTTGGGATGGTACTCTTGAAAAATAAAACTTCCATGATAAAGTTAAGCCGCTGAATCCATTTGTTTTCAGCTCAGCTTTCTGAAGATTCTGTCTAAAAAGTCACCAGCTAAAGCTGGAAAGAAATTAGTGATCAAAATTACCGAGAACACAAAGAATTAAACCCAAAACTTTGAAGCTAGAAGGTAGGCTGCAGGGAAAAAAACCTAATTTCTATAGTGAAGTGACCACTTTTACAGGGAAAAATGACAAATGAAGAATAAAATGGAATTTTCAGTATGACGTGAAGGAAAGAATATTGCATCCTTGTTTCCATTACAAAAAGCATTTTCAGCTCTGCTTTCAAGAGTGTTGTGGGATCTCTGCTAGACAGAAATTTGATGTCAGGCAGAATTCAGGGCTGGGGGGTTTGGTTATTTCCAAAATTGTTTGAAATTCCTCTGGCCTTTGATACCAACGGCAAGAGGAAAAGCCCACAACAGTCACACTCCAATGATGTTCTGCCATAAGAAATTGCGATTATTCTGTAAATAATTTAGAATTCTGTAATTAAACAGAAGCTCAGTTTCTATGCAGTTTTAAGTATTGCAGCAAATGTAGTATGTTTTTATGTATTTTTAAAACTTCCATTAAAAAAGCGTCACAAAAAATACAATCCTGGTTTTATTTTTAAGACATGCCCTCCAAAGAAAAGGTTTTTATTTAATGTTTCAATATAGATTCTATTAACACTGTAACTGTGCTATAGTGAAATGTTTCTGGACCATTAATACATTTTCTCCTTTGGACTTGCTTTGAGCCCTGGAACATATTTTCAGTTCTATGTCATCACTTTTGTTCTCAGATTTTGATGTCTGTTTCTGCTGTAGTGTTCAGCCTCAGCATTACATAAAGACATTTAAATGAGCCCTTTGGAACTGAAGAGAATTATTTTCGTTTATTTCCTTAAAACATTTCGCAAGATAATTTTTTCCACCTCCTTATTCTTATGGGATCCCTGTGAATTTGCCAAAGACGCCAAATTAAATTTTGGTGTGGTTTTAATGCCCCAAATGTGGCAGGGGGTCAGGTGTGACTGCATTTTTACCCCAAAAAAGCTCAGCGAGGGACAGTCCACATCCCAAGAGGTTTGTCTTTCTGAATGAGTGTGTTTTAATGTGGCTGCTGAATATTCCAGCACTCACCTCCTCAGAACAGCTGAATGTTCGCAGCCAGGAGCTGGGCTCTGTTCTTTCATGGAGAGGAGGCAGAATTCTCTTGCCTTATTGGAAATTAAATTTTTTAAGAGAGTTGGTTTGGGATCGTAAAGGAGCAGTGGGAAATGTCTGCTCGGTCATGTGTGAGTTTGAAAATGAACTTGAAGGATTTTGGCTGATGGATGTTCTCCTGGGGATGGGGTTCAGGAAGGATTTCCTCACAGGAAGGATATGGCAGGAGCTGCCCAGGGAGGTCTGGGGTCCCTGGAGGTGTCCGAGGGACACCTGGTGTGGCACTCAGAGCTCTGTGCTGGGGACAAGGTGGGGACAGGCACAGCTGGGACTCCATGGGCTGGGATGGCTTTTCTAACCTCAGGGATTCTGGGACTCTATGATATTTTTATTCCTATCATCAGAAAGCATTTTGCTGTTTGATATTTGTGTTTTATCGTCGATTTATAGAAATACGAAGTATTTTAAATGCCGCACTTTCAAAGGAGGAGTTCCAATTCTCCTGTTGGGTTTTTGCTGTTTGCTGTTGATCATCTGTGGCAGTGCACACGCGAGGGGAGGATTGATTATCCCGCGGAGTTCTGCCTTTGTTTTGTTTCCTCCTTGTCGAGCTGTCTGCAGCACCGAGCGCTTCCTCTGATGTGCACCTGGAAACACTGCGAAAAATGGAATCACTTCAACCCCTCCCAATCTGCCACAGCATGAAAGTTCCTCTTTTGAGAGAGCAGACTTTAAATTAAGCAAGCAATTAAGTGAAATTTCGGCTTCATCATTCTTTTGATAGACTGTTCCACTCTGAGTGTAACCTATACTTGTTTCTTTCTGTCTGATTTGTAAGAAGGTTTTTCTGGTGAGCAGAGCAAATGGGAATTCACTAAGATGTGGAGAACAAACGCTGTAGAACATGTATTTATGTAGGTTTAGAGGTTGTTTTAAGTTCAGCACTGAAGGCTCAGCAAGTTTCCTCAGGGCAAAAATATTTTTAGTTACAGCAATATGAATGTGATCAACTCATGTTCCTGATTAAGGGCCTGTTGTTAATTCTCTCCTAAATGGTCAAATTTTGTAGTTATTAACAGCAAGTTTTGCCTCTTTTACATGGTTGCTGCAGGCTGTACTGAAGTGTAATAGTCTGCTGCAGTTCAGCTTTGAAATGCATTTGGCTTAAGGATAATAAGGAGCTAAGGAAGGGTTTCACGTTTGTTTTCTAATTTACATAAATAAAAATTAGAGAAATCAATTAAGGCAGATCATTATGCTTCACTAATCTGGGCAACTACTGTTCTTTCCACTGCTTTTTTTCCTGTCTTCCCTCAATTTATTTTCAGATAATTTTTCTCTGAATGTTGAATTTTGCTTTCCATTGCTGTGCTAAGCTTTTTGGGACAGCTTGTGCCATGCTGGGGCTGGGCTGGGCAGACATCTCCAGAAATTCCCTCAGTGGAAAGGGAAATGGGGGATTTGATTAGTTTTGATGTTTGAACATTTTAACATTGGCACATCAAACCAGCACTTCATTTCCTCTGCATTGTTTATCTTTTATCTGATGGTCCTTGACCTCTCCTCTACAACAAAAAGGCCAAAGGAGCCACTGATGCCATCTCATTTTAAAATCATGTCTTTTCATTAAAAATGTTGTATTAAAGGCTTCTGTAGGGATGTGGTCAAGAAACAGATTTTTTTATGCTCTGTGATCTGAAGGTTTGGACCAATGAAAGCTCTGACCACCTCCAGCCTGCCTGACACAGTTTTCCTCAGTCCTGAGATATTTATAGTGGAAGCAATACAATTTATTCTTTTGTATCTATGGACCAAGGCTCAGTTCTTTTTTTTCCAGCCTCATACCTGTGTTTCCCCTCTAGTTTCTTATTCCTTTTGCAATCTTCATTTCCCTTTGTAACCGAAAAAACCAAAAAAAAAAACCCTAAGAAAGGAAAACCTATTGCATTGCTGTGCTGCTTCTCATAAAAATAATTTGTCTTCCTTACTTGGAAATGTTTTTCCCCAAGGGTGGACAAGACACAAAGCAAGTTCCCTTTTCTGTGCCAGAGCTGCTTTTCTGGTATCATTATCATTTTTGTGGTGAGGTGGGGTATTACAGACCAGGGCCTGAACAATGTGGGTGTTTTCCCTTGTGCTCTTTTTAATATTTATTAGTCATGTGCTGCAGTTTACATTAACTAATGTTGCTGTAAGCCTGAGATTGAGAAATTTATTCCGTGGAAGTCTCTGCCTGTGGAGCTTAAAAGTCACCATGAAATTTCCTGAAGTGGGAACTTGGTAAAAATACACTTAGAGCAGCCTCATTAAAGCATTTTCATGTGCATAACTCAGAGGTTATCTGCTCAAAAATGGAACCCCCCCAGAGCACAAGCATTACACACTCCCCAAAAAAATCACCAGCAAAACAATAAACAGCACCTGGGAGCATAAATTGTATCTGCACTCAGTTTCCATAATTCCCTTCTGCTCCGTCCTTTCCCTTGGCCTTTTGCCCTCAGCCTGATCCCTGTGCTGTGTATTTCTGGACCACTTCTCAAAGGGCAGGACTTTCACTGATCTGCAGATATTTTGATGTGCACACACAGAGATAAGATGCTGCTAGTGCATTTGTCTTGTCAGCTTCTATTTATTGTTCTTCCCCTCCTTTGGCTGTCCTTACTTTTGCAGCATCTGACCCATTTTAGGAGGAAATTCGGTCCCGTTAATTGCTGATGCCTGTGAAAGTTGAGATTCTGCTCCTATTTCTGCAGGTGAGCTCTGGGAGATCTTTGAAAAGCTGCCCATGTTCTGAGTTTTCCCTGAACGCAGCAGTGATGGGTGAAACTCCCGAGTCTTGAGGAGTGCAGATCCATCAGTGTTGGTCCAGATCAGCAAATCCCTCTGGAAATGTCATCCCAGCGCTGGTCTGTGCTGCTGGGTGGTCTCAGAGCACGGAAAGAGCTTTTCTTTCGGGGAAACAGAGCAGGTGTGGCAGGATTTTGGTTCCTGGATCCTCCTGCAGCTCCCCAAACACAGCAGCCCTGAAATGAGGAGCTCAGCTCACAGCAGAGATGCACATGTTTGTTTGGGGAGGGTTCTGTGTCGCTCCAGCCATGTGCAGGCACAGAAATTCCATTTATTGAACAAATGAATCACCGTTCCTGCCGGGATTTCAAGTGGATGTGACACTTGGGGACACGGTTTGGTGGTGGCCTTGGCAGTGTTTAGGGTTGGACTCAATGATCACCAGGGTGGATATTGATATTGATATTGAATGAGGACAGGTTTAGATTAGATATTGGGAAGAAAATCTTTACTGAAAGGGCGGTGAGGCCCTGGCACAGTGCCCAGAGAAGTGTGGCTGTCCCTGGGTCCCTGGAAGTGTCCCAGGCCAGGCTGGACAGGGCTTGGAGGACAGTGGAAGGTGTGGATGAGTTTTAAGGTTCCTTCACCCCAAACCATTCCATGACCTTGCAGATCTTTGTGATTCTGTGTTTCTCGATGCTCAGTCCACAGAACTGTGCAATTCACTCAATGCTGAGCATGGCACTAAAATAAATACACATCTCCTTGTACTTCTGTTCCTTCTTCAAAATTTCCTTGGCGACATTGTGCTCATCAAAACTCGAACATAATTAAATCTTGCAGCAAACATTTTTTTTTCCCATATTACATTTCAAGAGGCAAACCGTCCTCACCCTTCCCACACTTGCAGCATGTGAAGGTTTGTTTTGTTTACTTGGGCTGGGTGGATATCCCAGCAGTGTGTTCCAGTTAGCAGAGACTGACTGTTCCAGTGGCCTGGATGCAATTCCGTGAAGCTCTTCAGCTTCTAATTAAACATGTGGGTGTGATAGCTCATCCCAAGCTGACAGATAAACCAGCTTGAGTCCTGGGCAGGATAAAGTTTGGCGTAGTTTTGATTTTTCCCTCTGCCTCGGTGTAATGCTGCACATCAGCTGTGCTACCCAGCCACACATGGTGCTCATTTTATACAGATTTTTGCAGATGCCGTGAGCGGAATTTAATGAAATGTTGGAAAGAAAGTTGCAGAAAGATGAAGAAAACAGATTTCCCTGTTGGGATGCATGGATAATTATTTCTTTTATGTTTGCTTTTGTGGGTTGTTTCTCTTTAGGGTGAGAGGTAAAAATAAGAAGTTATTTAATAAATAGTTTAGGCTCAGTTCTTCAGCTCTTACATCTGCAGCAGGAAGCGTGAAAGTCTAGGAGAGAAGGACTCTCTTGTGTGTAATTAATACCAGGAACTACCCTTTAAGTGTTTTTAAATCCTTGTAGCTGAACATTTTAACTCTCACTGTTTCCAGCAGTGCCTGGTGAAGCCTTGCAGGGGCTGTGATTTGGAGCTGCTTATCAGCTGCTCCTTTTCAATTGCAGCTATTTGTGAGCAATGCCTTCCAGAAATGAGATTCAGAACTGCTACCTGCAAGGTCAGGCAGCCAAACTCGTGCATTTGTGTCTTCCTCTGCATTTCGGTGCCTTTTACTCCCATTTCTTAATTAGAATTTGATTTACGTGGGGCTTTTCCATTCCTTTTTGCAATTACGTAATATAATTATAATATATTACACATTACATATTACACATTACATATTACACATTACATATTACACATTACATATATTATAATATATATTATATATATTATATGATATATGATATATTATATACTATATATGATATATGATATGTTATATATTATATACTATATATTATAGACAATATATTATATATTGTATATTACATATTATGTATTATATACTATATATTATATACTATATACTTTATATAGTATTATAATATAATAATATAATATCTATTATATTATTAAAATATATAATTGCAGAAGGTACTGCAGGCACACAGGTCTTTTTTCCAGGTTATCTTCTGGTTGACTTCATTTAGATTTTTCCAATCGCATTACTAAATTAAAATCTTTTCATCGAATGAGCTTTATTAGAAGTCTGGAATATGTCCTTACAAATGTAGAAGTTGACTGGAATTATTATTTTTGCCTGTCCTGTATAGTTCACAAAACGCCCCTTTTTATTTATCGCTTAGAGTGAGACAGAAACACAGGTTTTGAACAAAAAGTGCAAACTCATCCAGAAACACCAAAAATATAGTCATTATTGCTCCCTTAGTTTGCTACTTTTTAGTTTTAAAATGAAGCTGCAAAATTCTAACTAATAATTGTCATTACACAGTGGCCTGTCAAGATTTGGAAAAGCTTTGCTCATCATTTACAATCACATATGGAGGTTTTGCCACTGTCAGAAATGTCAGCGGAGGGAAAGTGATCGACACAAAATGAATATTCAAGGCTTTATTTGCCTCGTGTAGCCATTGTCGAGTTGTTTCCTTTTTGCTGAGAAAATAGCCCATATTCAAAGCAGTGATTTTTAACTACAATTGCAGCTCTTGCTCCTTATTTGTCTTTGACTTCAATTAAAAGAATTATGTGAGGTTCTTAGGATTGTGTACGCTGGAAGCATTTCCATGTAGGTAAATGGAGCTTGTAATTGTGTCTGGAAGTTGCAATTTATCCTGAAACAAGATTTTATGAAGGTTGTGTGGCTGAGAATTCAACATTTTTATCCCTCTAAATGATCCTTACAACGATGGCACAACTGAATATTGGTGGCAATGTATTTAGCCACCCTCACATTTAAAGTCTGCAGGAATCTGATGTTTAGAAATTTGGTTCTGTGTGCTTGGGTTCGAAACCACAAAGGATGTGCGTGAGGGTGTTTGTTTAACGTTTATTTATTTGTTTCAAAAGGATTAATGACTCCAAAATGTAGTTCAAACCCTGACCTTCCTTATTTTGCTGCAAAATGAGGGAAAAGTGCATATCGCAATGTATGGACTGCAGAGAGAAATTCTCATTTTGAGGATTGGTTATTCCCAAAGTAACTCTTCCCAAAGCACAGAGACTTCACTGTTGATTTTCCTTTAAAATTAACAGCATTTTAAACCTCTCTGGAATGTGTGCTGAATGTGGTGTTTCAGCTCCTTGGTAAACAAGCCATTATTCACGGGCAAGGATGAGTTGGAACAATACTTTATCTTCTTTTTCAACTTCTAGTCTGTGTGGGTTTATTATTTTGGTTTTTTTGCTCAGCGGGATTAGCCAGAATCCACCTCAAAGTAATCCTGTTCTCAAGAAATTGGCCTTTAATATTAAAAAAAAAAAAAAAAAAAAGGTGACTCTTTCTGTTCTGGCTGAGAGTGCAGAAATAATCCTTATTTTATGGCAAGTTGGTGTGTACATCAGTGGTTTTTTGGGTTGATTTTAAGTTTCTTTGTTTCTTTAGATGTTGCTGTTGGGACCAATGATCCCAATCATTGATCCCAATAATTATTTTTGCTCCTCTGTGCATTTCCATGGCACCTCTGATTCCCTGGGAGGTGTTCCCTGCTGCCTGTTCTCTAGAACCTCTCACCTGCAGCAGTTTTCCCTTTTTTGCACCCAAAATTGCTTTGATTTTGGCGTGTCTGAAGGTGACACCTGCGAGGTGCTGACAGCTTCTTGGCAGATCCATTTTTCTCCTGTTCCAGAACTCTATAAAGTAGATTTCAACCCAGCAATTCCCTGAACTTGCTTTCATAAAAAAAGTTACAAAATAATGATAAACATAGAAACAGACTAAGCAACAGAATTCATTAGAAGGGTGCATATACAGGTTTTTTCATGGTTTTTTCCATTGTGACCGGTTAGCTGATTGAATTTGTCATGTGATGTAAAATCAGTCAGATTTTGGACTCTTCCTACCTAGTTTGCAAATTTTAAAATAATCAAATTCGAGATTATTCGAAATATGTCCATTTTATATCTTCCTTTTTCTTGTCATCAGCTTTTGCAGATTACATCTGCTGGATTTATTTTTTAAAAAATGGAATTTCTCTGTTAGAACAAGTGCTGTGGATGCAGCACAGAGCAATAGGTGCATTCCTCCGGGTGGGGATTTTTCTGTTTTACTCTGTGTATGTGCCATTGAGACAAATGCTGCAACATTACAGAAAGAAGGGAGAAAAACAGGATTTTATTTATGTGCTCTTTCAAATAGTTTGATGCCTAGGTATTGCTCAGAATTCCTTTTGATGTTATTGAGAGATCCTCAGTTGTGAGCCTTGAAAACACAGTAAAGACACCATAAATCTTGTGAGGCTCAGACCATATTTTTGGTGTTTTTGGTACAGTGTGTGTCCAGGACAAACACACAACTGCAGCCTGACAGCCCTGGGGAATGTTGTGCTTGGTTAAATATGAAAATTTATTAAAGTATCGTTCCTAGCCTGGTGTATCAGTGAGAAAAAGTGAGGGTTTTTTCATGGCAGTTTATTTCTTTGTGTTTATGGAATCGCAGAACGGTTTGGGTTGAAGGAACCTTGAAGCTCCTCAGTGCCACCCCTGCCATGGCAGGGACACCTTCCACTGTCCCAAGGGGGACAGCCTGCTCCAGCCTGGCCTTGGGCACTGCCAGGGATCCAGGGGCACCTGTGCCAGGGCCTGCCCACCCTCCCAGGGAACAATTCCTTCCCAAAATCCCATCCAGCCCTGCCTTTGACACCTTTGTCAGGAGCCTCTCCCCATCTCCCTGCAGCTCCTGCGGGTGCTGAAGGCCACAGGGAGGTCACCTCAGCTCTCCAGGCTGAGCAATCCCAGCTCTCCCAGGTTTCCCTCCCTGCTCCATCCCTCTGCTCGCCTGGTGCCTGCCCTGGGCTCATTCCATGTCCTTCCCACGCCAGAGCCTCCAGCTCTTTGCCCACCTCAGTCTGCTGTGTGCTGGACCCCAGGCAGACCCTGCAGGGTCTGTCACACTCTCCCAGCACAGCACCATCCCTGCCCTGCCTCTGGAAAGCTGTGTAGCCACCGAGGAGGTTCTGAAGTGCGAGGGGAGCTGTGTTTTATCCATTTTCTGGGGAAGCTGCATTGTTTGCTGATGGATCCGCAGTCGTTATGCCAACTGCACAGCGGGGCTGCTGCATTAGAGCTTTCACGTTCCGCTGCTCCCCGCGCGCTCCTGCCAGTTGTTGTTTCACCGAAAATTCTTTCAAGTGTTTTGTTCTGCCTCAGGTGCCCAGGTGTGCCTGATGGAGCTGCAGAAGTGACGCCTGCCCTTGTTTTCATACAAGGCAGCAAGGCTCATTGCTAAGATTTCTGCACAACCCAAGTCTTGTCAGCATCTCCTGACGCTGTGTAATGAGGAGCAGCTTAGTTGTCAAGTTTATATAAAGTGCTGATGATCTAATTGAGCTCGAGCTTCTTTGAACCCTTCGCAAAAACAGAATTATGTTGTATATTATTAAACCTGGTACAAGGCCAGGCGTCACTTTCGTTTCAGGATCTAAACGCGTTGTGTTACAAACATTTAGGGCTTGTGTTTTATTCAGCGCTGCACCGTCATTTTGTGGCAGCAGATGTTTTGCATGGTTTCTGTGGCTTTGGATGCTTGACAGCAAATAGCTCCAGGCAAGGTCTGTCTGTGGCAGGGGCTCTCCTCAGAGTCCATCCACAGGAATTCCCTGGCGCTGCTCTGCTTCCTGGGACAGACACAATGGAGCACAAGTCCCTCTCTGACATCTCGCTCAAGACGCCTTGTCCTGCCCCAGGTTTCTCTTTTTATAAACAGACCAGAAAAGGTAAAAAAACCCCTGTGAAATATTTGCCTATGGAGCTGTTTCTGTCTCGGGAAGAGGGAGGACAAATATTTGTCACCACTGCAGCCTTTTCCTGGTTTCTTTGGCTTTAGATTCCTTTGTTTCCTGCACCATGAGCTTCCCTGGCCCTGCTGTTGTGCATATTTATAGTCACAGCCTGCGAGTGCAGCTCCTGTTTTTAAACAACCCAGCCACCAGAATAATGGACATATAAAGTCTCAAGGGTTTTTATTGCTGCTGTCATCTCAAGTGCTTTTGAATCCTGATTACAGAGCAATAAAATGTGGTTGGTTGCGTTAATGTGACTGACAGGGACTCTGTGTGAGGAGGTATTGAGTGAACACATTCATTGATGCAAGGCCGTGAATTTATGGACAGAACGGAACTTTGCAGTATTGATTATATAAGTAAATGTGTAGCTTCAGATTGATGAAGGGAATAAAAGACTTCATAAATCATTAATGAGTTTGGGAGGTCTAATTGGGTTTGTGCAAGGTTTCATACTCAGCTTTCTGAAAGAAGCATTGATAAACATGTTCAGTAAATTTTAATGAAGTCCTCAGCACTATCTATGAAGCTTATTTTGTAATTTAAATCAATACATTAGAAAGAGTACTAATTGTAGAGATTACTGGAGAATTAAATTTTTAATAATTCTTGCTTCCTTGGCTTTCATTGCACTTATGCAAATATTGACCTTTGAATTCTCACTGTTGCTTGTGTTCCATTGAGCCTCCCTTTGAAGGGGCGAGGGGAGGTGTGTGCCATCCTCAGGCTTTGGTTGTAATAATTAAAAGGGCAATGTCAGACACTGGATCACCTGGCATTTAACACGGCGAAATGAAAAGGAAACCCGCGATAAAACCAGTGGGGTTAATTTTGGAGAGCAGAGGATGGAACCAGAGGGTGTGTGAGTGAAGCCCTTCCAGAACTCCCCAAACGCAGTTTGCCCCAGTTCTGCACTCTTTTTGAGAGCGCAGCATTGCATTCATGCTGAGCTAATAAATGTTCTTAAAAATGTTAAAGCCTGAATCTTGCAATCTGCTTTGTGGAGGGGATCAGTATCACGGTCAGTGAACGTTTATCTATTCCATTCTATATGGAGCAACTGTTGGCATCTGACCTTAATCTGTAGTTAATAGTATGTGCTTTAATGCTTATTTTTATTTGCAGTTCAGAGATCTCCTGAATAACTGAAGCCTCACATTATGCAGAACTCTGCATTAATATTTAGTAAAGCAAGCTGCCCTTGATACAGGAGGTTTAGTAACCTAGAGAGACATTAGATGTGCTGATATGTGCACATATTATCCTCTGACTTTCCAGATGTACTTTTTGAAGTGGAAATTATTTGCTTGAGCTCGGTATTGAAATTTCAATTCGATAGCCCGATAATGTCTCCTGAAGTTTTACATAAAAATATTCTGTCACATAAATAGTTGATATCGTTTAAATTATGCTTGTTGTGGCTGCACGCAAGGACAGAGATATAAACACCACGTGAAGCATTCTCTGGGTGAAATATTTACCTCGTGAGGAGAAAATCGCCAATTTAATGGATTGTACCAAAAAAAGTCTCATTACAAACACCTCTTGTGACAGAAATTAAGCACAAGAGAGAAGATGCAAGCCATGCTTTTAGGAAGCTCAGAGAGAGAATGGCTTCATCCCCTGAGTTTGTGTAATCCATAAATACACGCTGTGAAATAATTCATGTGATTTACCCTGGCCCAGTGCTGACCCTGCAAGGAGAAGCCCACAGCACCTTCCTCAGCAAATAGAGTTATGCCAGGCTTAATGACAAGGAGATGATTTATTTTCACCCCCTCCCCTCTTGTTTTAGGATATAGTTATCAACGGAGCAGAAAATTATCTCCTTAAAACTCATTCTCCTCAGCTCAGCCCTTCTCACCTGGTGTGTGACTTTTCCTGCTGTGCTGAGTGCACAGAGAGCTCAGGTGATGCCTGTGGGTCATGAGGAGAAATCCTCAATCCTTGAACCAAGTTCTGCCTGTAGTTCCTAATGAGTTTTAGGGTGAATGGAACCTTCCAGTTGTGGGTTTTTTTGCTGTATGCTGTTAATTAATTGAATTAAGAGGCTCTCAGAAATCAAATGGGTGATGGGAACGAGGATGATCTTGCTTGATAAAATGATCAGGAGGTATTTTCTGCTGTGTTATCTGTAAAATTGATAAAAAAATGCTTAAGTTTTCAGGTTGTGGTTTCTTTATTTTCCTCTTCCCCTATTAGACCATATTTTGAAAAAACAGAAGCTTTAATTCAAGCTCTTCTTGCACAGGCAAATTATGCATCCCCAGGTTGAGGCTTAGGAGCTGAATAATTTCTCCAGCTGTGGTGTCTGTGCAGTCAGACACTCCTGCTGCCCTGACGGTGACACTCAGGGTGACAGATGTGACCTTTGGAGCACAGCACAGCCTCTGTGTGACCAAACAGCGCTGGGTGAGCGCAGAGCAGAGCCTCTGCGGGAAATCTGTCCAAATCTTTGCTGAAGTGGGATGGGAAAGGCAATCCTGGGCTGGGGAGGTTTTGGGAGCAGCTGAATGAGCTCTGTTCAGACCCCCAGCACTCCCAGCTGGGGTGGGTCCCTCGGCTCTCTGAGCTGCTCTGGCTCTCTGACTGCTCTGAAAGTGAACTTTGGGCTTTCCATCGGCTGAAATCTGCCCCGGGCAGCTTGGTGGGCAGCAGCCTCACTCTGTGTGACTTCCCAGCAGCTAAAACTCGCAGGTTTTGTCACTGATAATTCCTGATTTAGTCCTTGACTTGTCTGTGTGTGCCTCCCCCTTATTTCTGCAGGAGCACTGCCCGAATTTCTGAATTCTGAAGGAAGCCACAAATCCACCCTTTAACATTTGCCTAGCCCCAACTTTGATATTTTATTAATTTCCTCTAATGGCATCACCCATGTTGCCATGAGGATGCTTTGAGGGCTGCATGGCTGCTCAGAGCAGCTGATGTCCTGCTGGGTTTTACAGCAGCCTGTCCTAATTCTGGCGTTTCCTGACACAGAGATCCCATCCTGATCCTCCTCCTGCCTCCCCTTCAGGCCTCTCTGACCTGTTCTGCACTGGGCAAACCCTCAGTGGGGCACTGAATTGGGAGCCCTGAGCAAGAGGATGAATTTTGGATTAATCGCTAAGACAGGAGGAAGCATCACTTTCTTTCAGCACTCTTGGGAATGAAGCCTTCAAAAATTTCAGACTGAAGACAGAAAAAAAAAACCCAAAAAACCAAACCCCTCCTGCTCATGCAGATGTTGGGCTTTGGTTTCAGGAGAGGTAGAACGCTGGTTATTGTTTAACACGTGCAGTACCTGCATAATAGTTCTAAAATTAGTCCGTTTTAAAGTGGTTTTAAACGTGAATTGCTTTCAAGTCGAGTTGGGATGTGAAAACCTCTCTCTGTAGATTTTTTTTTGTTATTTCATGAGATTGGTTTCCACAAAAATTCTATTGAACAATATAAAATGTCAAAGTTTGCTCAGCTTCAAAACAGCTGTGTCCAGGATGGGCTCTCTGTTGATGGGAAACTTCATGCTTTCTCCAGAATAATGCACTAAACCAAAGTGTTATTCAAAATTCTGTGTTTTCAGATTAGTTTTTTTGAAAAGAACCAATTGTGATGATGGTGGGTGATTTTAGGGTTAAAAAAACTGCATGCTGTCTCCTGAGAAGATACCAAGATCTCTGATAACACAACTTTTTATTTATAGATGGCTGATGTGTTTACCAGACAGAAATTTATCAGCAATCCAGATGTTCTAATTCTGCTAATTAACCTGCGTCTGCACACCCTCGGGCTGTCTCTTCACACATGGACCTGCACATCATAACATGTTTGTGGTGTTCGAACCAAAAATGTGTCTAGCTTTTCTAAATGTTGTTTTCAGACAACACTTTGCATTTCTGCCGTGGATTTCAGAACAATAAAAATGGAATTGCTGTGAGTCTTGCTTGTGTGTCAGACTAATATTGTCTCCACCTGGAAAACAGTGATGTTTAGCAGTGCTTGGATTGCACAGGACCAAGGAGATAAATGTGAGATAAATGTGAGATAAATGTGGGAGGGGACTTGTTTTGTTTTGGTTTGTTTTTCAGTGCTGTGGTGCAGAGTCCTGTGCAGAGATGGATTTGTGCTTCCCGAGATCCTGGTCTGAGCAGTGTGAGTGTGGAAGGGAAGAGTCAGAGAGAGCAGAGCCCTGTGATTGTGATCTGCTGTGCAGTGGGGCTGGGGCAGAGCTGCTCCTGTTTGTCCTTGCTCTCGGCTCTGCAGGGTGAGGGATCAGGTTCTGCCTGGGGATGCTCTAGGTTTTCAAGCAGAATGTTGTAGAGGAGGTTAGGAGGAGATCCAGTTAATTTTGCCTTTCACTGAGGAATTATTTGTATCACTTATTACATCCGAAGAATGAATTATGTTTTCTTCCCCTTCCGTTTGGTTTTCTGATGGGGACTGTGTTCTCATCTAAGCCTCTTGTGCCTTCTCGAGGACACTCCATGGCTCAAGGGTTGTTTAAATGAGAATAAATGTGGCCTGGGTGCCTTTCTCAATGGCTGCTTGCTCCCAAGCAATCTGTTCCCAAGATTATCCATTTGACTGGCACCGCTCCAGCGCTGTGATGAGTTTCTGTAAACTGCAATAACCCTGCCTGTGCCAGCCCCGAGCTGCTCTCTGCTCCAGTGCTGTCATTTCATCACTTGCTTGGCAGGTGTGAATTCAAATTCTGATTTCACAGTTCAAATATTTCATGTATTTAGGTTGGGAACTCAGGGCGCTGCTTCCTCCCTTTTAGTTCATTACAGGATTTAGCTTGAGAAATCCCTACGAGTCTGAGATTTTTTGGATATTTTCATGGGTACTGATGGTATCTCCCCTGGCTTTGTAAAATCCCTCTGTGCAGCTGCCAGGCTGTGTGGAAGGGCTGAAGTAGTGAGCACATGTTGAGCTTGGAGTGAGATTTGTACTATATTCCTGCAATTCCGAATCCTCCTCCTGAACCACGGCACTGTTTTTTGGGTCACGGTTAACACGGGGAAATTTCATCCAGTCATGCTCACAGAATCTTGTTATCGCCGCCGAGTTCTGCTGCTGGAGAAGAAATGCTTGAAAAGCTTGTTGCAGATGGTGTTCCATCTTTGCAGATAATAAGATTAAAATGTGTGACGAGGCATCTCCGGAAAAAACCCGGGGTTGTGTTGGGATCCTGTCACAACCTTTGTGGAAGTGACAAACCGTGCGGTGAATCGATGTCTTGGCGATTTTGATTCTGGGGGGAACTTGCTACAGCTGTGCCTTAAAAAGCCTGGGAAACCTATTTATAGGAACTAATTTCTGCAGAAAGCACCGAATCCAGCATGCTCTCACCATCCTTGGGTGTTTCCTTATTTGAAGCTGATGGAATGAAACGGAGATATATTAAAAATACAGCGTCCAACGGAGCCAGAAACCCTTAGTTCTAGAGGTACTTTGGCTTCCTGACGTCGCTTCCTTCATCCAGGAACACCTTTTGACCTCGACTGGAGGCATTTTGTCCTGGTTTAGCTGCTCTCAGGCTGGAGGGACAGTGTGTAATTCCCTCTGGAGCTGCTCCTGGCGCTGGCTCCGAGTTCATCCCGCGGTGCCTCGGCTCTGCCCTCCTGCCCTGCGGCCCAGGGAGTGAAACTCGCGTGGGTGAATTCTCCTCTCCTGCTCCGGGAGGAATCCGTGCCCTGCAAGAGCTGACCTGCCCTGAGCTTGCACCATCGCCCAAGGGATTCCCGGGAATGGGGAGGGCATGGGGAGCAGGGAAAAGGGACAGGGAATGGGGGAGGAGAGCTGGGGACCTGCCTGGGCATCCTCAGGAGGGGAGGAACGGCTCCTGGAGTGTGCCAAAAGCTCTCTGGGCATCCTCAGGATGGAAGGAACAGCTCCTGGAGTGTGCCAAAGCTGCCTGGGCATCCTCAGGATGGAAGGAACAGCTCCTGGAGTGTGCCAGAGCTGCCTGGGCATCCTCAGGATGGCAAGAAAGGCTCCTGGAGTGTGCCCAAAGCTGCCTGGGCATCCTCAGGATGGAAGAAATGGCTCCTGGAGTGTGTAAAAGCTGCCTGGGCATCCTCAGGATGGCAGGAGCAGCTCCTGGAGTGTGCCAAAGCTGCCTGGGCATCCTCAGGATGGAAGGAACAGCTCCTGGAGTGTGCCAAAGCTGCCTGGGCATCCTCAGGATGGCAAGAAAGGCTCCTAGAGTGTGCCAAAGCTGCCTGGGCATCCTCAGGATGGAAGGAACAGCTCCTGGAGTGTGCCAAAGCTGCCTGGGCATCCTCAGGATGGAAGAAATGGCTCCTGGAGTGTGCCCAAAGCTCTTTGGGCACCCTCAGGATGGCAGGATTTGCTCCAGGAGTGTGCCCAAAGCTGTGGTTACACTTCTGTGTCTTCTGCAGTTTGCTCGTGCAACAAGAGTTGAATTAAGGCTTCTGTTTTCTCCAAATATGATCTAATAGGGGAAGGGGAAGAAAAGGAAACCACGACCTGCAAACCAACTTAAGCACTTTGTTATCAATTTTGCAGATAACACATCAGGAAATACCTCTTGGTCTCTGTGTTGTTGGAGCACTGAGTGTTGCATTAAAGGATTCCAAGGAACTGAACTCCCACACGATGCTGCTCTGCACGTGTTGAGAAAACTTCAGTTTCGTATTTCACCACTTTCTTTCAGTGTCAGGATTTGATGTGAAATGAAGCATTTCCTCTGGTTCTTGTTGAGTCTGTAGGAAGGTTGTTTTATGAGTTTTTTTGTTTTTTCAGTTACTCATTTTTTTATTAGTAATAAGTGAAATGTAGTTTGCACAGTTTAATTTCATTAAAGCCTCGTGTGCTAGAATTTCCATCAAAAATGAAACTTATAACGGGATCTTTACAGTCACTCTCACACAAACAAATAATATTTTAAAATATTGAAAAAATTTTAAAATTATTTCAATATTAATTGCAGCCATTTAGCGTTATATTTTAAAATCAATTTATAATGGAAATCCACATGACCTCCATATTTTTTCCTTAATTTCCTATCATGTTAATTTTCTTTTATTACACTCTAACTGCCCCAGTCAGCTGGTCTGGGCTAAAAATAAACCTTTCCTTGTACACCATGGCAGGGCAGCCTTTTATTTACAGATTATTGTGAGGAAGGATAACTCCTGTGATGTGTAAGGAAAACTCTGGCACTCTCTGTAGATTTTGGAGCAGGGTTTGCTCTGCCAGGGGAGCCTGAAAATGTTTTCTGGGGCAGAAAATATCTCTTTTTAGCCCTGTTTGGGATGGTTTGATCATTGTTGCCCCCAGCCCTCAGGTACTTCGCTTTTATTCCTGGAGGAATAGGCAAAAATCTGAAAAATTAATGTTGTATTTACAGTCTGTTTTGTTTGTCATAGGAGGATTCCTCATCCTGCGTCGTTTGGGTGGTCAGACCTGGGACACCTTGCCCAGAGGATGCCCCAGGCGCTAATTACTGCTCTTTAGCAATAATTAACTGGGGCCTGTGGGTGCTGCCAGCCTGGCCTGGCACAGGTGAGCTCTGCGGGGCTGGGGGAGCTCACGGCAGCAGTGCCTGGCGGTGCCATCCTCCTCTCCCTCCTCCTTGGAAACTCCAGGGTCATTGTCGGGGCTCCATTTCCACTCAGGGACTTACCAAAAGAATTAAAAAGATGATTTCAAACACATTATTTCCTTCCTGTGAACGCTCTCAGGGGTGTTGGTTGTTGGAAATCATTAAATATTCGACTGAACTAAACGCTCAGAGTGTTGTTTCAATACTCCTGCCTGACTTTTTTCCTCATGGAAATGTTTTCCTTTCCTTTTTGTCAGTTATTCTGTGAGCAGATTGATCAAATATTGTAAAGATTTCTGATCCTGAGTTTAACAGTGATGGTGACAAAAGCTTTGAAAGTGATGGTGACAGTTCATACCCTGAACCTGTGTGACCATATGGAAAAGTCTGGGGGGAAAAAGATTTTATTTATCGAAAAAAGACCTCAAAAGAATCATTTTAAGAAACTGAAAGAAAAGCAGTGCTTGCACATTGGTGTGAATGAAGGAAAGTGGGTTTTATTTCTTAATTGTCATCACTCTGTTTGTGGAAATGTTCTAAGAGTTTGTTCCTGCTGGGATTTATTTCTCTGTTGTCTTAGTCATTTATGTAAGCTCAGGCGCAAGGTAGATAGATATTAAAGAAGTAATCATTGTTGAAACTTGCTTTATCCTCAGATTATTTCAGAAATTTTGGGTTCTCATTTATACTCAATAATAAACAGTATTTAGGTGGAATATTTCACAGTTGAACTTTTTATTCAGTGCCCAAATTTAGGGAATAAACTCACCCATTGTCTTTAAAGTTAAATTGCTTAAACTAGGTGCTGTCGCCTCTTATTTTTATTTTTCAGAGTTTATTTATATTTGAATTATTGTGCAATTGTAGCATTTAAGACTGAATTATGGTGGGGGGTTGAAATTTAAAGTCCCTTAAAACTCAAACTGTTCTGTGGTTCTGTGATTCATTGGAAATCTTGACGTAATCAAACTCCAGTCACATTAGAAGGAACTCTTGTGTTTTCTCCCAAATATTTTGGGTTCTAGTATTCTGAAATGAATCAATTTATTTCTTGATTCTTTGTTTTAATTTTAAATAATGTCAAGCCTTGAAATGTTCGCAAGTGAAGACTTCTTTTGAATGAGATTTTGGTGATGAGCCACTGGTTTTTGACAGTGGAATACTGAGGCATTATTTTTATTATGTTCTAATAAAAATACATCATGCATATTTATTAATTATATTATAATATAAAATACATTATTACATTTATTTGCAAGTTTATTTTTTATTGCAACTGATTTCCCTTCCACAATTTAAATGTAGCAAAAGTTTGGAAGGAGTGATGCCAAAAGCCTTGGAGGGCTCAGGGAGCTGAGGTGTCCAAACCAACACTTGTTACATATCTGATGTATTTTATTGTCAACCTTTTCCTTTCCCCAAAAAATTATTAGTTTTTAAACTCCTATATAAAAGAAAATTTCTAAAAATAGCCGCGGTGCTCATCCCCTTGACTGCGTTTTGGTGAGTATTGGGTGTCTCTCCTGGCTGCTCTGGAGGATGCTTTTTTTAGGGCCTCTATTAATATCTTCCAAAATATGATGTAACAAGACTTGAGACAGTGTTAAATTGGAAAACTTAATTATTGTCTTTGTAGTTTTCACTGTTAAATGTGAGTGGAAATCAATAGCAGTGTTTAATGCAGGAAGTTTTAAAGGGTTTGAAAGATGAAGTTTGTGACAGCGTTTTTGGTATTTAAAAGAGCTTGAATTTCAATGAGGGGAAGGTGTTGGTGCTCCCTGCAGCTCCAGTCATGGGTGAATTTTGAATTATTTGGTGATTTCTGCAGGGATCTGCATGGCCAAAATAGTTATTTTATATATTCTATTATAATAATAGAATAGAATAGAATGGAATAGAATGTAATATATATTAATATATTATATTAATATAATATATTACTATAATATATTAATATATTGTATAATACAATACAATACAATATAATATAATATATAATATAATATATAATATAATATAATATAATATAATATATAATATAATATAATATAATATATAAATATAAATATAAATATAAATATAAATATAAATATAAATATAATATAGACTCATAACATATAATTATGTTATATATTTATACTTATATATTACATTATAGATTAGATTTTATTAATGTATTATATAATATATTATATTATATATTTAATTATCATATATAATAATACAATATAATAATATATTCTATTAGAATAGAGTTATTTCAGCTGTCAAATGCTGATTAACCAAACACCACAAATGGGAGGATTGCAGGCAGGCTCTGCAGGGCTCTCTGCACACGCAGGATAAAGGTTCTGTAACTATGGTTATCCTCAGCTCTGTCTCCTTGACAGTGCTGCAAAATCCCAAATCTCTCAGCTGATGTGCTCTAGATCTTTTCCCACCACATTTTGCCATCCTAAAAAGAAGAAAAACAAAGTTAATGGAAAGCTTATTAGCCTCTAATTGTTTTAAACAGAAATCCTGGAAGTTTTACTCATCAGCCCCAATTCGAGAATGAAAAATCACCTTCCTGATGGCAGCACCTCTTGTTTCCATCCTGTTCTGGCTGGGCTCTGACAGATTCATTTCCCCTGAAAATTGAAGACAACTGCTGTACATTTCAAATCCAGCCTCTTATTTCAGCACTGATACTTTTTTTTCTTTTCCCTGCCCTGCTTTTTTCCTTTTACCCCAGGAGTTCTTGGGCCTGGTGGCAGCGATTGTGTGTTAATTCGAGGACAAATAAGCATAAACCTGTTAATAAGTTTAGCATGGAAATCGCTGATCTTCTGGCTGCTGGAAAACAGTTGTCCAGGAATAGCTTTGGGAAGAGATTAGCAGACCAAGAAACCAAGTGATTTCAATATGACCTTCCAAAAAAAATGCTCGTGGTTGCCAGCAGGAGCAAGGAGCTGGATTCAATTACCCTCAGAGGTTCTTTCAGTCCTCTGCTCCTAATTAAGGATTTTGCTCTATTCAGCTAATAAGCTAATAGTGAGCTTGTAAGTGCTGATGATATGAGATAGAAAAAAATAATTGAAATTAAAATCCTGCTGTTATAATGGATAGGAGCTGCTGTATTAGTGAAAATATAAGAATATGATGTTATGAAGACAAGCCTGAGCTCGGAGGTTTTTCCCAGATTTTGTATATTTTACCTCCCTACAGGCTGTCACTGTGTCAAAATCTGTTTTGGAGGGTTTGTTTGTTTGGGTTTTTTTTTAATATGATGCATTTCAGTAATCTCCTTGTAATCCCATGCTAAACTGCTTAGTTTGATGGAGAACGTTAGATATTTTCGGTAGAATAGTTGGCCCCTGTGAAATCAGTTTCATTTGCTGAGATGCTTTCAAAGGATATACTCTTAGCAGCTGGGTGCCTATCCTTGCATTAACCTAACAAACCTCTTGGGAAAGGAGGTGTGCCCTGGATTAAATCCTTAAATCAGGCCATTGGGAACAATGCTGCACAATCTGCATGATTTTAGGATGTTTACTCTCTTTATTTGTGTTCTGCTCTCCGATAAACCTTTCTTGTTTATGTAATTTTATTTTTTCTTCTGTTGTTGTCTTCCCGGGTAGAGTTTTTCTGGAAGGATTGCAGTGGTTATTAAGAGAATTTAACAGGCTTCTAGGCAGGTAAAAGCTGCATATATTTGGCTCTTTACTGATTGCTTTCAGGTCTTCCAAGCAAGATAAGTACTTTCCTTAATTTGTAGAACAATTTGGGGCATAAATGTGTCATAAGCTTGTTAAAAACACGTACAGAAGGTGTTGAAAGTCTCTATTTGAAGTAATTTCATATTCATTAGAATACAGCATGCTCCTTAATTCAGCTTTGATGTTTTCTTGCTGATTTTTTTCCAGTCCTTTCATTTTCATATGCCAAATAGACCTAAAATGAGCATATCCCCCTAGGTATAAAGAAAGGAGTGCTCTCATTGCTAAATTATAGATGTGGGGGGGAGGAGAGCGGTTGTTTGAAGATCCTCTTATTTGTGCAAAAAGCACAGATAGGATGTAAACAGTTTGCTGGAGCTTCCCCCCTCCCCACTATTATTTCTTTGCTTCAAGGAATAGAAATGATTTTTGTAAAGAGCTCTGCGTTTAGGGAGGTGCAGACACTCCCATCCTTTAGATACTCAGCTGTTTTTAAAACACTCAGATGATGTGATATTTGGGGAAAAAAATTCCTTGTCTCTTCCCCAGCACTGAAAGGGAGGTCTGAGGAAAAAAAACAAAACTGAACTCCCTGGATACAAAGTGCTTTCCTCGGCTCAGTTTGTAAATTGCACACCTTGTTGCCTTCAGGAAAGTATTGAATTTTCCTGACCTGCAGGGAGGTGTCTGCACTAATGGCAGAATTGGCAACTGCAGAGCCGCAGAGGCGCTTGGGAAAGGCTCTCCTGTGCAGGGTTGGTTTGGGTTGAGTTTGAGGATTGGTTTGGGTTGACTTTGAGGGTTGGTTTGGGTTGAGTTTGAGGCTTGGTTTGGGTTGAGTTTGAGGATTGGTTTGGGTTGAGTTTGAGGATTGGTTTGGGATGAGTTTGAGGATTGGTTTGGGATGAGTTTGAGGATTGGTTTGGGATGAGTTTGAGGATTGGTTTGGGATGAGTTTGAGGATTGGTTTGGGATGAGTTTGAGGGTTGAGTTTGAGGGTTGGTTTGGGTTGAGTTTGAGGCTTGGTTTGGGTTGAGTTTGAGGGTTGGTTTGGGTTGAGTTTGAGGGTTGAGTTTGAGGATTGGTTTGGGTTGAGTTTGAGGTTGGTTTGGGTTGAGTTTGAGGATTGGTTTGGGTTGGTTTGGGTTGAGTTTGAGGATTGGTTTGAGCTGAGTTTGAGGGTTGGTTTGGGGTGAGTTTGAGGATTGGTTTAAGTTGAATTTGAGGGTTGGTTTGGGTTGAGTTTGAGGATTGGTTTGGGTTGGTTTGGGTTGAGTTTGAGGGTTGGTTTGGGCTGAGTTTGAAGGTTGAGTTTGAGGATTGGTTTGGGTTGAATTTGAGGGTTGGTTTGGGGTGAGTTTGAGGTTGGTTTGGGGTGAGTTTGAGGTTGGTTTGGGTTGGTTTGGGCTGAGTTTGGCGATTGTTTCAGGTTGAGAAGTTCAAGGATTGGTTTGAGCTGAGTTTGAGGATTGGTTTGGGAAGAGTTTGAAGGTTGAGTTTGAGGATTGGTTTGGGGTGAGTTTGAGGTTGGTTTGGGGTGAGTTTGAGGTTGGTTTGGGGTGAGTTTGAGGTTGGTTTGGGGTGAGTTTGAGGTTGGTTTGGGTTGGTTTGGGCTGAGTTTGACGATTGTTTCAGGTTGAGAAGTTCAAGGATTGGATTGAGCTGAGTTTGAGGATTGGTTTGGGTTGAGTTTGAAGATTGGTTTAAGTTGAGTTTGAGGTTGGTTTGAGCGCTCACCTGAGCGCTTACCCCAAACCTCAGGTGTGTCACAGAAACCCAACCTGCCGAGGGTTTCACCCCAATTACAGCACCAAGCCTTCGCTTTTGGGAGCTGAGGTAGATTGACTCCAAGGCTGACCTATTTTTGGGTTTCTAAGCCTAACGAGTGAGGTCCTAGAGAATCTGGAGCTTTATGTAACCCTGGTGTTTGTGGGGCTCCTGGGAGCACGGCTGCTGCTTTTTATAAGCAGCTTGCCTCCTGTAATGGATAGCTGAGATAAATCTTGTTCCTAGAGCCAGCCTAATATTGATGATGACACGAGTGCATGAACAGGAGCTCAACTAAAAATCCATTTTCATTTCAGGCCCCATTAGCGATGCAGAGAGAAATCATTATTTGTTAAACAGAAAATAAGGACTGATACCTTTCTGAACCGTTTGTATTTTCAAACCCAAACGTCAGTGTAATAAAATACAAACGTGTTGATTGATCTTCCTCTTTCTTTCGTTATTTCTTTAGCTGATTGGAAAATGAACTGGGGGAAAAAAAGGAGTAGGCTGAGGTGAAAATAAGAAAATGTATTGTGATATGAGTGGGGAGGTCAGAGAGAGGATTTGTTTCTTTGTTTGAGCTGCACATGTAGTTGTGTTTGGAGCTTGAAACTTTAGTGATCAGGAACTCAGGGAAGTTTAAGTGATCTAAAACAATTCTTAGAAGTTTTTAATGTTCTGCAAAGATTTATTCCTTGCCTAATTGAAGACCTCTGTGTTATTTAAGATTGTGTTGCCTCTTTAAAATCAGCATTATGTGCAACCTCCATGGGGATTTCTCTTGTCCTGTGTGGCTTTTCTGAGAATCATCGACCAAGTCTTTTGTCTCAGTGGTTTTTTGGTTTTTTTTTTAATTATTGCCATACTTGTTTAATTTTAAAAAGTATAGCATAGGCTTTTCAACCTAAGTAAATAAATTTGAGATAAAATGGAAGCATTTTATCTGAAGCAACTATTTTTCATCTTGGATCAGATCTTAACTAAGAGAATCCAAAACAGCTGAATCCAAACACTCTTTTGGCCTAGCAGAAGTGCCCAGAATGGGAGCAGGACATTTCAGGAAGGCAAGTTACCATTCAGGTGCATTGGATCATCAAACCGACCCCCGGGTTTCCCCCAGATCTCATTTCCTTCCCTTGAGAGAAACCTTTCAGAGGACACCATCCTCTCTCTCTCTCTCAGTGAGCTCACTCCTCGCTGACTTCCAGAGCGTCTGGTTTCTGTCAGGTTCACATTGCACAGCTTTTCCTGCCCTGCTGAATTCCTGACTCTTAAAAGTGCAGGGCAGGGACTGCCATGGGATCCTGCAAATGGATTTGAGGTGTCCCCAACAGCCAATTCACAGGAACTCCCATTCTTACCTGGAATCCCTCGTTGGCTGAGGGTTTAGGAACATTGGAATTAATTCCACACTGTCCTCACCGAGCCTGAGGGATGTGTTGCAGTGACTGCAAACAGTGGAAGTGCCCAAGGTTTAAACTTCTGCTGCCAATGAACCCAGGGGGACCCAGGGCTCTGCACCAAACCTTTGTGCACTCTCTCCAGTGGCTTTTGAAACTCTTAAAAAGCAGCTTACCCTCCTCTGCAAAACAAATGTGCTGCTTCCTGACCTTTCTGGTTCAAGGTATTGAATTTGGCATGGCTGCAGTCATTTAAATGTGTCCTCAAAGAGGATTTTGCTCAGGTTCCTTGGCAGCAGAGTTACCACAATCAATCACAGTACCACTGACAATATTCAGATGTATTCATTTCCCCTGATATATTTTTCTAGCACAATTAAGACCTTTCTTTGAAGACATAAGTATGAAAAACTGGAAACAGCAGGATGCTGTCATGTGTACCTTTTTAATTGCAGTCAGCTTTTTCTCTTTTTTTTTCTTCTTTTTTTCAAAAAGAAAACAATTGCTGTCTTTTTCCTGTAATTCTGTTATGAAGAATATGGTCTGTGTCCTTATGGATAAATCAGGCAGTGGCACTGTCTTAGGAATGTTTTTGTAGTTTTTTTATACTTGAATTACAGCTGTATATTTTTTCATCCCCTAATGTCTCTTAAGTGTAAATGTTGTGGTGAAAGCAATGGGAACAAGGACAAAAGCAAACAAGACAATTATGTCGCTGGCAGCTACATCAGGCCATGCCATGCTTGGCTGGAAGGCCAATAACACAAAAAATAACATGTGATGACACTTTTTATACGTGGAAATTGTAATGTATAGAAATCTGTGTGGGAGGAGAAGAAATCTTTCCCCTGTTGGGGTTGCAGTGTCATTGCCTTGGCCTTCTGATGGTTCTTTGCTCAAACAATTTGCCTTTCTGAGCTGCCTGAGCCAGTGTGTGATTTGGGATATTTCTGGGGATATTTCTGGGCTTATTTCTGGGGATATTTCTGGGGATATTTCTGGGGAGATTTCTAAGTTTAAGTTTGGCAGCTCTTGCAGGCGCTGGCTGTGGACTGCTCGGAGCAGCTTAGGCTTTAGAGCAGATTAATCCCTTGTCTCGCGGGTGACACGCGACCCTGCGTCTCACTAACGACGGAAATTTAAAAGTTAAAACCGAGGCCAATCACGAGGATAAAATGCAGCATTCCCGTGTGAACTGGGAGGCGTTGGTGCCCAAAATCAGGCAGGTTTGTCTGATTCGTCTGCCCCTGCTGCCCAGAGGGTCATCCCCTCCTCCCCTACTCTCAATGTTGGTGACGATAATGCACCTCAGCATTCCAAAATCAGCAGGGTGAGCTCCTCACTGCATCCAGACACTCATTTTTTCTGACATTTTTAGACATTTTGTGTCCCCCTGCCAGGGGAGGTGGCGAATGGTCTAAGTTTACAACTGCACTGTATTATTGTGCTCCTGCCATCATCTCCAATTAACAGATAAGCGAGGGGTGCAGGCAGCACTGTCAGCAGCAGCTCAGGATGGAGCTTTTATCTCACTCTTTGCATTATTTGTGAGCATCAGTCAGCGGCGGAGTTGCAGTGGGCGGTAATGAAAGTAGAACATGACATTTCTTTCCTTTCCCCATCTAATAATCTGACCTTTTGCATCACTCTGCAGAGTATTTTGAGAGTAAACCGCTTTCCCCCACCCCCACCTTTCACTTTTCCACCAAACTGCTATGGAAAAGCAGAGAAATGGAGGTGGAAGAACCTCTGGAAGTCGTTTGGTCAATCTCTGCCTCGGATCAGCTTTGAAGTTTTGTTGTTCTGCTTGAGATCCTGTCTGGCTGGGGTTGGGACATCCCCAGGGGCAGAGCATCCCTGCTCTGCTGATTTTCCTGCATCAGGAAAATATTTTTCATGGCGCCTTGGAATTTCCCCTCCTGCACCTCGTGTGCTCTGAATTGATGTAGAGCTCATGTTTTGCTCCTTGAAAAAGTTCCTTATTTCGGTGTGGGCTTTGCTGGTGTCCCTGGGTGGGTGTGAGCTCAGGGCTGAGGAAATGCTTTGTTATGAGGATGTGTTCAAGGGTGTGTGATTGGGATCTTTATTGCCTCTCCAGACCCGGATATATGGTCAAGCAAGCAGCCAATATTATTTCCTGCATGATGTGCCTGGGGAAAAAAACCAAAGCACTCTAGAAATATCTGTTAGTACTACCCGTGTTTCTATATCTATATAAACAAATTTTAAAGCTCTTTTGCATTCCTCAGGACCTTTCTGATTTCTTTTTACCTTGTGTTTCCATATTTTCTTTTTCTTAGAAAAGGATTTGCTTTACTTTTTTATTCTTTCTTTGCTGTACTAAATGAGGAAAATTTTTCCTGTAGCTCTCTGTAGCTTTCTAATTGCAGAAATCAAGAACAGTAATTCTTATCAAAGAGAGTTGCAGTTTGCTTGTAAACTTTTTTTGGTTTTTAGCTGTTTTGTCTGTCCTGTTAGCTGTGACTTTCCTTATAACCCAGGCAGGGATGTGACACAATATTCTGATTACAAGTCCTGTGAGTTCCCCACCCACCTCTCCCGCTTGTGGTGCATTATTAATCTCAGGGAAGATTTGGGGTTTGTGGGGTTTTGGTGCTGGCCCAGTCACTGAATTTTATTGTGCTGTTGGGAAGAACACGATATCCTCTGGCCACTTGTCTTGGTTGAAATGAAGCCCTGGGGTCTGGAAACGTATTTTCCATATGAAAGTAAGAATTTTTTAGGAGGTAGAATAAGCAAACTGCTAAAAAATGACAGAACTCTTACAAAAGTGTCAAATCTCTGGTTTATCATGAGAATTTCATTATCTGAAACTTTCAGGCAAAAGATTGAATAATTGTGTGGCCTTTCTGTATCAGATCCATGAAGAAGAGTGTTGGCAGCTCTCCTTTTGCATTAGCTGCCATCATTTTTTATCAAGTGGAACAGCAAATATCCTGGGGGATATTTGAGCCAGGCTGGAGCCCTCGGCTGCAGTTTGATTAAAAACTCACCTGCATTTCTGGGAGCTGCAAGGTCTGAAACATCCCCCTTGGTGCTCCCTCGTACTCTGAATTTCAGAGTGCAGAGCTCTTTTGGTGTCGAAGAGCAGAATTTCTCCCTTCCCTGTCTTTGGGGAAGACAAAGGAGCTCTTGCTGTTTGTGACTCAGTGACTCACGGCTCAGCATGTGGGCTCCAAATGCTCGCTGGAAACGCTGTCTTTGGTGGATCCATTAAAAATACAGCTTTACGATTAAAACTTTGTTCAGTCATGTCCAAGAAATGGCAGAATTTGCAGATGCAATTAGAGCACAAGCTCGTATTTTTTTGTCCGCGTTTGTTTCTCGGAAATGGATCGGGATTTCGATAAATTCACTTTTCTCCTTCTCTCCTGCGTTTTTCTGAAGAGTTTCATTGCTTCCACTCACCTCAGCCTTCACAGTGCACGGTGTCAGCTGGGATTTTTGATGCCCTGAATAATCAATGCAAAGTGCATTTGCTAGATTATTTCTTTAATGAAATTAGATTCACATTCTTTCCACCTCTCCAACACGAGCTTGGAGCAATACATTGAAGCTGAAATTAGGAGGAACTGCAAGTAATGAAACTCTTGTTCACACTTTCCAGGTAGGAGGTGCTTAAGGTAAATTTTTAAACTTTTGTCTCAATGGTTAAAAATCTATGATTAAAAGTTCTCTTTATTTTTTTTTTTTTTAAAGCTAAAGAGTAGCAGAATCTTTCCTTAAGAGAAAGAAATTATTCTCTCTGGTCTCCCCCAGCTCTTTAATTGTGTTTGGCAAGGAATGCCTGCATGTTGCCCAAATTACCCTTAAATGTTAAGCTGACTTAATTTTAAGGCAGCACAAAACTGAGCAGAAATCTTTATTTTTGGGAAGAGGTTGCCCAAGGAGGTGGTGGAGCCCTGGAGGTGCCCAAGGAATGCCCCGTGTGGCACTCAGGGCTCTGCTCTGGGTGACAGTTTGGGGTCATTCTCAGGTTGGACTCTGACCTTGGAGGGCTTTTCCAGCCCCAGAGATGTCCATTCACAGCTTTTCTCCTTTTTTGATTTTTAATATTTGTTGTAGCAGCAATTGTTTGCCTCCTTGCACTGGGCAGGGATAATTCCATTTTGTGTCCATTAACAGTTTGTGTAAGGAAGCTTTGGCTTAGTGAGTATTCACAGGGATGTAATTACCCATTGTTATTAATTTATTAACATTAATATTTAATTGGATTTCATAATAATTAAACCAGCAGTAGTGTATTAGCCATCCTGTGATGGATCTGCCAACACTTCAACTTTCTCCTGCTTGATTTTCCTTTGAGTAGATTCTAACTAACCTTTAGGATTAATTGGTAGTGAAGAAATGCTTCTCCTGTAGCTTAGCAAATGGTTTGGCTCATGTATGTGCTCCTGGTTCCACCCTTTCCATTTCTTTTCATATCTAAGCAACTCTAGCTGTGAAGTTGTTTTTTCGGTGGGGTTTTTGGGTTTTTTTAAATTAAGAATATACAGTGCTATGGCTTCTGTTCTCTGCAATGGTGACCTTTCCATCCACATCAGATTAGAAGCTTCTTTTGGTTTCATTTCTGAAAATATAGAGACAAGAAAGTTTTCTTAAGAAGCAGAGTGGGTTCTGTGATGGGATAAATTACAGAAGTAAAGACCACTGGAGATGAAGTTGGCATTGGAATTACATGCACTAGGGGATAATATTCCCTGGCACCAAACCTCCCAGCAGAATTTTGGCAAAGTTCTCCGCGTGTTTGTCAGCACAGTTTTGCTCTGTGTTGATTGTGACCAACTTGCACTGTGTCAATCCCAAAAAACTTCTTTATCATGGAGCACAAATACTCCTCAATATTAAAGATATGCTTACTCAGAAACCATATCCTCTCGGTTTTTGTTCTATTGAGCTAAAAGCCTCGGCAGAACTATTTCTAGAAAATTCCCATTACCGTGTTTCGGATATGGACCTGCTGCTCACTTACAGCTCTCTTTAATGACAAACACTACTTGGAAATGGCTTAATTGGATTGTCTGCTTAATAGCATTAGGATTGTTGTGCTGGTTGAGCTGAGCCCTAATGGCCTGTGCTGGTTAAGGGATCAGTGAAGCAGCAGAACGGAGAGAGAAACTCCAGATTTGAGAGAAGAGTTTGCTCCTCGGAGAGCTGCAGCCCCTGAAGCAAAGGAGGGAGCTGCTGAGGAAAATGCTGAATATTTTTCCTGTATTTTTTGAGTTTGGTGGGGATGGTTTATTGCTGTGCTCTAAATGCTCTGACAGCTGCAGGTTTGTTCCTGCTCAGCCCCGAGGGTTGTGCCAGCACAGAGATTTTTTGGTTCTGTTTGCAGTCTTGGTCCTACAGCGTTAAAAGGAGATCTCTCAGACAGTCACAAACCCCTGGGAAGTGGGAGGATAAACTTCTGGGTGCTTTTTTGCACTTTCAATAAGTAATTTCTGAAAATGCAAATGTTGCGAAAGCCCTCGTGTCTGAAGAGAATCGAAAGGAATGAACAGCCAGAGGTGACAGGGGAGAGAGGAGTTAAATGAATTTTGCAGGCCATGGCTTGTGGCCATTCTGTATTGAGCAGAAGACTGTGGGTTGAGTTTGTGGGGAATTTGTGCTGTTTGATATTTCTCCTGGCTCTCAGGGAGGTTGTGCAGATTGTTGGAGATGTCTGGGTGCCCATTAGCTCCGAGTCCAGAGAAGGCTCCATTGGTCCTGCTCTGTAATGTGATTACAGGAGACGGCTCGGGCTGAGAAAACACTCTTTTGTCACAAGTAGATAATACATATTTAACAAAATTCCAAGAAGCAGATGGCTAATTAGATAGCTTGGTGATGCTAAGCTGATCATATGTTCCGGCTCTAAATAAAAATTTAACAAAGCTTCGTTTGAATATTTTAAACAGACTTACATAATGTTTTCTAGTCAGTATTAAGTGAGGTGAACGCTGTTGGGATTGTCCACTCTGATGTGAAAGGCAGTCAGAATTCTGTTCCTTGCTGGGCTGGGGTTATCTAATATTGGCTGTGGTTCTCTTTCTTGAGGCATCACAAACTAAAGAGGAATTTGTGGCCATCATTTCACTCTGTATATTTTTTTTCATAACCACATCCAAAATGAAATGAGATAGATACTAAGTATACATGGAAAACTTCATTGCTTTTAATACTATTTCTACCCTGATGATGAAATTCTAAGGCATTGCATCGTTAGAATGATTTCTTTTTGTGTGGTGTCTTTCTGTGTGTCAATTTGTTTTCACAGTTAAATTCAGGAAAAGAAAATACCACAAGAAAGTTATGAATAAAAATACATAGAAAATTA
Source organism: Acanthiza pusilla (assembly GCA_036630365.1). NCBI lineage: Eukaryota > Metazoa > Chordata > Aves > Passeriformes > Acanthizidae > Acanthiza > Acanthiza pusilla. The sequence continues at coordinate 2,035,491 of JAXCHO010000010.1, read as the reverse complement.
GAAGGGAGGGAGGAAAAAAAGGGATTACAAAACTGTTTTAAATTCTTATTTGAAAGTAAATTGAATAAGAGACAGTTCACTGTGGAAATTTAGGAAAGACAAATATTTCCCAACGGTGATTATGGTGTGGAAAAAATGAAGATAAAGTCATAGAAGAGAGGTGTGTAAAAGGGAAGACAGAAAATCCAGTTAGATAGGTAGGGAAAAGGAATTCTAAAAGTAATGACAGGCAGCTTTGTAATTGGATCTGGGGAAGGAGAAGACATTCAATTGCTCATAAACTTATTCTGAAGAATTTTGTTTCCTGAGACTGATCACATTACAGGGTGCCCTATTGGACTGCTTGGATTAAATCCTTTTGGTTTTGTTACCAAAGCGAACGGAGAGCACTTCCTACACAGCATCACGGACCACAGGAATAGTTTTTCACAGAGGCCAGAACTTAGGAAAGGTTTTCTCATGTATTTGGTGTGAGGAAATCAAGCAATGTTCTCCTCCCTTTCCCCTTCCTCCTTCCCATGGTCGCACCTTTTCAGCCTCAGGCATGAGAAGAGAAATGAAAGTGGTGACTCGCATTGTTTCCAGTCCGTGCAGAGGCAAAAAGTATAAAATTCTTGATAACATCTCTGCGTTCTTTAGCCTGGTCCGCAGTTTGTAAAGGCTTTTTGCAAGACAAACTGAAATTAAAACCTCCAAAATGACCCCAGAACAAACCCAAGTCGCCTTTTCTTGCAATCCCATTGCTCGTCTGCCTCTCACAGAAGATTTTCCAAGTTCCAGCCTCAAAGAAGGGAGCACTGCTGGCAGACAAATCAGTGCTGTGTGAACATTTTGGTTTTTATTTAAAGTTTGGTTTTTATTTAAACTTTTTATTTAAAGTAGGCTGTCTGGGCAGGGTCAGGAGTGGAATTTGTTTTTTGGTGCAGGTGAGAGGACAGGGCTGCTGCCATCCCATGCAGTGGGGCAGGACTTGGCTCTGCTGAGCCACACGAGAGGAGAGGGAGAAGACATTTCCCTCCCCCTTTTAATTGATTTCCTCTCTCCTTCTCCAACAAGCTGTCACTTTGGAATGTTTGCCCCAGTTTTCTTTGTCATGTGTAGAGGTGGTGGGCTGGCTGCTCAGAGCTGGCAGCAATCAGCAGATATTCTGCCAATAAGGAGAACTCAGAATATTGGGGGAAGCGACGAGATTTGGGATTTGTGCACTGAATTGAGTTTGTGGGGCTGCCACCACCCAAGGACTGAGTGAGCACTGAATTCAGAGTTGTTTTCCCACATGGAACTTTCATTTTTTATTCTCTGTCAATGTGGAGCCAGTGGTGCTGTGGCTCTTCCTCCTTCACTCTGCAATTCATGGAATTCGCTTTTAGCTGTCATCTGGAAATGACTGAAAAAAAAAAAAAAATCCCTCACCATTCGAAAAAGCTCCTGTATCCTAATTTTACACCAACTCAGCACTGGTATTTTTGCACAAAAGAACAGATTGGAGTTAGAGGAATAACGTGAGTCCACACAAAACAGACAAGATTGGCTCAGCACCGATTCCTACTCGCTCCTGCTACCTTGGAAACAAAAGGATGGCATGACAACAAAAGCGGTTCAGAGAGAAAGGTTAAACCTCAAAAACATTTGCAATGGATCCTTGTGGGGAAACTCTTCCTTGGGGTTTTGGAATGGATTTTCAAGGTTTAGCTTACCTCAGTGAGAATTGTCCTTCTCTCTGCGCCTCGTCTGAGGTTGAAATCAAGGCTTCTAACTGAAAATACAAAAAGGTGATTTTAATGGACGAATGCCTGAAATATTAAATTTTAAGAACAAAAGAAAAAAGATCTGAGGTCTCCCTCCAGCTTTGGTCTGAGCCATTCAAGGGTTTTTTTGGAAATTTTTGGTCAAAAACTTTCTAAAACCAGGTATTTCTTGTATGGATGGAATTAAAGTAGGGACCATAAAGATGAGCATACCATTAAAGTTCTTTGAAATGTTGGGGTTTTTTTAAAATTACTATTTTTTTTTTACTTGTACTGCTCTCTGTTTTATTGTCCAGCCCTCTGTTCTGCAATTGCCTGCCTTGACTTCCCAAATAACCCAATTTTATCCAGGTCAAGGATACTAAAGACAAAATATATCAAAAATCAGATGCTTGAGCTGACATTCAGAATGGGTTCTCTGTAGAAGAGAACTGCATAATAACTCTGAAGAAAAAGGGAATTTCAAACATTTCTTTTTCTAAGAAGCTCCCTTCCATAGGTGAAGCTCCCCAATTCATTAACACCATGTTTTGCTGTTGAGTTAGGCCCTTCAAAGGCTGTGCCAAAGAGGAAAGAAAGGAAGCATTTATTTTCTGAATGAACATTCTGGTGCACTTTGAAGGTCTCTTTATTCCTGCTGAGGCAGCAGCGAGGTGAACACACAGTGTTTGCTTCCCTTTTCACTCCATCCTCCAGCAGGGCTTTTCTCCCCGGGCTGGGCTCTTTCGGCGCAGTCACTCAGCAGCTCCCAGCCTTTGGTTCACACGTTGATCTCTAAATCAGAGCAGCACTAAAAAAGGCTCCTCAGAGAAGCCAAACTGAAAAACTGTGAGGCCTGAAGTTCTGCTGCAGCTCAGGAATGAGCCATTGGAATTATTCTTTAATTCTTAAATGTGCATTTCCAGTAAGGACCAGAAATTTTAACTTTTTTTTTTTTTTTTTTTTTTATTATTAAAGCCATTTGGAAATTACCAGGCTCCCAAACACAGTTTTGGGAACCACGCACATGTTACAATATTACATCTCTTTTACAAATTAAGATCATCTAATACCAAAAAAATGTTTTAACTTCCCAAACTGAAGGTAGGAAAAAGTTTTCAGCAGGGAGTCCTTGCACTAGTTTGATTCCAATTTTAACAGCTATGTCTTCATACTCCGACAAGCTTTGCTACAATTGTCAAAATGAAATTTCCTTTTTATTGCTGCACCGGAGCGAAGTGCTGTAATTCAAAAGATAAAATGTGTTACAAGTCGATTTTAGCAGACCTCAGCCTATATTTAGAAGTTGAAAGGAAAGAAAGGGCAAAGAATGTCAAAAGTTAAATGGAAAATGTAGGAACTATTGTGGTCCATGGGGTCTATCTTGGAACTGGCACAAGCTGTGTTCTGCCAATTGTTCATCTTAAAATTCACACATGATCATCACTTGATGGCTTTGTCAGGAATTCTTTTTAAAAACACAATGAATGTGTCTGTTCTGTCCATTTGCTGATATTTTGGAGCACTTGAATGTTCCTTCTCCCAAAGTATTATAATATTCTCAATAGAAAAGGGCATTTGTTACCTCTTAGGCATAAATTTGAAACTCCGAATTGCTACAGAAAATGAGACAAAATTTGCTTTAACTCCCTCAGTTTCCATCGAGGCCCCTCTAACACAAGGGACCCTGAGTGCAAGAAGCTTTTCTCTGTTCCGTGGCTGTTCCTGTCACAGCAATCAGCGTTTTGCAGGGAGGAAATAATGGCAATGGCATTCTGCAGGAACCTGTCTGCTCCACGCAGCAGGAGCACCCAGGCCTTGAGTCTGTGTCTCCAAACGCTTTTTTGCTGTCTGAAAATTCAGCCCATGAGCACTGTACTAATGTTAAACTGTTTGGGGCTTTTCCCTTGCTGGAGAACATCCCATTTCAGGAGAAGACACAAAATTCACCTAACAAAATTCACCTTTTTGGCTCTCTGCAAAGTGATGAGTTTGTGGTCAGAAGCAGGAAAATTCTTGGAATATCTCTCAGCGAGGGCTGGGATAGTTCTGTTCCCTCGGATCACCCAAATGTTTCATGGATTTGTGAGAGTATCCAGGAGTATCCAGGCCTTCGAGTCCATCTCTCCAAATGCTTTTATGCTCTTTGAAAATTCAGCCCAGAAGCACTGCACTAATGTTAAACTGTTTGGGGTTTTTCCCTTGCTGCAGAACATCCCCATTTGGGGAGATGATGGAGGTTTCATTCCCTCACCCAGCAAAATTCACCTTTTTGGCTCTCTGCACAGTGGTGACTTTGTGGTCAGAAGCAGGAAAATTCTTGGGATGTCTCTCAGCGAGGGCTGGGATAGTTCTGTTCCCTCGGATCACCCGAGAGTTTCATGGATTTGTGAGAGTGTCCAGGAGCATCCAGGCCTCCAGTCCATCTCTCCAAACGCTTTTTTGCTCTTTGAAAATTCAGCCCATGAGCACTGCACCAATGTTAAACTGATTGGGGTTTTTCCCTTGCTGGAGAACATCCCCATTTCAGGAGATGATGGAGGTTTCATTCCTCACCCAGCAAAATTCACCTTTTTTCCCCTCTGCAAAGTGATGAGTTTGTGGTCAGAAGCAGGAAAATGCTTGGAATATCTCTCAGTGAGGGCTGGGATAGTTCTGTTCCCTCGGATCACCGAAGAGTTTCATGGATTTGTGAGAGGGGACGAAGTTGAGAGTCATTTCAGCCTCAGTTCTCCCTGAAACTGAGCTGCACCAAACCAGGAATAGAATCCTTCAGTTATTTGGATCTCTTCGTAGGTCCTTCTTTTCTTCCTGAGCTATTGAAGCATTCAAACTCACCGTATCTCTGATGCAACTTCTTTAGAACAAGTTTTTTACTGGAAAATTACTGAAAAAAGGTTCATTTCAGTCTATAGTGGAAATCAGTTTAAAAAGGAACTACATTAGTCATTCATACAACCATATTTCACAGAAAAACTCCTTTTAAAAAATAATTTTGGCATGCATTCCTTCACAATGCTTCCCATTATAATTGTTCTGCCAAAATGCTGTTTTATTAGACCTAAATCAAGAATTCTTTGAAAACATCTTTACTCTGTAGCACCTAGAATCAAACTTGCTGCTGCCTGGCATTGAGCTGAGGTGGGAGAAAATCCTGCATCAGGCCAGAGCTGTCAGCAGAAGTCAGCGCTGAACTGAATTAAATGACAAGATTTAGACTGGCACAAAAGCACCAGGAAGGCTCCTTGTGTTTTGGTTACAGGCTTTGTTTATATTTTTGCTGGATCGTTTTTAGTACTGATTTATCACAGGGGAAAATGATGTTCAGAGTTTATCCTAACAGTCGAAAATTCAGCTTAGGAAGTGAGAAAAGTCCCCAAAAAATAGAAATATGGGAACTCCTGTAGTTTGAATGCTCTGTAGATAGCCTGAAATAAAAGGAGTTGGGATCAGCCACACCGAGGAGAGATTTGCTGCCTGAATGTGTTCATTTTAGGGAAAAACCGTGAGGGAAAAATGAATACATTCTTGAGAACGCGGTAAGGGAAAAATTACGAAAGCGAAGAAGCAAGTTAGGGTAGTAGTCACATTTTTCCAGGAAATTACTTAAACTGGTGTGAAAGAGGATCATTCACGACGGGACTGGGGTGAAGGGAAATGCACAACTCTGTATTCTGCACTCAGATCCTTCTCCAGGCTGTCGAGGGCCATGAATGAAACATTCATACTTTGAATGAACATGTTGTCCCTGAAGACAGTCATGTTTTGAGCAGAATAAAAATAGTCGTGGAAAGAATGGCAAAGAGTATTAAGTGCGTTAAGCGAAGGAATGAAAATTTCATGTTGCAGAGCACAGCTGATTTCAAGTTTTTGTTCTAACGCAGCTTTGGGATATTTTTTGTTGCATTTTCTCTGTGCATGTATGTGCTGGAACAGGCCCATAAAGCCCCAAAAATGAATAAAAAAGGATATTTTGGCAGCCAAGTCGCTCTGCTCCCACAAAGCAAGCACTGAGGGAGGATAATTTCTGTATTTTATTTTCAGGTGAGCAGTTGTTCCATCCCCATGGCTCTGGGTGCTCCTTCCCAAATTTTGTACCACTAAAGTTCATTTCACAGCTTTATTTTATTTTGGAGACCTGGGAGAGTTTTTAAAAAGTAGTTTTCAATTCCTGTTTCTGTTGGGCATCGCACAGAGAAGGGATTGGAAGAAGAGGTTAACATCCTGACCTGCTGATTGCTTTTTGTAGAAAAGCCTTATTTTTCAAACTGGAAATTCCACAGAGCTGAAAGTGCTCAGGGAGTGACCCACGATCCACACTGTGCACTGTACCTCTATTATCCTGGTGATACAAATGATGTATTAATGGCTTAAATGATTAAAACAAAATTACATTAGCAGGAAGTAATCAGTGAAATGCATCCTTCCTTAAATCTGCTAAAGCTACTAATACTTTTTTGGCTTTTAGTGCTCACTGATGCAGCAGTGTAAATTTGATGCAGCATGCACTCCAAAAGCCTCTTAGGCTCTTTTAATCTTAAAATCATGGAATGATGCAAGTGCCCAATGTGTTGCTTCATTTGAGGGACAGGTTCCTTGCTATAAATGAAGGCCTATCACAGGAGCACAGATTTCCACTTGGAAATTCAAATTTCTTACCAGTTAATCCAAAAATTGCATTGCTAAGCTGGGCGGGTGCTTGGCCAGCCATAGAAAGAGAAAATACATCAATTGTCCTCTTGAAAATTCATAGCAGAATTTACAGCACAGCCTCTGGCTCTGTTTTATTTCATTTTGGACTTTCAGTGCGGAGCATGGTCAGACAGTACTGCTCTGTGAATTCGTAAATTTACAAACCATTTGTAAGGTTGAGCACACCTGAAAATTACCGAAGCCTTCCCAGAAGCTGAAATTGTGAAATGTTGATAAAAATGTAGAGGTAAATTGAACTTATTTCATTCATGCTTTCCTAGTATCATATACAAAAAAAATTAGGATTCATAGGTAGTGGCCACTGCCTTGTCTAGTAGCCAAGAGCCCAAAAATCTAAAATTCTGGAACATTTAGATGGGCAGAGGCTTCCTGTGAGTCCTGTTGGTAAGTGCTGCACATAACTCAATCACTGATTTTCATTAAATTCAGCAGTATCAGTTAGAAAACTTCATGACAAAGCTTGCAAGCAGGAAAAGTTCGAGGATATTTTCCCCATCAGATAGGAAAGAGGCAATTAAGACATCGTTGGGATCAATGGATGAGTCTAGACACACTAATAGCCAGCAGGGAATTTACATCTATCCTTCCAGCCTGCATTGTGTGGCCAAAACCAGTCCATAAAGGGGAGGAATGAGCTGAAAAGCTGAAAGTCAGTGTGGGTTTTTTACAGGGACTTTGTTTTGGTGTCCTTAGGTGCACTCAGGTCCTGCAGGAGCTCCTGCAGGGAGGTGATGAATACTGAGCCTCGCCGTGTGAAGGAGGGCAGAGCACAGAAAAAGTGCAGCACTCAGGCTCCAGAGCCCAGAAAAAGCACAGCACTCGGGCTCCAGAGCCCAGAAAAAGCAGTTTTTAACACCAAAGCCCAGCAAAGTGGGGCTGGCAGAGGCACAGAGCAGCAGCTCTGCACAGAGATTCTCTGGCTCGGGGCACAGCAGCCTCAGCCAAGCAGCAGGAGCTGCCTCCAGCTCAGGGCACACGCAGATTATCCTATTAATTTAAACCTTATTTGACTTTATCCAACCTATACCGTGAGATTAATCTGCTCACATTTAAATGCCAGTGCTGTAAATGTTGCACCGAGGGATGCCTTGGATCCTTTGTAGCCCACGGAGAGGAGCGAGCTCTGCTCAGATGTGATTTATCTCATCCTAAAGGACTTTTTTAGGGGAGTGGAATCCATCTTTTCTAATGGGGGACTTCTCCACAAAATGCAAGTGATTTATATCAAGATGGAGCACAGTCATTCCTGCTCACCTCCATTGATTTCAAAGCCTTGAGCTCAAACAAGCACAACCTCTGTCCATTGTCTGAACATTCCCATGGGATAAATCCCTCCCGTGGGATAAATCCCACCCGTGCTCATTTAGAAACCTTCAATAATTAGACACCCCAAGGCAGTTCCCCCTCCTGTGTCTTCCTGAATCACAAAGCTCCAGCCAAGAAGGGTAACAATTTTATTTACAAAGAAATTGCAATGAGAAACAAGAGAGAAACCGAGCCGTGTGTTGCTCAGTAAAAAAGGAAAGTTGGCTTTCTGAGTTTTGTATTTTTTTTTTAAAACATCTGCTCACCTGATGTTTTGGAGGGCATTGACACAAATTTATCAGCACCAGTGGTGCACAGGAAGCCATCACCTGAACAGAAATGGTTTTTCCTCTTGAAGCAAAATCAGCTTTATTGCAAATTCCTTGCTAACAGAACGATAAAGGTGTACAGCATGGCTGGACGTGGAATTTAAATGCACGAAGTGTGCTGAGAGGGGTCATTCACTAAAAAAGCTGAAAGTCTCTTGAGGATGCCGAGGCTTTAATAATTCCTGAATCAAATTGAATAACCACCCTGAAGTAGGAATAATTCTCCCCATTAAAGAGATACTATGGGGTTTCATTTTTGTCTCTTTTTTTTCCTTAGGCCATTTTTAAAACCCTTTTAGCAAGTCTTGCATGTAAGATGCTGAAATGAAGACGCCAAGAGAAAGCATGACAGGCCAATTTGTATTGTACAAAGCTCCTGAAAACAAGCTCAAATCTGCATCGCTGGAAATCAGAACAGCGTGTGCCAGCTGCTGTCAAAACAACACAACTATCATAGGAGTTTGACAGGTTTTGGTTGCATCTTACTCCCAAAAATTGAGCTAGTTAATGCAGAACATAAACTGTTACGAAGTTAAACTCTTACTTGTGTTATTCTTTTCGTTTCTATTTGTTTTACATCAAATGAGTAATTTGCAAGTGCTCTGAAGCGTGGAGAGGCAGTGTTTTGATCCACAGGGGCTTTTTTGAAGGTGTGGGTCTGGTTCTTTTCATTTTCTTTCAGGAACGAGTCTGGTGAGCTCCCAGAGCCCCATTTGTCACCAATCCATTTTTTTCCCTTTTTTCCTCTCTCTGCAAGGTTTGGCGATTCCCTGACCCTCGGGAAGGAGCAGAGCCCAGCAGGCAGTGCCTTGTGGCAGGAGAGCTCTCACCCAATCGATATCCAAATTCCATATTCCTCATTTTCAGCGTGTATTTATCAAACCTGTTAGCCACAGCACGAAATGAATTTCCTGATGCTCTTTGTTTGACAGCAGAGGTGAAAGGTCTCTTTTCCTGCTAGGGTTTGGGGAATAGGAGCTTTCGATGCCTTGGCGAGCTTATCTTAAACCAAGGCTAGACGAAGTTAAGGGAACGAAAAATTAAATTTATTTAATTTAAGTTAAATTAAGTTTCTTTTATTTATTAGTTAATTTATTTAAGGTAAATTTATTGAAGAACTTTCTAGGTGCATTTAGGGCAAAGCCTACTTGAGAGGCTACACCCAAAATGGACAGCGAGTCACGAGTTCTTCATAATTTATACGTTCTGCCCATTTGCATATTGAGCTTCAATCCTCCAATTACACCTTCAAGTGATGATGTTAATTACTCCAAGTTTGCTCCCCCAATTCATTGCTGTTTACACATCTTGGGTCCTGAGACAATGAGGTGTCCTTGGATTCTGAGCTTTAGAGGAATTGTTTTGTCTGAAAATGCTGAGAGCAGCAGCTTAGCTCTGTGTGTGGAGTCCAGAGCAATACCCTAAATTACAGATACACGAAAAATCCTAAAGCTAAAATCCTAAAGCCTCACTTTGTCATGAAGCATTTTCATATTCCATATTCTGTGGAAATTCCAGATTCCATATTCTGTGGAAAGACCTTCCTTACTGCACTGAACGTTAGGAATATGTGTTGGGATGAAGCTTTGTTTCATGCAACTTCTACAGTACAATAGCTCTTTTTTTTTTTTTTTTTATTATTCCTCCTATTCATGCCAGCAAAAATGGAATTATGGAAGAGCTTAAAGGAGAGCTGAATAACAGATTCAGCCGGAATTTCTTAGTCATGTAAAATGTTCTTATTAGATTAAAGTATTAAAAAATCCCAAAAAGCTCCGAGATTTGCATATTCCTTTAATGGGTTATTTTGAGCCTCCATTGAAGCAGATACACTTTCAGCAGATTGACTTAAATGCCAGTTGGGTAATAGAGCAAGAAGAAAAACCATAATCTTTTTCTTTGGAGCAGAGAGTCATTTAAAGCTGAAATATGACTAATTACCACGACTGAACTTGTGATACCTCTTGCACTTGTTAATAGACTTACTGTGGTAACGTCTGTGTGAATGGATTTAAAACCCAAACAAAAAAAAAGCCCTTTTAAAAGACATAAATGCAATCTTTTGTCGTCCCTCGCAAACAAAAAAATAAATATGTGAAGTACCAGTTCACACCACGCAGCAGAAGTTTAAAAGAAAAGTTTGTATTTTTTGTGGCTTTTCTACCGAACCTTAACATAATTGAAATAGTTTAAATTGTTTAAAAAGCTCTGTTTTGCAGAAAAGGGAATGCTCTGTGAGGAGAATCAGCTTCCATTATGCAGCAGGGAAATGAACCATGAATTCCTGATCACAGCAATACCTGGCATTACTATTATTAGTTGTAGTGTCAGCTGTTGCTTAGCAGAAGTATGTCCAAGAAGAAAACGTTTGAAAACCTCTTTTAATTCTGCAGCTGAACCTTAAGGAAGTGCCGAGAAGGGAAGAAGGAAAGAAAGGAGCAGGGTTGGTGCGAGCTGTCAGTGCTGCACATTTTAAAAATAATAGAACACACTCTTTCTGCTCTTTCTTTTTTTTTTTTTTTTTTTTGTTACTCATCTTCAATTTGTTCCAAATTCTGAGTCACGTTCATAAATCTGTTTTTAACGAGTTTTATCCATTCGGTGAGTTTCAGAACAAACGCATCCGTTGGGTTTTCAGCTGCAGAAATCCTCACCAATTGCATCGACCCTAGCTCAGCCAGCCTAGGATTGAACAATTAGTTAAACAATTCACAAAAAGTCCAGTCTTTGGCTCTAGGGGTGTAGGATGTTAAAATAAAGGGCAAGCAGAGGGCTGAGGAATGGGGAAAGACCCCAGGCAGGGATTTTCCTGTGTGATTTCTGCCCTGAAGGTGCTGAGCCTTTGGGGAAGGCTCTGCTGTCCTTCCACAGCCCAGCTCGGAGCATAGTTGGATAATTGCAATAATTTGGATTATTGGCTGATTTCCTGCACACCAATCCTTTGCTGGGCAGGAGTTTGGTTTATTGACTGATTTCCTGCACTCCAATCCTTTGCTGGGCAGTAATTTGGAATATTGAGTGATTTCCTGCGCTCACTGGGCAATAATTTGGATTACTGACTGATTTCCTGCACACCAATCCTTTGCTGGGCAGTAATTTCGATTATTGACTGATTTTCTGGACACCAATCCTTTGCTGGGCAGAAACTTGGATTATTTTGCTGCATCAGCATAAAAGCAGTGCTGAGATGCTGAGGAGGGAAAGCTCAAGTGAGAAAATGCCTTTGAGCCTTCTCATCAGGAGTGTCTGCAAAGAGAAGGGTCAGCCAGGGCAGGAACGAGAGCTGGGGAGGGGCACAGGTCCCAGGAATGGGGACAGGTCCCAGGAATGGGGACAGGTCCCAGAAATGGTGACAGGTCCCAAAAATGTGGACAGGTCCCGGGAATGTTTCCCCAGACCAAGAGCACAGACCAAGGCTCCCTCCTTCAGCAGCTTTGGCAGGCTGAGGATGTTTTTAGCTTTGTTTTCTGCCCATCCAGAGCAGTCAGTCTGTGCCACAGCAGAACTCTCACTGCACTTGGGGTGCTGTGCCTTTGCCCCTCCCATTTGAAGCGATGTTTTCACCCAGACTGGGGGAGAAATTAATTTTCTGGAGAAGCTGTCTGTGGAAAAGCCTGGCGGGAGTGTTTTGTGAGCTCTCACATTCTCTCCTCCCTCCTGGCCCTTTGCCTGAGACAGTTTAGTCCTTTCTGAAGGCTCATTCTCCACTGATTTTAGGAATGACATATTTGCAGATCAATCACGACAGCTTTAAAGCAGAATTCCATCCATGCTGGAAATCCGTGCTGCACCCAGGTATTAATGGAAGTTGGATCTCTTCTCCAGGAGTTTGTTGATGTGTTTGACTCTCCTCTGTGTGGGATGCACTTGTTCAAACTTTGGAGCTTGAAATTACTTCTCCATTTATTAAAGCCCTTCAGCATAATTCATGCAGGATTCATCTGTTTGCATGCCGCTTGGAGCCTCCTGGAATTTGTTATTTTCCATCCTCATCTCCAGCAGTGTCACGTTGTTTATGGAGGGAACATGGAGTTTTCTATAAATCACTTGCTTTCGCACAGTTTTGCTGCATTATTTTGCCCAATTTGTGAGGGATTTAAGCGCCCTGCAGTGTGCAGCATTACAACGCATAAAGTGATTGAAAATAAAAACTATTTTTGGCTGAAATAATGGAATATTCACCATCAGAAATATGAAACAGCATTTAAGTGTGGGTGAGATGTAATGAATGAGCTGCATTATATAAAAGGGTATTACTCAGGCTATTAATTACAAGGACTTAAATTCAAACCTTGCAAGGGAAAAAAGGTTTTTTGTCTTGTTCCAAACTAGCTATGGAATGATCTTTGTTTCCAAACTGAGCTCCACAAGTGTATTATGGAGACTTCGTAAAGTTATAGTTTCTCATTGTGCTGAGCACATGTAATAAAAATGTTGCATTGTTTTGTTGCACTGTGAGTAAGAAGGGGACAGCTAGTTAGGGGCAATAGTTATTATTTAGGTCAGGCAAACTTTAAAGTCCAAAAGGAAGTGGTTTCAGTGGTTTCTTTTCGATAAATATTCATAAAGTTGTTATTATTTTTTAAAACTCCTATGAAAAATAGAAAGATTTCTTATTTTATCTGCTAGTAATCGGTGCTTCTAAAAACTGCCCACCTAAAACTCAAATTTTGGCTCTTGTTTCCCTTACCAAGTTATAGATTTGATGTACAATTGCAGAATGCTTTAATTTTTTTCAGTTTCCTTTATGATCTGACTCCCAAAGTGCCAATGTCATGCAGTAAAACTCTGAATAAAACCACTCTGCAAAGACATTAATGACAGAAATTGATTTGCCTCACTTTTGCTCTGTAGATCCTTTGAGCGGGAATGAGTTGAAATTTCATTTTTCATGTTTTTGGGGTTTTTTTTTATTTTGGTTTGAGTCACAGCTTACTGAATCCCAGGCCCTTAGTGCTGCTTGAGAATTCTCGGCCCGTGGTAAGCAATATTCTCGGCTGAGTATCAGCTAATTTATCACTGACATTCATGCCTCGTTTTTCATCTGCGCTAATATATTGCTTTTAGTGGCGACACGGGAGAGGGAATGGTGTTTACCTTTGTGTATCATGAGAATCCCCCTCAGTGTGTCTGACAGAAAGCAAGAAATGCTGTTTGTATTGCTGCTCCAGTGAGCCAGCAAGGACTGCACAAATATCTCATGAGCACGCAGTGGAAAATGCTCTGTACAATTCTCACAGAGAAGGTTTTATGTGAGTTAGCAGCAGGAATAACCATGATTGTGTCTAAGAACTGAGAGCTCGAATGTGGACTAAATTTTGGGGAGAATTTTGAGTTATTATCAGGTTTTAGGAGTGTTGTCTTTAGGAGTGTTAGGAGCGTTAAAAACGCTTTGAAATCTTAGTTAGCCACGTGGACAAAGTGAAGAAATTGTCTCAATTCTTTGACCCAGTCATGCCAGAAGGATCAAGTTTCACCACTATACAGGTTTTTAGCATGGGGATTTTCTCCAGGACAAATCCAGGCTGCTCTGGTGGTCCTGCAGCTCTATTTTTGTGCTGCGTGAGCTTCCCTGTGTTGTGTGCTGAGCTACCTTGGGGCACTGCTCCGGCTAAAACCTGACCCTGCCAAGGAGAATGGACTGCAGAAGGGTTTAGGGGTAGTTGCACTGTTTTAGAAATCTTTCTCTTCTTTCTCAGGGAGAATAGAGATAAGCTGCATTTTTGTACTTTCTTAATCTCTGTGTTTGGTATTAGGTGTTGTATAGCTGTGACCAATGGTTTTAGGAGGTGGATTCCCTGCTGACCAATAGTTGCCAGATCATTAATGGATATATAAAGAGGTTTTTGTAAATAAAGCTCTCCTTTCACCATCTTGGGTTCGTCTGCCTGCTTTCTCTGCCAGCTTCTGCGAATCTCGGGAAATCTAAAACCACATTTAGACACAGGAAGGAGCAGGCAGGGCCCTGGTTCTGACAGCCATGTGCCATATGTCACATCCAAGTGGTCACTGAACCGCGGCTGGGGAATCGCCGCTCGCCAGCGCTGCGTGCTGAGGATGTGCTTCCCCGGAGAGGAACAGCTGAGCTGGCACTGCCCTGAGCCGGGAGGGCTTTGCAGCCAGCCAGGGCTGGATCCGGGGCTGGTGGGCACAGCCTGGAGCCAGGAGGGCTTTGCAGCCAGCCTGGGCTGGATTTGGGGCTGGTGGGCACAGCCTGGAGCCAGGAGGGCTCTCCAGCCAGCCTGGGCTATGTTCAGGGCTGGTGGGCACAGCCTGGAGCCAGGAGGGCTTTGCAGCCAGCCTGGGCTGGATTTGGGGCTGGTGGGCACAGCCTGGAGCCAGGAGGGCTCTCCAGCCAGCCTGGGCTGTGTTCAGGGCTGGTGGGCACAGCCTGGAGCCAGGAGGGCTCTCCAGCCAGCCTGGGCTGTGTTCAGGGCTGGTGGGCACAGCCTGGAGCCAGGAGGGCTCTCCAGCCAGCCTGGGCTGTGTTCAGGGCTGGTGGGCACAGCCTGGAGCTAGGAGGGTTTTCCAGTCAGCCTGGGCTGTGTTCAGGGCTGGTGGGCACAGCCTGGAGCCAGGAGGGTTTTCCAGCCAGCCTGGGCTGGATTTGGGGCTGGTGGGCACAGCCTGGAGCCAGGAGGGCTTTGCAACCAGCCTGGGTTGGATTTGGGGCTGGTGGGCACAGCCTGGAGCCAGGAGGGCTTTGCAACCAGCCTGGGTTGGATTTGGGGCTGGTGGGCACAGCCTGCTCAGACTGTCTCAGTTCAGACTCAAAATGTGCCTTTAGAAGTCGCAGGGAATACAGAGAGAGAATTCACCAGAGCCTGGGCTGGGCAATGGCTTCAACCTGCTGGGAGGTTTAGATCAGAGGTTGGGAAAAAATTCTTCCTGTGAGGGTGGGGAGGCCCTGGCACAGAATTCCCAGAGAGTCCCTGGATCCCTGGGAGTGTCCCAGGCCAGGCTGGACAGGGCTTGGAGCAGCCTGGGACAGGGAAGCTGTTCCTGCCCATGGATGAGGTGATTTTAAGGTCCTTTCCAACCCAAACCATTCTGTGGTTCTGTGATTCTAGCTGGTGAAAAATTCCACTCACTGTTGCCATAGGTGAAAAATTCCACTGACTCTTTCTTACTGGCAACCTCCCATCTAAACTCCTTCTTTCTTTTGAATTTTTAATTTTTTTCAGTAAATGGTTTACGGCAAATATAAATAATTTGTTCATAATTAAATGACACGTTTCCATGGTTTCGTAGTTTGTTATTTATGTACTGCCTACTCCTGAGCCCACAGGTATTTCTTATAAATACTGCTTTTGCTATTGGAATGAATTACTGTAACTTATGTCTTTGAGTCAACCATGTAATTTTGATAACTCCCAAACCTGTGAAATTAATCTGCTTGTTATGAGTAAATAATATACCCACCAAGCATACTGTGGAAAAGAAATCTGAGGATGAATTTCCTTAATTCTTTAATTGCTTTCCCAATGTGTGTGTGTTGTCTAATGTATTGTGTGAAATTGGCAAAAAATTTCTAATTCTAATTAGTCTAATTTGGAGTTGAATTTTTGTGTGTATGTTGTTTTTTCTTCCTGGGAACTTGCAGTTCCTTTGAGATGGAACTGTTTGCAGTGACTGATGAGAGCAGGAAAGTGATATTGAAGTTTCTAGCAGATGACCCTTTAATAAGATGTATGTAATTGGATAAGACTTGCAACAAATATTGGGCATCTGTTGGGTAACATGGAAATAATGAAGAGAAACAGGAACTGGAAAAATCTTTAATTAACAAAACTCCTTCAGTTTCTTGATACAATACTACTGCTGGAACAGAATGGGTGAGTAGGATTTTAAAAAACAGTCTGACTTCTTTGAGAAAAATGTCTAAAGGAATTATTAGTTGGTTTTATTAGTTGGTTTTATTAGTAACCCTTATGTGCAAAAGGAGCTGAGCTGGATTTTTTTCCCCTGCATCCTTTGAAAATTTCAGCGGCGTCTTTCGAACCTTTCTGTTTCAAAATGCGTTTCTCTATTCAAGACACTCTTTCGGTAGGTTTAGACAGGCAGAGAATAATTACTGACAAAACAAACCAAAATAATGTGTGTTTTCCTGGAATGGAGCGTGGGGACGCCTCGGGGCAGGGGCAGAGCTGGCGCTCTGTGAGGTTGGAATCATCCAAAATCCTGAGAGGAGGTGAGAGGCTCATTTCCATCGAGTTCTGCTGTGTGACACTTCTTCTGACATCATCCCACCCTCTTCTTTGCACCTTCCAGTGGATCACTTCACGTATGAATTCATTTGGTGATCCTCTCTCACCTCTTGACTTTCCTAACATTAATCTCCAGCCAGGATTGTGTCCAAACAGGTATTGCAGGAAGTTTATCTCTTGCAGTTCAGTGCTTGGGCTATGGCTCTGTTCATATTTCAGCTTGTTCAGTGTCACCCTGGCCTCACTTCTTGCCATCCTGAAGGAAAATAAACATTATTTGGCAATAATGGAATTGGCGTGTGGCTTGCGTTTGCTGCCAAGGGAGGTTTGTTAATTTTGCTCGCATTTTGGGGTTTCTCAAACACAACTGAAAGCCTGCGCCCAAATGCAAAATACACCAAAATACTTTAATGTTGAGCTCCTGGCATTCAGACCTGGAACTTCCCTTGCTGTATTGGTGTCCTTACAAATCGAGCTCGCGGGAAATATTTTGGTTTACAGCCGCCAGTGGCTCAGTGTCATTAAACCATGAGGGAAAAACAATTTACAAGGTTGGTACTGAAGCACTCATGGTGAAACATGAGAGTGCATGAAACATGCTGCAGAGAGTTCTTTCCTTTCTCCATGAGTTTCCTGAGCTTGGAGCCGCGAGCGGGGCCGGCGCTCCTCGGGAGCGTGGCGGGCAGCGCTCAATTGAGCGCGCGGTGATTTAACGCGAGATGAAAGATTAAGGAGTCACATAAGTCTTCCAGACGTTTGTGTTCGGTGCCTTTGGCTTCTCCTGAGTGAACAATGTCCTTTCCAGCTGGGTTGGCAGCCTGGAGCAGCTCTGCCCACGGCAGCTCCTGGGGCTGGGGTTGAGCTGGTCCTGAGTTTGGGGGGTGGAGGCAGAACTGGGATATCCCAAACCCCCTGCGATATCCCAAATCCCCTGGGATGTCCCAAATCCCCTGGGATGTCCCAAATCCCCTGCGATATCCTAAATCCCCTGGGATATCCCAAATCCCCTGGGACATCCCATATCCCCTGGGATGTCCCATATCCCCTGGGGTGTCCCAAATCCCCTGGGGTGTCCCATATCCCCTCAGATATCCCATATCTCCTGGGATATCCCATACCCTTGGGATGTCCCATATCCCTTGGGACATCCCATATCTCCTGGAATATCCCAAATCCCCTGGGATATCCCATACCCCTGCGATATCCCATATCCCTTGGGACATCCTATATCCCTGGGATATCCCATACCCCCTGGGGTGTCCCAAATCCCCTGCAATATCCCAGATCCCTTGGGATATCCCATACCCCCTGGGATGGGGGATTGCCTTGTAGGAGCAAAGCCATTGCGATTGCTCTTAGCTGTGTGGAGGATCTTCTCACTGAAAATGAGGATCTTCTCATTTTCCACACTGCACAACATGGGAATTTGTAGTCGAGGCTGTCACCATGATTTCCCAAAATCTTTCCGTCGCTGTCCAGAACTCCAGCTGTATTCCAGAACAGAATGAGACCTACCAGCTGCATTCTGGAGCCTTGGATTCACCTCTTATCCCATCATTTTACACAGCTTTCCAGCATGTCCCACCTGTGCTGCTCCCTCCTGCCCCGTTCCCAGCCTGGCTGTTTGTGCATCAAACCCAAGGCAGCTGCTCCATTTCAGACATCCCATCACTGCCATTGGGGTCACTGCTGAAATTGCTGGAAAATCTGAGGAACTGCTGCTCAGAGCTCCCCGGGAGCAGCTCTGGCCTCTCCTATTGTGTCAGCTCTTTAATTGGAAGAGCTGTGCTGTTCCTCAGAGCAGCACCCAGAGGGGCTTTGAGGCTGGCAGAAAACGTGTTAGCAGCAGCAGGTTCTTCAGATGAGGGAATTCGGAGTGCAGAAGGGATGGAAAAAGTCTGTGGTTGTGGGTCACCTTTTTTGTTGGTACACGTTCTCAAAATAGAGGTTTTTTGATGGATGATTTCTGGGTTGTTATTCATTTATAAAATGGGACGCCTCAAAGGAGGGAGATTAATGGTTTTGTGAAATTTTAGCAAGGGCTTTACATAGAAACAGTGATCTCTGTCTCGAAAAGTATATAATTAACAAGTAGGCTGAAACAGTGCTGAATATTTCAAATTACATTAAATCCTTTAATATCTTCCAACTCTTCCTCGGTTTTGCACATATCATGCTACAGTTTTATCAGAATAAACAGTATCATGTCCCTGTAATGGGAGGCAGAAATGACAAATCTGCTATAATATGTGTCTGAATATAGTATTCAGACAGATCCGAATATATTATGCGAGGTATTTTACTAAATCCAAAATGTGTTAGGGACACATTTCTCATTTAAAATGCGCAGGTATATATTTATAATTTTATCCCACGGTGCTGCCAGGTCTGCCAAAGTTGTTTGGGTAGATGTGAATGTATATGCATTCCGTGCCAGGCTCACAGACTGTATTTGCACACTGCTGCAGATCTGGCAAAGCCAGCTTACCACAGACACCCATCTGTTTTCTGCTCAGGGTAAAGGAGTTAATGACCTGAGGAGTTAAGAGTGTCCAGACGATCCTGTATAATCCTTTCACACAAATGAGATATCGCTGCAGTTAACCGTTAACTTTCTCTCAAATTTAAAAAAATAAAATTCGACAGCAGAGCTCACAGTGGTTGTATTTCTGTCCTCCACCTGATTTTTTTAGTCCAATTGAACCTGACCAGACAGAAAATCTGCAGCAAGGTCAGAGGTACGAACTTGAGATTAGGCAGAACACTTATCGCCAGGTAGACTCAGAGCTTTAGGAGCAGGAATCAGCCCTAATTTATCAATATGGATTTCATGTGTTCCTGTCCCTTGGCCCCAGGGCAGGTTTTTGAGAAGGTAAATTTGAGTTTTGCAGAAACCACGATGAGAACAAAGGTCGCTCATGAAAGGGAATGTGCAGCACGGCCCAGATTAGTGCTGGGAAGGCTCTGAGTGACCTCCAGGGTTACAAAAGAGCTTTAAGGAGCTTAGGACAGGTTAAGGTGATGGGCAGAGATGATTGTTTTCCTTAGGAACCATCTCAGCCTGGAACAGACTGTGTCTCGCTGGACTCCAGGCTGCTTGAGTCAGAAAAGGGTGGGAAATGCCAAGTGGAAAGATTGCAGGGAGCAGTTGAAGTGTTAGCCTGAAGACTCTCCTGAGACAGCACTGCCTTCTAGATGGGGTGAGACACTGGCAGAAAAGCAAGCTGGCGTGTTATAAATTATATATGACGGAAAAGTTCGGGTAATTTCATTTTTTAAAGTTCTCAGTGGATTCAGTATGTCAGGAGCAGCCAAAGGTAGGGCTGCTTGTGACTTGTGTTTGCTCTATAAACCTAAAGCCTTGTTTATATTTCATATGAAAGGGATTTTCATTATGTTTTTACAAGTTATGATATGTTCAGAAGAGCAGAAAGACAAATATTGCTATATCCTATATCTTAACTGCTACTCTTCTTGTTTATCCATTGCTAGTAAATGTATTTAAACAGAACTTACTTAAATAACAAATGCAGTCGGCATTTAATAGATTTGTCTGTTTTGAGGTACTGCCCTCTCCCTGTTTATTGTAATTGCTGTATTTATTCTCAGGATGGTCTAACATGTGCCGTGTGCCACATTTATTCATTCATTGCTTGGTGCTGTGCAGAGAGCCCAGGCCAGCACTGATATTTTCCCTGGGGGGAATTCTGTGGCCTCAGTGAGAGCACAGAGCGTGTGAAACAGAGCCATAACAACAACTCTGTGCTCCCATCTCCAGCAGAGATCCCAAAGCAGAGTGAGAGTGACCCAGAGAGAGGATTTTGTGCTTATTGTGCTTCTGTGGTGGCTCCTTAGTCCAGTCTGGAATCAATTCTTATTTAAAAGCCAACAGCAAATATTGAGTGTGCACACAGTTATTTCCCTGCTGCTGTTCCAGGGCTGCTGCCTTTGGAAGAATCAATTCCTGAAACCTGGGAACAATTTCTGTGGGACACCTGATAATGCCACAGCTTTGGGGTTGGTTGAGATGGGAAGATCTGTGATTTTCACACTGATTTATGTTATAAAATTCAGCATTTGAGTACTCTTGACCATGGGCACTTTGGGATGTGGGGAGGGTGGTATTTGTTCAAAGGTTGGGCTTGGTGGTCTGGGTGATCTTTTTCAACCTTTATAACTTGCAAAAATGAGTCAAAGATGATTTGAAAAAGCCTCACTGGTTTCTCTGTAGATGACAACTGGCAGTTCAGTTGGACTCCCTGGCAAATATATTCTCTCCACCCTTTAGGTTTGCAGCTTCGTTCGTTTTACTAAATAAATAAATACTGTGGCATAGTAGAGCTATTTATAACTCATGGAAAAGCTCCGTCTAACCTGTTCTTTTTCTTCCAAAAGTGGGAGTTTACAAGTGATTTAAAAAAAATAAAATCCATTGACCTTTTAGAATAATTCTCAATTGTAAAGCATGTGACTATTGTCTTGATTTTTTTTTTTCCCCTTGTTCTTTGGAATGCTTGTGGTTGTGGAGCTCTTCAGACATATGGCTAAGTGATGTGTGGGCTCAGCAGTGGCTCTTCTTCTTTGTAGATCATCTAATAGCGAAGATTGCTTCTATTTCTGTTATTTATGATTGCAATCCTTCACTCTGCTCTCATCCATCTGTGTCATATATGAAAGCCATTAGCAGCAGTAGTTTTTAGCAGAGAACTCTCCCCCGACAATAAATCACGACAATCTTTTCGCCTCACGTAATTTGGAATAAAGCTGGAAATTTACAGTGGGGGCTTGTAGCTCTAAGTGACGACAACATAGATATTTATTATTAATAACATGTTTTTCTCAGCACCATGCCTGGACAGAGAGTTGAGCAGAATGAATTGCCCTCCTTTAGGTCCCGTAAATCCCACAAGCCATGTCAGCATCTCCTGTTTGCTCTGGGAATGCCCTGAGTGCTCCCTGGGGCTCCTCACCAGGTTTTTCCTCATTTTTGTGCTGCCCAGTTGGCATTTTGAGCTCTCTGGGAGGGCGGAGGGCAGGAGCAGCCCGGGCGATGCCCCATGCCAGCAGTTGGTGTGGTTTTGCAGCACAAGGCTTGTTTTGTTCTCTCCATCCCTCCCTGCTCCCCTCCCTGCGGCTCCAGCCAGCCCAGAGCTGGAGAGGACAGAAGCTCACACCATATTCTATATATACACCACAGATCAAAATCATTCTGTCAAAACACGAAAATACCTCAATAATTTTCTTTTTAATTTTAGCTGTCAGCCTCGAGATGCCACTTTGCTCTCGAGCTACTCTGCATAATGTGAGCCAGCTCACTTCAGCTCACGGTAAAATGTGAAGGAACAAATTTCCTGGCAGCCTCTGCAAAGCAGTGTAATACAACTTTCATTACATGAAGGTGGTGAACATAATGTGACTTCTTAACAGCTGCAATAAGTGATGTGAAGCTCTTAACATCTTTTCAAAACAAGTAACAAGTGAGAGGTTATTTTTCATCTCCGTTCCTAAAAAAAAAAAAAAAAATTAAAAAAGTGACATGTTATTTTAAGCAGATGACACTTTGTTTGCACTTAGCTGAACCAAGAAAATCTTTACATGCGTTCTCCAGATCCTTGTGAAATCAAGAACATGCTAAAATCTAGTGCTGAAATACACTCTAATGGCTGGATTTCAACGTGAAAATTTGGAATTTAAATATTATGTATGGAAATGATGGCTGTCAGATGGATTTCAGTTCACACTTGTCCTTTTCCCTCTGGATTTATGATTCCATGAGAGTCGCTTGTGGCGCTGTTTATTTCTATGTGGAACTGTTTGGTTCTCATTTGAGGATTCTCGAAAGGTGAGACAGCTCTGGTGCTTTTGGATCCCCTGTTGAGGAGCCAGGCTCTTTGGGGAGAAATCACCATTGCAAATGGGAAATAAAGGAAAAAAAACCAAGACTGCTCATGTTGAGTTGCCCACATTCTGTTATTAGGCTGAACACAAATTTAGCTTTAAGAGTTTGGTGTTCAACACAGATAACCAAAGCTGTAGTGCAGAGCTTTGAGGTGTAGCCCCAAGTCCAAAATGCCAAATGCTCTCAGGTTTGCTTTCTCTGGCAGCTGAATTGGCATTGCAGAGTGACGAGCATCATTTCCAGGGAAGTTCACAGCCAAAGTTCAGGACTGGAGCAAACAGTGGCACTCCCCTCCCACGCCTTTATCTCCATGCTTAAATCCCATAAAAACAAGGTCGGCATTGTCTGTGCTTGAATGAATTCCTTAGCACGCTCTGAGAGGCTGTCAGCTCAGAGAGAGGACGTGACTGGTGCTTCATAAATCTTGCCCAAAAGAGGTGCCCAAATAGGCATTTTACCTTCCATCCACTGCTGAGTAAGGGCAGAGTTGGAGCAGCCAAGGTCCTGATGGCAATGGCATTGGTGAAGCTCCATTCTACAAATTTTCCACATATTCCTCACACCTTTTGCATAGATCATCACATTTTCCAATTTGTACAGAAGTAATTCATTAACTTCTTTGTTTTCTGAAGGATATACCAAGATTCTTATATTTTATTTCCTTCACTGTGATTTATTCCTGAAAACACAAATCAGTCTGTTCCCTTCGAGATTGGAAGGCTTGGAACCAAAAATACAATCTGAAAGTAAAACATGACTCAGCTTCAAGTAATATTAATGGTAATTGCCACTTAGTGATCTTTCAGTTGGTGGAAAATAAACCATCAGAACGATAATTGCAGGATTCACTGGGATTTATGTTGATTAACAAACTAGACGACCAAGTGGGCAGCAGACTCTGAGCCAGAGCTCTGGCTCGAGTGGAGTCGGCAGAGCTAATCTGGAATGAGCAGAGCAAAGCCAACTTTATTCCGTGTGCCTGAAGAGTAAACATTTGCCACGTCGGAAATCGAGTAGTTGGAAACAATTCCTGCATGGGATGCTGATGAGAAAGAGCTGGGGAGAGAGGGAGAAGGGTGATAAACTTCCTCAAAGGCAGGCGGTGGCTCTGGGGTGGGAAGGGGGCCAGGCTGGCGCTAATGGGATCGGGCAGGGTCTGCAGGGAGCGCCTGGGCACAGCTTGTTGTAGACGCATAAAGATGGAAGAGGCCGACGAGATAAAGGGTGGCAGGAGTTTACTGACCATCCCTCCTGCACCCACGTAAGGTGCCGGACAAATGGCGCCGACGGCCAGGGCTCAGCCGGTTAAGTAGGGACAGGGACAGCCAATCGGGAAAGAGGGAGAGGGCGGGTACAGGCGAATACAACCAATAAGAACATAAAGGGGTGGGGAACAATTCAAAGGAACCAATGATATACATAATGGACAAGAAGGATCTGGAGGGATGGGCGGATCCAAGGCCCTGGGCACGCCTCACACCATCCCCCATGAGGGTCCAACCCGCCCTCCATAGTTGGAGCCGGCCCGGGAGGCGGGGACAGCGCTCCCAGCTCCCGCCCAGGCAAGGCCCGAAGACCCCGAAATGGCGTCAGCCTGGGACGCAGCAGGGCAGACCCAGGATCTCTTCCTCCCAGGCAATGTTTCCCTGTCCTAAGGGGTGGTCCAGGAGAAGCATTGACCTGGGAGGCAGAGGGACGACCCTCCACAACAGCTTTCTTCACTATTTATGAAATAAATTCAGCTGTGTTTTAAATGGGAAAGAGAACAGTTATACACTGCCTCATGCAATGAGCTCTTTAGAACAATTTAGATGATTTAATACAGTTCCCCCTCAAGTTGAGGAAATTCAATGTTTGCAATTGCCAGGCAATTCGAATCTATTTTATTCTTTAGATTTGGGGAATAGTGTATTTTTCTGTGTTGGCAATGCAAAATTTCAAGTATACAGAGAATGCATTATCTATAAACAAACTGTGAATTACTTTTAAATCATTTCATTGCAGTGTCCTGACTCACTGCTTGATGGCACAGTATTTATCGCAAGATTTTTTCAATCTCAGATCTCCATTGTCTGGTTTGCTGAAATGTGGACCAATTTCAAAATATCCGAACTAAGTTTAATATTATGAAAGAACCCTTGAAAAGGGTGAAAAGCTGAAATCCTGAGTCTCAAAGTAAGCACCCTCAGGCAAATTGTTCTTTTTCTGTGCTTTGGAGGGACCTGTGTGTCCTACGCCGTGTGACAACCCATGGCCTCAATCCCATGGCAGAAGCGTTTTTATCTCAGAAAGAAGAGGTTCTTTCAGCTCATTCATAAATTTTAAATGGGATTCATATTGCAATCAGGAGCTAATTTTCCTTTCCCGTTATCTCCTGCCATGCTGCGATATGAGAACACTTTGTTCCCTGCGAGAGGCTTCACTCGGAACCCTGGTCACTCACAGAAATAATTAACAGGGAAAGATTTTGTGTCTTCCCAGACCTTCCCCAAGGTGCAGGGGAACAAATCCCCCACCCAAGGATGGGTTTCATTCCAGCTTCAATTCCTCACTTCTGCCTCCCGCTCCTGCTGGATCCACTCTGACAGCTCCTGTGACAGAGAGGGATTTAGATTCAGGAAATGTGGCTTTGTGGAACTGCTCATCCCACACTAGAGCTGAGCACTGTGGGCTGTCTTCAGCATTAAAGATTTATCATTGTGTGGAGTCTCTTGGTTTTTAAATGGGAGTGCTTATCTCCTCTTTAATCTCACTGCTTGCTTGATGGCTTGTGTCTTTATTTAACATGGGTTCTGCTTTCTTTCAGCAACTTCATAGGTGCAATATTCGACTGAAAGTTTTATTTCCTCTGTAATTTTATGTTACAAAAAAACCCACCAAAAACCAACCAACCAACCAAAAAAAAAAAAAAGACAAAAAACCTAAAAAAACCCAAACAACAACCAAAAAAATGGAACCTGTGCCATTCTAACTGCTGTTTTCCCCTTTTTTGCCAGTCTGCTGTTTTGTGGTTCATAAGAGGTGCCATGAGTTCGTTACCTTCTCCTGTCCTGGGGCTGACAAGGGACCCGACACCGATGTGAGTACACTGACATTTAATCCTCTGCTTTTCCTGGTTTTGTGCTCTTCCACCCACGGGAATGGATTACAAACTGGATCAATAGCTTCTTCATCACAGATAATTGACCCCAAGTGGGCTTTAACAGCTCTGAAGCGAATATTTATGGACTGAGAGATCTACTTTTGATAAGAAAAGTAAGATTGAGTGTGTGACCAAGAACAATATCCTCCGAACGTGACAACCCTGAGGCGTTTACCCAACCATGAAGTCAGCATTTCATTTTTCCTTGCTTTATGCTGGATTCATTTGATGTTAGCAATTCCCAGAAAGGCTGAGTCTTTTTCTGAGCTTTCTTTGTATTTATCTTATCTCAAAGCGCATCTTTTGAGCTGTCTCTGGTCCTTGTCTCTCTGCTCACAAGGCTCTGCAGCTCCAATTAAATGACATTTTAATCTTGAGCCAGCTGGCTCCTTGGGTTTTTATTTTATTTTTATTTTATTTTCATGTTTGAGCTAGTCTGGCAGTCTGGGCCCACCCATTCCATGCTCTGTCAGTATTTCTGTGGACACGCAGCGTTTTTTGGTCAACAACCAAATTTTCCTCTCAGCACATCTGCCCGCGTGGTGAGACACATGTGCAGGATCTTTGTGTCACCCTGCTGAAATAATAAACTAAACTCGTTTGTTCACACAAAAATAACATTTCTCTGCGTTTTATAAATCCCACTTTACAGTGAAGTAATTTAACATCTGCTTATGGGAACAATACATTCCAAGTGTTCTTTGTCTGAATGGCTCTGTTTTGTTTTTTTCTTATATTCATGGTCTGGATTGTTGGCTATTATCTGCTCTGATAAAATGCACCAGAAGAATTTTCTTGCTAGGTTTTAATGAGCTTCTGATGAATTGTTTCAAAATGCCAGCCAGGAGGTCAGTGAACAATATATGGGCAGAAGCCACGAGGGGTCTCAGAAAATTTCAGATATTAAAAAGTTCTCTCATTTTAAAATTTAAATACAGGGGGAAATGCTGAAGAACTGAGAAGAATTTTTAAAAGTTTAATTTTTAAATGTTTCACACAATCTATATTTAGGTGCAGAAGGAAAATGCTCAAGTTGGGAGGATAATTACCCTGTTCAGTATCTCTTGTTTAGCTGCTGCAGACTTTACTGTTAAACAATCATTAAGGCAAGAGCAAGAAACCAAAATTATTCTTCGCACCTTTGCTTTTCTGAAGATTCCTGATTTCTTTAGGCTTTGAGGCAGGCCAGTTGCCTCTATATTTGTAGTTCACAGTTCAAGCAGCCTTTTGGGATGTGGAGCTGAGGGTTTGAGGTGCCCTGAGCCACGGAGAGGCTGAGCCAGGGCAGCCCTGAGCAGGTGATGTTCCATCCCTGACCTCCCTGGGCATTGCTGAGGGCAAAATCCCCCAAAGGGGCCCTGATTTCAGTAAAAATCTGAACAATTAGAGAATATCTGCTGAATTCCTCATTCTCTAAACGTAGCTCGTGCCTACAATAGCATACAGTGCTGATTTGCTTTGGTCACTCCTAAAATTCAAGGAGAATAACCCAAATGTGGTTTTGGTTCAGTTGTGCTCTGGGATGCTCAAGGAACTTACTGTGGATTGGCAGTTTTGGTGGTGCCACTCATGAGCTGTTCTACAATGAATGCTTTGGCCCTTGAAAATGTTCTTGATTATTATTTTATTTTTTTTATTAGATGGTTCTTTGGGGTTGTGCACCCCAAATTCAGAATTCAGGTTGTGCACCCCCAAGCTCAGAAATGAGAACACAACCTCGAGTGTGAGAGCATTTCATTTTGCTGAGAATCCTTTCCTGGTGACAGAATGTGTTCTGGGACAGGTTGTTAATAATCTTTAGTATTGCTGACTGCATTTTGTGATTTGGGTTTTTTTGGCCTTGGTGATTAAATAAATCAGCCTAATGCCTCATTTCTGTGTTTGAGTTACCAAATGATCGTTTTCAATATTTACACAGCAGCGATAGCTCAAAAACACTTTGAAGATTAAAAGCAATCAGAAAATAAATATGTTTTATTAAAATTGTACTACATTAGTGAGCACCATTACACAAAGAGGATTGTAGAATATTATACTTTAATTTTCTGGAATGTTTGACTATAATTTCAACCCTTTTACAATTCAGCAATTTATTCCTATCCCAACTGCTACAAGCTTTGTTCTGAAATGTAGTGTGCTATAAAGCTTATCATAACATTTAGCAGATTTTGAAATACTAAAACATCCTTTTCTAAATCACTTTGTGCAGGTGCACAATTAATTTGTGTACTCAAATGCTCCAGCGTAACCTTTCCATTAATTGTAAGAGTAATATTGTCATTAATAAAATTAATTTTCCAGAGCAATGATTATAATAATTATAAATAATAATTATTGTGTATCAGAATAATGTTAAATTATTGTGCCCTGTACTTTTAATATAAGAAATTGTAATATAAATGAGGCAGTCCTTGCAAATACATCATTAGAATAATTGCCAGTTAAATTTGTTTAATTTAATAATCACAGAGTGGTTTGGGTTGGAAGGGACCTTAAAGCTCATCCCATTCCACCCCTGCCATGGCAGGAACACCTTTCAGCCTTTTTAAATGTCAAGCATTTCCTAAAGTGACTCCTCAGCTGTGTAAAAACCCTACAGTGTGTAAAATCCTACAGAAAAACCCTACAGAAAAACCCTACAGAAAAACCCAACAGTCTGCAAAACCCTACAGTCTGCAAAACCCTACAGTCTGTGAAACCCTACAGTCTGTGAAACCCTACAGTGTGTAAAACCCTACAGAAAAACCCTACAGAAAAACCCTACAGTCTGCAAAACCCTACAGTCTACAAAAACCCTACAGTCTGTGAAAGCCTACATTAAAACCCTACAGTCTGTGAAACCCTACAGTCTGTGAAACCCTACAGTCTATAAAACCTTCCAGTCTGAAAAACCTTCCAGTCTGCAAAACCCTACAGTCTGTGAAACTCTACAGTCTGTGAAACCCTACAGTCTGTGAAACTCTACAGTCTGTGAAACCCTACAGTTTGTAAAACCTACAGTCTGTAAAAACCCTACAGAAAAACCCTACAGTCTGCAAAACCCTTCAGTCTATAAAACCTTCCAGTCTGAAAAACCTTACAGTCTGTAAAACCCTACAGTCTGCAAACCCTACAGTCTATAAAAACCCTACAGTCTGTAAAAACCCTACAGTCTGTAAAAACCCTACAGTCTGTAAAAACCCTACAGTCTGTAAAGCCCTACAGTCTGTAAAACCCTAGTCTATAAAAACCCTACAATCTGCAAAACCCTACAGTCTGTAAAACCCTACAGTCTGTAAAAACCTACAGTCTGTAAAAACCTACAGTCTGTAAAAACCTACAGTCTGCACTGTAACAGCAGAGCACCTGTGGGATGCTGCAGGAGCATTTTCAGGGTATTTTCACCTCTGGCTTGGGTATTGGGATAATGCAGCTCTGGGTTACAATAATTCAGATTTTTTTTTTCTCCATGTATGAAGATACAATTCATTAAAAAAAAAAATCACTCACAAGGGGGAGAAAAAAGAATTTTAAAAAATAAAATAAAAAAAAATTAAAAAAATAAATCAGTTTGAACTGATGATGAAGACAGTGGCACAGCAGAAATTGGAGCAGGTCTTTTGTGGTCATAAAGTCACTGCTGGCCAGCAGTGCAGCCCTGGCACAAAAGCAGCAATTCCCTGCAGGAATGGGGCAGGAATTATTATCCTGTTTTCTAGGGAGGTGTTTTGTGTCGAATTCTGCCGCTCTTCATTTGGAATTTGGGGAAGAACTAAAGCGTTAAAGGTCTTTCAAGCATATGGAATATTTTTCTTGTCTCTTAAGGGCAGCTTGTGGCAGGGCAGAAATAACTCCCCAGGAGTTTCTGGTGGTGATTGGGAACTGCTGCAGGGGCTATCCAACAGGAGAAATTCTGATTTTTGTGCTGGGCTTCCCTTCTCCCTGCAGACATTCCCTGAGTGGGGAATGGAACACGAGCCCTGCGAGGCTCCACTGGGATTTTTGTTCTTTGGTTTCTTTGATTCTAGAGCTTGGAGGAGAAGGATTGGCCCTTTGAAATTGGTGTGCAGGGGGAGCAGTGGGAAACCCTAAATCACAAAGGCTCGGGGCTGCCCTTGGGCTTTTGGGGCAGTGCTGATGTCCTCATCCACTGCTCCATCCCAATGCTCACCTGGGGCTGAGGCTCTGACAGAAATGATTTGAACAATCACCTCTGTACTAAGACAGAATAAATTAATATAATCACTCTGCCCTGGAGGGTTGAGGTGTCTTGACCAGATTTCGTTTTTTTCTGTTCAGTTCCAGGAAATGCTGAAATACTTTATTTATTTATTTATTTCCCACTTTATTTCCCCCACTGGCATTTAATCACGTTTCTAGATCATATTTACATGGAGGAGGTCAGTTTCAGAGTGGAAAAAGAGAGTTGCTTGGCTGGCCCAGGGAATGAAAAAAACAAAACCAAACTCATGAAAAGAAAAGGCAGTAACTGGAAGTGCAGTATGAAGATTTACTGTAGAACTAGTTAAAAAGGGATTTTAATCAGAAAGCTTTGCAGTCTTTTTCCAAGAATAATGAAATGCAGCAGCAGGGCTTGTCTGATTTGTTTTTAACTCTTTGGTTGTTTTTCTAACGGAAAACAACTGTTTTAAATGTTGGACAACTTGAGACTGGAGCAACAGCAAACATAATTTGATAAAATATTATAGAATCATTTAGGTTGGAAAGGATATTTAACATCATCAAGTCGTGGCCTGGAGGTTTGTTTATTGCTAATCTGAATTTTGGATAATAGACAATCTTGTCCCAGAAATATTTTCTTTTTAATTAAAATGAAAACCTTCCTGCTTCATCACAAAAGATACAGAAATGCAGGGAGATCTGGCAGGAGAGAGTTCACTGCTTGCCAGATAAACAAAAATGTTCTCCTAAAAAGAAGCCTGGATGAATTTTTGGAAGTGATTTTTAAACAGCTCTGATGCAATAAATTTACCAATTTTTCATTGCATACCCTAAACAGAGAAAATGTGAAGCCCCCTCTGTTTACAGACTGAGAAAACAGCTCCATGTGTTTGCATGGCTGCGCTTCCTAATTATGCTAATTATTAATCACGTTGACTTGGTTTGCAGTAGGCATTATTAGATGGAGGCAGTAGGTAATATTCTTAATATCAAGCAATCGCAATGCAAACATAATTTTGTCAAAATATGATGTCCCTTGCTATATCATCACTCCTTTTCCCCAAAAACATTAACAAAATCAGCATAACTACAATCAATGCAGGAAGGGAAGGAGCTGAACATTTTTATTCTTTGTGCTTTTTATCATAAGTACTTTAAAACAAAATTTACAGGACTGCAAGGTTATTTTTCTTACAAAAAATAAGCATTTTATTTCTTGTGGTTACCCTGACTGTTGAATCTCTGCGGAGTGTTCAAAGTATTTTATGGAGAAATAAAGATTTCATGCTTATGGTTTTGACCTCAAAGCCCTAAAATTTTATTGTAGGGGAAACCTGCTTGGTTTTCTAATATTTTAATTGGTTTTTTTTCAATGGTGCTGTGTCACAGTGCCTCGTTACAAAGTGCTGTTACACTGACTATGAAATTTCAATTTGAGCAGAGCCAGTCCTGAGGTAAAATTCCTTTTAATGGAAGGCAGAGAAATTCCAGAAGGAAACCTTCCCCAAAGGGCTCTGTGTGTCCTGGATATTCACTGAGCTCATTCTCCTCCAGCCTGGGAGGAGGGTCAGGGTCACAGAACTCATGGAATTGCCCATGAATTTGTGGAATTGCCCATGAATTTGTGGAATTGCCCATGAATTTGTGGAATTGCCCATGAATTCCTGGAATTGCCAATGAATTCCTGGAATTGCCCATGAATTTGTGGAATTGCCCGTGAATTCATGGAATTGCCCGTGAATTCAGGGAATTACCCATGAATTCCTGGAATTGCCCATGAATTCCTGAAATTGCCCATGAGTTCATGGAATTGCCCATGAATTTCTGGAATTGCCCATGAATTTGTGGAATTGCCCGTGAGTTCATGGAATTGCCCATGAATTCCTGGAATTACCAATGAATTTGTGGACTTGCCCATGAACTCATGGAATTGCCCATGAATTTGTGGAATTGCCAATGAATTCGTGGACTTGCCCATGAATTCCTGGAATTGCCAATGAATTTGTGGAATTGCCCATGAATTCCTGGAATTGCCCATGAATTCCTGGAATTGCCCATGAGTTCATGGAATTGCCCATGAATTTGTGGAATTGCCCATGAATTCCTGGAATTGCCCATGAATTTGTGGAATTGCCCATGAATTTGTGGAATTGCCCATGAGTTCATGGAATTGCCCATGAATTTGTAGAATTACCCATGAATTCCTGGAATTGCCCATGAATTCCTGGAATTGCCCATCCCTGCCTGTGCAGAGGAATTTGTGCCTCTGCTCACCTCAGTGCCTCCTTCAGGCTCCGCAGGTGACTTGAGAGCAGTTCTTGTGTGGAATGTGTTTGAATTAATCATCCCCCGAGCAAACACTTGTACCTTCTATTCCGAAATTAGAGCACAGGCTCCTTTTATTGCAGCTGAAATGGCTTTTAGCTCCAGTGAATGATCCTCAGCAAAGCCTGAATTCAATTACAGAGGAACAGGTTCATGAACTTTTATAACTCCTGGTAATTCCCACCCTTTCCCTCTCCCTGTGATCTCCGAGCTGCCTCTGTGTCCAAATAAAAATTTTCCTCATCCAAAGGAACTGTGAATCCTCTCCTGGAGCACCCCAGGGCTAGGAAATCCACAGTGTGACTCCAGCACAGCATTTGGGGTTCCAGAGCTCACATCTTCCACTGAGCCCTTCCCAGGACTGCAATTTAATTTTTTGTTACACCAGGACTGCAGTTTAATTTTTTGTTACACCAGGAGTGCAGTTTAATTTTTCATTACAGCCTCTGAGCCTTGGAAGTTCATAGCTTTTGAAAGCATTTATTTATACAGAGTGTATTTTTTTTTTAATTTTCCCAATGATGAGTAACTGTGTCTTTAAAGTTAGACTTTATATTTTCCTTTCTCAGCATTGCCTGCGCAATACATAATATATCATAGGTGATGCTGGTAGGAGTTAATCCTTGAACAGAGCTTTTGAAAATTTGATTTATAAAGAGTGTATTTTTTTTTTAAATTTCCCAATGATGAGTAATTGTGTCATGAAAGTTAGACTTTATATTTTTATTTCTTGGCATTGCCTGCGTGATACATAATATATCATAGGTGATGCTGGTAGGAGTTAATCCTTGAACAGAGCTTTTGAAATTTTATTTATACAGAGTGTATTTTTTATAAAATTTTCCCAATGATGAGTATCTGTGCCATGAAAGTTAGACTTTATATTTTTATTTCTCGGCGTTGCCTGCGCAATATATAATAGAACAGAGGTCATGCTGGTAGGAGTTAATCCTTGAACAGAGCTTTTGAAAATTTTATTTATAAAGAGTGTATTTTTTTTTTAATTTTCCCAATGATGAGTAACTGTGTCCTGAAAGTTAGACTTTATATTTTTATTTCTCGGCGTTGCCTGCGCGATACATAATATAACAGAGGTGATGCTGGTAGGAGTTAATCCTTGAACAGAGTTCTGCTGCGAGTTAGGAAATGTATATAAATGATGAACCTAAAAATACCCACGATTTTCACAAGTTAGCACTGCAGAACAATTAGGCAGTGGCACTATAAAAGGAGAACTCTCAGCTCAATGATTCCCAGTAGTAAAAAGAAATCTCGTGGCTAGGGCGCAGTTTTGGTGGCAGGAACTGCAGGAGCTGCAGCAAACCTTGGGTGATGATTCTCGCCATTAAAACTCTTCCTAACTCCCCAAATTGAAGTTGGCATCATTCCAACAGCTCTTATTTTCCAGTTGTTAAGGAATTTTGTGCAATTTGGGTTGATTTTCATCATTTCCGAGTCAGCTTGTGTTTCCCCTTGGCAAAAGTCTGTGGTGTCAATCTTCAAACTGTGTGGAAATGTGCTGATATTTGGGTTTAGGGGGGAAGAATGTCTAAGAATTCCTAATAATCTCTTCTGTTCCATGAGATATCATGTGTAAAATGTGCCATAGACACTTCTATCAGGTTCCACCCCCACAACTATGTGGGCTTTAAAATAAAAAAAGTGATTATGGCACACTGAACTCAGCAGCTAGAAGAGACATAGACAGACCACTGAGAGAGCCTTGCAGAATTTGGATCATTTTTAGCGCTGTCTGTTTGTTGAGGTGGCAGTTCTTGCACCAAAATTAGATGAAATCTTAATTTGGAATGAAACGAGTGGGCTAATTTTGCAGAGCGCTGCGGATCCCACATGCCGCCAGCGATTTTAATGTGTCACCAGAGAGTGTCCCCAACCCTGGGCACTGCTGGGGCTCTGTCCTGGGGGTGCTGGGGACAGTTTGGTGATCTCTGCTGAGCTCAGGGGTGGCCTCTGCTCTCGGGGTAAATCCTACAATTCGGGGAAGCAGCTCTGGGGTGGGGAGGGAAGGACAACTTGTGCTTGTGGCAGGGACAGAATCTCTTTTGTCAAAGTGTTCTGACCCTGGGACAGGGCGAGGAAAGAGAGGAGAGGCAGGAGGGGTATGGGCTGAGGTTTCCCAGTATTTGCAGAAGCTGGCAGAGGAAGGCAGACGAACCCAAGATGGCGAAAAGGAGAGCTTTATTTACAAAAAACCTCTTTATATATCCATTAATAATCTGGGAACTATTGGTCAGCAGGGAATCCACCTCCTAAAACCATTGGTCACAGCTGTACAACACCTAGTACCAAACACAGAGATTAAGAAAGTAAAAAAAAGCAGCTTATCTCTATTCTCCCTGAGAAAGAAGAGAAAGATTTCTAAAACAGTGCAACTCCAGAGGGGAGGTGGAGGTGTCCTGGCTGGGAAGGGAGCACTGCCATCCTTTCCCTTCGGAGGAATGAACAAGAACAGTTTATTTTCATCCTTTGCATTTTGTTCATTTTCATTGCCCATTATTGGGGCAGCGCTCTGGAGAGATCCAAACAATTCACAGATTTTTCCTCAGCCTTTGGGAAAGATAGGATTTGTCTTGAAGCCGTCAGTGATCTCAGGGAACACGTATTAAGTGTTATCCTTGGCACAAAATATTCTCTCACTTTATGATTGATCCAGTTTTTCTGGCAGCCTGATGAAACTTGAGGCAAACAGATTTTAAACCAATGGTGTATTATCATTACCTGTGCTTGAAAATCAAAATCCTGCTGCTTCTGTTGAAGTTAACACGACGCCAGTCATCATCCCCTCCATAATCTGATTTTTGCTGTTCCCT
Source organism: Acanthiza pusilla (assembly GCA_036630365.1). NCBI lineage: Eukaryota > Metazoa > Chordata > Aves > Passeriformes > Acanthizidae > Acanthiza > Acanthiza pusilla. The sequence continues at coordinate 2,000,852 of JAXCHO010000010.1, read as the reverse complement.
TGCACATAAATTAAGTGTAGCACGGCCGTGTAATTAATGAACCTCAGCCCTTAAAGTGCCGCCGATCATTGGCTGAGCTCATAAACCAAAGGCAGAAGCAAATCATCAATTCTGCTAATGAGAACTTAATAGATGGAAGAGTCAGAGATTGATTTATTCCCTTTCCTGCCTGTCCCCACCAGAAGGGTACCTGCTGAAGTGAGGCATGAAAGAGAAGTCTCAGTGTTGGGAAAAACCATTGTCATCGGAAACAAAGCACCTTGGGTCTGTTCCCATGGCAACGAGAGCATCAGACCAAGGAATGGACCAGAAAGAGATAAAAGCCTCAACAAAAATAGTTATGAGGAGTGTCTGCATAGCTTTGGCTACTTTTCTTTCTTTTTTTAGAAAAGAAAAAAAAAAAAAAGCTCAAAACTTGGAGGTTTTTGGAACGTGGTTATTAGATTTATTTAGGTTAGATCTATTGGCACTGAAGAATGGATAGGATATTAGCAAATTATTAACTTCTGGGGCATTAATTAGAAAGAGTGGATAAAAACGAAAGTCTCAAATCTAAACTTCCTAGAAGCAGTATAACTTTAAAAGCGATTTCTATGTAACCCCTCTTAAAAAAGGCATTTTCTGAATCTTAAGGTCTTCATTCTTATTTATAAAAGTTACAACAAGATGAGAAAATGTCATCTTTGGTCCTCAAAGAGCCTTTTTTTCCTATCCACCTCATTGCTTTATTATCATTAAATTTTGTGTTTGCCACCCAATTCCAATGATATGAATTGTTTGATATGAATTGCTGGCAGTCCATGAGTCAATATTCCTCTTCTTTGTCCTCGTGTTGCCAGAGATTGCCTAAAAACTCATGAAAAGGAACAAAAAGCTCTTTCCTCCATCTTTCAGATGGATTCTTTTCATTCCAGTGGGAAAAATGGCCTGGAAAATCCCAAATGCAGTCACAGAATGTGATTTCTTGGAATGAGGAGCAAATGATGATTGATTGGGCAGGGACTGCAGTGAGCCCCAGAGAAAGTTCCTCTTGGAGTGCTTGTACAGAGTCGAGATGGATGAAAATTCTGATATACCCTGCCCAAAAATAGGATAAAAAGCAACCTGACTGCAGCACTGAGCTTTGAGGGAGCTGGGAACAGACGGGAACAGAATATATAGAAAACCTATGCTAAATAGGCCATACAGAAATACAGGAGATGCTTATGGAGAAGGTTCTTCAGTTCTTTGTCACAGGTTTTTTTTTCTAGAAAAGTTTTCTGGAATTTTCTTCTCCCCTAGAATCATTTGAAATCTGGGATTATCCCAAATTATTGTTTCCTTCCTGTGAAAATTATTTGCATTTAATTAAAGATAATTCGAGTCCTGCGATCCTGGCAGGCAACAGGAAGAAGACCTGGGTATCATTTCTTAAAAATAGCTTTATGAAATCCTTCCTTAGCCAAAATCCACATTTATTCTCCAAGGTTTGTGTTAATACCTACAGATTGACCCAGTTAGGAGTAGAGATTTTGTATTGTTAAATCTGAGGGCTAAATCCCATTCCTCAATGCATATTAATGGCATTCCCTTTTTCTAACTATATTAAACAGCTTTTTACTTCCCTTAAGAAAGAAAAATAAGAATTTTAATAACCAGACGCTTTGATTTTTGTGGTTGTTCTCAAATTTTTAGAGGTTTTTTTTGTCGTGTTGACCTTGTTCTACCAATATTTAGTTGTCAACTTTGAGATTTTGTCAAGCCAATACTCTGCTTTAATATCAACTAGAACAGGAGTCCAAATACTTTGGTATTTCAAGTTTGGGAGAAGCAGAACCAAAAAAGATAGAGGGACAGTAAAAAAAAAAAACAAACCCAGCAGAAATGAATGCAGTCCTGTAACTTTTAGGAGAAATGTGTAAATCCCTCCGAGTTTCATTCAACATCTGCTGCTTGTCTCTTCATGTGCCAAGAGAGTGATTGGACCATTCAGGAAAATAAAAAACTCCGCAATCAACAGACTTTGTTCGATATTCCTGCACAAAGGGCACTCTCCAGAAATAATGTGAAAGACTCTGGTCAAACACAAATGGATTTATATTTAACGTGCTTTATTTAGAAACCTGAAGGTTTCTAAACCTTCGAAACCTGAGGTTTTTCTCCTGTAATTTTACAGGGGTAAAATTGAGAGAAATAGAAACACACTTTTTAATTTTTTTTTTTTTTTTTTTTTTTTTTTTTTTTTTTTTAATTTGCTGGAAGGCGCACTATAGAAAAGAGGGGTAGAAAATGTTCTATTCTCCCATCCCAGCCTTTGCTCCTCAGTGAGAAGGTGCAGCTGTTTGCTGATCTGACAAGCCCAAATCAAACCCAAGTGGTTCCCAACCCTGGGGTCGGCCGAGGAGACAATTCCTGCAGCAGAGCAGACCTGAGCTCCTCCAGGCTCCTCACAAGGAGTTCTGCATCTAAATCAACTCCCTCGGTGACATAACAGTCCAGAAATGGCTCCTCTAATAAAAGTTTATTTTCAAGTAGTTCTGGAATAAATGAGGGAAAAAGTGGAGTTTTATTTTCTCTCACTCCAGCTGTCCTCGTGCTGCATTTCGTTTTCCACAGCATCCATTCCCTCAGGTTCAGCACTTTTTGCCAATGCGTTTGGGACAAACTCCAAGAATTTTGGGTTATTAGTCACTGCAATAAAAGAAATATCAATCTTAACACGCACTTCCAATAATTAAACATTTCCTCAAGTCTGGGGTTCAATAGAATCACATTAAAAATCAAGTTCTTCCTTCATAAGCAGCAGATTTTTTTTTGTTTTCTGAAGATGTCACACATGAAGGTATCTGTAATACGAGATTTTTAATTTTTTTTTTTTAAATGAAGGCCTTTTGGCAAAATGTTCCCTGCTCTAAGGGGATGTGGAATTCCTCCTCTGTGCACACAGATCTTGCTCATTTTCCACACTCATTAGTGTCTGTGCTGCCCTGCAGAGCCAACAGGAGCTGCAAGGAGGCCCTTGGTGCTTCTGAAAATTAGGTTAAGAAATCACCAACACCTAATGGGGAGTTTGTGAGGGTGTTCTGTGCTGTTTCAAATACAAGATATTTGCCATTTGCAATAGCAAAAATATTGCTATTTGCAATATTGCAAAAAAAAGAGGCTTTTTAAAACTCAGTTCCACGTCTACTTGTGCATAAACATCACCATATAGCTCTGAGTATTTATGGTGTAGGTTTATTTTAAAAACATTGCAGTTCCACCAATACCTGGGTGGAAAAAACCTGCAGTGCTGTGAGTTCCGTGGCTCAGCATTCCAGTTGTAAAAAATCACTTCTTTTTCGAGGGAAAGCTCAGTAAAAATGTGAGCTGCTCTGGGTTGAAGCTGAGTTTTGTGCAATGGACTTGAGGCCTGGGATTTTAGCTCTTATATTTTTTCTCTGTCTGTAGTTTTAGTGTGTGGCTCTGGACTCCACAGAAAGTGCTAAAACTTCTGTTCCCGGCATTTGTTAGACAAAATTCCTCTAAAACTCAAGATCCAAGGACACTTTGCTGCCTCAGACCCCAAAATATGTGAACAACAGTGAATTGGGGGAAGCAAACTTGGAGTAATTAACATCTGAAGCTGTAATTGGAGGATTAACCTCAATATGTGAATGGACAGAACTTATAAAATGTGCAGAACTCGTGACTCGCTGTCCATTTTGGGTGCAGCCTCTCGAGCAGGCTCTGCCTGCCCTGAAGGCCTTTAATAAATTAATCTGATTTTTATTCCCCTAACTTCGTCTATTTTTAGGTGAGCCCTGTTGAGGCATCAGACTGAATGCAAGGTGTGCTTTGGAAGTGTGGAGAGAGAAGAGAAATTCAGGCCAAGCTCTGGCAAGCAGTGAATTTCCAGCCCTTTCTGACATTTGTACCAAATTTGCATCTGAGTCAGTGGGAGCCTTTGGTGCCTAATGAACTGTGCTTGATTTACAAACTTGGTATTTAAACTGTTCCTTTAGCGCAGAAATAAAGAGCGAGCGAGATTTGCAACTGCAATAAAACCCCAAAAGATGCCAAATAAACTTCGCTGCATCTATTCCGTTCAGAGCCCTGAGGAAAATGGGGATTTTACAAAAGTGTTCAGCACAGTTCCTGTGAAATCCCAGGAAGGAACAGCTCTGGCTCGGGTGGTGATGGCAGAAATGAGAGCGAATGGTGCCTATAAAATCAGATCAAAAATTCATAGTTTTTTTGGTAGGAAATGGGATTTGAGATGCTGCAGTTTGGGGTGTCCTGCAGCCCTTGGATTTAGGAGACTCAAATAACCACAGCAAGGGGAAATTTCTGCTCCAGGTGAAGAACTCAGATCTCTCAGTCACCACCACGAGCTGGGCACTTGCTGCAGCTTATTTGAGTAAATGTGCCCAAAATCACCATCTATTTTGCCTAAAATACAGAGTTCTGCACTCACCCCATCTTTTTTTTATAAGCTTTGCAGCTTTTATTTATGTTTTATTCACTGTGATTAAAAAGAGGTGGGGTTGTAAATAAGGCCAGTGGCAGGAAACTGTTGATTCAAAAAGCCTCCTAGAATAATAATTTCAAAAAGCAGACTAGAAAAAAACAGCTTTAACTGGATTTCTCCAGTCTTCCCAGCCTTGTGAAAAATCATCTGAGTATAGCCAGTTTTTAAAAGACTTTTAATGTTATTCTGACTTAAAAAGATGATGACTTAAAAGTGAAGTCTGTCAATAAAGGGAGAAAACAAATAGGTGGTAATCAAAGAATCAAAGGGGAAAAAAAAAAGAATTATGCCCTTGGTAATGATATTCCATAATTAGATCTCCTTAATGGATGGGTAGAATAATCTATTTAATTGTAGCTATAGTTTGTGATAGATTACTGTGCCTTATTGTATTATGTCCCTGTAATGAAAGAACCAGCATTACTTTTGTAGTAAATAAATGTTTCTCAGAATGTATTTTTCAATTTTCTCAATTTACTCATCATTTATGTGGGGCCTTGTGAAGTTTTTCCTTATTCTTTCTAATGGGACCAATCTTTTGATCCTCTGATAGAAATTGCCCCAATTTCTCATTTATTCAGCAAAGGTTTTGGCTTTCTATATTTTCAAGTATATGCTTCTATTTAGTGATTTATCTTGGACTGGCAAGCCTTATGTTGAAATGTTCTTTATCTACAGCCTAATTAAACTACACCATATACCATCTGTGTCTAGTTCAATTAAAACAAATTGGACAGATTGACCTCCTTAATACTCCTCAAAGCATTTTATTGGTCTGTAGAGTCCCTTCAAGATAACTTGTTACCTCCTGAGACAATACTTGCTGTCTGCTTGAGAAAAGTTAGGGAAAAAAATGCCAGTCTGCATGAAAATTAAAGAAAAAATTGTTTATCTTTGCATTTAAAACCGAAGCAAACACTGAAACCCCTGAGGAGGTACATCAGGTGGGAAGGTGCAGTGTGACCATGGCCCAAGCAGCCTTGGGCACCCTGATTTAATGGACATTTCTCCTCAGCTTTTCTTCTTTTCGGTCTTTGCTTTGGGGTTTTTCTGCTTGGTTTGTTTGATTTCAGAGCTCGCTGGGCAGGTGAGGGTGGAAGGATCACTTTTCCACACAAAATAAGCAGAGCTGCTCTTACTACACAGAATATTTAACTTGGCCAAAAAACATTCCTTGTGTATCTTGGCTCGACAAATGCTCAAAATGAGATGTGAGAAATCCTGAAGTGTTTAACTATTCCCCAGGTAACTTTTCTAATGACAATCAATAGTGCTGAATTATTCCATGACATCTGTGCTTGAGGTGCTGTCCTGAGTTTAATTCCCACCAAAGTGATTTCTGGACGTGTCTTCTTGATTAACAGCAGAAGATAAAAGCAGTAAAGTGTGGGGACTGCTGATGGCTTTTGAAGTTATGATCTGTCTTCACTGACCTTGATGCTCAGCTGGAATAGTTCTTTTCTTCTCTGTGTAAAATGAAATGTGACTTTTGATTCTTCCACTGCGATCAAAGGGATTTCACCTGAGTGGACGCTGATATTTTCTTTGGGTTCATTTCAGTGTTTGTTTGCTCTCTGTAATCAGTTTTTAGCACAATCATTTTTCATTCTGTGTTTCCCTGTCGAGCCCTTACTCTCCCCTCACACTGAAGGGAACTCATCTTCCACACAAACCCTTTATTTCCCCTTCTCTGTGCCTGCAGATGGTGTTCCATTCCTTGCTGGGATGATTCTCTGCAGAAGATGCTGCCAAAGTGTCTTCATTAAGTGCCTGGCAGAAGTGTTGAGCAATTGTCCACCTTTCCCTCCGATGATAAAACCATTTTGTTTGGCAAATCATTTCGATTTCCTTCTCATGGCCCTCAGAGCTCCTTTGCAGCTCTCCTTGAAGTGGTGATGTGCTCCAGGTCTTGTCAATGGCAATGAATTTCCTGAGTTTTTGCTATTTAGGTTATTCATAGTTCATGCAGAGAGCGAGTTAAAAACGGAACAGAGAGTAGAGGTTTTTATTCTTCAGATTAATCTGTTGTAAATAGATTAATCATCAAACTTAAAGAACTGCCAGACTTAAGCAAACATTTCTTTAATGGCATGGTTGGGGCTGAAGCACTTTGTGCCTTGTGCTGCTTTACTCAGTTGGGTTTTCCTTTGGGATATTCCCTGCCCTGACCTTGCATAAACTCTCTGGATATATCCAGAATATCCTCTGTGATCACATCCTGGGACTGCACAATAATATCCCACTGTTCTCTTTAAAACTTACTTTAACAATCTTTTGAAAGAAATTGAATTATTCTGCCAAAAAAAAAAAAAAGAAAGAAAAAGAAAAATATTTTTGTTTGTGATAGAGAACAGCAGAGAAGACAAGCAATAATCTTTGCTGGCTATTTGGGTGAGTCAGTGGAGGCTGACTGAGCATCTGTCAAGCAATCTGAAGTTGGAGACTTAGCTACAAAATTCGTCATCCTGCAATAAAGAGGGAAGTTGAATTCCATTGTAAATATGTAAGATGTAAATTCACTAAAGCTCCAATTTGCTGTGAGTAAATTGAGTTTGAATTCATGAAGAACTTCGATACAATCCTCGAGTCAGTAATGAATCATTAACAAATGCAAACGCTGCCTTTTAATATCAGCCCAGGTTTTGTTGAGGCTTCGCTGGGTGCTTCTTGCTGCTGCCTCTTAATTCCAGTTTTTGGGCTGATTTTGCAAGGAAACTGAAATGTTTCATATCAGGAGGCTCAGTGCATCCTCCAGCTCGGTCCTCACCTCTTCAACCACATCACAGCAATTATTTCCTCTGCTGCTTTGTCCTCCTGACGCCCCACAGCTCAGGGTTTTGTGCTGAGCCATCTGCAGCCCCAGCCCTGCTCTGACACCCCAAATCCACATCCCTGACACACAGGGACCTTTATCACCTCTACATTATTATTATATCATTATGTATATATCACCTCTAAATTATTATTGTGATAAGACACAGGGAATATGATCATGGCTGGGTCCTGCAGGTTCCTGGAGGGAATTCCCACTCAGATTGCAGAGCTCTTTGCCTCTGCAGAGCACTCATGGCATCTGTGTTTATCTGTGCAAGAGGTGGTTGTTGCACAGATAAATGTCATTTTTGATCAAACCTGGTGTCATTCTTTCCTCTTTCTCTTGGTCAGAGCTATGGACTGGTTTGCTGCTAGAGGTCTGTCCCTGGTATAATGTAAAACCTCTGGAAAATAGTTCAGTGCCTTCCAAATGAAACTGTTTTCTTATTGATTAAAAAAAAATAAAAAAATTAAAAAAAGAAAGAAGAAGTGGGAGACCTTTATTTTGTAGGGTTTTTCTAGTTTATTTATTTTTGAGGTTCGCAGAGCGCTGTGAAAATAAAAGGTCTTTGGTCAGGAGGTGTTGCTGGGGTAGCATTTTGCAGTTGGAGATTTGGAGAATTAGGTTTTGGGTCTCTGACATTCGCTCAGGATTTGGGGGCCAGCAGCACCGAGGCTCTCTGGGCTGTTCCCCTCAGGGTTGGACTAGGTGATCCTTGTGGGTTCTTTTCACCTCAGAACATTCTGGGATTCCCTAATCAAGAAGAAAACCAATCCCTTCCTGAACAAGGGCTCCATTTAGGGTTACCACAGGGAGGTATTTCAGGCATTTATTTCAAGGCCATGCAAGAAGATTGTATCTTTGAAAGACACCAAATATTCAAACTGAGTGTTCCAGGAGGTTCCAAATTCTCAAGGGACAAGTTCATAACTTCAAGCTAAAACATGGCAAAAAAAAAAAAAAAAATTATATTCCAATAAGTTTTTTGTCTCCTTAAAATAACCCAGCTGTGAAACTGGAAGTAAGTGGTACTAAGTGTTCTTTGTTCAGAGTTTAAAAATAATTCCGAACCCCGGGGATCTGGAAGCAGATGTCTGCTGCAGGAATCATGAGGCCCAACAATGGGAATGTCTCCTTGGCAGCACACGATTGCACAGCCCTGTGCCACCCATCCCTTCCCTGCACAAGCTTCTTTTTCTGCTGCTTAAAACTTAGTTTTCAGAGATTGGGGTGTGCTGGTGGGTTTTTAGTTTTTTCTGTGTGATTGGGGTAATCCTTGCTGCAATCTGATCCAGCATCCTCTGATACATCATTGAGTCAGAGAATGGTTTGGGTTGGAAAGGAGATATAGATAGATACTGTTAGATAAGTAGATAGATAGGTAGATAGGTAGGTAGGTAGGTAGATAGATAGATAGATAGATAGATAGATAGATAGATAGATAGATATAGGTATAAAAATATTCTATTCTATTCTATTCTATTCTATTCTATTCTATCCTATTCTATTACATTATATTATATTATATTATATTATATTATATTATATTATATTATATTATATTATATTATATTATATTATATTATATTATATTATATTATATTATATTATATTATATTATATTATATTATATTATATTATATTATACTATATTATATTATATTATATTATATTATATTATATTATATTATATTATATTATATTATATTATATTATATTATATTATATTATATTATATTATATTATATCATATCATATCATATCATATCATATTATATTATTATATTATATTATATTATATTATATTATATTATATTATATTATATTATATTTATTATACTCTATTCTATTCTACTCTATTCTACTCTATTCTACTCTATTCTACTCTTATCTATTCTACTTTATTCTACTCTTATCTATTCTACTTTATTCTACTCTATTCTATTAATAAATACATTATAGTATTGTATCTTATCTATATGATCTATATTTTCTTTCTTTCTTTCTTTCTTTCTTTCTTTATTTATTTATTTATTTATTTATTTATTTAAGTAATCCCATCCCTTTTGGATGGTAGAAAGAGAGCCTGCTCTTCCCATGCCACTCAAAGTGACATCTCCAAATTTCTGCTTCCATTTCGCTCTCTCTTTTCTCTGCTCTTTGCTCCTTTGACACATTTCCCCCCCCAAACAATCCTGTGGCATTCAGTGACTCTGTACAGATCTGTTCCTCTCCGAACTGAGGGGTTGTGTTTCAAATCAATATTGCCATTTAAATCTGCATTTCCCAAATCAATCACCATTTGATTGGATTCGCTGCTCTCTCTAAACTCTCCACGTCATGCTGCCGTGGGTATGACAAGACACAAACACAAGTTTTACCACGGAGCGTTAGAGAAAGCTTTAGGTTAAGGATTTCTGATTTTTATTCCTTAGCACCAGACTAATTAAGACTTTCCTGCAGTGTTTTTCATGCACAGCTTTTGTCACTGTTCATTTGTTAACCTGCAGTTTGTGTGAACAGTTCTAATTGTATGCATTATTCTCTGGAGAGAAGCTCTGTAAACATCTAATCTTACTTCAGAAACATTCAGCATTCATATTTTGGGCATTATTTCAGTCTGTGTATTCAATATTTCTTTATTTAACAGAGACAGCTTTGATTTTAAAAAGTATTTTCCTGATTGACTCTTTCCTGATGAGAAGGTTTCTCTGTTGAGTTTAATATACCTGCTCAGTATGGTCTTGAGGCAAGCAGAAAAAAATTTTTTAATTATGTGAGGTTAATTACATTCTGTGTGTTTGTTAGGAGCCAATGGTTTTACAAGAAAGGAATTGCTTATTCTCTGTAAAATCCAAGTTTTCCATACATGACTGGCTCAGCAGACAACCTGCCTTGAAACTCAAATATGGCATTAAAAAAATGCTAAAAAATTAAATCCCAGTGTTGCATATTTTAAGAGACACTTGAGCATATCTGTGCTGATAGTGTTGGGACTGAAACTACCCAAGACAGACTAAAAAACTCCAATTTTTCGGTCAAAAAGAAGGTTGGGCTGCATGGAGCAGAAGTCATTCACAAGTGGTGAATGCATTGACAGAGAAGTTGAGAGTTGGAGGAGAATTATCAGCCAAGAGATTGGGTAAAGTCACTTTCGATTTAAATCTGAATTTTATTAACCTCTCTCATGGACCACGAGCTCAGGGCGGGCCCAGCTGAAGCTCTGCTGCAGGTGAAGTGCAGAAATGCAGCCATGTCATAAATAATAGAGAAAAAAAAGTGCACGGCTGTGGGACGTCAAAATAATATCTCTCCATCATGAGAACTGCTTGGGTTTTATTTATGGAGCACTTGGGAATTGTTCTTTTTGCCGGGTGAGGCTCCAGGTGTTTTGTCTTTCTGATCTATAATGCAGTGTCATACAAAAAATAATGAGGAAGAGAAAATCTGGCTCATGGCATCTGTGTTTATCTGTGCAAGAAGTGGCTCAGGGGTGGCTGTTGCGCAGATAAATGTCATTTTTGATCCAACCTGGTGTCATTCTTTCTCTTGGTCAGAGGTATGGAATGGTTTGCTGCTAGAGGTCTGTCCCTGGCGTAACATAAAATCTCTGGAAAATGGTTCAGTGCCTTCCAAATGCAACTGTTTTCTCATAGAATTTAAAAAATAAAAAATTAAAAATTTAAAAAAAAAAAAAAAAAAAAAAGGGTAGGAGACCTTCATTTTGTACTTTTTAAAAATTTCTTTTTGAGGTTCTGCTGAGGGAATGTGCCATGCCATGTCACAAAGCAGGTCTGCTGTGACCTTTGAGGCTGCCCAGATCTCTCTGCAGGGAAGATTTCCACCGTGTCTGGCACTGACTAATGACTTAACTCGATTGTGCTCAACTGACTTGTGCTGCTTTCTGCTGGACAATTTATTGTGCTGCTTGACAGGCTCCAAATTTGCTTTTTTACCACAGAACTTTCTGAAAAATAAAAAAAAAATCTTATTGCTGTGGTAATAAAACATGTCTAAATGCTTTAATAGAGCTTTGAAAGTAGTTCATATAACGCAGGGATGGGAATGTGCATATCAGGAAAAACCTGATAGTTTTATCAGGAAAAACCTGTCATTCTTTCAGAAATAATAATAATAATAACAATAATAACAATAATAACAATAATAACAATAACAACAACAGTAATAGTAATAGTAATAATAATAATAATAATAATAAACAATAATATACAATAATATACAATAGTATACAATAATATAATATACAATAATAATACAATAACAATACCTAATAATAATAATAATAATAAATAATAATAATAATAATAATATAGTAATAGTAGTAATAATAATAATAATGCATAGAGCTGTGTTTCTACTCAGTGTACTCAAACTTTTATTAAACTCTGATAACAGCTTTTCTCTTCATGCTGTGCTGCTGCTGCAGAGTAGCCTTTTCTGTTTTGCCTGACAGGAAATATGTAAAAAATAAAAATAATAGCACAAGACCATGCTCTGTCACGCTTAAAGTAGCCGTGGGAGTTGAAGGCAATGAGAGTTGATGAACTAATGATGCTGAGTGCTGCAGGCAAATGGGAAGTGCTGAATGCAGGAGAGAGGGGCCAGGCTCAAAGGAAACAGGCAAGGGGAGAGGGCAGGGAATGGATTTGCAGAAAAATAGGTGAGTTTGGGACTAGAAAAAACTGTGGTTCATAAAGACACATTTGGTTTAACCACTTCTAAAAACATGGTTTAGTTTAGGGAAGATAATGTGATTTTCTGAATACTTAACACTATCATTACTTTTTTATGTTGTAACCATGTGCTGTATTTTACTGCAAATTTAATTTGACTTTTCTAACTGACATTTATTATGAAACTACCTTTTTACTCGAGCTTGAACTGATCTCATTTCTGGGCTGCAATCTATTTTTTTTTCTTAAATCATGCATTTCTGTAGATTTCCATGCCAGATTCAGTCAGTCACCAGCAGCTGAGGGATTCCTTGTGATGACTTTTGTCACCAGGGCAGGCTGTTCAATGTGAAGTCCAAGCCTGCTGCAGTGCTGGGGAGAGTCTTAAGGCACAGCAATAATAATAGGAAGAGGTGAAAAAGACAGAAAAAAAATCTTTTTTAGGAGTTTTGGTTTTGCTTTGATTGCATGTGGCAATTAGTCCACATGGCGGTGGATCAGAGTCTTTCTCCTCACCCCAGTGCTCCCAGAGCAGGGGATTGCTGCTGCTCTGGGTGAGAAATGCTGCAATCCTCCTGGGGTTGGTGGTGGTGTTTCTGTTCAGATAAATCCATTTTCTCATGATGAAGGAGTGTCCCAAATTCTCAGGTAACTCTGAAGCTCTCCAGAGCGTGGCCTTCCCTTCCCTGAGCAGCAAAGGGCTGAGCCCTGCAGTGCAGCCAAAATAATCTCATTTTTGGGGTAGGATCAGCAGCGAGGAGTGACTGATGGGTGTCCCAGGGCTGAGCACTGCAGTGCAGCCTGAATAATCTCATTTTTGGGGTAGGATCAGCAGTGAGGAATGACTGATAGGTGTCCCAGGGCTGAGCACTGCAGTGCAGCCTGAATAATCTCATTTTTGGGGCAGAATCAGCAGTGAGGAATGACTGATGGGTGTCCCAGGGCTGAGCCCTGCAGTGCAATCCTCATTTTTGGGGCAGGATCAGCAGTGATTTGTGAGCAATGACTGAAGGGTGTCCCAGGGCTGAGCTCTGCCTTGCACAGCCCACGTCTCACATTATTTGTCTGGAATGAACCCCGAGGGCGCTGGGTGCAAAGTCAGCCTCCAAAATGTGTCCAATTCCAAAAGTCCCTGCAAGGGCTGAGCCTGCCCAAGCAGGGAAATGCTTTGTCACTGTCCCTGCCACGGTTTCAAGGCACCAGCGCTGGCCATAAATCTCATAAAAGGGAATGGAGAGAGTTCTAACAAAAATCTAAGCAGCTTTAGCACTCAGGTGTGATCTCGACTGGACGAGAATGTCCAAAATGTGGCTTAGAGGTTAAGATGTTGACTTTAGCTGAATAAAAAAATATATTTTTGCGCCAGGTGTTGTTTTCTCCATGAATGTGACGGACATGCCCTAAATCTGACTGGAGACACTGCAGGCACGAGGCTCAGTCCCACACCTCTGTGGGTTCTGTCCTCTCCCCTCCTGAACTTTAGGGATTTCTCTTGCCAAGAGACATTTAGTGCCAGTCCTGGGTCAGAGGGACTGCAGCACATTCTGCACCACGACTGGAGCCCTGTTGTGATCCCTGTGCAGCACAGGAAATAAAATACAGTCAAATAAATGCAAAATAAAATACTGTAAAATGCAGTCAAATACTGCATCAGCTTGATGCAGCACATCTTTGTGTTTTTGAACAGATGAATCATTTAGTGCAAACTTAAAATCCATCAATTAATTTATTTTTATAAAAATCCAAAGGCCTGGTGAGGAGCAATGAATGATTTTTTCCCCGAGTATTAAATTCTCAATATAAGCTGTAACAGAAGGATTTATGATAGTATTAAGCTTTGTCATGCTAATTGCATTATGTTGCCATCTAATAACTTAGATTATGCACATTGTAAAAGTATTATCTGAAACCATTTGTTTTCTCTGAAATGTGAAAGTTCATCTGGAGGGCACAGTTTATTATTTCCTTGGTTTTGTTTCATTTAACGGTGACGAGACATTGTCTGTGATGAAGTGAGTTTTCTTAAGGACTCTTGAAGATGCAATTTCTGGCTACTAATTCATTAATATTCGCTTTGCATTTCGGTTTTTCTCTGTTGTGCACATAGAGTAGTCAATCATGGAAGCATTTTTCTCCCAGGTTTTTATATTTAGTTTAATCTTCAACTAAACAAACACCTCCAGCTGCTTCTTGACAAGGTGTGGGTGTCCAAATTGTTGCCAAGGTGGCCACTCCAGAAGGCGAGATGGACACCTGAGTGACCCCAGGGATGTTCATGAGGTCCTACAGCCCCTGCACTTGACCAGTGGTTCAAAAATTGCATTTCAAAGGTCTCTATTTTTTGCTTTCTTCACTCCCCATTGCTTCTACTTGTTTATCATATCAGATTTTTCTTTCAGCAGGATTAATATTATGCAATTCCATTTGTACCTGGGATTAATTTTAATTATTGTTTTTGATGCAGCCTTACAAAGGCTTAGCTGGCAGTGCTAGAAAAAGCCTCTGTTAATCCATAGATTGGTATTATAGAGGAGGAACAGTTTCTTTTCTTCTTCTTTAAAAAAAATCACATTACTTGCAGATGAGGAATAATGCCCTGGCTCTGCTGCCATGTGTGCAAGCAATTTTCCTGTGTGCCTGCTAATCCTGATGAACATTGCTCCGTAATACCTTTGATGAATAGAACATAAGGTCTTCCCCATTTTTTATTTCCTCCATGGCAATATCAGCCCGCAGAGCTCCCAGCTAAAGGCTGGAGCTGAGTGATAAACGATGCGCTGGGCAGACGAGTGTCCAGCCTCGTGTTGGCAAATTAATTACAGTTGTAATTACAGTTGTCATCGCAGGGACTCCCAGTACGTGTCTGGTGACTGAATTTTGTGCAGCCACGATGGAGCCAAAATGGCACAGCTTTCCCCCTTTGGAAAGAGGGTGAAAAAAAGCTGTTTATTTATTGAATTAAAGCTTTTCTGTATTTTTTGGTTGGGCTTTTTTGTCTGTTGCTCTTGGGTATACATTTTCTGTATGAAACAGAAGTGGTAGCACTGAGGAGGATGAACTTCAGCAGTGATGGATGACAGGAACAGCAGCATTTGGGACATTTGGGACACCAAAAACTTGCCCTGGCTGTGAGCTCTCAGTCCAAGGAGGAGCAGGAGAGAGAGGAATGTGTGCTGAGCAGTTTTATCTGACCTGTAAAATCCAGAGCTGCTCCAGTCAGTGTCGCAGACGAGGATTCTTGGAAAGTTTTGCTGTGGTTTTTAGTTTATGTTCCCAATTACAAGCAGAATGAAGTATTTATAGGAGTTCACGGTGCCCTGGTGGAGGTGAACACTGCAGTGTTTTCTGCAGCAATGAGATCTCCATCCTCAGGGGCTCCACTGAGGGATGTTCGTGCCCACAAAGTGATTTCTGAGAAATCAAAACTGGGAATCCAAGCTCGCCTTGCCTTTGTCGGCAGCGCTGTGCCAGCAAAACGCTTCTGTGCAGGCTCTGCTCCAAGCCCAGAGCCTTCCCAGGGATCTGGGAATTCCTTTGCCATCAACAGCCTTGAGAAAAACACTCTCATTAAGGAAGGAGAAGGGAAAATGCTTCTTACTGAGCCTTGTGATTGGTCTGGGGACGGGATGAGATAGCTGGGGGAGGAATTCGCCGCATTACTAAATGGTTTGGTGAAGGCTTTCTGTGTTTCCTTTTGCCTTTTTTTTCCCCTTTGAACAGGGCAGAGTTAATTGCCAGACATTAAATATTTATAGATTTTATTATAATTCAGTGCTGAATGCTGTGAGGACTTTTCCTGATCCTGTGGAGCAGTTCAGGCTCATTCAGCCCTCAGAGGCGAGGGCAGCCATGAGGAAATCCTTCTTCAGGGCTCCTCTGATCTGATCACAACAGTCCTTATTGAGTTCAGAGTTTTGATTAGAAAGCCTCAAAAGGGTCAAATTCTACTCAAGGGACAGATTTGTGTCAGTTCTTGTTTTTAATCTGAGCGTGCCCTCAGCTGTGGTCACAGGGAAACACTTTTCTCCCTAATAGTGGCGTTGAGTTTTGGGTCTAAAACACAAGCAGAGGTGCCAATGTTGGCAAATCAGGAACCTGTGCTTCTTTCAGGGCTTTTATTGTGCACTGCTAACTTTTTTTTTCCAAGTTTCAGTATTGTTTTCTGAATTTTTAATCAGCTAATAAATAGCAACTGCTGCGTTGGCATGGAAAGATGTTATGGGGCAGACAGCTCAGCTGGGATCTCTGCCATGGTAGGGTCAGGATGTGAGTGCTGAAGCATCTTGCACATTCACTCCTAGCTGCCTATTTCTATTTTATTCAGAGGGGTGGGATTAGTGACTTTTTACAAAGAGAATTACTGACTTCCCTATAGAAAAGATCCCAAATGTTCTATAAATACTGAGTCTGATGCCTGCGTTCCTCGGTCTGCAAAATTCAATGTGCTTGAGTTACTTTTCTGAAGAAGGGTTATTCAGACATATGGAAAAACATCTGTTCCATGCAGAAATAAATAGGGTTTGAGTGGTTATACAATGGAAAAGACCATCCAAGGACTCTGCCTGAGCATCTCCCATGGTGTGACCGTGGCTATGATTTATTGAGAGCAGCGTTTTCCGCGCTGAGGTGTAGATTTGGAGACAAATATATTTGAATCAAATCCTTCAATCATTGATGGGATTTCAATGTGGAGATCACTCATGGAATTTTCATCTCTGGAGGGCAAAATTCTGCCTGTGTGGTGAAATGTCTGCCTGGTTTATAGGTGGTAAGGTTCATGCTTCTGAAAACACAGAGCTGAGATGGAGAACAGAACGGAGACGGTGGGTTTAAATTATGCATATTTTACCCTCCCTCCTGCCTTTATTTTGGTACTTAACCAATGTATAAAATATCAGGCAAAAAATGAATTATTCAGTGAGTAACTTTGAAGGCAATTTGCTCGGGTGTTTCAGATTCATGTCTGTCTCTAATAAAATTTGTCAAGCGGAAAGCAGCAGGACACCCCACAGGTTCCTGTGTGAGGGAGCTGTTGAGTTGTGAAATTCTGACTGACTCCGAACCAGAAATTTCTCAGACTTTTCAAAAATCACTATTTCTGCTTTTTTATGCTCAGTTCAGGACAGTTTTGCCATTGCACCAGAATAAACAGATGGGTCACTTTGTAAAAGGCAGGAAAGTTTTAAGATTTATATATTTAAGGTGTATTTATGTGTGATTGACAGGGATGTGACACCTGCTGAAACATTGTCTTGGATTAGAGACAAATCTCCTAGGTGGAAAGCTCTCTGAACAGGTTCCTCCCCCACAAAGGTTTCTGGCACCCCTTCCCCCAAACAACAGAATATCTCAGCCTAAAGTGGAAAGAACTGTTTAATTAACAGACCACACAGTGGAAGGGGAAAGGGGAAAAGGGCTCATTAAACCTGAACAAACAGCTGATGAGCTTTAGTGTCCTTTTCCTCAGGCGTAACTTCCCTTCCCGGGGTCCCCGGAGGGGTCGGGTGGAGTTCCTCCGGTGGCTCCCTGGACGATTCTCGTCCGCTGTCCTCCGGGGCTCCTCAGGCTCTCGGGTGAGAAAGCAAGTTGAAGAAAAGGGTCCAAAAACGATGGAAAAAAACAATCCCGGGGGAAAAAAGAAAAAAAAAGAAAACCCAAGCAGCAGCCACACCAGTAGCACCAGCAACCAGCAGCAGCAACTGACTGAGGGAAAAAAAAAAAGCAAAACCAGTGTCCCTTCCTCCTTCTCACTCCCCCGTAGGAGAGCTGGGGAAAAAGTTTCAAACCATCCTGCCCTGGCAGAGCTTTCTCCCAGCTGCGGGACACAGTTAAAGCTCCAGGAGCATATTTCTGCTCAAGTATACAAAGGATAGGGAATACAAAATATCATTATGCCACCCCAGGACAAACATCAGTGCAGGATTCCAGTGAAATGTGCCAGAAAAAATAACGAAGCCAGTCCTTAACATGATAAAGGAGAGCTGCAGAGCTCTGGGGAGTGCACCATGGGATGTTCCTCGATTCCGTGTGATTCCCTGGGACAGACCAACTTCTCCTTGGATTTCCTTCTCACTGTGCAGGGAACACCCTCCTGCAGCACTCAGCTCCCACAGACCAATCTGCACAGCAGTTGGTGGGGTTAGCCTCAGCTTCTGGGCCATATGGCAGTGTATATATGGATATTGCATGTTCCTCTTTGGGAGCAATGCCTCCAGAATTATAAATTTCCCTTGGAAATCTGCTGGAGTGTGCAGCTGCCGCTGTGGGAGGTGGGAAGAAGAGAGGGAGCTGTGTAAATAGGTGGGTAAGGCTTTAGTGAGAACAAGTAAGGTGTGCCTTTGTAAATTGGTGGGTTCTTCACCATTTTCGAGGGGAAAACGGAGGAGGAGTGGGAAATGTAAACCAGTTATTATTCAGGGCCTTGCATATTGAATCAGCTCCCAGGCAGCAGCTCAGCGAGCTGTGTTCTCTAGCTGTGCTCACAGCGCCGCTCCCACCTCGCTCGGGGATTTTTTGGCAAATCAGCTCAGGATTCCGGGCTCAAACCACTTAATAGTTGTACAAATCTTCATTCAAACCACCTTAGCTGAGGTGGGGGGGTTGGCTTTACAGACAAAAGCTGGAGTTCGGTTTGTTTGGCCATTGGCTGCGCTCAGGAAGTTTGGGGTCACAGAGATTTCTGAAGATTTACCTTTGCCAGCAGTGAACTTCATTTGGGGCTGGGATTGCTTCCAAAAGGGTGTCTGGAGCCAGCCCATTTCCCCCTGGATTCTTGGATTGATATTCTGACAATTCCCTGTAGGAGCTCAAGCACCAGTGCGTGTTGGATTGTTGTTGGATTGTTGGAGATGATGGCTCTGCCCTCGAGGTCACTGATTTTGCAGGGTGGGGGATTTGTATTTGTATTTTGTATTTCAGGTGAGGGTGGTTTTCAGCCTTTATCTCATCTCATTTCCTCTTTAAAGGAATGGGAGATGGATGAGCTCCAGCCGAGGATAGCGAGGAAAAAAAATAAGTTGTATCATCTGTATCACGAGCAAGTTGGCCAGTAATGAAATTATTGAGAACTGGTGGGAACGTCTTGTGCACAAATATATTGAAATATCTGAGAACTGGTGGGAAGGTCTTGTGCACAAATATATTGAAATATTTGAGAACTGTTGAGAGGGTCCTGTGCACAAATCTATTGAAATATTTAAGAACTGGTGAGAAATTCTTGTACACAAATATATGAATGTAAAATAATTCTCATGCTACCTGATATCGCAAAATTAATCTCTTTATCATGTTAGTGATGTACTGCACCCAACCACATTCCAGCTCCATTGGAAAACATGGAGACTCCACTGTAATTTGGAATATTGAACAATTCACCATATTGTGGAGCACATAGCAACATTGTTCTCTACAGCAGGAATTTATTTAAATTACTTCTCGCTTCTGATCAGTTGAAACTGTATTTTGTAGTATGTATTCAGGTGTAAAGGGTGCTCTGTTGAAAAGTGTATCTGTTCAACAAATTAATTAACAAATCACAAAATTATAAAGCTAATAAATTAGGGGATTTAAGCAAGCCCTACACAGCTGTGTCTCTGGTTTTCCAGTGCTCCTTTGGAGTCCAGATCCCTTTATTTCACCTTTATTGAAACGATGGTGAGTTGTGTCTGAGACAAAATCTCTCTCCATTTCTCCGAGTCATGAATCACTTTCTAAGAGGATCGTTTGTTTGTGCACTTTGTGTAATTATGCCGCAGTTTCTTCATTAAAAAAGAATGAATTAAAAATGGCCGGTAAACAGCGAGTCCCTTCCGGATTTATGTGTCTTTCTAGTAATTAGGAAATTACAAATCCCCAGGAGTACAGTCGTGCAGATCTCCTCTCTCCCTCTGCCAACTCAATCAGTTCCATTCTCTACGAGAAGAACAAGAACAAAAGGCAGCAATCAAAACCAGTTGATTCAATGACCACCTGTTTCTTTTAATTAAAAATAATAATTTACTGTGAATTCCAGGAGGGGACCGAAAAATCTGCCTTTGAATCATTTGGAGCTGTGTTCACATTGTCCTCTGCTATACAATTATAGAGAAGAAATAGTTGATTGGGAAAATTCAATTTTGTTTAAGGACAGGGTTGGTTGTTTTTTCTGTTTGTGCACTTTCTTAATTCTCTTTAGAGATGTAAAGAGTAAGAGTTGTCTTAAGTAACAGCAACAGGAAAAGAGATTTTTGTTGCCATTTTTGGCACAGGTTATATCACCTGGATTTTTGCATTTTTTGCCATTTTTTCTTAGTCTTTATTTCCTTCTCCCTCCACTACTTTCCACTGCTCCTGCAGAGTTGAGTACAACTCTATTTATGGTTTTTGGGTGCCTGCTGGAAGTTTTTGGGTCCTGCTGGAGGTTTTTGGGTGCCTGCTGGAGGTTTTTGGGTTCCTGCTGGAGGTTTTTGGGTCCTGCTGGAGGTATTTGGGTTCCTGCTGGAGGTTTTTGGGTACCTGTTGGAGGTTTTTGGGTCCTGCTGGAGGTTTTTGGCTCCTGCTGGAGGTTTTAGGGCTCCTGCTGGAGGTTTTTTGGGTTCCTGCTGGAGGTTTTTGGGTACCTGTTGGAGGTTTTTGGGTCCTGCTGGAGGTTTTTGGGTCCTGCTGGAGGTTTTTGGCTCCTGCTGGAGGTTTTTGGCTCCTGCTGGAGGTTTTTGGCTCCTGCTGGAGGTTTTTTGGGTTCCTGCTGGAGGTTTTTTGGTTCCTGGCAGGTTTTGGGTTCCTGTTGGAGGTTTTTGGGTTCCTGCTGGAGGTTTTTGGGTGCCTGCTGGAGGTTTTTGGGTTCCTGCTGGAGGTTTTTGGGTTCCTGCTGGAGGTTTTGGGAGCCTGGTGGAGTTTTTTTGGGTGCCTGGTGGAGGTTTTTTGGGTGCTAGCTGGAGGTTTTTTGGGTGCCTGCTGGAGGTTTTTTGGGTGTCTGCTGGAGGTTTTTGGATGACTGCTGGACGGTTTTGGATGACTGCTGGAGGTTTTGGATCCTGCTGGAGGTTTTTGGGTCCTGCTGGAGGTTTTTGGGTCCTGCTGGAGGTTTTTGGGTCCTGCTGGAGGTTTTGGGAGCCTGGCAGGTGGATTTGGAGCTCTGAATGTTCTACAGGTGGGCAGGAGGACCCCATGAACCAAACCCAGCTGATTTCCCAGCTTGGGCTCAGGGGTCTCAGAGATCCCAGCCAGCCCCAGCCTCTCTGGGATATTTTTAATTCCTCAGGCAGCAACATTCTGATTTTTACTGCACTTTTCTAAAAGCAATAAAACTTCCCTGCACTGCAGCTCTGAGAGGGGGAAACATCAGACGAGCTTTCATCGTTCCTACATTTTATATTAAAAAATGATATGATCTTAATCATTCCCAAGAGTCTCAGACTCTCTTCACTCCCAGTCTCAGCCACGGAAAAACAAAGCTGGTGCCCAGTGAAATGAGGACTTTTCCCTGTTCTTTACCCTGAGCTCTGCTGACAGAAGCCATATTTTAAACCCTGGAATTTATTTCCAGCAGAAGCATTTGGCTCCTTGGCTCTTGCAGCTTCAAAGCTGAAGCTGTTTGCTTTAAATTAAGATGCAGAGCAAATCACCCATCAATATTTTTGTTTTCTCAGCGCAGAAATAAAGGGCAAACAGAAGAAAGTGTCTCCAAGAGGCTGAGTGAGGTATCTGAGAGGATCCTGGGTGTTGTAGTCTCTGCTTGGAAGGTGTTTAGAAAAATTGGAGCCTGGAGACCTTCAGAACTAAAAGGGAAATTTGCCTGAGGACAGCGTGGGCTGAATGTGGGATTTGGCTCTGTAGAGAGAAAACCACGCTCCAATGTATTCTCAAATATGTTTTATTAACTCGCTGTTCGCTCGGGGAAGCTCGAGTGTTTTAAGGGAAATGTATGTGGTTTTAGATTTCCCAAGGATTGCAGGAGCTGGCAGAGAATTCAGGCAGATGAACCCAAGATGGTGAAAGGAGAGCTTTATTTACAAGAAACCTCTTTATATATCCATTAATAATCTAGCAACTATTGGTCAGCAGAGAATCCACCTCCTAAAACCATTGGTCACAGCCATACAACACCTAATACCAAACACAGAGATTAAGAAAGTAAAAGAATGCAACTTATCTCTATTCTCTCTGAGAAAGAGCAGAAAGATCCTAAAACAGTGCAACCACAAATATATGCAGTACAAATGGCAGAGTTTCATTGATCTGGAGCAGCTGATCCATGCTTTCAAGGCATTTGGAGGTGGGCAAAATAAAATGTAGGATTCCGTGGTTCTGTCACAGGAGGGAATGTTTCAGGTGAGGGAAACACCTCCTGGTCCTCCTGGGCAATGCCATTGGTAAGGAGGAGCAGTGACCTCGTATTTCTTGGAACAATTTTTAAATTGTTTTGCATATTTGTAATGTATTGTTGCCCCTGTTTTCAGCAGAAATACAAACAGCACCACAATTCATGCTACTGATGTTGAGGATTTTTTTTTTCTCTTATCTAAGTGAAGTAATCTGAAAATTTTAAGCTTTTTTTTCCCGTATACTTTTAAAATTAGTAACTACATATATATATTATAAGTTTGACTGGGGGTGAAGAATAATCTTGTGGTTCTGTTATGGAAGTAAAAAATGGAAAATTGGCTACATTTGCATTTCTTTACACTAAATTGTTCTTGGTTGTAGTAGGCCCTGATACAACTTTAGGACCTCACAGCTCACCTGCAGAACTCCTTTAAGGCTCTTTTGTAATGGAAAATAAAATTCTCCATTTCTCCAAAAACGTTTTTAAGCTTGCACTTTTGCATTTTCTGGTTCTTAATGATCACAAAAGCAGCAGTTCAGGTGTGGAAAAAAAATCCTTTCACCAACTACAGGCAGTTTTAAAAAAAGTTAATTGTGAATTGGGAATGGTTCCTCTCTGGGAGTGCTTCCCATGGCTACTCCATGAAGGAAAGGCTCCTGAACAAAGGAAGGAGGCAGGGATGGTGGCAGGGAGAGATGGAAAAGGCACAGACTGTGGGGTTTGGGGAGACCCCACCGTGTTCTTGTGCCTCCCTCTGCTGGAGTGCCACAGCAATCCTGCCCAAAGCCCTCAGCGCTGTCCAGGAACAGCACTTTTGTAAATTCATTATTTATTCTGAATTGTTTCTGCTCCATTTTTGGCGGTTTTGGGTAGTTCCACCCAGTGCCAGTGTGTGCAGCCCTCTGTGGGTGTAGATTTCCCGAGGATTGCAGGAGCCAGCGGAGAATTCAGGCAGACGAACCTAAGATGGCAAAAGGAGAGCTTTATTTACAAAAAACCTCTTTATATATCCATTAATAATCTAGCAACTATTGGTCAGCAGGGAATCCACCTCCTAAAACCATTGGTCACAGCTGTACAACACCTAGTACCAAACACAGAGATTCAGAAAGTAAAAGAATGCAGCTTATCTCTATTCTCCCTGAGAAAGAACAGAAAGATTCCTAAAACAGTGCAACTACAGCCCTCTGCCAAGGGCCGTGACTCCGTGGCTGCTCCTCTCTGCAATCTCAGCTTGGACACTAATGAATGAAATTCTGATTTTTGCAGGGCTGTGTGAGGTGTCAATGCCTGCGGGCTGTTCATCTTTACAGGGATACTCAAACCCCACTCAAACTGCAGAGCTAGATTTTCGCCAGTTCAAGGGTTTTTCAAGGAAAAATATCTAAATGTCTGTGATATCACTGCCCAGAAGTTTTTATCCCGTTTAATGATGCAATATTGTATTAAGTTGTACTTACAGAAATGGAGGACTGCCTTAACATAGCAGAGAATTCACTTTTTAGTGTGAAAATAACATGAATTTTATCAGAGAACATCATTAATCTCTGCTGAACAAGTGTTTCCCCATTGCTTCCCCACTGCCACTTCCCCCCTCATAATCTTGATGGATTTTGGAAACAGAAGCAGGTTTTCCCTTTAGATTTTCACAATTAATCGATGCCAAGTTGAATGCAAAGTTCAATTCTCTTGCAAATAGCAGCCATGATTTGGCAGTTCATCTGTCAGATCCTGGCGTGGCTCCCTGTGTTTACTATGAACTGGGGCTGCCAGCTCTGCTTTGGGAATTATCGAAAGTTTACATTGATGAAAATGGGGATATTTGAAGAAAATTTGCAGGAGTTTTCCCTTTAGCACCACGGTTTGCCTTTAGCAAAAAAAAAAAAAATGCTGAAGACAACATGATTTCCTCTATGATGCACTAAGTTCATTAATGCATATTTAACACTGGGAAGTATGAACCTGTATTAACAGCTGATAAAATAATTGCTGGTAATATAAGTAATTAGAGCTGGCAATGTAGTAATTATTATTAATATGATTGCTTATAATTGAAGTGCAAGCTCTGGGTTCAAGGGGAGTTCTAAGTGCATGAGGGATCCATGTTAATGTAGGAATCAGATGAAAAAGTTTTGTCATCTGTGATGGGTGGATTGGCTTTCTCTAAATCTTCTTGGACTTGCTTCCTAAATAAAAATATTGTCTACACTTCAATTTACTGGGCAAAAAACAAACCAAAAAAGCATAAGATTGAAGCGGCAAATAGGATAAAATACTGATGAAAAGTATATTCTCTTATGTGGTAGGTTTCAAATGGTTTTTAAGACATTTATTCTATTAAAGGTATCTTAAAAGAGAGACTTCCTACAAAGTTTCCAGTTCAGGAGTAGTTTTGCTACTATTTTCCATTGTCCTCTTCTTATTATGAATGACTTTGTGTGTGTAGAATAATAACTGATAACAGTCAGAACTGCTCCTTACAAAAACTGATTCCTGTCAAATTGGCCATTTGAAATGCCCCACAGCAGAAATTTTCACACAAGGATCGAAAACTAAGATTCAGTGTGGAAAGCAAGCAGTGACTCAAATTATATCCATTGAGTCCTGCAGGGCCAACTCCAAAGTTCGATCCAGCTTTATTTATTTATTTATCTATTTATTTATTTATTTATGCATTTATTTATTTATGCATTTATTTATGCATTTATGTATTTGTGTGTTTGTTTGTTTGTTTGTTTGTTTATTCATTTATTTATTCATTTATTCATGTGGCTGGTTTTTGTTGTTTTCTGAGAAAGCTTTTCCTGGGATTTTGTGGCGTTTTGTAGCCCAACGTGAGCCCTCACTTGTGCTGCTCTTTAGTGAGTGTAAAATTGTCCTTACGTGTCACAACATTTCTAAGCCCTGATTAACTTAATTACAGGCACATTCCATGGTTTGGAATGAAATTATTTGGCAGAGTTATATAATTTCAGTATAATACACAGGTTCAATGTGTTTAGTAGACATTGACTGTAATAATTTTCCATATTATGCCATTACTTTATACTCACAAATACCACTCATGTCAGACATTAAACACAACTGTAAAACTCTGTTTCTTCAGAGTCATTGTTAGGAGCTGTGGCTTTTGGCCTTCTCAGCCACAGATGTGCCCAAGGGTAGATATTTAGAAGGCAACAAGTCTAAGATACTTTTAAGGCAGCAAGTCTAAGATATTTATAAGGCAACAAGTCCCCTTCTGCCATCTAAACAAAACAATTTAGGGAAGAATTGGCTTCCCAACTGTGATCTAAATTGTCTGCAAGGGACACAGCCACAGAGCCACCAGAGAGCCCTTGTGCACAGCCACGTTCCCATGACCCCGAGCTGCATCTTTCTATCTTTAATAAATAATGGAACAGATGTTCCCTGAGCCCTGACTGTCACTCCATTTAGGTTTGCTGTGTTCACAAAATAAATGCAGTTGGTAGCAGTTTGCATTTCCTATCTCGGGCTGTGCAGTGAGCAGAATTATTAGAATCATTTCGATTTGATAAAGTCTTTACTCATCCTGGATACTCTGGGATTTCTTTCTGCACAGTGAAAAGTAATGGTTAGAGATTCACTGCAACACTTCAGTTCAGAACCTAAATGAATTCACGTGAAGAACGCCACCAAAACACAAAAAACGTTCACAAAGGGTAATATGGCAAAATAGTAAAATTTGAAGGCAAAATTTTGCCTTCTCATAGTCATATTTCTGTGATGATTACTAATCAAAGCTCCCAAATTTCTTGAGAAAGCACTTATAGTACAGGAATCTTTTCATTTTGGGGAAGGAGTCAGCAGGTTTTCCATTTTGAGTAACGTGCTGGGCTTTCCTTTTGATTTTTTTGAAAGCTTTGATTAGCAGGTAAATTTTAAAATTCAGTATATTTATAAGACAATTAACAATTCTTCTCCAATATAAAGTTATACAAAATGTAGACAGAAGAAAACCATTTTAATGTCCCTTTTTGCAGCTGTGTTTTCATTGAGGGTGTTTTTATTTCATAATTTCCATGCTCTTTCTGAAAAGAATATTAGCAAGGATTGATTTCAAACCCCAGTGTGGTTTGCAATGAAGAATTCCTGCCCTTCCCAATTTCTGCCAGGCCTGTGCAGTGACAATTCTGACTGAGATGCAGCTGGAGCAGGAAGGAGCCATGCAGGATTTGCAGATAAAGAGGGTGTGCCCAGAGCAGGGCCATCCCCACGTTTATTTTGGTGTTTCACATCTCCAGCCTGGTGTACGTGGAGCTCTGCAATGAGCCTGACACGGCTGAACAGATGGAAAATGGAGTTTCTCCCTTTGCAATAAATGTTCCTGCTTTTCCAGAGGGGACCTCTACTCCTGAAGAAGCAGCAGATGTCTTGGGAGGTGTCACACATTGAAGTGATTTGGGTGAATTCCCTTTCACTCCTAAATTAGGAAACATTTCCAAGCTGCTGGTGGCCTTAAAATGTCCTCACTCTGAAGTTTCTCTGCTCAAAACTCAGATGGGAACAGCAGTCTCTGTAAAATCTTCACCACGTGCCAATCCCCTTTCATTTCCAACAATGGAGATGATAAAGTTGCAGCATTTCAAGATGATCCCATCTGTAAAATCCTGATTTTACAGTCGTCGGACTGCATTCCGGATTGGCCCGTTAATAATTTCTTCCCAGCTCTGAATTTTGTGTCACGTCTCACAAGGGTGACAATAGCACTCTGTAATCAGTCTGGGACTCCTCAGCCACAGACTGAACACTGTCATTACATTTTGCGTGTGTGAGCAGTCAGTAAATGAAGTTTCAGGGTGCATAAATCATGGCAACGAGCCTGAGCTGACACACTCTGTCTTACAGAACCAAAAAAAGGAGAATTAGGAGCTGAGGCCACCGTGCCTGTGCCTTACAGGTGTCACTGTGAGGTGTGAACAAGCTGCACACTGAAATGGATTTTTCTGCAGCACAATTTGCAGCACTGGGAAGCTTTTGGTTCTTGAAGTAATAAATTAAAGGCATGCCAATATTCTATTTTGTGACTTGAGGGGCTCTCTCTGTCCCCTGGGAAGCTTTTGGTGCTTGAAGTAATAAATTAAAGGTGTGTCAAGGTTCTATTTTCTGACTCAAGGGGCTCTCTCTGTCCCCTGGGAAGCTTTTGGTGCTTGAAGTAATGAATTAAAGGTGTGTCAATGTTCTGTTTTACGACCTGAGGGTCTCTTTTTGTCCTTTCAGGACCCCAGGAGCAAGCACAAGTTCAAGATCCACACCTATGGCAGCCCCACCTTCTGTGACCACTGTGGCTCGCTGCTCTATGGGCTCCTGCACCAGGGCATGAAATGTGACAGTAAGTGACGTTCTCCTTCTGCCACCAAAGGGCTCTTCTGGAAAGTGAGGGAAGCTCTGGGTAGCAGCTCCTTCCTTCCTTTCTGTGGAAAATACCATTTCAAATGTCAGCTATTTATAGGCGTGGTGGATTTCAAGGGGATATTTCAGTACTGTAATAATCTCCTAATGAAAATCACCTCTTCTGCTGAGAACATGGTGTATCCAGCTCTGTGTGCCTCGAGAGCCTTTGTCATGGCAATTTGGAGAGAGCCTCCTTTTGGGCTGTCTGGGTGATCACACTCTTAAAGACTGAAATTTCAGCTCACTCTGCAGTCAGGGTCTAGTATTTTCCTTGTATTTGATTTTTTCCTTGTATTTAATTTGCCTTGGAAGTCTCCCAGTAGGAAAAGTGAATAATCAATTTAAACCTGCCTCCCTTCATTGCTGACGTGAATGCTCTGTTTTCTTAGTCATATTCCCAGCAAGCCTTTATTCCATTTTCACTTTTTTTTTTCCCCGTGCACTTCATTAACAATCTGTTTAGGTTTCTGAAGTGGATTATTTTATTTTCTGTTGTATTAACTCTCCACAGAATGTATTTCAAGACAGAAACCAGCCATGACATTTGCCTGAAAACCAGGCGGCAGCAACCTGAAAATCTGGCCAACAATTAACAATTTAATTTTAATTTTCACTTCCACCTGGTTCTGCGGTGCAATCACAGTTTTTAGCTTCTCATGGGTGTCTGAACCATTCTTTGCCCACAGCCTGTGATATGAACGTTCACAAGCAATGTGTGATCAACGTCCCGAGCCTCTGCGGCATGGACCACACGGAGAAAAGAGGGAGGATCTACCTGAAGGCTGAAGTCACTGGTGACAAGCTGGAAGTCACAGGTAAACAGCTCAGTTTGGAATTATTCAGGTTTTATAAAATGCGTGATACACACATTTGTGTGAGTTTGTGTACCTTGGTCAGATCTTCCTGCATTAAAAGCCTTGATGGAGAATTTCCTTCCAGAAATGGGAGGATTTTCTACAAAGTGGCTTTGGATCAAGAAACTATGAACTGGTGTTGCTAAAAACAATTAGAAAAAAGAAAAGCTGTAGGAACAGCTTTAAAACCTGAGGAATATTAGTTTGAAAATCCCTGTGGGGTCAGTTTTGTGTGCCAGGAGCAGCCCAGCAGGATGAGCTGCTGCTCAGGAAGTTCCCCATCATCCTCAGAGCACTAGAGATGCTCTTAACTCCCATCAGCTGAGGAGTTGTTTCCTGTATTTCAGAGCATTGAGTAAACAAAGCCAACTGGGATTTAATCCCAAATATTGCTCCCAGCGAGTTTGAAAATTTAAAAAAAAAAAAAGATTTCTCACATTCTATAAAGTTCAGGTTACCAAGATGGGGAGGAGGCAGAGAAAGGAAGGAAGGAGAGGTCAGCTCCTTCCCTTGGGTTCTCCCAGGATTTGTGAGTGACCTGTGCTGTGCCCATCCTGCCCATGCCAGGCTGAAATTCCAGACAGCCCTCCAGGAAAGCAGAATAATGCTTTCATCACTGCCTGTTGCAAACCAGAACTGAATTCCAGGGCAGAGCTGGAGCAGGACGAAGGAGGAGCTTCCTCAGAACATCTCAGCTCCTGCTGTGTCCTGTGTTGGGTGTCAGGGTGGCTCAGGTGGCACAGCCTGGCACACACCAAAAGGATGTTTTTTCCTCTTTCTTCCCCCCCCGCACTCAGCAGAGATCTCACCCTTTAGCACAGAGGAAATCAGACCACCACACTGAATTTTCGCAGCTCCCAGAACCAGCAAATTTCCTGCTGGTGTTATTCCTCCGTGGCTTTGTTCTCTCTAAATCCAAATACCTCCATATTCTCCTGTCAAACCCTGTAAAATGCATTGAAAAGGAGAAGTTTGATAAAATTTAGTTAGAAAGGATCAGAATAGATCCCAAGTGATGCTTAATTGTGGCTTAACTTTTCAAAGAGCTTCCTGTCAACGTGGGAGGGGGAAATTTGTCCAAGGTACTGTCATTAACAGAAGGTGGTTTCACTAAGTAATGAGGCGTTTCAGAGATGGTGATGTGGCTTCTAAAAGTAATTGTACCATGAGAGGGAATTCATTTAAAAATCATCCAAGTGACAAAATTTAATATTTGCTTTATTCTAGGCCGCTTTGCAGCAAGGTTCTTAAATCAGCTTAAACTTTCCGCAATAGTACACAGAATTTGACAAATAACATGAGCTGATTTCCTGATGATTCAGTTGCTTTGGAATCCTTTTAGGGACAAAAATGTGTCCCACAAGACTCGGTGGTACCAAGGCACTGTAAAGTGATTACACAAACAAGGATTCTTTTCGTTCACGGTTTTATTAGAAAAGGTCTTGTCTGAGAGATGAACACAGTGAAATTTTAAGATATTTCGTAGGTTTTCTCCATAGGCTCTGTTTGGGGTGCGTGCACTTGGCAAATGTCATTTCTATTGTGTTTATAAATAAAACATTTCCATCCCACAATTAAGTAGGTTTCTGGACAACAAGAAAAATGTTTACCACAACCTTGTTATGTATAAAACAATTACAGTGCTGTTGTTGTGGTTGAGGCTTGTCAGCATTTCCAACCTTTCTGAAAATCCCTTTAACTATAACTGAAAATTGTCCTGAAAGCAAGCTGGGGTTTTTTATTTGTTTGGGGTTTTTTGGGTTTTTTCTTTCTTTTTTTTTTTTTTTTTTTTTCCTTTGGGTTTGTTTTGTTTTGTTTTGTTTTTGTTGGTTTTGTTTTTTTAAATAAAAAATACTGTATGGACTAAGCCAAAATGACATTTCAGGTGCCTTTTGTGCATGTTTAACCAAAAAGGAAATTAGCAATTGGCAGTTCATGGACACATTGCTATGCAAAAAAATTTCTCCTGGAATGTCTTTGCTTCTAAAATATTTATTGACAAAACCTCTGTTAGAATATACAGTTCTCAGAGCTCCCAGGGGCAACACCGCTGCCTTTAGCTTTGGGAAAGGAGGTGAATTAAATGTCCAGGAGATTTAGGAACAGCAGGAAAAATAATCAGTGATTGACTGTTTGGTTTGAGCTTTTGTCTGGATCTTTTTCACAGGAATTGCTCTGTAGGTGTTGAACTCCTTCAGCTGAATTCCTCAATATCTCTGCTCTGCATCCTCTTTTGGTTGTTAATTAGCTCCTGCTGATTCTTTCCCAGGCAGCCTTGATTGCCTGCACAGCATTTGTGCTGCTGAATGGGACCTGCCCCTGGCACTGGAAAATTGCAAATCCATGGGCAAATTGCACATCCATGGGCAAACTGCAAATCCATGGGCAAATTGCAAATCCATGGGCAAACTGCAAATCCATGGGCAAATTGCAGATCCATGGGCAAATTGCAAATCTGTGGACAAAATTGCAAATCCATGGGCAAATTGCACATCCATGGGCGAGTTCCAAATCCATGGGCAAATTGCAGATCCAAATCCATGGGCAAATTGCAGATCCATGGGCAAATTGCAAATCCATGGGCAAATTGCACATCCAAGGGCAAATTGCAAATCCATGGGCAAATTGTAAATCCATGGGCAAATTGCACATCCAAGGGCAAATTGCAAATCCAAATCCACGGGCAAATTGCAAATCCACGGGCCAACTGCAAATCCACGGGCAAATTGCAAATCCGTGGGTAAATTGCAAATCCGTGGGTAAATTGCAAATCCAAGGGCAAATTGCAAATCCATGGGCAAATACTGCAAATCCATGGGCAAATTGCAAATCTACGGGCAAATTGCAAATCCGTGGGTAAATTGCAAATCCTCAGGCAAATTGCAAATCCACGGGCAAGTTGCAAATCCTCAGGCAAATTGCAAATCCACAGGCAAATTGCAAATCCACGGGCAAATTGCAAATCCACGGGCAAGTTGCAAATCCACAGGCAAATTGCAAATCCACAGGCAAATTGCAGATCCATGGGCAAATTGCAAATCCAAGGGCAAATTGCAAATCCAAATCCACGGGCAAATTGCAAATCCATGGGCCAACTGCAAATCCTCGGGCAAATTGCAAATCCAAGGGCAAATTGCAAATCCACGGGCAAATTGCAAATCCACAGGCAAATTGCAGATCCATGGGCAAATTGCAGATCCATGGGCAAATTGCAAATCCATGGGCAAATTGCAAATCCATGGGCAAATACTGCAAATCCGTGGGCAAATTGCAAATCCATGGGCAAATTGCAAATCCTCGGGCAAATTGCAAATCCACAGGCAAATTGCAAATCCGTGGGCAAATTGCAAATCCACAGGCAAATTGCAAATCCCACCCACCCCAGTGCCACCCCAGTGCCACCCCCGTGCAGGCTGTGGTCCTTTAGGGGACATGGTTTATTTAGCACATCCCAATTTGTCTTTCTTTCCCCTTGCCTGATGCCTCAAGGATTTTTAGCTTTTATTTTTCGTGTATCTGTAGTTTGGTGTGCAGCTCTGGGCTCCATGGAAAGTGCTAAAAACCTCTGCTCACAGCGTTTTAGACAAAACAATTCCTCTCAGTGGAAAATCCAAGGACACTTCGCTGCCTCGGAGCCCCAAAATATGGAACCAACAGTGAATTGGGGGAGCAAACTTGGAGTAATTAACATCATCACCTGAAGGTGTAATTGGAGGATTAACCTCAATATGTTAATGGACAGAACTTATCAAATGTGAAGAACTCGTGACTCGCTGTCCATTTTGGGTGCAGCCTCTCAAGTAGGCTCTGTCTGCCCTGAAGGCCTTTAATAAATTAATCTGATTTTTATTCTCCTAACTTCATCTAGCCTCTGGTTTAGGGAGCTCTGTTTTGGGCGTCATTCCTGCTTCTCTGGAGGGTTTGGTGGTGCCTTTTGTTTCCAAGAAGCCCCAACAGCACAGCACACTTTGTGTTTTCCTGATAAAAAGTTGGAAAAAGGGCTGGTTTTAATTCCCAGTGAATAGCAGGAAGGAGGTGAGGCAGGCCCTGCCAGGTGGAGCTGCCCAGTGGCTCTCTCAGATTATCTAAAATCTCTAAATTGGCACGTTCTGAATGGAAGAAATGGTGGGAATCATTCAGTCCTGTGCATAAACACACTTAATTCCAATTAAATCAGTCAGATCTTCAACCCAGGCGCCTCAGTGTAGATTTTTCTGTGTGAATTGTGGAGACTCTGCAACATTTCCTCACAAAGGAGGAGGAATTTTGGATTTGCCAAAACCTCACCATTTTCCCAGGGCCCCTCACTCTCACTCAATGCTCATTTGAGTCTCAATTCTCAAACATCAGTGGTTTATTTTCAATGGTTGAGTGACTTGCTTGAGAGTTGCGCTGAATATTAATAATTTATGGCACTTACAGTAGAGAAATGTGGTAGTTTTCTTTTTATAGAAACACTCTAGAAACGCATATTTCTGAAATCACAGAGTTCGTGACCCTTTCATAGGTTGGATTGACATGGGGGCTTTGCTCTTACGCATAGTAAAGTGCTTTTTGCTATTCTTAATCTCTGCTTTTTACACTGAATTTTCTTCCTCCCGATGCGTGTTGAAAAGTTTTTTCACTCTCACATTTACTCCTTGACCCATCTGATAATTTAGGGCTCTTCTGAGCGAGCTTGTAGGTGTTTGAATCACAGTTCTGATTCGTTTCAACTTTATTTCTGAATTATTTTTATAGGGAACGAACAATAACCTTTGTGAGAAAAAATAACCCCATCTGGTGCACTGATATATAAAACACTGCCACGATTTTGGGAGGTTAAATTGGGACCTCCCAGGCACTGGAGTTGGATGTGACAGCAGCTGACGAGGGAGATCTGCCCTCCTGCCACTGCTTTGGTGACATGGTGGCAGTGACTCCTGTCACTTAAATCTTATCAAAACACACACAGACACAGCCCAGAATTTTCAGAGGGTTTTAATTCCGTTTTCCCAAGCTGCAAGGATCAGAAAATCCATTTTGTTCTGTCATTGGAAGCAGAGTGAAGCTGGTGGTGACCCTGCAGAGGTCAGGAGCACAGGACAGGCTCTCCAGAAATCACCTCTCCAGAGCCCCCCTGGGCATTTCCCAAATTATTTTTGAGTTTGGGGACGCTGAGCCTCCTCCTGGCACTGCACAGCAATGTCCTGTCATGCTGGAGCCTCCACCCAGCTGGGCTGGGGACACAAACTGCAGAATTTGGGCACATTTTCTAGATTCTCACAGAAATTGTTTCCTTAAAAGACCCCACCACGCACTCACAGTCCAATAATTTTACTGTGATTTTTTAACTCAGTGTTAGTGTCTTTGTTAGCATTAATTTCATGTCTGCAGCTGATTTTTAAAGGGATCAAATGTGAATATCCTGGCTCTTTGACCAGCTTTTAGTACCAAACACCTATAAACTGAGCCCAAAGAATTGTTTGCATGCTGGGGACATTTTAACATCTCAAAAAACACGAATCTCATGGTTTACTTCACTAATATCTCCTTTCTGCCATTCCCAGAATCTGCAGGGTTGCTGCAGTCATTACAGGAAGAGCTGTGCCTTTAGCAATGCCAGCCCTGGTGACAGCTAAAAGCTTCCTTCCCACTCCAGTCATTAAATTTACTTTACCATGAAAAACACAGGCAGTTTTTTCAGCAAGGTGTTTAAAAAAAACCATTAATTTTTCGGTAATGGCCATCTGCATTCATCCAAAAATATGTAATACATCCTATATGTTTATATAAGATAAAAATTAGAAATATAACAGCCTGAAGCCTTTTCCAGATGATTTGATTCATCTCGTGGTGAGATTTTTGTTCCATTAAGCAGCCCTCCTACCCAGCAGCCCATATATTTTAAGATGATATTTTTCATAAAGATAATCTTACTTTAAAGCTAAAATAGAATTGCTTCTGTGAGATTTCAGGTGAAACTGAACCTATTGCAGACAGAATTTGGGAAGAAGTGCTAGGGATGATATTTTTTATAAGTTGGAGAGAATATCTTGGTAAATAGAGAGGGATCAAGGCTCATGCAACATTGGTTCATTTTTCTTCTTGCTCTAGACAAGGATATTTAATCAATTGTTTCTTGTACCTCACCTGGGCCGTGCAGGTGTTCATTTTATTGGCTCAGGAGGGACATGGACAGAAATCTTCACTGGGCAGGGGAGTTGTTATGGAATAGAGAAAATCTCATCTCTGAAAGGCCTTTTAGTGATGGAAATTAGAGACTGAGATTGCCTGGAAAGCAGGATTTGTTTCGGAGTCAGTGCTACCTGTGAGTCACAGCTCCAGAAAGGAAGAATTCCCTGAGTTTTAATAAAATCTCCTCGTATTTTTTCAATGAAAGCTGAGCAGTTTTGGAGGCAGCTTTGGATTTTGCATATGAAGATACAAGTCCAAAAAGGGGAAGAAAGACTATTTTCAGTAATAGGTAAATCTTTTGAGCTGTGACTGAAGGTACTGGGGAGGAAATTAATGGCTAGGAGTGCGAGTTCCTCTGTCACTCCCCAGGGCAGAGCAGAAAATCTGTGCCAGAAACTTCTTCAGGAGGCAGTGGGAATTTTGGAGCAATTTCCCAGTGCTTGGCTGTGAGGAGACAGGAACTTTCTGATGTATTGGAGCTAACAACAATTCCCCTTTTCCTTCATTTCTCTGCACCCCGTGCCAGGTGAGACCACTGGGGTCTTCCAGGGTCTCCCAAAAGGCATTTTTGGCACAAAGCTGAGAGATTTCTGCTCATTTGAGTTGCCTTCAGGGACCAAAACACTGGCAGGAGATGTTGCTGTGATTCCTAAACTGTTTTATTGTCCACATTTGGGAACTCAGGAGAAACTTGCAGAGGAACTGAGTGGACTCCTGCTGCTAATCATTCAGCTTTGTCCTGGGGGCAGAACATTGATTTAGTCATTCCCATGATTAGATTTATCTGCTGCTGCCACAAGAAGCTATAAATCCACAGCTGCACGTGGCTTGCAGCTCTTGGCCTGCACAGCCTCATGGAACAGAGTTCCAGCTTTGTCATCCTCCGAATTCCTCAAAATCCTGCCTGAATTTCTTCTCCTTACATGAAATGTCAGTTGTTCTCTGCCAGCCCACTCTGGTTTTTTAGGTTTTTATTTAAAGTATGAATACCTAAGAGGCAGCTCTGTGTTTGCTTGTGTCCTTGCACTATTCCTGGAGCAGTGGGTGGCCCAATTTTGGGCACGGCTCCTGGATGGATATTGCTGCTTTGTCACTTGTGCTTGGCAGAAGAGCCACAGGACAGCCATCGAATAATCTGCATTTTCTGCTGAATACACATTTACGATCTCCATTAACGAGGAGGAAAAAAATGGCACATTTTTCCCTAATGCAAGTTGACAACTATTTCTGGGTTTTAGAAGGAAAACCTGAGCAAGGTTGGGTTTGTTGGAGACCTCAGTCCATCCTCATCTTTGTTGTCTTTTTATCTGTGTGCTCACAGTCCCCACCAAGAACCCAATCTGGACAAAATATTGAAAGCTGAACTGGTGGCAGCTGCTCTGCCCAGTACAGATATTCTTATCATCCTTAATATTTGTGACAGAAAACTGACAAAGAAGTATTTTAGTGAGGCTGAACTGCACCTCCCTTCAACCTTCTCTAATTTAGAGCAGCATCTCCATCACAGCGTTGAGTTTAATTAACCAATAATTACCAAGCAGGATGGGATTGCTTGCTATGGTTACAATTACAGCAGAACTCAGCCGCTGTAAATTGATTTATTTTTGCGGAGTTATTTTTCATTTCGCTTTTCCAACCACACACAAGACACGGTGGCTTTGGTGGGGAGGAGAAATCTGTTTTTTCATGTCAATTCTCCCAGAGAAACCTGCTCTGTCCTGTTAAAAATAGGGCACATTGAAGGGATGAAGCACTTGGATGCTAATTCTTGATAAGCACTATTTAGCACAAGTATCATCACGCCGTTTCCTCAGGAAAAGAAGTGCTAAGTCAGTTGGAAAAAGATGTCTGAGGGTATTAATTATGCAGACAAAAGTACAAATGGGGCAGATATCTTAAAACAAGGAGTGAGATAATGACTTCGTTAGCAGCCTGTATTTAGTACATGTTGCATCTTTCCTTCCCAATTAATCTTTGAGCTTCTCTTTCTGCTTTCCGAGGTTTTTTTTCCCATTTTCTGTGTTGGCTGCAGCAGAAAGCAGCAATTTCCCCCACGCTGCCACATCAGTGCTGCTCTGCAGCATTTCCCAAGGCTGGGCAGGGATGGCTTTGTCCAGGGATCTCTCCTCCACATCCTCTCCAAATTCCGCCTGTTTCGCACTGAAAATCTGCAGGTAAAACTTAAACACAAAAGCTCAGCCTGAAGATGGCAAAATTAAGAAGATTTTGTTGGGAGAGTTTTAGCGAGAAACCTCCTGGCTGTATTTTTAGGAATCTCCGAACATGTGGAGAGTTCTGCTCCTCACTTCTGGCAAAGTGCAGCGCGGAAATAAAAATCAAAAAGCAGATTTTGAAGCAAGAGCTCCTGTGCCAAAGCTGGCAGTGTAGTCACAAGAACCATGCAGGAGAGGGCTGAAAAAAAAAAACCCTAAAAAAGCCATAATAAACCCAAATATAGGATGAGAGAAAGCAGCTTGCACTGAAAGCTGTCACTTCATCCTTCACTCACTTCATGGCTCCTAGTCCCTTTGGGATTGTAAATACTTAGCTAAAAGAAGTTATTTAATCTCAGTGTTATTCCTTAGAAGCATTTGAAGATTATTTTCACTGTGCTGAACTTTAAAAATCGGGTGGGATTTTGTCATGGGTTGAAATGTTTTTTCTAGTTCACCACTGGGTGTGAAGACCCTCAGAGGGAAAAACTCAGACTAAATGAGAGTGGGGACAATTTCCCTGGCCTGAAAGTATCATTTCCCAGCTGCAAAACCCTGTCAGCTTTCAGTGTGGATTGTGGAAAATTACAAATGACATGGTCTGCAAGGAAAAGTGCATGTTTCTCCTCTGTTCTTTTAAATCACAGTGATTTTTTCCTGATGTAAGTCTTTGAGGAATACACGGAGTGGATAGAATTACACTATATTCTAGAATTTTAGCCCATAAGCATTTTCTGTCTCTCATTTTAAAAATGGAAATTTAAGAAACTTAATCAGTATCAACCGTTGGGTCAAGTTAATGTGATTCATTCCCAGCCATGATCTAATTTCATTAATTAATTTACATCAGAGTGTCTGTTCTGCATGAGAATTATCCTGGCAAATAAAGTAGTGTCTTCCAAATCAGTAGCTCCCATTCCTGTACTCCTTCAGTATAGAAAATAATATCTGTGCTGTTTGGGTGCCTGTTAACCTCCGTGCTGGGAAACAGCAGATTGAGCCCTGGCAAGGTTATAATTTTGGTTTGTAGTATGAAAATGCCATTGAAATCGGGGGGGAAAGGGGAGCAATGCCTTGAGCAAACAGTAACTGTTTGTTGCTGAAATCCTGACAACTTTTTCCCTTTTTTTTTTTTTTTTTTTTTTTTTTTCGCTAGGTCTAACTGAATTTTAAGTGTCTCTAAAGTCCAAATTTCCTTTGGGAAATACTTTCCATCGAGAAATACTAAGTGTCTTAAAGGCTGATCTTTCCTACATTTCCTTTCAGATTTCTTCAGTTAGGTAGATAAATTGTTTAAAAAGCCCCTCTGAATGAAAGCAGTGGCTGAGGGCACTGTCAATAATAATAATAATAATAATAATAATAATAATAATAATAGTAAATCTCTCTATGGCTCTCAAAGGCTAGGATTCCTTAGGAATAAGAATAAGAATAAGAATAAGAATAAGAATAAGAATAAGAATAAGAATAAGAATAAGAATAAGAATAAGAATATCTCTAGTGGCTCTCAAAGGCTAGAATTCCTTAGGAGCCATAGCATCCTCAAAGCTTCTTGAAGTCTTCCTTCCAGAAACAATTCTAACCTCAAACTATGGCTGTCACAGAGGAATATCTAATTCACGTAGATAAATTTTTTAAAAAGCCCTTCTGAATGAAAGCAGTGGCTGAGGGCACTGTCAATAATAATAATAATCATCATCATCATCATCATCATCATAGTAGCAGTAATAGTAATAATAATAATAATAATAATAATAATAATAATAATAATAATAACAACAATAAAAATAATCTCTCTCTAGTGCCTCTCAAAGGCTAGAATTCCTTAGGAGCCATGGCATCCTCAAAGCTTCTTGCAATTTCCTCCCAGAAACAATTCTGAGCTAATTCTGTGTTTGTCACTGAGGAATTCCCAGCTTTGGGGACGCCCAGCTCTGAGCTCCCTTTCCCCATCCCAGCCTGGTCCCAGTCCATCCCAGCACCGCTGGGTTTGGTGGGATGAGGTTTCACAGCACGAGGGGAATTCACCTTTTATCCTTCAGAATTCTTCCCCCACGATGTGTAAATATTGCCTGCTGGAGGGAGGGCAGTGATCTGTGCTCATCCCCTGGGATTCTCCACCCCCACAGGTTCCTGACTCTTCCCTCTGTCTTTGGGCATCGGGATCAGCTCAGATCAAATTAAAGCTCACTCTGTTTCTCCCTTTGGCATTGCAAAAGTGGAAGTTGCGTTAGGATTTTGGTGCAGCTGATGCTGCACTTGTATGGTTTTAGATTTCTCGAGGATTGCAGGAGTTGGTAGAGAATTTAGGCAGATGAACTCAAGATGGCGAAAGGAGAGTTTTATTTACAAGAAACCTCTTTATATATTTATTAATGACCTAGCAACTATTGGTCAGCAAAGAATCCACCTCCTAAAACCATTGGTCACAGCCAAATAACACCTAATACCAAACACAGAGATTAAGAAAGTAAAAGAATGCAGCTTATCTCTCTTCTCTCTGAGAAAGAAGAGAAAGATTCTAAAACAGAAAGATTCCTAAAACTTGCCTTCCCTGCCCTTTCCGTTTGGCTGCTGCTATGACGATGCTCCCAGGGATCTCTCTGATGATTAATGAGCCATGAATCCTTCGGAAAGTTGGTGTTAGAAACCTTCCAGAGAGGGCTTGTGTCAAATTCCCATCCTCTGGGGTGCACTGTGACCTGGCTGCTGCTCCTACACTCTTTGGCTCCCAATCCTGTGCTTGTGCAACCTGAGACTGATGAGGGAACAAAAGCAGAAAGAATTGGTACCTGCCTAGAAAAATCAGTGATGGATTTGGTGTTTAATCACTGCATGGCAGGGAGAGCAGAGTGCCGTGTGTGAATCACTCTGCTCTCACTGCTCCCTGCAATTCTTATAAATATCACTCAGCACAGCCTTACCTTACAAAAAGAAGTTTCCCCATGCCGAGTCTGACAAGTGAGTCCAACATCTTATTTATTTGGTTCAATTATTGTGTTTCAATAGCTCAGGTCTGACACGTCAGCTCCTCCTCACCGCTGATGTGAAATCCTGCACAAACGAGCTGTGTTTTCTCTTGGCAGTGAGAGAAGCAAAAAACCTCATTCCCATGGACCCAAATGGACTTTCAGATCCTTACGTCAAACTGAAGCTCATCCCAGACCCCAAGAATGAAAGCAAACAGAAAACAAAAACCATCCGTTCCACCCTGAACCCGGACTGGAACGAGTCCTTCACGTTGTGAGTTCAACACTGATTCCATGGGGGGTTTTGCTTGTGTTGGATTGTTCATTTCAGTGCTGAAAACTCCTCCGTTTCTCTCCTTTTCAGCAAATTAAAACCCACGGACAAAGATCGCCGGTTATCCGTGGAGGTCTGGGACTGGGATCGCACCACCAGGAATGATTTCATGGGATCCCTCTCTTTCGGGGTGTCAGAGCTCATGAAAATGCCAGCCAGCGGATGGTAAGAGTTTCTAGAAGAGAAGGGGAGAATGTATACCAAAAGGTTTATAGT
Source organism: Acanthiza pusilla (assembly GCA_036630365.1). NCBI lineage: Eukaryota > Metazoa > Chordata > Aves > Passeriformes > Acanthizidae > Acanthiza > Acanthiza pusilla. Next base: position 1,960,373 of record JAXCHO010000010.1, on the reverse strand, counting down.
TGTCTTTTTCTTTCAGTATGATCTCCTTTTTTTTTTGAGTTTTCACTGTATTTCAGGCTATAAATTCACTGAAAGTGCAACTAAACCTAGGAAACACAGGCTGATCTCTATCAAAGGAGGGCAATAAAACAACTGCTTTACTTTTGTGGTGTTCCTGAAACTTCTGCTGGAGCCAGGAGCTGCTGCAAACCCAATTCTGTGTACTCAGTCTTGTGATACAAATTTTATTTTTATCTCCAATACGATGTGTTCAATACTCAGTGTATCATGTTATATATAGCTCTGCAAATTCAGAGCACATGGAAAATGATTTCATCAAATGCCATCTCATCACCTACCAGGAGAGGGGTGGAACTCCTCACTTCTCCTCAAATTTCTCCAAAAACAGTTGTTCAGGGCCATGGAAGCACTGGAGGCAAAGGTTCCCAGGATGAGTGGGAAGAATCTCCTCGTCCATTAAACTGCCTTGACAGATAGTTTGGGATTAAAGATCTGATTTCAGGTAAAATATATCCAATTTCTGAGTTTGCTTTAGGTCTTTGAGATCAGTTCTGTGCACACCTGTGACACTGACACAAACCACACACAAACAACTAAATCTTACCTTAAATCTACCAGGAAAAATCTGTAAAGTCACCAATTTTTTTAGCAGCTAAAGTTTTTCCTCAAATCTTCCCCAGGTACAAGCTGCTGAATCAAGAGGAGGGTGAATATTACAACGTTCCCATTCCAGATGCTGATGAAGATGGAAATGCAGAGCTCCGGCAGAAGTTTGAGGTGAGGATTAAACACAAACGTGTGCACCTCTATATTGCATTTATTTTTCACTTTACTACAACAAAAAAAAAAATCTGTCAGAAGATACATATGTTAGAGTGCTCCTATTTCTGTTCCTGTGACAGCACTGTGTGTCTTTGGTTTCCTTGAGGATTGGACCAAATGGTTTAATTCAGAGGTGGCATCATTTTCCTGACACTTCAGCTTCTCTGCTATGACACTTAGGAGTTGGTATTTTAAAATATGTTATGTCAAGTATATGTTATAACTTCAATGTCTCTTAACAATTGCTGCAGAACCTGCCAGCCATTATCACTGATATCTGCATTATTTGACAAAAGAAATTCTCAGAAACAACAGAGTGTTAATGCTTTGAATGTTTCCCGCTGTGATTTGGGGTGTTTAAAGAAAATACTTTCCCTGTTCGTGATTTGGAGCTTTGCAGAAGGTTTTTGTGTGGAATTCTGATCTCTGCAGCGTGGGGAAGGATGTTTTTTGAGGCTCAGAGATATCGCTGTTTATACACAAAAAGGAAAATGCGGAGCAAAGTGATGCTTTCTGTATTTTTTGTGGTGCCAGCTGGAGAGCTTGGTAGCCACCAGGATGGTCTCGAGTGCCACACAAAGGAGGTTTTTATTAATGATCAGACTCGGCCTCTTCTGACAACCTCAGAAGGAAATATTTGCTGAGCCCAGGAGCAGCACAGGCACGGCCTGGGCTGGAGGGGTTTGTTGGAGCTGGAAATGCTCCAACCTGCACTGTTCTTTCCTTTTTTCTGCTGTACATTTCATTTGTACAACATTTCATTTACATTAGCCGAGCTGCGTGTCCGAGCCGTGATGAATGTAGCTGCTGTGCATAAACAAACCTGCCTGTTTCCTTTCAACCTGAAATGGCAATTTTTTATGTTCACCAGGCAGAATTCTGAATTATGTTCATCAGGCAGAATTCTCCATTGTTATTAAAAAAGATGGGTTAACCCACGAAAGTGAGGAAAAACGGCACTTGTTCAACGTGCAAGGAGGAAAAACAAAAGGTGCTCCAATTTTTTCTGAACACATTTGGGTCGGCTCCCATGTCTGTAGCATGAACTATGATTTTTGTTATACATTTGAGAAGTATTTGAGCCTCCATTCCATTTTCCTTGCTTTACGATCGTGATCTGACCGGTGTGATTCCATTTTGCTGCACTAGGTCATTTGCTATTCCAGATCATGTTTCTTTTTTATCCTCCCTAGAAAGAATTGCTCCAAAAGGAATTCTGTCCATGTTTCTGTGCATTATGCAGAGCCTGGAATTGGGTGGATATTTGAATATTGGTGACAGAGGTATAAAAAATTACATTTTTTCTCAGGTCAGAGACAGCACGAAGTCACTAAAATTGTCCACTTAAAAATGTCAGATATCTCTGACATTTTCAACACCTGCAGCGTGTTTGGATATTGAATTTACAATCCCTGAGGCTGATTCCTAATCCTGCTGTAAATACTTTGGCTGCAGGAGGAGCAGCCAGGATTTCTCCATGTCCTGCAATGAAGTACAGTGGAAATCCTGAGAGGATTTGAGCAAAGCTGCTGGACCTGGTGCCAGAGACAGCAGCTTCACCAAGGGGCAGCTCTGCCTCAAAATAATTAGTCTGTCGCAAAGTTTAATTAGTTCAGCCTCAGCACTGTGTGTTTGGGGCTCTCCCTGCTCTGGGGTGGCCTCGTTGGTGTTTTTGGAGTGTCTGAATTAATCAGGGGAAGGGAATGGCTCTTCAGGAGGAACACGGTGTCTCCAGGAATGTAATTCCCCAAGCTGGCCAATGAACAGTTTTAAAACTCAGCGATGATAAATGAGAATATTGGTGGCTGAACAAACCCTGTAATTGTAAGGAGGCCAGGGCTGGTGTCATGTGGGCTGAAAGGTTTGGGCTCATCCTCCTCTCCTATCCCAAAATTTCCCATCGTGAGGAGGAGCAGAGGGAAGCTCCATGGAATTTTCTTCCTCGGTTTCAAGGGGCATCACTGTGATGGCTTCTAAAAATTCACAGCACAGATGTCTGAATGGTGATATTTAACTTATTAGCTATTCTGGTATGGCACAGAAGTGCTGCTGACTCTGATCATCTCCTGCTTTATTTCTGTTATCATTTCTATCCTGCCTTGCACAGGCTTTTTATTTTGGGTGCCCTGTGATAAGGAACAAGCAGACAGCCCTGAGAAAAGTGCTGCTATTTGGGATTTCATGACATCATCCAAATAAATATTTCCACCGTTCTGAAACCTGCGTTGGAGCTTTGCAGGAAGAAGATTTCAGGTCTTGACTGTCACTTTGCCAGGGGAGGGAATTTGTCAGGAAAATTAAAAATACAAATAGACCAAGGAGTCACTCTGGGCCACCTTCTCATTTTTCAGTTCTTAGAGGAGTAACTCCAGGGCCACTCTGCAGCTCTGGTGTGGGGTCTGTTTTTTGATACACGACCATGTGATTGGCAGCCAATCTACACTGATTTGAGTGTGAAATTACAACAATTTCCACAAAAATATTGTGTTACTGATGTCAAATACCTCAAATGGATAATGGTGGCCTTCAGAGTAAAGGGCTGTATACAAATGAGAGCTACAAGAGTAGAGAAATTTTAGGATTGGGATTTCATTGTTTAATATTAAGAAAGAATCAGATTATTTTCAGATTATAGAAGACCAGAGAGCCAACAGGTGTTGAATTTCTGAAACCAGTTTCTGATCTTGAAAATTCTATGTTTTGGAAACATCTTAGACTTTTCCCCTTTAACCTAAGCTTAGAAATGTGGGTAGTAGGACCTCCAAGACCACTCGGGAACACCTCCCATTTAAATCAGAATTTTAGGAATTTCTGCCTGCATCTGTGTTTCAACAGGCAGCTTTCAGATTTGGCCTCAAGCTCTCAGGGATCTCACACGATTTACAGAGCTCCATCACATCCTTCTTAGCACATCACTTTCACAACCAGGATTTCTTATGGAAATGTGGTTCTTAGCCACACAAATCTCATGGAAATGCTGCTGTGCTCCCTGGACCTTCTGGCACAAATTCTTAAGTCATTCATTCAATGTAAATCTACCATAAAATAGCTCGACAAGATTATAAATAAGCAAATAACAAGAGATTCGAATATTCTCTTCACTTACATTTGTGACTGAGTGCCAAAACCTGTTTGTCATGAGAGGTTTCCCATGGCCCATTGTGCCACATCTGAAGCAGCTGAAAAATTAACTTTGCCCTGAATGGATCCTATCCAATCAGTGGGACCACATTTGGAAAAGAAAACTGAGGAGGACAGTGATTTTTTTTACCTTTTGTATTTTATTGCAAGGAATTTTCTTATTATATTCAATATATAATCTATACAAACCTGTGCAGTATATAGAAATTGAGGTATTTTATGCAGAGGTGCAATGCGGTATTTTCTGTACAACAAATTTTATTCATTGTTCGTATTTTCTGCATCTCACCTCTCATTAAAACTCACAAATCTATTATCTGCTCATTTAGCAGTGTGATCAAATCTGTCCTCAGTGATTTATACATGATACATCATTATTAATATTTAGAGATAAAAATACACTCCTGTAGGAAGTGGAGGCAGGATAAAATCTGTCACTATTTTTCAGTTGGTTTTAACCTTTTGTTGTGAATTTTCTCTCTGGAATGGCATTTTTTGTGGCCATCTCCAACTCCCTCCTCACCAGGCATATTCAGAATAATCGTGGCTGCTCTGTAATTGTCCCTGCTGGGGTTGCCATGGGAACTCCCAACAGTCCCAGGTGCCTCCGTGGACCCAAACCAAGCAAACCTTCAAACTGCAGCATCTACTCTTTGTTGTGTACTTATTCTCTTCTTACAGTACTTTTCTGGTCAAAGAAAAAAGCAGAATATTGAAATAATGCAACCTTCTGGAATTTTTTTCTGCCTGGTTGGGATTTGAGCACTAATTCCTTTGCCATTTAGGGCATCGTTCCTTTTTTCCTGAATTTGGGGGAAAGAAATGTGCAAATTCTAAAACTTCCGCTGAAGGAAATGATTTCAGTTTGGTCAAACCCTTTTTGCTTTCCCTGCTTAGTAAAGCACTTCTTGATACTTAAATACCACCTTAGAATAATAATAGAACAACACTGGTTTAAAAGTAGACTGGAGAATTGTTCTATGATCTCCCTCCTTCTTTCCACATCACCAGCTCTGGGAAAAGTTATTAAAAATAAAGCAGCCGTTATGGCCCATATAAAGGATTTTTTTAATTAAACAAAGAACAGAGCAGCCATAATCCTTACCCATGGCCACATTTTCTGAGCACCAGGAGCTCTGAGTGCTGGGAGCTCTGGCAATTGAGGATCTGAGCACATTGCCATGGGGGATTGGGGCTCTGCTTGTAAAATCCTCATTTCAGAGCATCCCTGGGCAGGCTCTCAATGCCCCTCCTGGTGCACACTTGTGGGTTTAGATTTCCTGAGATTCGCAGGAGCTGGCAGAGGAAGCAGGCAGATGAACCCAAGATGGCGAAAGGAGAGCTTTATTTGCAAAAACCTCTTTATATATCCATTAATAATCTGGCAACTATTGGTCAGCAGGGAATCCACCTCCTAAAACCATTGGTCACAGCTGTACAACACCTAGCACCAAACACAGAGATTAAGGAAGTACAAAAATGCAGCTTATCTCTGTTCTCCCTGAGAAAGAAGAGAAAGATTTCGGAAACAGTGCAACTACACACACTCCTCACACGTTGGACATGTTCTTTTGCTCGAATTATTTCCTGTCTCAGAGCTCTCTGGATGGAGCAACAAAATTCTTCCCTTGGTGTCTGAGAGTTCCGACAGCTGTGCCACCTCAGGGACTGTCCCTGGGCCCCGGGAGGGGACAAACATCCCCACCCCAGGTTCAAACCCTGTTTTTGTGGGGGATTCCAGCTGCTCTGAGCCATGGAATCGCTGCTGGAGGCTGGACCTGTGCCCTTTGCAGAACATGAGGAGAGGGAGCAGAGCTGAGCAGGGCAGACGCTGTGTCTGAGCACTGGGAATGTGCAGTGGTGACATTTGGGTGACATCTCAGTGCTCCTGAACGGAACTGTTATTGCGATCCTCAAGAAAATGTCTCCTAAAATGCCTTATCGTTTTAAAGATAAGAACAGGGAGGGTGTGGAGCTCGGCCATCAGGCTCAGATATAAATACCTGGAACCTCTCCAGGGACACAGGATCTGAGATCTTTCTGCTCCTGGGCTCCTCCAGGATGAGGGCAGCCCTCTGTGTGACCCAGCTCGGTGTTGATCCCTGTGCAGACCCAAATTCCCAGCCCAGAACCCTCAGGCTGAGTGTCTGAGCCCACGGAGCCAAGGTGGGTTTGACCCTCGGGCCTCTCCTCGTGGGTTAAACAGGACCAGAAACATCTGAAATCCTCCCCAGAGATCGAGGCATCCTTCAGAATTTCTGATGAGTTTTGTTGCTGTTATGCTCTAATGCTAAGGAAACCTCTTTCATTTCTTTATACCTTCTTTTCAGATTGTTTCAGGGCAGGCCCTGCGTTTCTTAGATCTTTAACATTCCTCTTAATTTTTTTAAAGCCATTTCTGTCTGCTTCAATAGAAAGAAGGCCAGACCTTTCTTGATCTGGCGTTTTCCTGATATTCACAAAATTTTGGATTAAAAGAACATTATATTTCTTTCTTGTAATCAGTGACCAGGACATCCTAGAGCTGTCCTAATCTGAGCTGGAGGCTGGGTAGAAATGCTGCACTTACACAGCCAGGGCCATAGCAGATACTCCAGGGACTGTTTCAGTATCTTCTTGAGAACCCAGAGAGTTTCCTAATTAAATCTATTTTCATTGGAAAAAAAAAAATTAAAAAAACAAACTCAAACTGTAGAGGAGCTTGTGATTTTGTTAATTTGTGAGCTAAGTTCTCCAGGTCTCTGTAAAGTGTTAGAAGGGCTGTGAAGGAAACATTACTTTTACATCTTTGAAGGATGGTGATGTTTTGCCCCAGAGCTGTTATACGGCAGTTACTTTACTCTTTTTTTTTTTTTTTTTAAATAAATAAAAGATATGATCTCTTCCGTATCTGTCTCCAACAAATCTGCATTCCCACTCTGAAGCTTCAGGCAGGTCAGCAAAGGGGACATGGAAAAGAGAAGTAACATTGCTGACACTCCAAATTGTGAATGACAAGACGAAATTTTCTTTTCAGGAAACAGACACTAAGCCACACTGAAATCATGACCAGCCAAAATATCACTGGCACATCAATCCACACTCATTATGCATATAGAGATATAAAAAGAAGAGCTGCTTTTTTTGGCCATGGCACTCATTCCTATTTTTAAATTTTGCATATTTAATCATTAGAGGGTAGTTTGCAGCATTATAGAGATGCTGTTAGATGACTCCATCTGTTCTGTGCTATAGCTTGGCAGGGGGAATTCCCATATGCAGTTGTCTGGAGGTTTCCTATCCACTCACCACGGCTCAAACTGGAGAATTTGAAATTCCTTAACTGGATGACATAAATCTCTGCTTTCTGTTCGTACCAGCTGCTGATTTCCTCAAGGCTCTTCTCAGTGCGTTCTGATTTAAGGTGAAGAATATAAAAACTCACATGGACGGCAGGGATTCCCTGATCCCTCATATAAAGGTGAAACGAGTGCCGCAAAGCACGGCCAAAAAAATATCCAAAATCAGCTTTGTGCTGTCGCCCCTCCCTGAGGCCACTGAGTGGGGAGAGCCCATGGCCCTCCTGTCCAGCTGTGCACATCTGGAGCTCTCAGGGCTGTTCTGTGCATGGAGGGAGCATTTAGGGGCTGAGGTGGCACCAAGGAGCAGGGACAGCCCTGTCCCCATCGGGGGGAATTAACTCTGACTTCTTTCCTGTGGTTTTCTCCGTGCTTGACAGACGTGTCCATTTGTGTTTTCCGCTGCTGCTGTGTCTGTATCTGTTTATTTCTGCTGCTGACTGTGCTGGGCCAGCGCCTTACTAACCTCGCAGTGTTTCTCCCTTTGCTGTCTCTTCCAGGACTGTCATGTAAATATCCACTTCTTCAAGGTAGTTTTCTCCTGCACCTTTCTCTTCACGCAACCCCCTTTGCCAGCATTTGAAGTTTATTAAGTTTAATTTCATTCTCACCATCTCTTAAGGATGCACTTGTTTTTTTTCCCGCTTCGGGCTTTTTGAATTGATAAAAAAAAATTAAAAATCAGAGTACGATTCTTCTGTAATTTGTTACAAAGTGCTCCCCAGATTAGAATTTTACTACAAAAAAAAAGTGATCAAACCTGAGCAGATGCAGAGTGCCTTTCTTGCTGAAGGAATTATTTAAACGAACACCTCCTTCTCATGGAAAATGGAAAAAGGTGCATCTTTAATTTGAAAGACATTCATGGAACTTGAAGTAACCTTCACAGATCAAATAATGCCCATGGTCACTGTATATTTAAATAGATAATTTACATACTAGAGCATGCATGTTTGATGGTTTAACGTAGCACATCTCTTGCTGAATGCGTTTGGGGTATGCCACATTGTGAGAGGGATTGCACAGATGCTCTGACACCTGAAATACCAATTCACCTCTTCAGTTCTCATTTTGCTCCTCTCACTGCTCCCCACATCACTGAGTTCGTGCCATAAAAGTTCCATCTCAGCACTGAGAACATACATGTGTTTTGTTTATATTTGCATGCATCTCTAACAAATTATCTTGCTTTGTTAGGGCAAAGGCCACTGGCACAAACCACACTTTCATACATTGGTTAAGTTACAATTTAAAATTTGAAGCTCCTGTATTGTAAGTTCTTCTACGAATGTAAGATTATTGAAGCCGTTATTGTCTTCAAATAGTATTTTTACAACTGAAGTTGACCTGGAGCACTTTACATTATCACTCAAAGCTTGAAATACTTCATTTAAAAAACAAATGTTATTTTGAAAGGGTTGTTTATATTATTAATGCATGATTTTAACAAATGTTCTAACACTGAACCAGAAAAATCAACCATTTGTCATTGCCAAATATTTCCAAATGCATAATCTTTTCTCATGCAATCAATAACACTTTTTCTAAACCTTGATTCTTTATCTCAGAAAAACCTGTACAGAAGAGAACTGCCCTCCCTCAATCCTTTACACCTCTTCTTATTTGAAAATAAAATCACATGGTGGTTTCCTTGGCGAGACTTGCTTCATGCTGGGAAGTCAAAAGTTTCTCTCTTTAAATGCATTTTTAAACCAGAGCAAAAGTCGCGCTGAAAAAATGCATCAGGGATAAATTGGAAGTTTTGCCATTTCATTGTAACATCCAGGCCTTGAAGAGCACTGATATAAACTGACAAAAGTCCTTGATTAATTCGTGTTTCCACCCAAAAAAAAGGGATGAAGGGTTTCCCACAGCTGCTGCTCCACGGGCAAAATTCATGTTTAGTCCTGGTGGATTATGAACATGAATTCCACACAAACAGAGAAAGCTGGCGCTCTGTTCCTGCGGGGAGACTGTGGAACTCAGGGTTTTTCATGGAAAAATATGGTTCCTTGTGTATGATCTGTCTTGTGGGGAGAGTGTGGAATTCAGGGTTTTTCATGGAAAAATGTGATTCCTTGTCTATGATCTGTCTTTTCTCCCTAAAGCCCTGCAAATCGCCATTCCCTGCTGCTGGCAGTGCACTGAGTGTCCCTGGGGGATCAGAATTCGAGTTATCCCTGACTTTTTGGGAATTACCTCTCCACGGGGGCTCCTGGGGAGGTTTTGTGCCCAAATTCACAGCATTGGCGCTAAAAGGAGGCAGCAGGAGCAGGTGAAGGAGGAAGGAGAATCCTTATTCCTGAGGAGAGCCCAACAGTTCTGAGCTGGAAAGCAGTAAAATGCACAACAATTAACTTATAATGGCCTAGCAAATGGGAGATGTTGTGAATACTTTTTTATAAAGTATTATAAAGCAATACTTTATGAAAATAAAGTACTCAATGTCTGGATAATCAGACACTGGGCAGGGCCACACGTCTATGCTGCTTTTGTCCCACTGAAAATTATTAATATTATTTATTTAATAATATTTAATATAATATTATAAATATAAATATAAGAATATTTAATTTAGGTTATTAATATTATTTAAATAATCTATTTAAATACACACTGCGAAGTGTGTATTTAAATAGATTATTTCTCAACATCCTGCAGGAGACACCTTCACCTGTGTGTGTGTGTGATAAATCATTTCATTGGCACACTAAGATTTTGATACAGAATCCCAAGGTTTTAAAATCAGTCCTGGTCTGCATTTTTTGCATGGCTGGGGGGGTTTGATTGCAGGGATTTGCTCTAAGATCACGGAGAACTGAAGTCCTTAAAATTATTTTAGAGCAGATTTTTTTTTCCCCGCTTATTGAAATGAGTTTTATGTTTAAAAGCAAACTCCACACTCTAGGTTTTTTTAATTATTGAAAACTAGCCATGATTTGCATAATTAAAGAACGAAGGAGCTTATATAAAAGCAATTCTTCTTTCGACGCTTAGATATTTGTTGTTGCAGCATCCTATTTGCTTTTGGGGATTTTTATTGCCACTACCACAGGATACTTCTGCAAGAATTCTTGAATATTACTCCTAGGCAGCCTCTTTAATTACATTTCATCTCGTTAGGCACCGCTCTGTTGCAGTTTGGCAATCAAGGCAGGAAACAAAGCGGACTCAGGTGGCCGCGGGATTATTAAACAGATTAAACATGTTGACATTGCCAAGCGGGGAGCTGGAAACTCTTCCCTCTCTGCATTTCCCAGCTCTCCCAGGCACACATCGCTGTCCAGGGCAATATCTCCTGAAATTCCTGTCTCTGGATAGATCCATCCCTTTTCCAATGTCTTTCGTGGGCGTTTGACCTCACATTTTTCATTTTCTAGGGCATGTGGTTGCCTTCACCCTGTGCCCAGGACATCAGGGAATATTTTAGAAATTATGTGTTCAGGTATTCCATACAGTTCTAGATTCTACCCAGCAACACACAAAAAAAAAAAAAAAAAATATATATATATTAAAAAATAATTGAGTGGGGAATGTTGTTATAAACCCCACAAAAAAGGTCTGTGGAGATGCTCCATGATGTATTGAAATGTTGTCTTGTCCTTTCAGATTCTCTTTTTGCCTTTTTCCTAAGGGAAGCTGAGCTTGAGAAAGTAATTTTTCCTCAGGGTGAGAAACCACAAGAGGTCAGCAAAGAACAGGGAAAAGCTCCCAGAGCTGAGCTGGCTCCAGCAAAAGGCTCGAAAAGGAGGAAATTATCCACATTGTTTGTGTATATACATCTACATATATATTTAGAAAGACAGAAATCCATTAATTTAAACCATTATTTCAGTAAAATCCAGTATAACATTTCCCCCACAGCCCTTTATTCAAGTTTAACTGGCATTGATGAGAATTTTTCCTCTAATCAAAGTATTTAATAATTGCAGGTGTAAAAGCAGGTCCTGCTCTGCTCTCCTTGGGATTGCTCAGCCCAACACTGTGGTGGCTCCAGGAGTTCCCCATGTCCTGGGAAACTGAAAAAGGCATTTTTTAACCCTTTTCATGTGTGGCACAAACATTTGTTTCAGGCAAATCCTTTAAATAAATTTACTGTTAGTGACTAACAGGGTAAATATGGCACAAGTTTAACAAGAGGAGGAGAGGAAATGAGGGGAAAAGTAACATAAAGATGTAAAATAATCCATATTTAACTCCCAGGTGGATTTTTATCACCCTCCCCGTTTATATCTTTATGAAACATCCCATTTGCCTTCATGCCTTTTGACTAACAATGGCAATGACAGGAATTTTTTTTCCCCAGCTCTTTTCTCAATAACTATTTTAACCATTGAAGCAAAAATGCATTTTCACTTTTATATATTGCATTGTTTTCTAATTACACCATAGCTCACCATAGCGACATTCCCGTCACAAAGACGAATCTGAGAGTGCTGATAAACAGCTTTTTGGTTATTTCCATCTCTTCAGTGCTCCCCTTGCTGCAGAGAAGTGTAAATTCACCAAGGGATGGCTGGAATCCATGTGGGAACTCAAGGATGGTGTCCCTGGTGCCAAGCACCTCCCTGATTTCCAACAAAACTCTGCTGATGAATTACAAACTGCCCTTAGGTTGTGGCATTGAGATTAAACCTCAGCCTGGTGAAGTATTGGGTCGTGCTGGGGCTCAGAAATGGACTCTTCTCATTCCAAATTCTGGTAATTAAGCTGTAGAAAGGAGGAAATTGATAGTCTATCAGAGCGTCTATAATTACATGGAATTGGAAATGCAGTAATGTAAGAAACAAGCTGCCACAATGACAGAGAATGTCTCACTGAATGGGAGGGGTTTTCCTCCAGGTTTTGACTTGAAATTTATTGGATTTATTTGCTTTATTAAAGGCTTGCTAATGGCTCAACACATTGATCAAAGTCCCCACGGATTGTACATGACCAGAAACCTGAATGGCTCCTTCCCTGAGACTTGGATAAATCATTATTATTTCCATTTTCCCATCCTCAGTACGAGCTTTGCTGGTTCTGTCAGTGCCATTTTCTCTGATTTGTCTGAGATCTGAGCTGCTCTGGTGCTTCTTGTGCAGCGTCCAGGTGAGGACAGGCAGAACTGAGCACTGATTTCCTGGGCTGGAATAGCAAAACTGAAATATTCCTGTTCAGCCTGTTCCTTCCTTGCTTCTCACCATCCATTTGGCCATTTTTGTAAGGATGTGCAGAGTCACCTGCCATGGCTTTGGGTTAATTTGAGAATTAGGGGCAGAAAGCTTGGCTCGAGGTGTGGCAGGGTGAGAGGGCTGCTCCCACCCCACAGGGACATCTGGAGAGCAGAGAGCTGCTGAGAGCTTTTCACAGTGTGAGAGGCAGGGATTTTGTCGGAATTCTCAGAGGGATTGAATCGTGGCAAGGAGGCATTCCTGCTCCACAAATCTCAGTTCTTGGGACTTGAGGTTGGGTGCCCAGAGCAGCTGTGGCTGCCCCTGGATCCCTGCAGTGCCCGAGGCTAGGCTGGACAGGGCTTGGGAGGTTGGAAGGTGTCCCTGCCATGGCAGAGTGCAATGAGCTGATTTTTAGGTCCCTTCCAGCCCAAACTGTGCCCGAGGCCAGGCTGGACAGGGCTTGGGAGGGTGGAAGGTGTCCCTGCCATGGCAGAGAGTGCAATGAGCTGATTTTTAGGTTCCTTCCAACCCAAACTGTGCCTGAGGCCAGGCTGGACAGGGCTTGGAGCAGCCTGGGAGGGTGGAAGGTGTCCCTGCCCATGGCAAGGGGTGCAATGAGGCCATTTTTAGGTCCCTTCCAACCCAAGCTGTGCCCGAGGCCAGGCTGGACAGGGCTTGGAGCAGCCTGGGAGACTGGAAGGTGTCCCTGCCATGGCAGGAGGTGCAATGAGCTGATTTTTAGGTCCTTTCCAACCCAAACTGTGCCCGAGGCCAGGCTGGACAGGGTCTGGGACAGCCTGGCAGGGTGGAAGGTGTCCCTGCCATGGCAGGGGTGCAATGAGCTGATTTTTAGGTCCCTTCCAGCCCAAACTGTGCCTGAGGGCAGGATGGACAGGGTCTGGGACAGCCTGGGACAGCCTGGCAGGGTGGAAGGGTCCCTGCCATGGCAGGAGGTGCAATGAGCTGATTTTTAGGTCCTTTCCAACCCAAACTGTGCCCGAGGCCAGACTGGACAGGGCTTGGAGCAGCCTGGGAGGGTGGAAGGTGTCCCTGCCCATGGCAATGAGGCCATTTTTAGGTCCTTTCCAACCCAAAATGTGCCTGAGGGCAGGATGGACAGGGTCTGGGACAGCCTGGCAGGGTGGAAGATGTCCCTGTGCATGGCAGGGGTGCAATGAGCTGATTTTTAGGTCCTTTCCAACCCAAACTGCTCTGTGACTCTGTGACTCTGTGATTCTGTGACTCTGTGACTCTGTGATTCTGTGACTCTGTGATTCTGTGACTCTGTGACTCTGTGATTCTGTGACTGAGCTCAGCCCTGTGTCCTCACTGAGCACTCAGAGCTGTGGGGTTTTGAGCAGAGAGCAGGAGCTCTTTTCCCATCGCCCATTCCCTGCTTTCAGCCCCGGCTCGGCAGAGCTGTGGGTGCTGCTAAAGAGGAGGAGGATCCAGGAGAGAATCCAGGAGATTCATCTTTTGGGAGCAGAGCTCTGCATCCCCTCCCCTCAGGTCTCGGTGGGGCCAACAAATCACTGTTGGACCGTGGCTCTCTCTGCTATTCAGCACTGTGGTGAAATATTTTTCCATTTATCACCTTCTCCTCTCGGAAATGTGGTGCCAGGGATGATCCTGCTGGCATCTGGCAGTGAGTTTCCCTGACAACCGAGGAGCACATCCTCCAGTGAGCTGCACACGAGCGTTTTGGGGCTCGGGTACCTCACCAGGGGAGAGGTGTGGGGCGGGAGGGGGTGACTGTGAGTTTGGATCCTGGTGTTTGTTTCCCGCATGGGAACAATTCCAATTTCCCCAAGCTGAGTGTGGCAAAGAGCAGAGGAGAAGCAGTGGAGGGGAATAATGATGATGATGATGATGATGATGATGATGATAATAATAATAATAATAATAATAATAATAATAATAATAAACAATCAGTGTTAAAACATTGGTCTTGTCTTGTAGGGAAACTCACTGCCCTAAAGAATAAGAAAGGGAAATTTGTATTTTTTTTTAATCCTCACAAATTGTATTTATTTATTAGCTAATGTTAATAATCACAAATTCAGTCCTTTTGCTCTGTAATTCTTAAGATTCTCTACTATAGATGTACGCAGAGGGCAGAAGAACCAATGTTCAGATTTATTGTTTTGTCCTATTAAATTGTCTTCCCAGGGAAAAATCAGAAAGTTTTGAAAAGAATCAAGGAGAATTACTGCAATTGCTATAAAGAATTCCTATTCCCTAAATCACTTCTGTTTCTTCTTTGCATCACACTCCTCACTAAGTTTCGGATAACCTTTTTTTCCAATTTAATTAAAAATACAACTGTTCCTCTTAGATTAAAAATCAATCCAGAGCATTTTTTCTATGAAACCTGAGCTATCTTTTCCAAATCCCAAGAGACTCTCCGGTGTAGCACACTGTGATTTCTGTAGCACTCCATGGAGTTTGAGTTTGGGCTGAACATATAAGATGTGTCTCACCTGTGGTTTCAGGGTAAAAGAACTGGCCGAGATAAGGTGCGTCCAAACCAGAGGAAGTAAGATGATGTGCATGTCTTGTTTTCTTCTCAGATTAACTTTCCTGCTCTCAGTGCAGACTAATTTCTCTTTAACGTTCTGTTTTCCTGGTTGGTTTGCTGCAAGCTGGCTTCCTTGTAACAATATTGTGTTTTTATCCGAGATAATAAGCCAAGGAGTTGGAATGTAGATTGAAAATTAATCCAGGCCCTGGAATGCCATCTTCAACCTCAGCAAGTTTTAATATCCATAAAAAATAAAGAAGGGTTCAAATAGGATTCTGCAGTTTTCAATTTTAATCGTGGTGGGAAAGGCAAAATATCAATCTTTTCCAATATGCTTTTAGGAATTATTCGAGTTTATGTCCCTTCTGTAGCTGCAAAATTGGTTTTGCTCTGGCAATCTGGAAGAGGATATTGGCATTTACTGTCTGTGATAGCCAAGGTGTTTCAGATATAAAACTCATGACAGAGCTCAGTGGAACGTCCTGAAATTCCCACTCTGTTTCCACAAGGACCTGAAGCCAAAAAGCAGGGGAAGGAATTCACATGGCAAATGTGGAAAAGGTTTTTTTCACGCTCCTGTAAGGATGGTGGCTGGCCCCGGTGATGGGAAATAAAGACCTCTGATAAGGTTTTGATAATTTCATGAGTTCTTGCCACTCTGTGCTTCCTTTGGGTCAGTCTGGTTGCTCTCCAGCATTTCAAGGATTCCCTGGTTTGGAGCAGAGCTCTCCCTTTTCCATGGGATAAATGGGATTGTCACCCTCCCGTGGGCACAGGTCCCTCCCAGCTCAGCAGAGTCCCCAAAATCCTCACCTCCCACGTGGCTCAGGTGACACAGAGCCCACCTGACCCCCAGGAGGAACCCCATGTTCTCCTCAAAAATGTGCCATCTGGGAAAAGGAATTGCCAAACTGAGGCTGACATCTCATTTCCAAAAAGATGAAAACTAGAAGTGAGAGGAGCAAGTCTGTTCTCATTGAGTCTGAGAGCTCAGGGGATGCAGGGAGGCCTTGGCTGGCTCCTCAAATATTATTTTAAGATCCTGCCTTGGGATCCTGACAATCCCATCCCACCTGTGTTCCCTCGAGTGAGCGCAGTGCTCTGGAGCCAGGCACAGGATCCTGCTGCTGAGCCTGCCGTGCTTTTTTTATGGAAAAAGTGCTGGAAACCCCAAAGCCTGGGATTGTAGCACTGCAGAGAGCGCTCCCTGTGGGTTTAGATTTCCCAAGGTTCACAGAAGCTGGCAGAGAAAGCAGGCAGATGAACCCAAGATGGCGAAAGGAGAACTTTATTTACAAAAACCTCTTTATATATCCATTAATAATCTGGCAACTATTGGTCAGCAGGGAATCCACCTCCTAAAACCATTGGTCACAGCCATACAACACCGAGTACCAA
The DNA here is from genome assembly GCA_036630365.1 of Acanthiza pusilla. Classification (NCBI taxonomy): domain Eukaryota; kingdom Metazoa; phylum Chordata; class Aves; order Passeriformes; family Acanthizidae; genus Acanthiza; species Acanthiza pusilla. Next base: position 1,943,997 of record JAXCHO010000010.1, on the reverse strand, counting down.
ACACAGAGATTAAGAAAGTAAAAGAATGCAGCTTATCTCTATTCTCCCTGAGAAAGAAGAGAAAGATTTCTAAAACAGTGCAACTACAGCTCCCCGCCTGCTTGGCAGCTTTGCACCCCAAAAACCAAACAGCCTTGGAACAAAAACTGACTTTTTGTTTCGAATTATGCATTTTTCGAACAAGCTGCCGACAACCTGCCCAGTGGGTTTAAAGTGTAAGAAATAAAGCTGGTGCTTTCCATTCAGTGCCCGATTTGGATCTCCATTACTCGGTGAAAAGGTGGATATTGAAATTGCTTTGTGCATCAGAAAAGCAAGATTTTTATCTGAAATCCCATATGTGGGAGCATCACAACGGCATGGCCAGCAAAGCTGCTCCTTTGAGCCCCATCTTTATCTGGTACAAATAACGGATATTGGGATTTTTGGGGTTTTTTTACTTGTTTTGTTTATGGCTCAATCCTGTGTGGGCTCAGAAGGATCTCTGTGCTGCCAAAGAGCTCAGGTTTGTCCCAGCAGCCAGACCTGCCACAGGCACATCTCTCGCAGACTCAGGGATTTAAGCTCACGTGCAGGACTGGCTCCTTCTAAATATTTGCACAGCACCTGATCCTGATCAGCATCTCCAAGAATTTCATGCAAACAAGTAATAAATAGCATTGCTGTGGCAGAAATCCCACATTCTAAGCTGTATTGCAAGTTTTTTATTTAATCAAGAGATCTAAACTTCCAAAATTCATATCGCTGTGGCAGGGCAAAAGGTCTCCTGCACTTACAGAGCTGCAGGAAGAGTCATCAGAGCTGAAGATGGATTTCAAGTGACATGTGGTTATTTTGTCAGATGATTATCTGGCATTACTGCCTGTGACAGTGGATGGAGTCTGTGAATTGAGTCTCTCTCAATTTTATGGTTTTAAACTCCTCCTGGGTGGGGAAAGTTTGTAACTTCCAGTTTCCAGTGCCAAAGGCCTGGTTTTTAGAGGGATATATTGAATAAACCTCCATTTCTATAATTCTCTTCATCTGTGATAATACCCAAACATTGTCCTTTTGTGGAGCAGAGAGAAGAGTAGTTATCCTGAGTTGTCAAACCTCCATCAGTGGCACAGAGTAAATTAACCACATTAGAGGTTATTAACCAGACCAACACACCAGACAGATGGGAAAAGCACTTTTATCCCCAAGAATTATTAAACCTTATTGGCTTTGCTTCTGCTGCTATACGGGATTATTTTGGTTTAAAAAAAATTAAAAATGGGGGATATTATCTTGTAGCCTGCATTATCTTTTGGTGAGTCTTACTTTTTTCTCTTCTATTAACTATGAGATTTGAAGTGCAGCTTACTTGAGCACTGCCCTGGTGTCTCATGTGAAATTCTGAGACCTGCAAGCTCCTGTAAGGCAGAGTCTCTGGCCAAGGCAGAGCCCTTGTGTGGAATATTCCCTCGTTCCCTTTTCCAGATCAACCCTTGATTGAAAATCAAAGTTGATTGTCCTGCTGGTTTGAAAGTGGCCATGTTCATCTGCATTAATTCTCACATGTTGTGGGGGTTTTAATGCAGGTTCATTTTTCTTATTGCATGTCCGAATTTTCTTAACTCTTGTTATGGATTCCATTTTAAAAGGGAATGTTTTGAAGAGGTATTTTATGTCCTGAAATACCCAATGTACACCACAGCATGGTATTTTTGGATAGCCTCTTTTTTTTTCATTTCAGAACAAAAGCAACATATAAGCTGCTTTTGGCATGAAAGTAAATTATTTTTATTATTAATTTTTATTTTTATTCTGGTTTTGGGCTTTGCTTTGGTTTTGCTCTTTTAACCAGATAAGCTTATCTGCCTTATCTGGTTATACATGAGCACAGTTTTCCACTTTAATTCCCTCGGAAATGCCAAAAGTATTGCTGGAATGAGCCTTTGAAGGTGTGTCTGTGCCTATTTTGTTATGCAGCCTTCCCCTGGGAATGCCACCTCAGGCCTGGCCATTCCCAGCTCTAACCTGCCATCCCTCCTGCCAGGAAATTGGGCTGTTCTTCTTATTTCGGTGTTTTTGTGTGTGTGTGTGTGTGTGTTCTTCAGAAAGCCAAACTTGGGCCAGCTGGTAACAAAGTCATTACTTCAACAGAAGACAAGAACTCAAGTGTGCCATCCAACAATCTGGACAGGGTGAAGCTGACAGATTTCAACTTTCTCATGGTTCTTGGAAAGGGGAGCTTTGGGAAGGTAGGAATTCCTCATAATTAAGCCACTCACATTTTCCTTTTCTTTTCTTTATTTTTTTTTTCTTTCCTTGAGGGAGAATGACTAAATAGTTCTTTAAGAAGCAAAATTCAGAGTCAAAAGAGTGTGCATTTTTGAGGAAGGATTTCCAAACAGGGAGTAGGAGACTAAGGACTAGCAGGCTTCAGTCCTGATTGGCAGTTCTCTTGAAAAAATAAAAATAAATCTGAGAACTCAGACCGGTTTTTGGGCAAGATGGGAACTTGTTGCTGACTTTTAGGTCCTCACTTCTTGGCAGTTTCAAGGAAATGAAGTCTCCTTTTCTGGCTTTACTAGCCAGGTCACTCTGCCAGTCCTGGAAGTCACCGACATTGGCAAGGCTGAATACTGGGGAAAAAACAGGAAGAGTGCATATATATATTTTTTTTTTTTTTAAATCCATTAGTTGAGAGAGCAGACTGCAATTTTTCTGTCTGTTTGAACAAAACTCATGTGATAAAGTGCCCTTTAGTGAAGGGATTAAGATTTTCCAAGCCCTTCAGCAACGAGCCCGCTGTCACCAGCGGCTTTGGGCCCAGGCTGTCTGAAATCGTGGGTAAAATGATCCTCATTGGGGAGTTTTGATCAAATTTGTCTTTACCAATTCAGGGACGAGCAGGATTGCCATCTCTGTAAATCCTCAGTGCCTTCCCCCTTGTCCCGGGCGATTTTCACGCCGCGGTTTCTCCTTCGCGCAGGTGATGCTGGCGGACAGGAAGGGCACAGAGGAGCTCTATGCAATCAAAATCCTGAAGAAGGACGTGGTGATCCAGGACGATGACGTTGAGTGCACCATGGTGGAGAAGCGAGTGCTGGCCCTGCAGGACAAGCCCCCGTTCCTGACCCAGCTCCACTCTTGTTTCCAGACTGTTGTACGTCAGCTCTGTCTTTTTTTCTCTCTTTCCCACCCTGATGTTTCCCAGCCTCTGGGGTCATGGATTTTATCACTCCTGTAGTGTTTATTGTCATCCAACGTGTGCATCGTAGCCTCTGCACGTAGGAAATGGTGAAGAAATACCACATGGAGTTACCCCTTGTGTCTTGAGTATAAAAAATGTGTTTTGGGATTTTTCTTCATGCGGTCGTTCCAGCAATTCCTAAATGTAATTATGTGTGCTTTGCTAAGGCAGAGCCTCAAGCCCAGATTCCCAAAGCTTCCTGAATACTTTTAAGGATCTGAGGATAGTGCTTGGAAAGTCTTAAAGACTGTTATTATATCATGAGTATTATTCATTAGCCCTGAATCAGTGGTGGTGGATTTAATTGTGTTTTCTGGGTGACACTGAGGGCTTTTTCCTTCCTTCCTTACAAACATATGAAGTGGATATTTGCCCATCACATTGCAGAACTTGTCCCAGTGACAGATTCCAGGATGGATCTGTTCCAGCCTCTTGGATGACACGGGACATGGAATCACCAAAAAATCCTTTAAGATCACCAAGTCCAGCCCTCAGCCCACGTTCCACACGAAACCCTTCCCTCAAGGGCCACATCCACACCATCTTCCAAAGGAAAGCTTGCCAGGAAGGTTTCGAAATGGCCGTGCTTTGCTAAGGCAGAGCCTCAAGCCCAGATTCCCAAAGCTTCCTGAATACTTTTAAGGATCTGAGGATAGAGCTTGGAAAGTCTTAATTGCTGTTATTATATCATGAGTATTATTCATTAGCCCTGAATCAGTGTTGGTGGATTTAATTGTGTTTTCTGGGTGACACTGAGGGCTTTTTTCCTTCCTTCCTTACAAACATATGAAGTGGATATTTGCCCATCACATTGCAGAACTTGTCCCAGTGACAGATTCCAGGATGGATCTGTTCCAGCCTCTTGGATGACACGGGACATGGAATCACCAAAAAATCCTCTAAGATCACCAAGTCCAACCCTCAACCCACGTTCCCCATGAAACCCTTCCCTCAAGGGCCACATCCACACCGTTTTCCACAGGAAAGCTTGCCAGGAAGGATTAGAAATGGCCTCAAAGCAGAGATTTTGGATCATCATTTTGATATTTTTTTCCCCATTTATTTTTAGAGACAGATTTTTCAGACAGAGTTATATTTGTATAATTCTTGAAAACATTGGAGGCAAATAATCTGTAAAAAAGAATGGCACTAAAATTGGCACATCTAGACAGATCTCATCAATCATTTACTCTTGAAGGTTGTACAAAACATTCCACTTCCATTTCCTGATCTATAATTTTTTTTACCAGTCCTAATAATCCTAAAAGCTTTTAAATAACATGCTAGTGACTTTTTTTTTTTTTTTTGATCAATGAATATCTAATATTCTCTCTGATGTATTTTTGTGCCTCTTTAATACTTCACCCTAGGATCGTCTCTATTTTGTGATGGAGTATGTGAATGGTGGGGACCTCATGTATCACATCCAGCAAGTAGGAAAATTTAAGGAGCCACAAGCAGTGTGAGTGTTCATATTCATGGATTTAAATCATCTTGATTTCACACTGTGAAAGGATTTGTTTTCTTCTTCTTCTCCTCAGTCTCAGGATGAAGCCCAGGCTGGCCTTTGTTAGTTTTAAGGCCCAAAAACTTCACTTTTGGTTAAAATGTTGTTTGCACACGTAGACCAAAGATGGATGTGCCTTTATGCAAAAATACAGCACAAACAAAGGCAGGCGAGGCCTACTTGAAAAGTGACAGGAATTTAAGCAGGGCAGCAGGAAATTAAAGATGTTACTTGGTATGCTGGTGTTGTTTTTAAAAGCAAATATTGGAAAAAAAAAAACCATGAGTAGAACACTTCAGTCTGAGTTAGTGCTGTAGAGAAATGCAGTACAAATAGACTCAGCATTGCAATATAAATTACAGTTTATACAAGATATATTCAGTGTAATTCAATGTATTCTTACAATAGCTTGTAAGAATTTCTGTGATCTATTTGTGAGGAGTTAATAAAGGATTAGAAGTTGTTTATGTACACGATTCTTCTCAGGTAATTGTACCTCTGGCACACCAGTGAGCAACTGAAAATGGTCTGTAGCATATTTAAGAGTGAATAGATCCATCAGTGCCATTTTAGTCATCCTTATACCAGCTCATCACCACTTATTAGTGTTCCAGAAATCATTTCCTAATGAAACTTTCAAATCAAGGGTGACCAACTGTCTTAAGCACTCCCTTAAAATAATTTCTTATGTTGATTTAAGCAATCAGGGCTCGTTTAAACGAGAGGCCTTCTAAATAGGAGCATTTCAGCTGCAGACAAACATTTTAACAACTCACTGAATAAAACCAGGATGGTGTCAGCTCCTCCCTGACTCCCAGCTAACGCAACTTGCCAAAAAATCTGACAAAATTGACAAAATCTGTGGTGCTTTGTGACAGCTTTTGCCTGTGCTGCATCTTCACCACACAAACACCTCTGATCAAGTGTTGCAGAGCTCTGCTGCTCCCTCTCCCTTGTGCTGAGCCTAAAAATTAATCTCATCTTTAAATAATCCTCTGGCATGGAATTTGCACAGTTCCACAGCAACCAGCTTCAAACAGGCACTGCTATTCTACACCTCTTAACTGCATTCAGCAATTATATTTTATATGGTAATCATTTTAATTAGCTTCGTGTAATTAATCCATTAGCAGCCTGTATAAAGGAATACTATTTCTGCAAATTATTTCATGCCATGTGAATGGCAATGTACATCGAGCTGCATCCTGAATTCATCAATATGTGATTAGAGATAAGGACCTTTGCAGCAGAGTTAGATCAGTGCAAAAAAGAGCTGAGCTCCAGCTGCACCAATTTTGCGGTCCAGGGAGCCATTTTCAAATTTTTTTTTATTTAATTCTGCATTATTTTATCATCAAATACTCAAAATGTATCTGTTAAGGTCCAGTTGAAGTGAGATGTCTTTGCAGACCCCTGTATATATACACTATAAATTATATATTTCATACAATATTATCATTCTTCACCATGATTCATTTCCATTTCTTCTGCCAGAAGCAAATCATGAGGCAATAAGAAATCTGTTGATTTTTTTTTCCCACACAGGTTCTATGCAGCTGAGATCTCAATTGGGTTATTCTTTCTCCACAACAGAGGGATTATTTATAGGTAAGTGTGATCTGCCATAAGTAATTTTTGAACTATTTTTAAAATCCCAAAAGGATTCATTTCTTTAGTGTATTTTTAAAATGTTTCAGTGTATTTTTAAAATAGTTTATAGAACGTTTTCAGTGTAGAGCTCTTTTTGTTGTGGTGGTGAGGTAGAAACCAAAGCCCTGTTTTATCTGAGCTTTCTGCTCAGCTCAAATGAAAACTCTTGAAAACAAAAAACTTTATTTTTTCTATTCCTCTGTGATGTTACACCTGATGTTACACCTTCAGAATAAGCTGGCCCTAGGGGATCCCAAACATTAACCTAAATGACTGTGATTCTCTGCAGAGACCTGAAACTCGACAATGTGATGTTGGATTCAGAAGGACACATCAAAATCGCTGATTTTGGAATGTGCAAGGAACACATGTTAGATGGAGTAACCACCAGGACCTTCTGTGGCACTCCAGACTACATTGCACCAGAGGTAAATATTGACCCTTCCAAGAACCTTTTAGCCTCTTTAAAGGGAATTTTCCCTGCACATTTTATACCCCTGGGTTTGAATGGCTGTAACTCCAGATTCTCTGTGCATGGCACCATTTATACTTCTGCAGGTAAATTGAATATATTTGTGAATTGATGCAATGCTATCAATAGGACTTCACTATTTTAAGAAATACCTAGTTAATTGAAAAACTAATTTTTATGAGATAAGTGCTTCAGGTGTTCTTCATTCTAGCAAAAGACTTTAAAATATTGTTCCAAAAACTTTGAGATCAGGCCTTGAGTGGAGTTGTTGTAATAAATCTATAATTTGCCTTGGGTTTTTCGTGACCTGGCCATACCTGTGCTGCTTCCAAGACCCTGAAAATGATCCTGAAGCCTGAACCAGCTGCAGTGGGTCGAAAATTAAAATTCCACCATGAGAAGCACAGTTGGGCTTTAAGGCACTGGGATAAATACAAGCTTAGAGCTGAGATTTTGACTCTGGGTATGATTTGTATTTCAGCAGTTTAGGTCTAAAGAATTGAAAACAAGCACATGTGGTGATTTGGATATAATTCAAAGAGATGAATATTAAAATCTGGTATTTGTGCAGAGTGGGCTTTCAGGAGCCTTGATTTGTTTGGCAGCAAATTAGATGCAAGAGGCTGGATCCTGATCCAAGTTGTTCCCTGAGTGCTGAGCAAGAGGCAGCTCTGGCTGGAGCATTTCTGGCCATAATTGAATGTTTGTTGGAATGGGGCAGATTTATACATGGACAAGTAAATTAGTGTCTAAGGTGAATTTTGTCATCTCTCTGAAATTGGAATGAAAAATAGTTTGTTTTTTTCCCGGTTGCTAATTCATGCTTTTCAGAGTGAAATATTGTGTATTATAAACCCTTGTTTTTTCACCATTTGCTGTTGCATGCAGCAGGATACCAGAACAACCAGAGCAGTATTTCATTTTCTTCTGTCAAAACATAAATGAAGCCAATATTACAAATTAAAGTGTCCTTTCTGTGGCAATTGTCTTGTGCCAGTTAATGGGAAAGAACATTTTGTCAATACCAAAATGCTCAGTATGGGTCAATGCTGGAGTGAATTATTTTACTTTATTTGGAAATTTCATATAAAGAAATAAGCCTTTTACCAAAACATCCAGTAAGTGAGAGAAAATTAGTCTATTATCTTGCAAACAGATTTGGTTTGTATTTGGTTTAATTGGCTGATTTTATTTTGTTTCTGAAGACTTTATTGTGACTGACGGATTGCTAACTAGGTCTGTGGTAAACTTCAAAGGGAGCCTCCTGTTTTGCTTGCAGGGGTGTTTCAGATGTTTCCATGGGCTAAAATTTATAACTTTATAATAGATTTTAATGACAATTCATTTGCACGGTCCCATTCCCTGCTGGGTGGAGATAATGGAGCTAAATGGAAATAATCTGTTGAAGGTATCTGGAGTAGAGTCCTGTGAGTGGGCTGCACTCAAACACAAAGAATGAGCTCTTTTCAGCAGCATTTGGGGAATAATAATGGGGTGGCTCCCGTGGGGCCTGGGGGAGCCCACGCTGCCTCTGCAGGACCTGCCCACAGATAGAGCAGAGAACACTCAGCTGCAAGGACCCTGCAGGGACACCCAGCTGGTGTCCCCATGTCCCAGCTCTGCGTGAAGAACCAGGGGAATGCAGTGCTGCCTTCAGCAAAGTGAACTCCCCAATTTGGTGTGCTGCAAAATAATGTTTTCCCTTTTCATTATAAGTGGGAAAGTTACCATTTCCTGTTACTTGGGTGTATAATGGGCTGGAATTTTTGTTGATTTTCTTATGCTGTGCAATTTGAGGAATGTGTGGAGGTTAAACTGGTGCGACCCCAGGTCTGAGAGGTCGCTCGGGTAGAAAGTGGTCTTCTTCTTGTCCTGGTTTGAAAGACAGGTGTCTGCTAAGGAAGGTGGGAACCTCCCTTAGAACAGAGGATGTGACCCCTTCCCTCCAAATTATTATGACTTTGGAATCAAGGGCTTCCAGGCAAAAATATGGGAAAAGGAGTAACAGTTCTTTACTAGTATCGATAACGAGGCAAACAATCAACAGCAACAGCAGCAATAACAAACAAAACCAAACGCGGTGGCAGATGTCCCTGGGCTGCCAGGCACTGTCCCTTTGGTGCAGTCCCAGTCACAGCCAGCAGGGGCGCTGTTGGCTCCCGACCGGGCAGGGCAGGTGCAGTGACTCCCATGGAGCTGCAGGGGGCGCTGTGGGGCGAGGTCAGGTGTGTGTCATGTGGTCAGGTCTGTGTCACATGGTCGGGTCTGTGTCACGTGGGTAATGGTGGACAGGCTGGGCAGGGATGGCGTGAGCAGGACAGGCTGAGCAGGGATGGCACAGCAGGACAGGCTGGGCAGGGATGGTGTGAGCAGGACAGGCTGAGCAGGGATGGCGTGAGCAGGACAGGCTGGGCAGGGATGGCACAGCAAGACAGGCTGGGCAGGGATGGCGTGAGCAGGACAGGCTGGGCAGGGATGGCACAGCAGGACAGGCTGGGCAGGGATGGTGTGAGCAGGACAGGCTGGGCAGGGATGGTGTGAGCAGGACGGGGCTGGGGAGGGATGGTGTGAGCAGGACGGGGCTGGGGAGGGATGGCACAACAGGACAGGGCTGGGCAGGGATGGCGTGAGCAGGACAGGCTGGGCAGGGATGGCGTGAGCAGGACGGGCTGGGCAGGGATGGCACAGCAGGACAGGCTGGGCAGGGATGGCACAGCAGGACAGGCTGGGCAGGGATGGCACAGCAGGACAGGCTGGGCAGGGATGGTGTGAGCAGGACAGGCTGAGCAGGGATGGCGTGAGCAGGACAGGCTGGGCAGGGATGGCACAGCAAGACAGGCTGGGCAGGGATGGCGTGAGCAGGACAGGCTGGGCAGGGATGGTGTGAGCAGGACGGGGCTGGGGAGGGATGGTGTGAGCAGGACGGGGCTGGGGAGGGATGGCACAACAGGACAGGGCTGGGCAGGGATGGCGTGAGCAGGACAGGCTGGGCAGGGATGGCGTGAGCAGGACGGGCTGGGCAGGGATGGCACAGCAGGACAGGCTGGGCAGGGATGGCACAGCAGGACAGGCTGGGCAGGGATGGCACAGCAGGACAGGCTGGGCGGGGATGGCACAGCAGGACAGGCTGGGCAGGGAACTCAGAGCAGGGAGCTGGAGTGGTAGGCCTGGCTCACCTGGGCTAGGCAGCATGTCACATACATGCAACATGCAAGTGACACGCCTGTGACACGCAAGTGACACGCATGCAACACGCATGCAACACGCAAGTGACACGCCAACAACACGCAAGTGACACGCCAGTGACACGCAAGTTACACGTGTGTAACATGCAACTGACACGCCTGCAACATGCAAGTTACACGTATGTAACACGCAACTGACACGCCTGTGACACGCATGTAACACGCAACTACACGCCTACAACACGCAAGTGACACGCATGTAACACGCCAACAACACGCAAGTTACACGCCAGTGACATGCATGTAACACGCAAGCTACACGCAAGTTACACGCATGTAACATGCAACTGACACGCATGCAACACGTAAGTAATACGCAAGTGACATGCATGCGACACATCTGTAACATGCGCACAACACACCTTTGCCATGCATGAGACACCTGTGTGGCACCCCCAGCTGACACCCCCAGCTGACACCCCCAGCTGACACTCCATGTGACACTCTCATCTGACACCCCCATGTGACACCCCCATGTGACACCCCCATGTGACACATCTGCAACACAAGTCTGTGTCACATGGGTAATGGCAGATGGGCTGGGCAGGGACGGCGTGAGCAGGACAGGGCTGGGCAGGGATGGTGTGAGCAGGACGGGGCTGGGCAGGGATGGTGTGAGCAGGACGGACTGGGCAGGGGTGGTGTGAGCAGGACGGGTTGGGCAGGGATGGTGTGAGCAGGACGGGCTGGGCAGGGATGGTGTGAGCAGGACGGGTTGGGCAGGGATGGTGTGAGCAGGACGGGTTGGGCAGGGATGGTGTGAGCAGGACGGGTTGGGCAGGGATGGTGTGAGCAGGACGGACTGGGCAGGGGTGGTGTGAGCAGGACGGGCTGGGCAGGGGTGGTGTGAGCCGGACGGGTTGGGCAGGGATGGCACAGCAGGATGGGCTGGGCAGGGATGGTGTGAGCAGGACGGGTTGGGCAGGGATGGTGTGAGCAGGACGGGCTGGGCAGGGATGGTGTGAGCAGGATGGGCTGGGCAGGGATGGCGTGAGCAGGACGGGCTGGGCAGGGATGGTGTGAGCAGGACGGGCTGGGCAGGGATGGCGTGAGCAGGACGGGTTGGGCAGGGATGGCGTGAGCAGGACGGGTTGGGCAGGGATGGTGTGAGCAGGACGGGTTGGGCAGGGAGCTCCAAGCAAGGAGCTGCAGCGGCAGGACTGGCTCACCCTGGCTCACCAGCAAAATGTGGCAGAAACTGGGCAGTTGTGGCAGTGCGTTCCAGCAGGCAGGGCGCAGCGCAGCAGCAGCAGGGCCCCTCCACAGCAGCTGCAAGCGCAGCCAGGAAAATGCACAATCCAGGAGGGGGAAGGGGGGGCTGGAATTCCGCACTCTTTCCCAAATGAAAGCTCACCCAGCAAGGAAGAGAAGGCATTGCAGAACTCGTCCTTTCCGCAGTCACAGCAAAAGGAGAGCAGCAGCTTTCACTCTTCCCGCTCCACTGTCCAGAGACCAAGTGAATTCCCAAGGGCCTGATGCCCTCTCCCCTCACCACACTCGGCCACATCTTTTGTTTCTTACAAAAGAGTAAATGGTCCTTGAGTACCTGCTCGTTGTGGTTTCCTAATAACAGAATGGAGAAAATGCCCCACAACCTTCAAGGTCTGTACAGAGTATTTCCTGATGTGCTGAACTTAAACATTTGTGGCCAGAGTGGTGAAATAGCTGTGAAATCAATTAGCACTTTGTGTTTCCTTGACCAGTCAAGAGAGACAGGAGGAGATGGATGTCGAGGGGATTAGGGGGAAGGGATTCTGCCAGCACAGAGTCCCACCATCAGCAGCCCTGCAGCAGCCAGAGAGCTGATTCTGAATTTCAGAAGAATTTAAATTAGAAACCCCATTTCCCTTCTCTTCCATCTCAAAACCTTCAGTTCTAACCTTGAATTTGCCAGGATTGTGGGAGGCAAATAGGTATTACAGAGGTTTGGAAAGTGCATTTGACTGTTTCTTGTGCTAGTGATATTTATTTCTTTTAATATCTGAGTTTTAACCTTTCCAGCAGACATCATATATGCTCACAAAGATTTCCTCTTGCCTCTGGGATACAATCTTTTCATCCCAACTGGCTACTAGCTGCAATGATCTAAACATTCCTACAAATTGCTGATATTAATCTCTGTGTCCTGCTCTTAACTGTGCCTTCCTTGGAGGCAAAATAGAGGGGGAAAAAAAGGAAAAAAGCAACCTCTTCTGCCAATTTTGCTTGATGAGAGAAATTCCTGAGCTCTTTCTGAGCACTCAAATCCACAAAACCTGGAAAGGCCTAGCTCTTAATGTACGACAATAGATGGGTAAAATGGGACATTTGAAATGCAAGAGGACATGAAAAAGGCAATCATGGAAATTAATGATGGAGAAGGAGGGGAAGAAAAGGGCCCTATCAACTTTCCACTGCTGCCTGGCCGGGAAAAAGTAGAAATCACAGCTGAAGGAGGGCCCAGGTCTTCATTTGCAGGGACAGGAGCTCCCTCCCTGCTCTGTGGGTCTGCTCTGCACCCCGTGCTGAGACAGGAGATCATTTTCATATCCCCCACTCACCCTAAAAGATCCCAAAATTGGTGCCTGCAGACAGAATGGCTTTGGCAGCTGCTGCAGGGCAGGCAGGGATGGCTCTGAGTGCAGCAGCTGGGAGGGGACACACGATGACTTCTGGGTGATGAGGAGGGAACCTCTGCAAACACGTTTAGAACTTGCTGACTGTGCACCAATGCATGCTTGGCTGTGCATTGAAAGCTCCTCTGCTTCCTCCCACATGGAATTCCTTCCCTGAAATGAGCACTCTTCCCTCTGCTTTGCACTTCCCAGTGAGCGCTGTGGGCAGCTCCCAGCCCCAGTTTATCCGCAGGGTCCACGGTTGCCTTTCCGCCGGCAGAAATATGAGGCAGACACAGCTAAAAGGGGAAAAAGGGCTTTACCTCGGGATTTAATAGGATCCTAGGGGCTCTTCAAGGTGGAACATGCTGAGATGTACTCTCTGTATAACGCATATATCATTTTATGGATTTCGCTAATTAGCATATTTACTTAAAGTTTTCCAATGAGAAACTCAAGTAATTGTTTACTTATTGGAATTACTTTCCCTTAGATGAGATTACAGTTCAGTTTACAAAATATGTTCCAGAAAAGTTCTAGTTCTGAGATAGGATAGAGCTCTCTGGCTTCTTACTGTGAATGTTTGGTTTTTCTGCTTTGCAGACTCTAAACCTAAGCTAAATGTCAGACTACAAAAATTACAAGCATGCAGGGCTAGGAGTACAAGGGTGTATAAAGGGTACAAAAGATAGGAAAGGAGTATAAAAATGTATAAAGGCGTATATAAAAAGGCAAAAAATCATCAGGCATTACCGTGGTTGGTGAAGGAATGTGGCAAAGGGCTGATCTGTGTCTCCCTTGTGCCACAGCCTCACCAGGATCAAGCTGGTGATTCAATTTGGGTGTATTTAGTCAGGATTAAAGGAAGAAAACTCCCCATGGACAGCAGCAGACAGGGACAGCACCACCGTTCCATATGTGGAGATAATTCAACTAAGAGAAGTGTTGCCATTGCGTTTGCAGTGGGACCTTCCCAGCGTTTTTGTCTGGATTTATGTCTCAATTCCCACTCTTCCCTCATGGAATGGTTCAGGTGAGGGAGGTGTGTGCTCAGAGAGGCACTGCTCTGCTCATCAGATGTGCAATGAAACAGCACAAAAATTGTAGTGATCCTGACCATCCACTGGAGCTTTTTCCATATTAATTCTGCCTCTCTTGCTGATTCTTTTTGCAATCCTCTCCCAAAGGCAGATTTCTTTGGGGCAGATTGCATTTTCTGATAGGAATGCTGTAGAGAACAACCCAGCCTTGACTCACCTCTTGCTGGATAAAAATCAGCATCACTGAGTCCATGCTTTGGTACAGCTTTGGCCATGTGACATTGCACTGCTGCATTTAAATTATTTTTTTCTCTAAATAATCCCATCCAGCTCCCTCCCAAAAGGGAGAGGAGCAGACTGTGGGCTCCTGGGCAGACCAGGCTGCCCAGTACAGAACCTTGGCAGTGTGGCAGCATTTTCTTGCTCACCGCTGGGGATATTTTTCTCATTTGCTAATTGAAATTAACTGTTCCTCCCAAAACCACATACCTGGACCGCACTTATTGTACAAAACATTCTGCCCTTATAAATAAATGACCTGAAAAATAGCCCTTTTTGTGTGTGTGTTAAAATACTCTTTTCCATAAGGCAGGGAGAGATTGTCAGAGAAGGAGTGAGGATGAAGTGTTTTGTCATTTTCTGTGTGTAAAGGGCAATATTTTTCCTGGATGAAAGTTTGAAAGTGTTTGGTGTTTCAAGAGGCAATGTTGATTCCAGCAGGAACTTAGTGCTGATGGAAATGGAAGGGAGAATAACCGAGTATGTCAGCTACTATAATATGAAATAAATGTCCCAAATATATATATTTTAAGCCCATTTTACTGCTAAGAGACAACTAATACAGACTGCCTTCATGTAGGACCTTCCAGATGAGAATCTTATTATTACCTCTGGCTATCTCATATATTCTGAAGCGCAGTTGATTTTGAAATCCTTTGGTTAGAAACATTGCAGTCATTTTTAAGTCGTGTGCTGCTCCATCTCAGGGAAGAACATATATTCACACAGAGACTATAATTTTATTTAGTAGCCAGGCAGTCCTGCTTTATTGCCCTGGTGACTCACTATTTTCCTGAGCAACTTGGCAGTTCAACTTCTCTTTCAGACAACTAAAAAATTTAGGATGCGTGATGTGTACTTGACTTAGCAATTTATTTCACCAAGAATGAAAACATGAGCAAACAGGGAAATAAATGCAAGGCCCTCTGGAGTACTGAGTGCCTCAGTTCCCTGCTCATTCCAGTGGGAAAGAGACATTGGAGTCAAAGGCTTCAGAACCCAGAGGATGGAAAATACTTGACATTTCCATTAGTCTGAACAGCAGAACCCCCTTTTCTTATTGGTGTGGCCTGTATTTCACACTGGGTAGCACAACCCTGCTGCTTGGGAAAACTTGAAAGTGTTTCAGGGTTTTGCTCTTTTCCTAAATTTAAATTCCTTTTACGGCAGAACAAAAATACAAATATTGAAAAGAAAGGCTTAGTGGTTGATAATCCCTGAGTTAAGCGAGTCTCATGATTTCAAACCTTGACACAAACGGATGGACAATGCTTTTGCTTTGTCTCCTGCACTGTGCTGCTGTTCTTGCTCCTTTGCCCTCACGCACATCCCAAGGATTCCTGGGAGCTGCATTTTCTGAGGTATCAGGGTGCCGAGGGTGTGGGAGGGTTTAGACTGTCACTTGCCAAACAATCCAACTCCCACGGCAGCCCACGATCAGCTGGGGTGAGGATTACAGGGTTGGCTTTCCGGCCTTTTCCAAGGAAATACATCCTTCTCTGAACGCCACGCATGTACCTAATCCACCACGAGGCTGGGGCTGGCTAACACAGGGGGTTTTCCTTTCTTTTTTTCTGTGATTGTGCAGATTATTGCTTACCAACCCTATGGGAAGTCCGTGGATTGGTGGGCGTACGGTGTGCTGCTCTATGAGATGTTGGCTGGCCAGGTAAGATTCCCCTCCCGAGCTCTCTGTGACCTCCTCCTGCCCCTCCAAGGCTGTTTCAAGTCTCCCTAAAGGTTTAGACCATTAGAGGATAAGACTGAAGCCTTTCATTCTGCTGTTATCTCCTTGTACTCTTGACTGCCACAACTGGGAATGTATTTAGGCTTTAAGCTCTTTATGTTGCACCCACATAATCAAGCTCTGCCTTTGAATACGGCTCCTTTGTACTGCAATAATGTTATAAATAGCCATCTTCAGCATTGAAAGGGAGACACTTGAGCAGGAAAATGCATGTCAAGTGGAAGAAATACCATTTAGTAGTTTGAAACCGCGGGGAAGCATAATGAGAGTGTGTGTATAAGCACTGCATTGCAGTTAAGTCCCAAGAATACAGTTTTTTGTGCTGTATGTCCTGGGGGTAAAATATGGGTCTGTGCACTTGGAAATCTGCTCAGTTACAGACCCCTCATTCTGCACAGTTAATGAGAGTTCGCTCTCTGAGTCACTCGGGGAGGGAAGCGATGCTGAGCTGCAATAAATGGCAGATAAGCACCAACTTTAAGGAATTCTATTAGTCTTGAGTTGAAAAAGATTCCTGCAATTGGCTTTCAGTGAGTGGTAGCTGAAGGCAGGCATTTCCAAAGCTTAAAACATTCATTTGTAACAAATGCCTTTAATCGGTTCTCTGCTAAATTCCAGTGGACGTTTTTAAAGATTTAACGTGTAGCAATTGCAGCTGTTAACATTTGCAGGCTGAATTGCAAATATTGGCCATCAGAATGCTTCGGAGAAAAGGAGATTTGCCATTAGCTGGGTCTTGCACAGGCCCCATATCCTGGGGATTTATCCATGAGCACTTTCCTACCCCCTGAATTTTAAATTGTAGCACAGCCCTTTCTTGTGATAGGAAATCTACAGAAATCTACAGCCATGACATAAACCAAGCTGGAGTTTAACTGGAATTAAGTGGGGAATGGATATACCTTAGTGCAAGGTAATTGAAAGTCTCCAAACTTCACCCTTTGAAGTATTTTGCCTGTCTGGTGCACAGTAGCTTTAAAAACCGATTAAAGCTGATCACAAAGATAACCCTGCACACATTTCATTAACCTGGCTGCCATTCTGGGGACAGAAATGAACATTTCTCCTTGTTTTGAATCTGAGACTGTCAAACACTAACTTCTGGGTCAGGAGATACCCAGGCTGCAGGTGGCTGGGAGCCTGGGGGTGTCCCTGGACAAGGACCACTGCTGTGCACTGATCTCTTTGGGCCTGGTATTGCCATTTCATAGAAAACAGAAAGCAAAACTCAATTATTAACTCACTTGTGATTTATTTCCAACAGCCTCCATTTGATGGGGAAGACGAAGACGAACTTTTCCAGTCCATAATGGAGCACAATGTCTCCTACCCAAAATCCCTGTCCAAAGAAGCTGTCTCCATCTGCAAGGGGGTGAGATCAAATTTTATGTACCATTAAGTTCCTTTTTGGCAACCCTTGCAGATAGCTGGGCTTGCCTGGCTTCCACACAGGCCTGTAGTATTTTAAAGTGCAACTTCTGTCAGGCAGAGCTGAGCTGTGCTGTCACTTGGTGTCACCGGGAAGTGTCGGGCTCTTCCCGCTGTGCCTGCTTGTTTTATGGGGAGAACAAATGTCAGGAGCAGGAGCTGCCAGATCTGAAGCAGAATTTATAAACAGGGCGATGGTGTGAACCTCCTCCCGCTTCGGCCCGCGGCAGCACAGCCACGGTTCTGCAGGGTGAGATTTCTCAGCTTGGATGGAGATGTTCCAGCGAGTCCTCAGCCCAGAATGCCTAATGACAGCATCAGAGCACAGGAGTTTAGGAGAATCTTTTTTAAATGTAGGTGAAGATGAGCTGATGTGAAAATCTTTAGCATAAATGCAAGGAAACCGTGGGGAAATCCTGACCCAGTGGTACCTGTGTGGC
Organism: Acanthiza pusilla; assembly: GCA_036630365.1. NCBI lineage: Eukaryota > Metazoa > Chordata > Aves > Passeriformes > Acanthizidae > Acanthiza > Acanthiza pusilla. Next base: position 1,926,375 of record JAXCHO010000010.1, on the reverse strand, counting down.
CTAAAATTGCTCTTAGATTCCAAATTAATTTTTTTTTACTTTTAAGGGAAAGAATAGATTTTACTTCAGGGGATTATCTTAGGAAAAAAGAATTCATTTGACTTTCCTTTGATTCCATGTGATTCTCCAGAGCACCATCAGTCTGCAGCTTTTCCAATCCACTGCCTGTAATTGGTTATTTGATGTCTGACTTACACTGATAAAATACCACTGCACTTAGTTAATCTACTATTTACATTCTCCCCATCCTTTGCAACCACTTATGAAGTATTATACATGAGTTGGATATTATTCCCTTAAAGAAAATCATCAAGGAAAAGAAAAGAGGTTTAGAACACGAAGGTAAAATGAAAGACCACAGCAATTTTGGAGCTTATACCAATGTAGACGTGTGGCCAACAAAAAATAAAGATGATGCATTTTTGGAAAGTACATTCAGATCGTTGCCTTGTCACGACTATCACATTTTTGAACAGCATACTCTGAATTTGATGGAATTGCCCTGTTTTGAGCTCCCCTGCTTAGCTCATGCCAAGGGAGGGCAGAAAGCTAAAATTACTGTGCCCCTGAGGTTTAGGGCAAGACTCTGATACTGACATGTCCTTCATCTGTATTGAACTGACAAATTAATCTCAGGTTTCAGTGGGCATTTTTCCTGAGCCGAGAAGTCAATATGAGAACATTTCTGACCCTTGCAGTCCCAGGACTGGGCACCACTGGACAAGACAAACGTGCCCACGGTGCTCTTGGGATTGATTTGTCTGCTTGATTTCCATCCCACTGATTGAGAGTTTGTTGGGTTTGGTAAATGCATCAACTTCGGAAAGAATTAAAACTACTGGAATCAATAGTCCCATTTTCTTTTATCACCTACTGTTAAAGTCAGGGCTTTGGGGAAGGTAACAAAAATGGAAAAGTTGCTGTTAATCTTGAAGAAGGCTGTGATCCCAGCCCAGTGCACAGCCACTTCCCAAACCTGCTTAGAGTCGCTTTTATTTTAGGCTCAAAATTGGAATCGGATCAACTCAACATTTGGAAGGAGACTAAAGTGGCACAGCCGAGGTTTTAAGAAGATCTGTTGAAGGATCACTCCCAGCAGCACATTAATCAAACACAATTTGTAAAAGAGCTTTAAAAAGTCCCCACAAAATTGAGAGTTTAAGGCTACATTGCACAATTCCCCATCTACACACCGATGGAAAAATGCTGAGGAGCTCGTTAATTAGGGAGCACATTCCAGTTCCTAAGCACGCCAGGCTGGTGGGTTTGGGGCTTTTTTTTACCCCAAGTCTGCCTAATCTCTGCAACTGTGTACAGTATTGACCAGGATGTCATTAGGGATGCAAGGGAGGAAACACAGATTAGATGTTGTCAGCTGCGTGCCAAAGAATTGGAGGCTCTGTAATGAGATGTCTTGAACAAGCCCCAGAAAAATGAAATGGGAGTGGGGGGGGTTGGACTTCATTCAGCTTTAGTGTGTTGGAATTTATGGTGTTTAATTGATTGTTGGGATAGGGCAGAAGCTGTTCTGGAGATCTGTAAGACTGAACTGAGAGATTGGAGGTGAAATTCAGGAGTGAGTTGTGAGCCAGAGGGGATGGCAGCGTGTCCTGGGCACCACCTGCACCCCTGGCAGAAAATTCGAGAAAAATATCCCCAGTGCAGCCCCTAATTCTGCTGCTGATTTGCTGTCTCCAGTGATCAAACAAGAAAATTCTTCAAAAACTTAATTTTAGCTTTTCAAAACAATTTTATTAGCAATCCTTCAGGAGAGGAGCAAGATCCGGGGGAATTCCCTCTCCCTTCCATCCCAGCAATTAAATTGAAGCATTTGGTGTTTCCTTCCCAACAGCTAATGACTAAACACCCTGCGAAACGCCTCGGCTGCGGGCTGGAAGGAGAAAGAGACATCAGGGAACACGCTTTCTTCAGGAGAATCGACTGGGAAAAGCTGGAGAACAGGGAGATTCAGCCACCCTTCAAACCCAAAGTGGTGAGTGACGCCAGGTCCTTCCCGCGCCGCGCTCACCCCGCGGGGACAGTGGGGACATTGCTGCTGGCACGGCTGGAAGGAGCCAATTTGAGCAGGGCAGAGCTGCCTGGGAGCTGCTCGTGGTTTGGCACGGTGTGGTGGAACCCTGGGAGCTTTGTTCTGTGCAGAAAAAGCTTCTCAGTGGTTTGGGTCCTGCCTGGACGGGCACGCACTGCGCGAGGAGCTGAAAAAGGCAAAAATCGGCACATCCACATCGGCCACTTGAGACTGGTGATAAATGTGGTGAACAAAGGTCTCCTCTGAGCCACATCCACAGTCAGGATCTGACGGAGGGATTTGGTGGAGTTCCTCTGTGGCTGGCTGCACAGAACTTGGGGTTTATTCTCCATCCTACAGCAATGCCTGCGCAGTGTGCAGGAAAAATCCCATGTTTTTAGATGGTTTGCACACAGGAACATTTGAGAAATCCAAGCAAAGGGAAATATGTCCATACCCTGAGAGCTGTTTGCATAATAGAATTGGAAGATTTTTGCTTGTTGAGATAGAATTTCTTTCAGGATGTGCTGTGCTGTACTGACAGGCTAAGAGAAGTATTCGCACACAAGAATACAAACTTTAAGGAACAGCTGTAAATGGTTATGTCCTAACATTGAATCTTTCTTCTCTAACCCTTTTATTTTTCAGCTGAGAGGCCTGGCTGGCTTTAGCATTCAGGGGCAGGGTGACTGCTCTGTACACTGATTTATTTGCCAATACAGAAACAATGGTGAGGTATCACACACTAATGAACAGAGGGACACCAATACCCAAATTATTCTTCACTTTTTTCATACAAATGACGTTTTCACAGCACCAGGAGGAGAGTTGCAGCTGAGAAGGTTTTTTAGTGCCTCAGGCAACACGTTTTGTATGTGGTGTGGGTTTTGCAGGCAGGGAAGGTGTAAATAAGTGAAGAACTCGTGTGGTGCTGCCAGGCCTGGCCATGATCCCCCAAGCTGGCTGTGCAAAGGGGAGCTGCTCTTTGGAGCACGTTTTGTGGCAGATTTTTATTACATGCTTCTCAAGTCGAATTTAAAGCTGATCATAAAGCAAATGTACCTTCCCAGCTGTAAGTTTTATTAGCTCAGGAGCTGAGTGCTCAGAGTCTCCTTGAAGTCAAAAGTAACTCCAGCATGGAGGGACTGAAGGCTTTCAGGATGGTCTGGCTCCATCCTGGCAGGTCCTGGCTCCTCCTCGGGGCAGCTGTGCTCTGTCTCCCTGGTTTTGGTGACCTGGATTGTTTGCACAGGCAGACGAAAACACACCGAGGTGGATTCACAAAAATCCTGACTCTCCCAGACAAAAATAACCTCAGATCCAAGCCTAGGATTTCCACACCCTGTGCACAACTCATTTATGGTGATGGCTTGTTCTATTTATATCAGGATGGTGCAATTATAGAATTGTTTATGTTGGAAAAGTCCTCTGAGATCATCGAGCCCAAGCATTATCCCAGAATTTCCAAGCCCACCACTAACCCATGTCCCTACGCACCACATCCACACATCTCTAAATCCCTCTAGGCATGGATATTGATTTTAGAAAGCAAAAAACATGCAAACCTTAATCTGTTTGATATATGGATGTATTTATAGGCTTTGTTTGGGGTGGGTTTTTTCAGGAAACCTTTGTAGGTGCATCTTCTCTAGGAAGCATTTTCCTGCAGGGATGATCCTGCTGCTGCCACAGTTCTTACTCAAACACAGATTTTGGGTCAGCAGTTGGGTGCTGTAAATCACATGTTCCCTTCCAGATTGACTTTTCACAGGGCATAGGCATAGCCTGATTATTTGGCAAGAAGGATATTTTACTCATATTTCTAAGTTTAGGAGTTTGAGAGAGTCCTGTAATTTCAGTTGTGCTTTAATATTGCATTAATGTTCACAATAGCAATGCTATTCTTTAGTTGTAAACTTTCAATTGCAAATGCATAATTGAAGATGCAAATTTATTGATAAATTACTATATTTCCACCCTAAATATGCCCATGTTTCATGTGATTGATTTCTTAGCCTGTACTAGATAAGCAATAGTGAGAGGCCTAACAGAGTCAGGAACTTTGGTTTCAATATCCAGCTTGTTTAAATAGTTTCCACTTGCTAAAAAAAAAAAAAAAAAAAAAGAAGAGGAAAAAGAATTTTTAAAAGAAAGAAATAACATAATTTTGGGGCAGGATGAGGCTTACCTGCAGAACACCTTTTTAGGAAAAACTTTCCTTTTTAGGAATAACCCTTCTGTGGCTGCTCTGAGCTGGCTGTTGAGGCCTCTAAATTAATTCGACTTAATTTGGGGTTACATCAACTATTATGCCAATGATTCAGAGTTTTCCACTTGTCAAAGTTTAGGGTTTTTTTCCAGAGATTCTGTCCCAAAATGCAGAGTCTCGGTGGGCACCAGGGCATTGGATGAGTGGTGCAGAGCCCTGGGTGAAGGCAGCAGAGCCCTGTTAGCTCAGCCATGGTGCAGTGTCCCTCTGCTCGTGCTCTTCCTGGGCTGGAAATGGTGACTGGGCTGTTTCCAGGAGAGCCAAACCTCTCCCCCAAATCCCCTCCGTGGGCTCCTCTCCAGTGCATTCTCCTAGAAATGCACAGATTTACTCGTGTTGCATTAATTCAGAAAAAAATCAATAGTTCATATTGGTCTATGGTACGAGCCACATTCTGCCCTTTCTGAGTTATCCTCTGAGTCTGAAGCTAATAATGTGATGTTACCCTTTAAATCCACGTGCAGGGATGTGGAAGGGATGGATAGGAAAGGGTCAGGAACAAGAGGAACAAACATTCCCTGCCTTTATCTCAACCTGCTTTGTCCCAGATCTGTTACAGTTTTGAGATGAGCACATTTACCCATTTCCTTCTCACCTCTCCACAATATCCAATGCCTAATTTTCCTCAAATATTCATTTTTTCTTGCACACAAGCTGATTTCATTCTGCTACCACCCTCCAATTTTTTAGCATGCCTCTGATCATACTTCTCTGCCTAACGAGTTTTTTCTGCTTTCCTCAAAACTATCCTTTCTCCAGACCTGATTTCTTTTGTTTTCTGTCCTGAATGAGTTGTGCTCAGGCTGGGGCTGTATTTAACCCCTGCTTGGCTGAGCTTTGCCAGAAAATCTTAAGAAAATAAAGGAGGAAAGCTGTGATAGGAAGTTTTGTACCAAGGACCTGTCGGGCCTGTGCTCGCTGCCCAGCCCTCCTGCCATCCCAAGGGTGGAGGTTCAGGTAATTTATGAATTTACAGGAGTTTGGAGTCTGCTCAGTGAAGAGACAAAGCATATCAATGAATTGCATTAAGTGTTTTGCAGATCATAAAGGAAACAGAGACTAACACAAAAAATTTAATTTCGTGTTGTAAAGCTTCGCAAAAGAGTGAAACGACTTGACAAAGAAAGTATCTCTTACCAACGTATGTTTATAAAAATACTTCCTTTTCCTTTTGTATCGCAGCGATTCTGAATACTTAAACCTCTTTATCTCATCACCTCATGCTGATGGATGGAAACCTTACTGACTGCTTTTCATCAGAATTCAGCTATTAAAACTTCTCATTTTGTCTGGGATTTTTTTTTGTTGAAATACCTGAAAATTTTCTCTCAGCTACTCACAAGAAACGAGGGAAAGCCTTGCACGGATCCTGCCACCTCTGCAGAGCACTGCGACTGCCAATGCATTGCTGCTTTTTTCAGCTGTTTTTTCTCTTTTTCTCTTTCCTTGCAGTGTGGCAAAGGGGCTGAAAACTTTGATAAGTTCTTCACGCGAGGACAGCCGGTGCTGACACCTCCGGATCAGCTGGTCATCGCCAACATAGACCAAACGGATTTCGAAGGGTTCTCCTACGTCAACCCCCAGTTCGTGCACCCCCTGGTAGAAAATGTAGCATGAAACGGCAGAACGAATCCCGCCGTGGGCAGCAGGTGTAACCCTACAATTTTTAGGCTTTCGCCTTGTTGGTTCCATCGGGGCCTGGAAGTTGTAGGGTTAGAGGGTGTGAGGTGAGGGAAGGGCCACTTAGTCAGGATTTGGGCTTTGCAACAGCGACGTTGTCTCAATGGGAGATAAATTAGTGTACGGTGCCCACTTTTTCTTCTAGAAGTCGCCACTGACTTGTCGAAACTTACCCATGTTTTGGTACGTTAGGTATTTTGTAATTTCCCGCTGTCCTTTTGCTCCCTTTTCCACTCTGTCAAGTTGGAAAAACAAAAAAAAATCCAACACGTGGTCTGAATGAGAAGCCACCTCGGGTATTTGTTCCTTGGGGAGGTGGGAGCATCCTCCTGGTGCTTCCCAGAGACTTTGGGGACATCAGGAGCACCAGAGACTGAGTGGGGTCAGCTCCAGGGGGGAGAGGCTTTGCAAAAACATTGCTGAAAGTGTGGAAAATATGGCAGGGGAAAAAAAAAACCAAGTTGGGAATGGGTGGGAGAGGGGAGGAAATCAAATTAGACCCTGAGGCTTCGCGAAGCAATCCTGTAAGATCCCAAATAAAAGCGCTCGGGGGGTGGCCAGATCTCCAGGGTTTTTGCTAAGAGTAGCATGTGATAAACTCAAGGGTGAAATTTTGTCTTTAATAATAATAATTATAATAATAATGATAATAGTAATAATTTTAATAATACTTTTGTGAATTTTAATCTCCATGAGATTATTCTGTGATCCAGGGTGCCATTGTCTGTTCAGTTGGTTTCATTTCCTCAAGTTTACTGTTAACTGGTTCTAATACCAATATTTTACTATGAAATTTATTAACCTGGAATGTAAAACAGAACTGTAATTCCTTAAATCTTATTTACATGTGTTTATTTATAGTCTGCAGCGTAGGGCAGTAAATTGAAGAAAGCATTATGTATACTAAATTAACCAAAAACGCAGCCCCGAGTGACTTCCTGATTCCTCCAGAATAACTCATGAAAAATCAAGTGAGATTTAGTCTTAAAATAATCAGTTTTAATTCAGAAAACTTTGGGCTGTAGAAAAATCAAGCCTGAAAGAAGCAGCACCTAAAACTTGTTTTATTGATAGAATGGAATTTAATACGTTTTACATATGCTTCATGCAATGAATTTTGCATGTTTAGTAATAACTCTTAATAATAAGGGTTAATAATAAGCAGATCTATATTACTGACATAATCATATCAAGCATAAAGAGTATTATAAAAAATTTTATAAAACAACTTGTGCTTTATTTGTGAAAGTTCTTGTTCTGAATGACACCATTTAGATTTAGCTAAATGTTTTCTTGCTATTGTTTTGATTTTTACTTTAGGTTTTGAATATTGTTACTGGCTTAGGGTATAATCTGTTTTTTTAAAGTAGATATACTTTTAAATAATAATTGCTACCTGCAGGTTTTATACGAGGTTCAATTAGGCTTTCATTTCACATCTGCTTATTACTTGCAGAGAAGGAAATAGACTTTATTTGCAATGATGAACACTGTAATTAATGCAATCTTCTCCTCTCCTATCACTTAGATAAAAAAATTTTGATATTTCCTCTTACAACTTACCAGAAGATATTAATTCAAATATCAGTAAATAATGTTTTGTGCATATTTTGGTTTTGTTACAGCATGTAAAATAGTAGTTGGTGCATTTCCCTTTTTTTTTCCCTCCTGCCTTGATCCCGTTAGCATCCACAGGCACTTTTTGTCTGTCAGATGTGCATGACGATGCCAGAAGCATGATGTCTCTGTTGCTGCATGCAGACTGATTACAATTTTTTCCAGCATGTAAACATATTCAAAAAGTAAGATATTTGCCATAAAAGACTTCGATTTATACTAGACTATGTAATGGGGCGGGGGTGGGAGGGGAACCTACTTTCTACCCATCTTTTATGACAATAAACCGTGGAACCTGTGCCAAAGATTCCATCAGAGAGAGCCAGGGGATGGGCTGGCCCTGGGCTGAGCGCGGCAGAGGTCGAGGGAATCGCGGTTGGATGCGGAGGGCGGCGGGGTTGTGTTCCTGCACCCACGGGGCCCTTGGAAAACCCAGGTTTGGGGCCAGGAGGTGCAATTTCTGCCATTTCCACACCCCAGGAGTCCAACCGTGGCCCCACCATGGTCATTTCCACGCACAGCTCCCACGAGGAGCACCTTGGGGTGACCCAGCCCTGACAGCCCCAGGCGAGGCTCACGAGGGGCGATGGCCAACTGACAGGAACTCAGGTCGTTGCCTAAACAAACTTTTCCGACATTTTAGGAGTCAAAATTTTAAACTGTTCTGTGTCAAATATGTTGTCAGCCAAGACTGGGAGTTCGTTTTCTCCTTTGTGTATTTTATACTCCAAAAACGACAATATTCACTATAAAGCACATGGCCTAGTGCAGCATTCATTCCTTTTTCCTTTTTTTTTCCCTGAATATTATTAGCCTGCCAATGTTTAGTAAAATCTGGGTGTCGTGCTGTAGAAGATAATAGATTGAATTAAGATAAGAGATTACTGAGCCCCAGATTTTAGTAAGGACAGGGCTCTCAGCTATGCCAGTCTGCCAAGAGGTGCCATCGCTTTGAGAATGTCAAGTGAAAAATATACTTTAGAAAAAGGAAAATACAGGGAGAAATACCAGCACACAGGTTTGGGGAGCTAGCAGAGCAGAACAGGGCAGAACTGAACCAAGCCACAAACCAGGAAATCTGTTTTCATCAGATTTCCTGACGAAATCCTTGTCCAGGGAAGTCCCATCAAGGGCAGGGGTTGGTGGCACAGCGGTGACAGCGCTGTCCACACCAGGACATGATGTCACAGGGCTGGGCTGGCACTGGGACAGGGCTGGGCTGGCACTGGGACAGGGCTGCTCATTCTCTGGCCACTTCTCATCACCAGTTTCGTCAGGACTTGTGTTTGTCTCCCAGTTTTTCTGACGTGGAAGCAGAAATGCCTCTTTAATGTCCTTACCTCAGGTCCCCGAGCTTGTGGCATCCGTGTTGTCTTCTGGAGGTTTCTGTAAGCCTTAGGAGAAGGTGCTGTGACCTCCTGGACCCTGCAGGGATTGGTTTTGTCACCCTCACTGCTCTGCACGGTGCCCTCACATGTGAAGGATCACACTCAGACCTTGCCCGAGAATTCCCAATGGCTGCTCAGAATCCCAAAATTTAGAATGGCAAGGAAAACCTGAAGTATCCAGCCAGGATTTTCACATCTTTTTTAGAGGCAGATGTTATTTATATAATATTTTTCACAGGATTTGGTTTTCTAGGGAGCATGTATAAACAGAAGGAGAGGCATTAGAGCTGCTTCTCCTTCACTTGTGCTCCACACCAACTGTAATCCCAACGCCCACGTTGCCACCAAGATTCCTGAAAGGCAAATTGAAAATTGCACTGTACTGAGGCTGGGGTGGAAGCTCTGGGAGCTGTGATTGAAAATTGTGCTGCCCTGAAGCTGAGGGGGGAAGTTTTGGGAGCTGTGTTTCCATCGCTGTGCTTGAGTCCCCAACAGGTCCAGGGGAGGCACAGCTCTGCTGTGCCAAACTTCCGAGAGTTTTTCGGGGATCTAATGGGACTTCAGTGGCTCCTAGGGAAATTCCCTCCTGATTCAGGCACTTGGGTGTTTTTGTGCACCATTTAGAGCAGGGTGATGGCATTCCAGGGCAGCCCCTCACCACCAGCCAGGCCTGGCACCTGCGTGAGAAGGAGAGCACATTCCCATAATAAAATACTCCTTCTTCATCCAGTTTAGGGGAGAAATGCAATTTAGCTTTCTGATCCTGCATTCTTTCCAGAAATACTATTGAATTTCCTTTTAGGAGCTGAAGAAAGTTCTTCTGGAAATCAGCTGTTAGTTCAGAAAAAAACCTCATCGTATCTGAAATGCTGTTGGCCTTTGGAACCCATCCTGTCTTTTGGGGTGAATCCAATTCGATCATTCTGGGCTTCTGTAAAATTGATAAGGTCAAGCAAGAGAGGAACCTGGAAGGATGACATGTCCAAGGATTGAGTTGTATCGCTTGAAAAACGTTTTCTCAGCCAATGCAATCCCAGTTAAATTCCATAGGAGACACATGCAGTGAGCAGAGAGGGAAGATCCTCCTTATTGTGCAAAGCATAGCATTGGAAATAATAATAATAATAATAATAATGATACTAATAATAATCCAATAATAAAGCTTTGATACGAGTAGAAAGCATATGCACAGCATATTGAGTTTACAGTGGGCTTTCGGACCTGCCAGGAAACTTCTGGGAATATTTAATGTGATTTTCAGTTCTTTTAGGCATTAGCATAAGTCATTGTACATATTTTTTTGTCTCTTTGCCAAGTGAGCGTGGGCTGTGTTTGATGTGTCCCTCAGTAGGTGGGCACGGAGCTGCCAAGCAGTCACAAAGTAGACAAGCTAAAAGCACTTTTTTCCCTCAGCCCCACACTCGTAGATGGATCTGGAATAGCTGAGTGGCAGAAATCAGTAAGGTTTGACTCCACAAACATGCACCGTTCCCTCACTGTGCCAGTAACAATTGGGAATTAAATAGCCTTATCTGAATAATTGTCATGCACTGCAGCCCTCCTGTTCCCAGGAAATCCCTGAGAGGGAGAACCTCTCTGCCTCAGTTTACCTCATCTGTAAAATGGGGGTAAGAATACTTACTTACCTCACAGGGAGGGGTGAGGACTTCGTAGGCAATGTTTCTAATTCACTTTTAACCTGAGAAGAGTTGTGTAAGTATTATTATAATTTTTAATATTAAATCAGCTTCTCGGATTCACATGGTACTGCTGGCTATACCATGCTGTTTCTACTTTTTTATAGAACTTTGGTAACTCTGCTGAAACCGTTCGAAGAGAAATAAAATCAGGTCTGATAACATTTCTTACCGAATCTGGAGTCCAGCTTTTGTACCTGGAGTCAGGGAGTGGCAGGGAGCGATGCTCGCTGATTGTGTAGGTCAGCTGCACTTACCTCTTTTTCCAGCTCCTGAGATTTTTATGTGCAATTTCAAAATTCCATGTCGATGGAAGTCTTAGCAGAACCGATTCTTGGAGGGGGAGATTCCCTTTGGGTAAATCAAGTCAGCACAGCTGTTTTCTAGCAATGTTTTTACTGACTCCTGATGAAGGAGGAGCTCTGTTCTTTGTGCAGCTGGTCCGTCCATGACAGGTCGATATTTTCTGTTGATATTTTAATGTATTTCTGTGTTGTAAATGTGTTTTTGTGCTTTTTTTCCCCCCTTGTCTGTGACAGCGTAGTTCAAATTTAACAGAAAACTGCTCCAGAAGCTGCTTTTTCCTTCCACTGATGTCAGTTGACCTAAATAAATAAATTAAATCTGTTAATGATTTGAAACAGTGCAGGATGAGTAGCAGCAACACTGATAATCAGCTGCCATTGAAGCTCATTTCTCACTCTGCTAACATTGGACACTCTGCAGCTGAGGTTTCATTAGTTTTATAATTATTAACGACAGGAACTTTTTAATGGAAAGGAAAGTGATGTTTCTGATCTTCACAAACATTTTCGAATTTGAATTTCTTTTCCTTCTCTCTGAAGCCCATGAGGCAGCACTGCCCAGGGCTCTGTCCTTCCAGAGCTTCACACCCTCCTGGCTTGGCCTGGGAGGCACCCAGGGGAACCTCAGAGCTTGGCCAGAGCCCCCAGGCACTGGAGATATTAATTATACTGGAAATATTAATTGTACTCTGTGTTCGTGCCCACTGTTGGCCTTGGAGCAGAAAAAAAATGGTCTTGTGGGGGTAATGCAAATTTAATCTATGGTTTGTTCCCTACCGAGGCTTTCATTTATTCGCTCCTGTATTATCAAAATGAATGTAAAAAAAAAAAAAAATTCAACAAAATGAAGCTCATTGGCTCTTTTGAAAATGTGCATTTCCCAGCACTCTGTGGTTTTGCACAACGCAGAGAACACCTGAAGCTTCTCAAATGACTGTATGTTACTTTAATGTGTTTTTTTTTTAAACATGGAGTAATCCCACTTGGAACTCATTAATATTTTTAATATTATTTTAAGACCCAAACGTTGTATTTATACAGAGGAGAATATTATTTATTTTCATATCATTTATCTGCAAGATGCTACCAGAAAATTTGGAGAGGCCATTCCTTTTTCAAAAGATTTTTAAAAAAAAAGCCAAACCATTGGAAGTGTAGTGGGCAAGACTGATGTACAAATTACAGCATTATTTTTGTTTTGTTTTGTTTCATAATTCGCACTACCTTCAATCTTTGTTTGCATGAAATGCTTTTGTTAAGTATTAATTGTAGTTTCCAAGCAAGTGTGTATGAATAAAAATACTGATCATTACTTTGGTGAGAGTTTGGTCTGCTTTGATGAAATTTCCTTTCAGATTTGACTCCCCCAAGGCCAGAGGCTGCAGGGAGGTTGGTGTGATCAGCCCCAGAATTTCCCAGCCTGGACCTTGATTCTTCATTCGGGCACAGAATTTCAACCTGGGTTCTTTTTTAATCCTTGTTAGTAAATCAAGAGGGGAAAAAAAAGGCAGAACTGGGGAGAAGATCTGTGTGTCAGAGGATTTGTGTGTTCTGGGCTGCTCCAGGTGTGGGTGCCATGGGGAAAATCAGCCCAGGAGCCAAAGGAGGTCTCAAGTTTGATGTGACCCCAAAAACTCAAATTCACATTATCACCTTGAGCCCTGGATGGCTCACTGCACCCTCTGCCACCTCCTCCTGCCAGAGGGGCTGTGCCAGGGGTCAGTGACCCTCGGGGACCCCTCTGCCACCTCCTCCTGCCAGAGGGGCTGTGCCAGGGGTCAGTGACCCTCGGGGACCCCTCTGCCACCTCCTCCTGCCAGAGGGGCTGTGCCAGGGGTCAGTGACCCTCGGGGACCCCTCTGCCACCTCCTCCTGCCAGAGGGGCTGTGCCAGGGGTCAGTGACCCTCGGGACCCCTCTGCCACCTCCTCCTGCCAGAGGGGCTGTGCCAGGGGTCAGTGACCCTCGGGGACCCCTCTGCCACCTCCTCCTGCCAGAGGGGCTGTGCCAGGGGTCAGTGACCCTCGGGGACCCCTCTGCCACCTCCTCCTGCCAGAGGGGCTGTGCCAGGGGTCAGTGACCCTCGGGGACCCCTCTGCCACCTCCTCCTGCCAGAGGGGCTGTGCCAGGGGTCAGTGACCCTCGGGGACCCCTCTGCCACCTCCTCCTGCCAGAGGGGCTGTGCCAGGGGTCAGTGACCCTCGGGGACCCCTCTGCCACCTCCTCCTGCCAGAGGGGCTGTGCCAGGGGTCAGTGACCCTCGGGACCCCTCTGCCACCTCCTCCTGCCAGAGGGGCTGTGCCAGGGGTCAGTGACCCTCGGGACCCCTCGGGCTCAGCACTCCTGGCAGAGGACAGCACCTCCCAGTCCCACCAGCCATGCTCCCCCCACGTCCAGCAGCCTCCCTTGGAGTGACATCTTTGTTCCCAGAACTCGGGAGCAATGTCCAAACATTGTGACAGCGTGACAGACAGCTCCCCTCGCTGCCTGCTCTCGCAGGGACTGAATCTCACACTAATTCGGTTTTTGGGTGCCTTTCATTGCACAACTCTGGCTGAGTTTGCCCAAAGGAATGGCTGGAATTCCAGGTTTTTTCACACACTCAGCCTTTCGGGGCCACCCCGTGCTCCTCAGCCGTGGTGTGACACGCTCAGCTTCTGGAGCACAGGGACACAGCTCAGAGAGCTTTCTGCAAGGCAGGATGGGGATTTGGGGAGACATCCCTGCCCTGATCCGGTGCCCCCGGAGAGTTGGTGCCTCCAGGGCAGGGGGAAGGAGCTCCCGAGCTCTCCATCCTGCCAGAGCTGCGCCCCAGCCCCTTGGCTGGCCAGGATTTGGGGCCAAACCCCCACGGTGCCACCCACGGGGCCAGCGGATTTTGGGGTGAGGGCTTGGACGAGAACCTCTGAGCACCCTCCTTGGGGAGAGACGAGTCTTGGGGGGCTGGGGATGGACCAAGGGGTGGGAGAGCCCCCGGGTACCCCATGGGCACCCCATGGGCACACTCTGCATCCCATGGGCACACTCTGCACCCCATGGGCACACTCTGCACCCCATGGGCACCCCATGGGCACCCCATGGGCACACTCTGCACCCCATGGGCACCCCATGGGCACACTCTGCACCCCATGGGCACCCCATGGGCACACTCTGCATCCCATGGGCACCCCATGGGCACACTCTGCACCCCATGGGTACCCCATGGGCACCCCATGGGCACACTCTGCACCCCATGGGCACCCCATGGGCACACTCTGCACCCCATGGGCACCCCATGGGCACACTCTGCATCCCATGGGCACCCCATGGGCACACTCTGCACCCCATGGGTACCCCATGGGCACCCCATGGGCACACTCTGCACCCCATGGGCACCCCATGGGCACACTCTGCACTCCATGGGCACCCCATGGGCACACTCTGCACTCCATGGGCACACTCTGCACCCCCCAGGCACCCCATGGGCACCCCATGGGCACACCGCACCCCATGGGCACCCCATGGGCACACTCTGCACCCCATGGGCACCCCATGGGCACCCCATGGGCACACTCTGCACCCCATGGGCACCCCATGGGCACCCCGTGGGCACACTCTGCACCCTCAGGCCACCCTGGTGGTCCCTGAGCAGGACAATCCCCCAGCTCCCTGCAGGATAACTCAGTTGTCAGCACAGTGAGGTGAAAGCCTCCGGTGAGAGGCTCAACTCGTGATGGGGTGGGGGAAAGGGGAAACATCCACCCCTGTGCATCTCTGTTTGATTTGTTCTCAGCAGGCAAGAGCAGGCCAGCGGTTCTTGGGGAAATGAAGTGCTGAAGGTTCCTGCAGGAGAGGCTGGAGCTCTGTGCCGAGCGGGAGAGCATTTCCATCAGGAGTGTTTCCAGTGTGACAGGAGAGCATTTCCATCAGGAATGTTTCCAGTGTGACAGGAGAGCATTTCCATCAGGAGTGTTTCCAGCGTGACAAATCACTTCGTGCCTGCCTCCCCCAGCCCCAGCCGCTCCAAAGAGGTTTGGGTATTTGATTCAGAAATCTCGGCATATTTTTGCAGGGCTGGTGTGTGAGCTGCAAATAAAACCATCTCCTCGGAGAACTGCTTGGGTAGCTGAAATGACGACTGCATTAATTACCACGAGGTAATTATAATCCCACCTGCTCCCTGGGGAGCCATGGGGAAGCAAAGGCAAATCAATCAGGGGCCCAAATCAGGACAAGCTGTTGCCACATGTGGATGGCTTGTTCTCAAAGTGATGCTTTCCCTGCTGCATCTGTCACTTGTCACCTTCCCAAAGCGCTGCTGCACCCAAAGAAATTTGGATCTGATCAGGAGAGCAGCCAGCGGCAGGGCTGGACCCACAGAGTCACCTGCAAAGGTTTGTTTTTGGGGATATTTTTCCTGCTTTCCCAAAAGAAGGGCATGGAATGAGGCAGATGTCGTGGGAAATGAGTCAATGCTGTCTCCTCCTTCAGGGATGTGCTGCTGTCCCTGCTGGGGTGACAGTGTCACACTCCAGCTGCCACTCCCAGGGCTCCTGACTGGTCCTGAGTCTGTGCTGCCATCCCACCCCACGAGAGGCTGCTGCACAGGCTGGTGGAGGAGAGGAAAAAATCCCAAAGCCAATTTAAAGCACAATACCTGAGAGAGGGGGGAAAAAAAAAAAAAAAAAAGCCAAACAATAAATCCCACAGTGGAAGTTTGCTTAGAAATATTTTAGATCTTACTCTTGCCTGTCAAGGCTGGCAAAAATCGCTCATCTCTGCACGTGCTGGGGATGAATTTTGAGTGTGTGGGTCTGAGAGGGAGCTTGGTCTATATCTGTCCTAGATACAGAAAAAAATATAGAAAAAAATTCCTATTTTTCCTATTTGAGGACTGGATCCATCCCCCTTACCCCACTCCTCTGTGCAGAACACCTCATAAAACTCCGTGCCCATAACAGGGAGGCTTCCTGATCCATATAAAACATTCTGGAACCATTTATATAAAACCTCATTAAAGCTTCAACATTTTCAGTGACACCTCCAGAAAAACACTCTTTTAACAGGATTCATTTGCTTCTCCTTCGAGTGTAACCATGTCTGGGACGCTGATTAGGTGTGATTTCAGGAAGAATCCATCAGAAATAGCTATGAGAGCATCTAGCAAGGAGGGCAAGGGCAGAAGGAAGGAAAGGCCAGCGGTGAGAGCATCCCAAAACTCCTTGGATCCGTTCCTGCTCCTTTTGGGATAAGTCATTTAGCATTCTTGTGCCTGATTGACACTAACATCATTAAAAGATTGTTAATGAATTTCAATGCTATATAAATCACACGGAAAACTATTACCCTTAATATGAGCGTTACGAAGCTTTAATAATTAATGTCATCGAAACTTCTTTCCAAAACATGACCTTTGGGATGGCATTGCTGCGGCCAGAGCCATCCCTCACCCTGAAAAAGCTTTCCAGCCAGCCTGGGGGGCTCGGGGGGGCTGTGCTGGGGAGGATGGGTTCAGTCCCAGGGGAAGCTGTGCTGGTGGATGTTGGTTTAGATTTCCTGAGATTCGCAGGAGCTGGCAGAGGAAGCAGGCAGGTGGACCCAAGATGGCGAAAAGAGAAACTTTATTTGCAGAAACTTCTTTATATATCCATTAATAATCTGGCAACTATTGGTCAGCAGGGAATCCACCTCCTAAAACCATTGGTCACAGCTATACAACACCTAATACCAAACACAGAGATTAGGAAAGTACAAAAATGCAGCTTATCTCTATTCTCCCTGAGAAAGAAGTGAAAGATTTCTAAAACAGTGCAACTACAGGTGGAACCTCTGCTCCTGGGGCAGCAGATAACAAAAATCCCCTCCAACATCCATCCCAGTGCCCTACCCGGTGCCAGGGTGGGATGTGGGCACTCCCTGCCCTTGCAGCTCTGCTTCCCTGCCCTGTGGAGATGCCCAAATTCGCAGGCAGCCCCGAACACCGCGGGGAGGATAAAAGCTGCACCTGGCACAGCTCCTGACCTGGCACATCCTCATCCTTCACCAGCTCAGCTTAGCCCCGAATGATTACAGAGGGGATTTTATTTTAAATGAAATCTCCAGTTCCATTCACACGTGCGCCTTTGTTGTTCCGTGAGTCAGAGCCGCTCGGGGAGGCTGCGAAAGGCTCCGCATATTTTTTTAAATTTTTTTTTAAGGCTTTCGCACAGCCTGTGGGTGCTGGGTTAAAAATAATGTGGCACCTCTCCCTGTGCTCCCTCCCAAGCAGAGGATCCAGGCAGAGGGATGTGCAGGGGAAACAGCAAATGGAGCTTCAGCTCCAGCAGCCCCCGGAGTTAATTCCTTTAATTTAGTCATGGTGCAAGCAGGATGAGAAAACCCTCCCCGGAGAGAGGAGAAGGGCTGGGGCTCTTCGGTGCTGTGAGTTTTCTGTCTCTCCCTGTTTTCAGTGTCTGAAAAAGGAAACAATGGCACTGCTGGGATAGTTGTGCACAGGACCTGGCTGAACAGCCCATCATGGATGCTGCAGGTGTGGATCCCAAACCCAAGCTGCCGATGCCAGTTTGGCTGTCCAGTGAGGAGCACCCCACAAACGCCACCCACGAGCAAGGAAACTCTCCTAAGTCTGCCTCACCAGGTTGGTCCCAGCCCCTGGAGCCCCGCGGCTCTCCGAGCGCTGTGCTCTGCCTCTCTGCCGTGCTCCCCGAGCCTCCCCCCGGCCGTGCTGCCCACGAGATGACAAAAAATAGCGAGTGCTGAGGCAGCTGGCAGGGAGCATCCGTCACCTCCCACGCCAGTCACGGCAGCTCCAGCATCCCAGCCTGTTGCGTTCACTGCTCCTCTCCCCTGGGGCCAACGCTGCACTCCTGGCTGGGGCACACCTCCCTCCCTGTGCCCAAAAAGCTCTCCCAGCCTGGTGTGCAGGTGAAGCTGCAGCTCAGAGCCAGGGGTGGGCTCAGGGGTGGCTGCCCTTTGCCAGCTGGGTTTGCTGTCCAAATAATTCAGCGTGGAGCAAATTTGAGGGAGTGGGAGGGAGGCGAATCCGAGGTTTCCTACCAGCTGGTGGCCCGAGCTGACAGGAGCAGACCTTTTATTTCATAATAACCTGAGTGCCTCCAAGGTGGCTTCTGCTGAAAGGGAAAAGAGCAAGGAAAAGTGTCCCTGCAGATGTCACCTGTCGGAATCAAACCCTCATAGGTGAAACGAGACAGGCCCACCGCCCCCACCACCCTGCTGGGAAGAATCACTTCTGTTCTGAGCCACTAATGAAGCTCAAGTCCCTCCTCAGTAATGAGGTTTGACCTTGGGTGCATCCTAAAAGCTGCTGCTAGGGGGGCCGTGGAGCTGCAAGCTTCCACACTGTGTGGAAGGTGTGCCACAAAATGCTGCAGTGGCCAAGGGCCCTGCACAGCTGGGGAACAGCCTGGGATGGGCAGGGGCCCACCCAGCTTCACCTACCCCACATGTGAGAGGAGAGAGCCCAGAAGGAGCAGTGACAAGTGGGGATGGCAAAGGGACGCTGCCAGCTGGTGTTACAGGAAACAATAAACCCAAACAGCATAGCAGGTTTGGCAAAGTCCTCCCCCAGGTGTTGGGGGCGCTGAGAAGATGTGAAATGCTGATTGTCCTGTCTGGGACAGACATGCCAAGCTTCTGTCCAGGAGAAGGTTTTTCCACTTCGCTGGTTTTTCCCATCATCGGGGAGATCCTCGTCATGGGAAGGAATTCTGGAACACTGCTAACGAGGTAGGAGGGTTTAGCTGTGCTGCTGGGGTTTTGGGAGGCATCCCTGGTGCTCTCTTTCATCCTGGAATGCCTTTGGGAAGTGCTCCTGGTGGAAATGTTGGCACTGGGCACGAGCTTGGCCAGGCCAGAAGTTGCTGTATGGGACGAGCAGCGACGGAAAATCCACCCAAGTGTTTTAGTGCAAATACATTTGCGTAGAAGCGAAGGGGAGGGGGAGAAACTGAAGCTTAAAATGTGTATTTCTAATTGATTATATGCATGGCTGCTGGGGGCCTCTCACACTGTAATGGTTAATTATGTCACTGTGGGAGCTGTGCCTTCATTTGAGCTGTGTTGTGTTGAGATGATCGTGCCCAGAGCTCAGGCAGCACCGAGCAGAGCTTTCGTCTGCAGAAAAATGAAGCTCTGCTGTGTCTGGGGCTTTTTAACAACACAGAGAAAAGAAAAATGATGAACAGCCAATTACTGTGCTAAAACCATGTGCCCTGACAGCTCATGGGGAACATCCAGGCCTAAGGTGCCTCCTGGAGCTTTGTGATTTTATTGGTAATTCCCTGCTCGTGATCTCCAGCCCAGGGAAGCCTCTTCTTCCCAGGAGTCCCAGAGGGCATTGTCCCTTTGGCTTCCTTTTGCAGAATCCATTCTGCTGACCAAATTCCTGCTTTGTCCTTACTGTCAAACCCCCGGTGGATTTGCTGCTTTAAATTATCCCTCAAATGTGAATAAGAGTCCAGGAAAACATGCAGAATTCACTATAATTTAAGTATTGCTGTGACTTTGTCTGAAAGAACTTACATGGAGCAGTCCCCCAAGGACAAATAGCCAGAAACCTCCTAGGGGAGGCAGTTTTCTACCAGTCTGGAACTGGAACTTGTCTGTTTTTGGGCTCTACCAGGTTCTGGTTGAAGAAATCAAAACTTCCACATCTGCATCAGCTTCTGTTCTTTCTGAAAATCCAGCAGAGCTCAACAAGCCCAAGCACACGGCTCCATTGATTCCAAACAAGCCACCCAACAACACCTCCTCCGCATCTCATATCTCACTTTATTTTGAGTTATTCTATTTAAAGCAATCCTGTTTTGCTAACTGGGAACGCCTCGGCAAAGATGCAGCACATTTTAGCCAGAACACTGGGAACTGGGGACCGTGGCATGTGCGCAAAGCCCCTGCAGAGAATGAGTTCTCCCTGCAGAAATTTCCATGCAATTCCGAGCTCCAGGTGCTGGGATGGTGTCCATGAGCTCCCTGGGCCCTGCTCCTGGGCTGGCACCTCCTGCAGCAGCAGTTCCCGCATGGTGGGTGACCCTTTTCCTGTCCTTCTTGCTCTGGCCAAGGAAGTGTCCCATCGCTGGACACCTCGATGGAGCTGCATCCTCGGTCTTGGCTCTGCCTCTCCTGCTCTGTGTGTTTTGGCTGAATCACCGAGCCTGGCTGGGCTTTCCAGAGCCCACAGCATCTGCCCCCGTGTCCCTCTCTCCTTTAGCCCTGGCTCTCTCCCCGCCTGCTCCCAGCCCTGCCAAGCTGCCTTTCCCAGCTCGCTGGCTTGCTGCCCTCCAGCCCTCCCTCTGTCCGCCCTGTCCTTCCTCACCGTGGGCTCCACACCGGGGCCGGAGCCTGTTCTCCCTTCCCCGGCTCCCAAAGGACTCGTGTCCCGGGAAGCGCAGCCCAGCCCGGGCTCGCAGCCGAGTTTTGGCAGGTGTGGGGAGCAGAGGGGCTGGGGGGCACGGGAGGGAGGGAATACAGGGGGACAGGAGCAGGGCTGGGGAACCACCGGGCACAGCTGAGGGACAGGGGGATGGCAGCAGGAGAAGGGGAAGGAGGAAAAGAGGGAGGAATGGAGGGAAAGTGGGGGAACGAATAAAGGGAAAGGGTGGAAGGAGCGGGAGGGATAGGCAAAGGAGGGATAGAGGGAAGCGAGCGGCGGGCGGGGGGCAGAGAGGAAGAAGGGGTGGATGGAGAAGGAGGGAGAGGGGGAGGAGGGAAGAAAGGGAGGATGGAGAAAGGGAAGGAGGGATGGAGGGAGGGAACGGGGGCATGGAGGGGAGGGAGAGGTGGGCTGGCCCCGCCGGCGCCATGTGATGCCCTCTCCTCCCCGGGCTCTCCCGGCGCGGCGCGGCGCGGCGCGGAGCGGAGCGGAGCATCCCCGGGGCCGCCGGCCGCGTCCCGCCGCGGAGCAGCGCCCGCGGGGCCGGTGAGTGCGCGGCTGGGCTGGGCTGGGCTGGGCTGGGCTGGGCTGGGGAGGGCAAGGCTCGGGATCCTGCCCGTGTCCGGGCCGGGCTGCCCCGGGAACGGCAGGGAAACCTCCAGGAGGCGGCTGCGGCGGGGGTTCCGAATTGGATGTGAAGCCCCGAAAGTTTAAAGCCGAGGGAAGAGGGATGCGGGTGCGGAGCCGAGGGCTCGGGGCACGTATCCCTGTGCTTTCCGTATTCCCCTCGGAGCGGGCACCGCCCCGGGCAGCATCGCCGCATCCCCAGCGAGCCCCGCGGGCGCGGCCGGAGCCGGGGAGGTGCCCAGCTGGGGTGCCCTGTGTCCTGTGCCCTGTGTCCTGTGCCCCGTGCCCTGTGCCCCGTGCCCTGTGCCCTGCCCGGGGACCGGCGGCGCTCGGGCACTGGTGTTAGTCTTCGCCCTGTTCCCGACGGAGAGACCTCAGCCCGAGGGTGTCGGAAAATCGCGGCGCTCCATCCCCGAGCTCTCTCCCTGCGCTTTTCCCCGCCAGGCTGCTCAGACAGAGGCCATCTCTTGGGCACCGAGAGCATCCCCGTGCTCAGCGGCGAGTTCGGAGCGTTCTGCTGAGGAACGGGTGTGGATTTTTCCCAGGGAATGGGAAATCTGCGGGAAGTCAGGCTGTGAATGTTTTCCAGCGTAGCGAACCCCTTGGAGAGGGGACTGTGAATTGAGCGAGGCTATCTGAGAAAAACCTGACCTGGTTCTTAAGTGAAGTAAAGTGTCGGGGGGGTGAGGGGAAAGGCTGGATCATGTGTTACCATATGAACAGGGAACGGGGACATGGAGCCTGTCCCCACTGCCGCACGCGCTCCTTATTCCCAGCCTCTGGAAGGTGGGGAAATGGGAAATGGGAAATGGGAAATGGGAAATGGGAAATGGGAAATGGGAAATGGGAAATGGGAAATGAGAAATGGGAAATGAGAAATGGGAAATAAGAAATGAGAAATGGGAAATGAAATGGGAAATGAGAAATGAGAAATGGGAAATGAAATGGGAAATGAGAAATGGGAAATGGGAAATGGGAAATGGGAAATGAGAAATGGGAAATGGGAAATGGGAAATGTGGCTCAGCCACGGCGGCGGCTGCGAGCAGGGAGGGTCTGGCACATCCTTTGGCTCTTGGTTAATTGTCGGGCATTTCGTAAAACTTCACCAGCCCCTGGCGCGGGATGCTCCTTGCAGCTTTTAGGGTTGCGTTTTCCAGGCACGGAGCAGCAGGAGACTCCTCGGGGGTGCCTGGGGAGCGGGGCTGACCTCGGCACCACTGTCACCTGTGTGTCCTTTGTGTCCCCCGAATCCCCGTGGGGCAGACGAGGCCCCATCGGAGCTGCTCGGTGCCTGCATGGTCCGGGAGAGCCTTTGGAAAGGGCAGCACGGCTGTTGCATTCACTGGAGACAGCGCTGCTTCAGCCAGAGCCCTGCAAAGGACTGTTTCAGCTAAAAAAGAGCATTTCTGCTGAGTTTCCTGCAGCAGCAGCGAGTGCTGGTGCCGTGACCCAGGCTGGCAGCTCTGCTGGAGGAGCATTCCCACGTTCCCATCGCTGCTGCCCTTGCCTTTCACAAGTGCCTCGTGGCTGGCTCCTCTCAGAGCTTCCTTTTTCTGTTTTAGCAGCACCATTTCAGTCTCAAAAGCCAGAGCAGCCAGTGGCTCCCAGCAGCCCATCCTGTGCCGTCACACCTTCCCCCCAGGCTGCCCCGTGCGACACTAGGGGACAGAAATGCCTCTCTGGGGGTTTCTGCAGTCCCTTGCTGTATTCTTGTAGCTGTTGAATATATTCATTGAGCTGAATGAATTCCCACCTGGCAGATCCATAGCACAGCTTTTGCAGCTTCAGCTTTATTTATGGAGAGGGGAGGGAATATAAAATACAAAAGAGAAATAATGCACAAGCCTGCAGAGATTTCAATGGTATCAGCAAGCTGCGAGCTGTGCAAGGCTGGAGTGAGCACCAGGAGCTTTTCCAAAATTTTCCTAAACCCTTGGGTTTAACATGGCATTTTTAAAATAACTTTTGACCTAGACCCCATCATCTAGTTATCTGGGGGTCTTAATCTCACTGAAATTGAAGGGAGTTTGAGTTCTAGGTGTGTTCTAGAAAGGTGGCTTGGAGTCAAAGTCACACTGATTTTTAAAGCTGTATAGCCACAACTTCTGATATTTGTAGTGAAATATTTGCTGGCAAAATGGAATTTGCTAAAGGACTACAGATGCACCATCAGCAAGCTCAGAAAATGGGTTGCTACAGACGAGTGGAGTTTGTGTGTGGTTTTTTTAGGTAGACAGGAATTACAGGGGGTTTTTTATTAATGAGGGAGATACCATTGCTTATCAGTGGAAAACCTCGTTAGAGCAGTGTGGAGGCTGCACGGAGGGTTCAGATGTGTCCCCTGAGCCAGGACAACTTGTGGATAATTCATTTTCCCTCCCAGTGCCCACTCAGTGGTGCTCCATAAGATCTCCATCTGCAGGGAGCAGAGGCTCCAGGTCTGCAGGACAGGACCTGGCTCACCCTCAAAGCCCTGCAGGTGGCCCTGGCTCCTTCCTGGGAGATGTGAAATGCTCATGACAGATGTCCCTTTTCCCTGCAGCAGCTCTGGCTGGGAATATCAGGTGGGATGTGGGAGAGGTGCTGCCGGGTGGGTGCCACAGGAACAGCGACCTGGAGGCACAAAGGAATGGGAGAGGAGGGCAGGTGAGACCAGGTGCACACAGCCAGGCCAACCTCACCTGGGAATAAGTGAAATGGGGGGGAGGATGGAGGAGAGTGAGGCCAGGTCCATTCCCTGCCTGTTCCCACAGCCTTTCCCAGGATGTGGCTGTGCTTCCTGCGCTGAGCAGGACAGGTGAGCCCATGGCTCCTGATGCCTGTGCCTGTTCTCAGGCTGCTTCATGCCATGCATGGCTTTTCCTGCCCTGTCTGCTGGGACATTGACCATTAAATCCTGGAATTGGCAACGAATCTTGCTAAAATCTGGGTGGCAGGAAGTTTAATGTGGTGTATAAATACTTATGTACATTCATATTCCTGATTATTAAACCCAACAAGCTGCACTAAGCAAAGACATTTCCCATGTGGAAATGAGACCAAACTTTAGCGACTGCTCGGTGTCAGACCTGGGCAGCTGTGCACAAAAACATCCCCAACAGCTTCCAGGGAGCTGTGTCCCAAAATGCTCGAGCAGAGTTGGCTGCAGCAGGGCTGGCTTTGGTCCCTGGGTTATGGAGCCGTTTCTCTGAGGTGGCACGGCCCTTCTGCCCTTTCTCTGTGCCATTGTTCCGCTGCTCGGAGGCTTTGCGGTGCCGCTGGTTTCCAGGCAGGGAAGGGCCAATGCCATCTCCTGTCTAACAAGGCACTGCTGCTCGCTGCTATCCATCATCTCTAATCACACCGAGGGACGCAGGGCTCTGCAGCCGTGCCCAGCGCGTGCTGCCTGCCCCGTGTGCCACTTGTCTGCAGCCCGAGCTGCTCGCAGAGCCCAGGGCCCTCGGGGGATTTCTGCCTTCCTCTCGTTTATCACTCGGAAAATGTTCATAAAACCCCTCCAGCTGCCAGCACCGGCGAGAAGAGCGGGAGCAGGGAAGAGCTGTGGCTTCCTGCCTCCCCAGCTCAGGTACCCACTGACACGGGGGAGTGCAGGAGCTTTAATTAGCTCTTGATGCTATTTTTACCTCCCAGCGTGCTTAATTTAGCTCAAGCTGTCATGCACTGATCGTTAAGGGGAAGAGGAACCGGGGGTGGTGGCCCCTCTCTGCTGAGCAGCCTCAGCTCCTGAGCCTGGGCTGTACCCGGGGCTTTTCTTAGACCTCCCGTGACAGTGAGAGTTCATAGCCCAGAGACATTCCATGAACAGCTCCTGAAGTGCTTACACTGAATTTGGGGCCTCTGCTCACACCCACTTCCGTTTAAAGCATCAATATCTTACAGAAGAGGTGCTTGTGTACTTCAATCACTACCTGCCTTGCTGCTGGAAGGACACAGAAACCTTGAAAAGCTGTAAGAAAGAGGATTATTCTCCCATTTTTAATCTACAAGGCTATGGTAGGACTTTGTGCCAACTTAAACGATCCTTGGAGGTGAACAAGGAGCAGCAGTCAGAGCTCTAATAGCCCAGCGGAGCAGCCCAGCCCTGGTGCTGGAGCGAGGGATGTCCCCAGCTGGGCCAGCTGCTCTCCCTTGTCCCTGCTCCTGGCGTGTCCCTGTTCCAGCCTGAACAGGGTCACTGGATTGTTGGGTCACTGCAGTTCATGATTTGGGATTTACAGCTCAGGCCATGGTGTACCTCAGGCAGAGGTTAATGGGCAGGCACCGCTCCCACGGCAGCGAGGTTTCTGCAGCGCCTCCAGCACAGTCTCCAGCTGGTTTGATTTGCAGCATTAGATATTTCCCTCTTTTATTCAGCTTTTGTAGCTCTTTGCAGGGTATTGAAAGCAGCAGTTCGGCTCAGGTCCCTGGCTGTGAGCGCTCTGACACACTGTGAGTAGGAGAATTCTGTGTCGGATTTGGTGGGGAGAGAGGACATGGGAAGGCTCTGCAAAGGACAGGGCTCAGCTATTGTTAGGGTTGTAAACTCTGAATAGATATATTTAGGTTAGAGCTGGGCCTGGGTGTGTGGGCAACACTGCAAGCTCAGAGCTTCAGCTCCTGTTTCCTCCTGAGAAATGCACTTTGTGTAATGCTTTTCTGCAACACCCCAGGGTAGGAGCTGCCAGCACGTGGATGCAGAGCCCTGCCTGCCATCTGCCTGTCCCCGTGCCCCAGCACTCCTGGGACTCGCTCAGAGGGGGACAGCTCAGCCTGGGCCCTCTCTTCAGCTCCAGGACCTCTCCCCTGCCTGTTTCCAAAGCCATCCCAGCTCCTCGCAGACCACCCAGCAGCTGAAGCCTCCATCGAGGACCCTCATCCTCGCAGCTGATCTGCCAGAGCTGCTCTTCCCACCCTCAGCCCCAGCACAGGTTCTCCACTTGCCGAAGCGTCGCTTCAGCTGGGGTGAGCAGAGGTAAGAGCCTGGAACACCGAGGAGAAGGGAGACACGTGGGTGGGATGGGTTCTATAAACGTTTTGTGGGGGATATCTGTGGATGCAGGAGGACCATGTGAATGAGACTGACTGTACGCACGCGGGCTGTGCCAGCAGCCTGGGAACAGGACCGCCAGGGCTGGGCGGTCGATGATGATTTTATTTGTTGGAAGTTGCTGGTTTCATCCAAAGCCATTAGTGTGGAGAGCTGGAGCAGAGCCATCACTCCAGCGAGAGCAACAGCATGGCAGAGGTGGCCAGTTTGGGAAAGGGTCTGGTTCGAGGACTGGGCTGGGAAATAAATCTCAGTCCCTGCACCTTTTACCATGGGAACATCATTTGATCTCCTTTCATTTGGTGCTGGAGCTGAGGAGGGCTCAGCTATCAGGAACAACTCTCTCTGCAAACCTGACCCAGGCAAAAGGGAGGGTTTTGAGCAGTCCACAATAAAAGGCTGGTGTGGGATAAAGAAGGAGAGGGAAGTGGGTCAGCCTTGGGGTTCAAACTGTGGTGCTTTCTGCACAGCGTTTCCATCACTCTTGCACTGCCATAGCAGGATTTTTTCACCAAACTGTAAAAAATAACTCTGGCAAGAAACGAAGCACAGGAAGTGCTATGGAAAAGAGGACTTCTCAGAAAAATTATGTAAGTCAAGTTTAAGGGAGAAAATCCCAAGAAATATCATGACTAAAATCAGTTAGTGGTGAGCACTGCAGAGAGTGAGCTCGCACATCGTTTCTTCAGATTATTTATCAGGCGCTCCTTGTGTGTGATGACAAGCACAAAATTAATAGTTTTGTTATTGCTGTGGCTCAATCTAGGCTTAAATAACTCATAACCAAACTTCTTTTTATTCATTTCTTTATTTTTAAACCCTCCCTGGAGAGCCTGTGTGCCCATTGATCCAGCGCTGCTGTGTCTATCCGTGGGTAATGGCAGAGCTGCTGTCCCCAGCTGAGGGGAAGCTTTGAAGCCCAGTATCGATCCTTTTGAAGTTTGTTTGCTCGTAGCCACAGTTACAAGCCCTCGTTCAAACTGCCATGAGATGGGCTGTTTTATTTCTTAACATCAGCCTAAACCTCCTCCACATCAAAAAGATTTATTTCTGCACTTAATTTTTCCAACACGTATTTTCTCTCTCCAAAACCGAGCTGGCATTTCTGCGTGACACTACTGCAGCTCTTAAAGCTGCCTTCTGTATTTCTGCCTCCCCATGTGCCCGTGGAGGTGGTGGGTCCAGGACAGGGCACCTCCTATGGATCAGCTCCAACCCACATCCTCTTCAGAAATTTCCTTCTCGGTGCACCACTGCAGGAGACATTGCTTTTCTCTGCAGCCACCCCTGCTCTCTTCAGCTGTTAAATGGAACCAGAGCAGCCCTGTGCTCCTCTCCTGCCTGCAGCACACCCTTCCCAAGCTTTGGCAGGCACTGTTTCTTCCCAAGCAATAATCCAAAACCAAAACTCTGTGTCCCGGTTGCCCACTTTTCCAGGTCAGGTTTGTGGAGCTGCTTCCCTGCGATCGCAGATGGAGCCGTGGGCACTGCCCTCACCATCCCCTCCTCTCCCTCTCCTCAGCTGTGGTTAAAGTCAGCTCTCCATGTGCTCCTCACACCGGTCCAACCCTCTCTGACAGCTCCCAGAGCACCAGCTCAGCTGCACACCCTGTTTGGGAACCGAAGCCTCTGCACCTCTGGGTGCTCCCTGAGCTCGGTGGGATTGTTCTGCTTCCCCAGGGTCATTAGTGACCAAACCAGGCTGCTCTGGCTTTGCCCCTGAGGCAGCCAGGGTGAGTTCTGTGCTGTGAGAAGGAGGGTGGCAGGGCACTGGTGCTCAGCACAGTCCTGCCTGCCTGAGCACTGCCAGCTCTGAGAAGTTTTCTTCTCAAAGAGCTGCTCTCCTTGACCTATTTTTTTTTTTTCTGCCCACATCCATGGCCTGCGTTGTGTCCTGAGGAAGGGATCACACTGCTCGAAGGCCCTTTATTTTTAGCCAGCCCAATTTCTGGCTGCAACTTGGTGGGAGCTGGTCCTTTCAGTTCAGCTCCATCACAGCTCACACTCTCCCCCATTTGATTTCTCCTACCCAGGTCCCTCATGTTCTCTGTACATCCATCGCTCACTCAGTGGGTTCCTACTCCCCTTTCACCAGCTTCATTCCTTCCCCTCTGTCCTGCTCAGCCTCTCCCACTGCTCCAGACCCATGGCTGGATCTCTGATTTCCTTTGGCCTTTCCCCTCTGTCCCACTGCCCTAGACCCATGGCTGGATCTCTGATTTCCTTTGGCCTTTCCCCTCTGTCCCGCTGTCCCAGATCCATGGCTGGATCTCTGATTTCCTTTGGCCTTTCCCCTCTGTCCCGCTGTCCCAGATCCATGGCTGGATCTCTGATTTCCTTTGGCCTTTCCCCTCTGTCCCACTGCCCTAGATCCATGGCTGGATCTCTGATTTCCTTTGGCCTTTCCCCTCTGTCCCACTGCTCCAGATCCATGGCTGGATCTCTGATTTCCTTTGGCCTTTCCCCTCTGTCCCACTGCCCTAGACCCATGGCTGGATCTCTGATTTCCTTTGGCCCTTGGCTTGCAGCGTGGACCAGGCACTCACAGCACAGCCACCAGGCTTGTCCTGGACCTCAGCACAGACAAACCCTCCCCTCCCGTGTGCTCCAATTACCTTGGCAGTGCTTCCCTTCCTCCCCGATGTCAGGAAATTGGAAATTATGTTTTAGCCACTCAAAATCAATGGCTTGGCCCTGCTCCTTCTGCCTTTACCCAGGGCAGGAGGGAGCTGCTGTTTTCCAGTGAACTCAGGGCATGATTTATTGATGTGACCCATCCTGACCAGTGATATATTCATTTTCCCAGCCCATCCACGTAGCCCAGAGCAGTGGCTTGTGCTTGGCATTAGGCCTCAGAAATCTGCCCAGGATATTTCCTTCCTGCAGCTGTGGAGCAAGAGGTGAGGGTTTACTCCTCGGTCTGGGTGAGGAGCAATGCCAATACTCATTTCCCAAAGGATTCAGGCCCAGCAAGAGCCATGTGCAGTTTCCATCACAAACTGTTGCTCCAAGGCAAGGAGAAATTCATTACAAGCACTGCAGATTACATTGCAGCCTGTCTTTATTATTCCCTGGATTACGACCAGAAGGCACAGAGTGATCGAAGGAGCAGGAACCGTTCTGAAGTTCTATTTCTTGGAAATCTTTGGGGCTCTATTCATTTAATTTAAAATCCAGCTCCTGTTGGACAACCAAACAGCCACAGGAAGCATAACACAATTGATAAAGGTCACTGTGGACTAAATCCTTGCTGATAATCAAGCCAGCTCCTGTTCTTGTCCTTGAAAAACCTTTCACTTGGGAGCCCTGCGCATTCTCCAGGCCCTGGACGTGGGGAAGGTTTGTTTCAAGAAGATGCTCTGCATCATCCCTCACCTCAGGCTGGATTCTGTGTGCCAGCCAGGAGGGAATAGGCACCAGTCTCTAATGCATCTGCGATTTCATGGAAATGGAAGTGTGAGAGGGAAAAGGAATGAGGCAATTGAGAGGTGCAGCTCTGACTCCCGAGCCCTCTCCCTGCTGCTCGCGTCACACCAGCAGGAATGAGACCAAATGGGCCCATTTTCCAGTGCCTGGTGGTGGTGGACAACAAATCACAGGAAACACTCAGTTATTTCCCTCCGAGTGGCTTTATCTGGACCTTCACATACTCCCTACTACGATTTTTGGCTCGTTATTAACGAAAAATGTGCAGGGAGGATGGCTGTTGATGATACACGAGCCAAGAATAGATTCCAGTTCCTTTTACCATTTTGGCACTGAAATGCCAGGAGGGATGAGACACCCTGTAGTAAATGCTGCTCATTTTGAGGCAGCAACTAGAAAAGATGGCTCTGGCTGAGCTAGGAAGAAGAATGGGTGAGGCAGAGGATCTGTGTCTTGGCTGTTTGATTGCTGAATCAAATGGGAATATATAGAAATGGGAAATGGCATATTCAGGGCTGATGTGCTTTTCTGCCCCATAGCCACCAATTTCTTCTTTAGCTGCTGCCTCCTAATTTGTCAGGGAAAAAAGAACCTGAGCATCTCCTCAGCACTTCACTCCTTACTCCCCTAGGAGGGAGATATTCCTCCTGGGAACACATCCTACTTTCCTTGAGCTGAGGGAAGCATTAAATGAGAACATTACAAATGAGGCTGCTTAGCAAAGCCAAAGGTGGAGGGAAAGCTTGCAGGAGTGTGAGCTGGAGCACTTGGGCTGTCTGGAGACAGCAGTCCCCTTCCTGTAGGTTGGAACCTTCTGGGAAAAGGCACAGTGTGAACGTAGGAAGAGCCAAATCCCCAATTTCATATGGAAGGGAATTGTCAAAGCTGTTGCAGCGCTCGAGGGTGCGAATACATCTGCTTCCTACCAAGATGTACTTGCCTGCTTTGGACTCGGGGTCAGGTTCCATAATTAAAGATTCTCTCCCTCTCTGTCTTCCACTCAAGAATTTGAAACTCTTCCAGCAGCATTCCCTGCTTTCCTCTCTCGCTGCTGCCCAGAGCTGGAGGGGCAGACAGACCTTGGGAGTTGCATCTGTTCACTAAATGC